>CM074723.1:173127455-173727455 GCA_037306005.1 Rhinophrynus dorsalis
ATTTTCCCCCTCAGGGCTTAGGTCCACAAAAGCACCTGGTAAACTGAGCTATCCACATATCTAACAGAAAAATAATAAAAAAGCTAAAACTATAGCAGAACTGTTCTCTTGCCTTGTGTCTTGACCAAGGAACAAATCTTACTGGATGGGGATTGGCTAGCTGTAAGCTAAGGAGAGGAGGTAGGCTCGGCCCAGCAGTCACTTCTCAGAATTGTTCCTGCCTACTTAAAGGGGCTGATCGCCTACCCCAAAGTTACCAGTAACCTGTATTGGACGACAGAGAAAAAGGCATTTACTTACCTGACTGCCTTTAAATACCCCGCCGAACAAGCATCATAGCCTGTCCACTGTACTTCTGGGTTGCGTTCCGTTGCGTGTGGACTACGCATGTGCTATGGGTCCATTGTGTGTTCCATGCTTGGAAAGCAATGTCCACATCCCCCAGAAGAGGCCGCAGCTTGCTCTTCCGTCTTAAAAGGGCAACAACCTTTGAGTGATGCCGATGAGATATTTTGACAGCAGTGGTGGGAAGAGAAGCCTGGTCTCCACTGGAGCAACAACGCGCAGCCAAGGTGAAGGTAAGCGGAGGAAAGAATGGCGGCACTCACGGCGGCCTGGATACAAACTTTTTACACATACATCCAGCTGGCTAGGAAAAAAAAAAAAAAAAAAACTGTGGGTACATTCCGGATCCACCTTTCTAAACCTTGTGATTGGTCCTACCCAGCTGGAGGGCAGAGACGTTCCCATTCTTTTTATGCCTTGGAGATACACAGAAGAAAAAGTACTTATCTGGCAGGCGAAGGGTTAACCTGAGGAGGAGAGTAAAGGAATCCAAGCCCAGCATATGATACTCGTGTAAAAAGAGAAAGCAAATGGGGACCGAAATCAGAGCCAATCAGCAAACAGCCCGCTAAAACAGGCGTCTATAGGAAATGTAGTTTCCCTTGAAAAAGTACCAAACGCAGTGCCTGAATCCCCCCAGGGACCCCCAAGAGAATGAGGATGTGAACTGGAATGTAGGGCAAGGGTAAACAAGAAGAATGAGTCCTCTCTCAACTTGGCACGCTGAGAGGTTGCAGAGATATGTCCCAAGGAAGTCTGTCTCATAGGAGTCAATGGAGTGTTGCGGCTATGCAGTAAAACGCTCTGGCACTCAAAGGGTTAAGTAAAAGAACTACCAAACAGCCCAAAATGCTCCAAGGTTACCACTGAAATGGAAGAATCCTCAGAGAGACTCCTTCTGGAGAGAGAGATATGGGCTGCATGATTCTCTCCCAGGGCTGTAAGGGTCCACAGACAGCACCAGTTAAATGGCAATCCTCCAGGAGAAGCCAGTAATGGTAATGGGAGAATTTTGACACCCCATATCTAAGAATAAATAATAAAAGAACTAAAAACTATGCAGAACTGTTTTCAACCTTCCTACTAGGAGATGGAACAAACCTTATCTGGAGAGGACCATGCCCAGGTAGCCTGCTTTGGAGGAGGAGGAGGCTCCACCCTGCACTTCTTGAAGAATTGTTCCAGCCTACTGGGAGGAGCCCCATGGTACCTGTAAGTTACACTGGATGACAGAGGAAATTAACTTTGGCTTCTTCAACTCCAGGAAGCTCTGCCATGGGATTAGGTAAAATAAACAAATAAACATATAATTTGCTGCTTTTTTGACAGGGATAGTATTTAATACCAGACAGTGATGACTGGGGAGCTAATGCCCCTTAAAGGAAAAGAAAATTGAGAGATTTAGGTTTCACCTTTTCTGCAAAATAAACCCCGATAGGATCCACACAGGTAAGTCCTAGGTCCACTGTGCATATCAATGTGAAGCTGGTAACCATGAAGACCATAGTTTGGGTCAATATCATCCACAATCGGAACATGTGGAAGAATTTCATAAGTGCTTTAGAAAAAAAAACAAAAAAAAAAAAAACAGATACAGAACAAGATGAGTTAGATATAAAGTGAAGAAAAATTCCAACAAGAATAACAGAGTTGATGTACTAGGTCATTCAACGCTATTGTTTTTCACTGGAAGTTGCAATACATACAGAGATGACAAAGTTAAATGATACTCGCAGAAAGAAGTTGACAAATCTATTACATCACAATGAAGAAAAAAACAAAATAAGCACATTATATCAGCGGTTATGAATGTTGACAGTATTATTCAAAGGATATCCTATTGAAATGTCATCGCCTACATAGCGACCCTCAAAAGGGCAACATCGAATGCCGCCCGTTAAAGATGCGGCTACAGCAGAATGTCGCCAGCTTAAAGGTCAGCATGTAGGTGCTCTGTCAACAGAGAGATGCATCTCTGTTCAGCATTTGAAGTACTTCTTTAGCTGCAGGGTTACTTTCATCCAGTGTAGGGCTGCCACATGGTTTTCTCACACGATCCGATGGGTATGCTTCATCTGAAGAACAGTTGTTTTTGTTTTTACAGCACATTAAAAATTCTAATTCATGCAATCAGTCAAATGCAGCACAACTGAAGAGGAGAAGAAACAAACAAATTAAATTCCTGGTCTCTTTGCCGACAGTGACAATACTGCTCCCAGCATCTGCACCGGATTGGATGAGTACCACCCCTGCAGCTTTGAGGGCCTACATGGCGACCTTTTGAATTGGTACTAGATGGAATTCACTGCAGCTTAAGTGTGAGTCAGGAAGTAGGGCTCAGAGAGGCTAAATAAGTACTTTAAATGCCTCAAAGAGAGGAATCTCTCTGCTGACAGAGTGCCTACATGACGACCTTTAAGAGGGTGACATTCTGATGCCGCCCATCTTTATCGGGCAATATTCAGAAGAATGTGAAGCAGTATGGTTGACAGAATGTGTATTCTTTAAAGGGATAGTAATGTTTCATAATAAAAACAGCTCTAATTAATCATCATAGTATTTGGACTTTGGAGAGTGTTATTTCAGTTCTGTCAGAGTTGTAGTTCAGGAGTAATTCAGTGACAAAGTGTCCCCCTCCCGCTCCTTTTACTGATGTAACACTGCTCAGCCAAAGCAGAAGGGAGGTGCAGAGGCAGAATGCACAGAGGGACAATCTTCAATTAAGATAAGGGAAAAACCTGAAAAGCTTGTCAAGGGGGGTACGGCTTTCATTGTTTTCATATAAAGAAGATTGTCCCCTGCTGTTATCTGTCTGGTCTTACAACCAGAATCACATCTGAGAAGAGATGGCTTACACTAGGTAAAAGGTGCGGGGAGGGGAAACTTGCTTGTGAATATATCTCTTAAACCATAAATGTTTGAGAGATAAGACTTATGTCGTTCTTCATGTTTTTTTAATGCCTACAAAATAAAATAAAGTTAAAACGAAGTATTACTATCCCTTTAAGGTTATCCTTCTGGAATAAAGATATAGCCCCAACTGTGTTCTTGGAAAAGTGAGAAACATTTGATGCATCTCTAGCTATGCCATTGCCAACCATAAAGGTCCATTCCTTTTAGTCTTCTTCTGCAGGGGTAATGTGTACAATTGCACTGTTTTCTGCATGATGCAGCTACACCAATTAATTTATTATAGAAATCTCTGTGCTCGTTACCTTGGGTTTGTCCCTCATCCCGGCTGTTGTAGGACCAACCCAAAACTTGAATATAGGCAGCTCATGAGAATATTTTTGCTTAGTTTTCTGCTTACCAGGTGGATATTTGTATAATGGCCACATTCCTGCTGTCTATCCAGGGTATATCAGCCTGCCGAAGCCATGGCTCCTTATACAGCTAACGGCCAAGGAAGATGGTGTTCAAGTCCCACCCTAAGTGACACTGCTTTGGTATGTCCCACATTAATGTGCCATGGATAGGGACACAGAAGTAAGGGTGAAATTTACCTTCTGATATTTCATTTTCTTCTGTATCCCTCCACGGCACACCCTGCCTTTTAATCAGTGTCATTTATTCCTACCTATGACAATAGTTGACGGACGATCGAGGGTGGGGAGAATCTCTATATTCAAGTATTGGATTGGTCCTACACCAGCTGGGAGGAGGGACAAACCCACTTTAATGTGCCGTGGAGGGACACTGAAGAAAAGGAAATTTCAGAAGGTAAATGTCACCCTTTTTGAGTAATGCAAATTTATAGCTTATGCTAATTAAGACATACCATGAAGGCAACAATCCATCACAACTCTATGCTACCTTCCCCACCCACTGGCACTTAATCCTTTCAGTGCACTGGCCAAGTGTGAGTGAGTTGGGGAGGTAATGTAGGTCTAATACAAGTCGTGCTTGAACGGCATGCCTTAATTTCCATAATCTCTCTATATAAAAAAACTTTAACTCTTTCGGGTTTGCTGTTTGCCCCTCCAGTTTGGCTGTAGGGCATGAATCGGATGCAGGCACCAAATCTGGGGAGGCGATTTTCACAGGAGTGGATGGGGGGGGGAGGCAAAGACCACTTGCCTAGTCCTGTGGAAATGGCTACAGAGAGACTCACAGCTGCAGCGCTCCAGCAGGTAACAAAAATGCACGACATGCCAAATCAAATGCGCAACACGGTCACTAGTCTATACATATAACACCTAGTTTTAAAAACTTTTTCAAAATCACCTATAAGTTGTATGTAGTGGATAGGGGCCCTTTAACAAAGAGGCTGATGTACTAAGAGGAACTTGCACACTCTCTCGAAGACTCACTGCACAACAGCAGAGAAATAGAAATTCCCATTGATGAAAATAAGACTGGTATTAACACCTTAAATGCCAGAGGTCTCTATAGATTATTCACAATGCATGTGTGACCTTTAGCATGCAAGGTGTTAAAAGTTCCATTTAAAGAATGGAAATTTAGGGAATTTTTATTTGTCTCCTAAGATGCAACTGGTTTTCTCCAAACATTATTCAGTTCTTCTTCGTACATCAACCTCTTCAGGAGTAAGAAACTGAAGAAAACTGGTGATCTAGATCTTTTTTAAACAGACTGTTGGTACAAGAGTCCAAGTTTATTAACCCATTTGGGTGCCAAAGGAGTATGCAACACATCAAAGGGTTAAACATTAATCAAGTTATATTTATGAAGCAATAGTTCAAAATAAACATTTGGCTTAAGAAGGAGTTAAAAAAAAAAATCAAATACCATTTACAGTCACTAAGTAAATGAACAAAAGCGCAATTTACCATACACACTGTTCTTAAAGATATATTTGCTTACCTGTCAGAAGATCCTAAAGTACTGGTTTCAATAAGTTGGTGATAATGTAGAGTTGCCATAACAAATGCAATTTCAGAGTTCTTCTATAATGAAAAAAAGAAAAAGGTTACTTAAAATTTCCCTTTGTGACCCTCATGGGGAGGTTAGGCTACACAAGTGAAATCGGAGATTAAAATCATGACGGTCTTAGATAAAACACAGCCCTGGCTACCTTGCCAGGTCTGATCATATGGGAGGAGGCCAAGGCAGCTCACATTGAATTTTCATATGAAGTCTACATAGCAGACACTAGAAAAATAAGCTAAAGATAACAATTAAAATAGAGGGGGAAAAAAGATACATATCTAGAGGGCTAGCTGCTAACCAACTGACCCAAGTATACCAGTCATAAATATAATAAAATAAAAAACAAAAAAATATGGAGAGCCTGCCTATACTAGAATAATATAGTGTATAAGAGTATAACATTGAAAGGTGATATGAGGAAGATAATTAATTCACAAGCAAAACATTTACCAGCATACATAAAACTACATACTAAGTAGTATGAATACAATGAAAATGAGACCGCATATATAAAATCTCAAATATAGGTAAAATGACAGCGTTCCAGTGTGATGAATCAGTCCTTTATAATACTGCATCTGGGGAGAACCAAGTAGAAAATGGATCCAATACAACATTCATAGTGCTGGACACTGAGATAACGGATACACTTTTGCTCCTCATGCACTACGGGACGTATCCTATAGAGACAGTCACAGTTCAGTTGGTTACATGTAAATAAAACAACTTACTGCAAAACAGCGGGCAGGTGAGATGGTCTGGTCTCCCATCCTTCTTGTAATGGACGTTGGTATACAGCTTATATCGCGTTCCTATAAGTTGTCACTTTGGATCACCAGCAAGTGGGCAGGTATGATTGAGACTCCTGTCTCTTCAGGCTTGGCATCCGTTGCTGGCCAATTAGCATACTTCTCAGACTTTCTACCAAGTGGGCAGGTATAACATCCCCCCATCTATCATAGATTTTACTGCAATAGAGCTGGTAACAGAGGGGCTGATGGTTGCCTCCAGTGTGCGCAGGCAGGGTTCTCTCCCCCCAGTCTCAATCCCTTTGTAGTAGGATGGTAGTAGTAATGAAATGTAATCAAATACCCAAAGTAGTTATCTCATAGTGTTTACAGTGCATGTCTCGTATTATTGCTCCGTATATACAGATCAACTCTTAATTCCCAACATTTAATAGATGGTTACTTGGATTCCTCCAACAATAGTAAAATGCAAATTCAATTTACCGAAAGGCTCTGTGAGATGAATGCAGTAATTCAGACACCAAACTATGTCCAGAAAGTGAAGCTCCTGCTCCCATCTGGACAAAGCGACGGAAGAACAATTTTTCTGAAATTCAGAAACTACTCAATAGGAGTTCGCAAAACCATCCTATCAGGACAATGCCTGTTGCTCAACCCCAAGCTGAACAGACAATTAACAGCAGGAAAGTGGTCGTAAGAATCATAAAAGGGAAACAGAAGACAGAGCCTCAAAAGGAGCCTTCTGAAGTACTCCCAAAACCAACTGCAAAGACAAAAGTGAGAAACATGGTGGGTACCCCTTGTGCAGATTCATAAAAAACAACTTCACAACCACCACCACCTTTGAAACCTCTTGGTTAGGTAATCACAAGGAAATCTGCTGAGGTATAGGCAAACCACTCTTGTCAGGCAAACTTGCTTTCTTATACGATGAGAGAAATCACTAAAATATATTAAAGGGCAGTACTTCTCATGAACTCGCTCTACAGAAAAGGCAGCAATGAGAAAAGGAAGAAAAAAGAAGGATGCCAACGTTGCTATATCGTTCAACAATATGAAGATTAAAACATTCACCCATTCTTGGAGAATGTTGGAGAAAGGAAGAATGAGTGCATTTCTTATCTTCATACTATAAAGTGAATTGTTGAGCAATATAGCACCTCCCGTGCTGCACATGAGCTCTGGAATTCCCTTCCCTGTCCCACTAGACTCTCCGCCCCAGCCTTCAGATGCTCCCTGATAACTCACTGTTTCAGGGAAGCCTATCAACTACCTCCATAACCATTACAAGCAAGGTCAGTCCAACAGCCTGACCAGCTACTGCTCAGATGTGTCTACATAAGCCTCTTTTATTAAAAATACTCATATACAAGATCTTAAAAACCATATATGATTTGCCTGTACTCCCAATGCATTTCGTAATATTTATATTACTTCATCGGGGGCGTCAATCATTTGTCCACACTCTCTGGCCATTTATACCTTCTAAACTGATTGCTCATCTTGATCTTTGTCCCCTCCCACTCTATCCCAGATATACAATTCCTTCCCCTTCCTTCCTGTACAGCCTTAGTGTTCCAAGCCTCATTTTCAATATGCAACCTGAAACACGGAAATACCTATTAGGCCATGCATGAAATGAACACACATTCATATTCCAAGCCTTGTTTTCAGCCCATAGCATACATCACTATATTGCAGCTGATTGTTTGGACTTCCAGGTCTGTCTGGGCTTTTGTGGCAGGGCACTGTTGAGAGATTTGAGGGGTTTTCACCCTCTGAGCCCCGGACTGGCATAGGGAACAAAATCCACACGCTTTCATGGCAACAAAGGAATGCTTTGTGAAAAGTTGAGGCAACAAAGTGCTCTTACAACTAGTAGTGTCACTAATTATCTGTTTCAGGTGCGGCCCCAAAAAAGGCCAAATCTTGAGCCACAAGGTGTGGCATGCAGAAACAGAAAAAGGTGAGGATTGAGCAGAGAACCTACCACACCAAACAATACCTCAGTGATGTAGGCATTAGCTTCCATGATATTGACTACCGAAATCAACATGTATTCTTTAGACACATGCATAGCATTTGACAGCTGTTAACTGCAAACAGCATTGGCCCTATTAACTTAGGTGGAGGCAAAAATAGGCATCGGTCTCCTTACTCCTTGAATAAGGAGGCAAGCCCCTTATCAGCCTGGTCCTTGAGCCCCATGGCATCTGCCAAGGGAAGGGCAGTGCTCTTCACCAAGAGAGAGATGGGGGGGGTCAAAAGCAGGGGAAGAAGCTCACTGATCCAGAGCATCACAGTAAGAGTATAACTTAGAGAAACATTTATTAAGGAAAAGTCTCTTATGAGGAGTTTTCCCACTCATCCATAAGGACCTGGTCAAGAGTGATATTTGGGAAAAAATAAGAGACTTCTTCCTGTGCCTCTGGAAAAGTTCAGGAGAGGGAGGACCCCAGTCTGCAGCATCAGGGTCTCCAACACCTCCTTAATGAGCTCCTCAGCAGTGGGGGCCGTATCAGTTTCATGTCATGTCAGCCAATCGGAAGAAAGAATGGGAAACTGCCATATGGGATCTTTAGTGTTTTTCGCTTACTTGATGCTTACTCATGCCTGTTACTCCAGCTGCAGGCTGTGGTGTGCTCAATAGACACTCATAAATTAGAAAGGGTTATAGATCATGGTGAGACAAAAAGAAAAAGCCCCCTATGACCGTTGTAGCCCAAATGGTTACAGATATATGTCCCAAAGAAGTTTCTCCCATAGAAGTCAATACAGCAAGGATGGCCCTGGGTGGGCTCCGGTTTTTAAAGGAGCCGCCACAATAAAATAGAGGGGGGATGAGCTGCAGGAAGAGAAGAAAGTCTCCATCCCATAAACCATGTATGTTGTGATGTGCCCTGCCCCCCAGGGGGAGGCACTCAACCCCATGGTACCTTTGTTCCGTATTGGACGTAAAAGTACATAAAAATATTAAAGCAGCAGGAGCCATAGTTATTATTCAAATGAAGGATATCTTCTTAAAGGGATAGTAATACTTCATTTTAACTTTATTTTATTTTGTAGGCATTAAAAAAACATGAAGAATGATATAAGTCTTATCTCTGAAACCTTTATGGTTTAAGAGATATTCACAAACAAAGTATCCCCCCCCTGTTCAACCAGATAAGAAGGGAGATGCCCAGGTAGACTGCAGAGAGGGACAATCTTCAATTAAGATAATGGAAAAAGCTGAAAAACTTTTCAAGGGGGGAAGGGCTTTCATTGTTTTCATACAAAGAAAATTGTCCCCTTCTGTTATCTGTACTGTCATACAACCTGATCCACATCTGAGAAGAGATGGCTTACACTAGGAAAAAGGGGCGGGGAGGGGAACTTTGCTTGTGAATATCTCATAAACCATAAAGGTTTGAGAGATAAGACTTATATCATTCTTCATGTTTTTTTAATGCCTACAAAATAAAATAAAGTTAAAACGAAGTGTTACTATCCCTTTAAGCTTTCTGCCACTTCAGCAGCACTTCTATTATGGGCATCAGAGACCGGGAACTTTTAGTTCTTCTGCTGAAGAAAGAAAAAAAAAAAAAAAAGCAGAAAAGCTGCACTTTTTTGTGGAAAAATTCACACTTGTAGGGATGTACCATTTTTTTTTTATGAGTTTCTCTTCTGAGGCAAAAAATTTCACCCATCCCTACCTGCAGCAAGAGCAATGACAACTGACACATTGAAAATAGTACTTGCTGGACTGCTATCTGTACTTAAACATTTTACACTGGCTGTTTGTGTAATGTTTTAATGTAACATTCTCCAGTGTTTCCTACATATTCCATAATACTTCTCTTCAATTTCTATCTAGTTAATAAACCAGAAAAACAATTCACAGTAACATCTGAATTAATTATTAATGCATGTAATTTAATACTAAAGTAAACCATTTGTTCCAGCTAGTTTATCTATTTCATTATTTGTTTTAATATTTCAACTTCATTTTCAGTTCAAATCTTTAATTATTCTTTATTTTTCATTAGTCAATGAACCAACCAGTTTTTGTTCACTAAATGGGGTAGGTGCACTAAGCTCCATTGACAGGAAAAGGCAAGCCAGAACTTCAAGTCATTCAGATGAACTGCATAAATCTTAAAGGTACACTTCTCAATGCATGGAAAATCTCTATAATATATTCTAAAAAATATATCAATCCATGGTTTTTTACCAGAAAGAGCTTAAAGCTTCCCATGTTACAAAAGAAAACAAGCACTGAAGAGGAGTACTATTCACTCCAATATAGCTTTGTCCTTATTTATTATTCTTATGAAAGAAAAGGGATATAAACTAGTTCTTCACTAGTATCTTAGCCCAACTAAACCACCAAATCTACAAGTTCCCATAGAGCTTCAGGAAATTTGTGAGGAAGGCTCATTCTTCATATGAAGCAGCACTGTGTCCACATCCAGCTAATGTGGCACTTTCGGGTCAGGAGCAAAGTGTTAAGCCATACAATACCCCAAATATTGATGGATAAGCCTTTGCATAGAACGTTACCCACCCATCCATATAAAGCAAAATAATACAACCTGTTTGCGGGACAACCCGAATATTGTATATCAAAATTTTGGAAAATTGGCATTTCAGATTTAAAAGGAAATAATAAACAAAATATGGTATCTAAGACCCACAGAGACACTAACACCACTCATTCATGGAGACATTTCTAAAAATGTGGTCCCCTTGGTCTGACAATTTCTTTCCAAATGATACAAAACTCATCTCTCTACCCCTATGGTAACTGTGTGGAGCTCAGAGCACTGGGCCTGGGCTCTGGGGTTGCTGCCACCAGATATGTAGCTAATTACCCCCCCCCTTTAAATTATTTTTATCACTTATTACTATTACAAAACAATTGTGTCTTCACTTGATATATAGCCTGTTGGTGTATACAAGGTGTATGTAATATACATGTTTGGTAAAATGTGAACATATTGCATAATCCACCTATTCAGCTTTTTTTTTTTTTTTTTTTTTTTTTTTTTAAATATAGTGTTACTATTGAATGTGCAAAAAAAAAAAAAAAAGGGAAAAGTGACGAACACCAATTCTAGTAAACCAATATATATATTAGTATCAAATATTATCAGATAAATCATAGAAGCTACGCACATTTATTTATACGCTGATTTTTTCAGAAAATACTAAACTTTTATTCAGCCAGGTCAATGATTTGGCCCTAACTTAGGCCTTTATCAAGACAATATAGTTTGTTTCACACATCTCATTTATATCGTTTCAAACAAAAGATGTATATATATGTATTTCCTGTGAAATGTGTAAATGGAAATTATGCCCACAAATCTATAAATAATATAATATATCCACTAAAATAAAAATAAAGTTTGACTGAATAAAAAAAATGTTAAAAATAGATATTTATTAATGAGATGTAAAGAATGAGTTCAAAACAACTGGGATGGACAAAAATGCATGAGTGAATGAATGAATGAGCAAATACAATGGATATCAGAAAATATGACCCATAAATATGTATGGTCCATATAAGAGAAAAAAAAATTCAATTCAATTATAGTCTAAAATGCTAATGAGATGACATGATGCGATTAAAATAGATGGAAATTTATATGAAGAAAGTCACATGAAAAAAGTGGAATCCATAAACTCACTTTTTTCAATTAGGGATGCAATTATCTTAAATATTTACTCTGCTGATCTCTTGTAGGGATCCCCAATCCCCTTGTAGAACAACTGCAAAATGGATAGAAAGCACAAGAGAAAAGAAAAAATCTAAAACTACTGTTTTATTAGAACTAAAGACACATACACATACCGTAAAATCTCAGGTATAATACGCACCTGTGTATAATACGCAGGTGTATATTGTACCCAAGATTTTAGGGGAAAACAAGAGTGCCTATGTATAATACGCACCCTTGTTTTCCCCCTTACTACAAAAAAATATTAAAGCTGCCAGCTACCCTCCTCCGTCCCCCGGTGCAATCCGACATTAAAATAAGACTTACTTGGTGATATAGCCCAAGCCATTGAAGTGCTACATGTGAAAAAAGCTCCCTCTCATCTTCCTTGCGGGCGGCATTCTTGCATTTGCCACCCGCTTCCTTCAGTGGACTACCAAGACCTTCCTCCTGCGGTATTGTCCTGTGAGGACCTTGAGATCCTCACAGGGCATTACCATTGGCTGGAGGCGGAAGGTCCTGAAAACCCATTAAAGGAAGCGGATGGCAAATGCAAGAATGCCGCCCACAAGGAAGATGAGAGGGAGCTTTTTCACATGTAGCACTTCAATGGCTTGATCTATATCACCAAGTAAGACTTATTTTAATGTCGGATTGCGCCGGGGGACGGAGGAGGGTAGCTGGCAGCTCTAATATATACATTTTTTTTTATTCGGCAAAAATCTCTCTGGTATAATATGCACCCCCCACTTCACATTAGGTGAAGAGGGGTAAAATTGTGCGTATTATACCCGAGATTTTACGGTATACACTTTCAGGATATCACTGCACGAAAATGCTCATCTCCCTTCCAAGCTCTATAGCTCTGATGCTGTGTAGCCTCTGGTTCTCTCTTTTACAACTGTGGTTTTAGAATACTTGTTACATGTATATGAATCTCAAAATCAAATTTACTTTGATTTAAGATTTTTAAGTGTTTTATCATACTATGGTGATTTCTACTTTTATTAATTAAGAAGATGTGACTAGGCTTTATATATATATATATATATATATATATATATATATATATATATATATATATATATTAGGGATACACCAATACCATTTTTTTAAGACTGAGTACGAGTACCAATACGTTCCCCAAGTACTCAACGATACCAATTATCAATACTCTTTTTGCAATGCCATTTGACAGTTTTCCAAGGGCTGGTGAGAGGGTGCAGTGGAACTGAGTGGGAGATATGGGGGCTGAGGGGAAGCAGGGGAACTGAATTGGAGAAGTGGGGGAGCTGGGGAGAACTGAATGGGAGAAGTGGGGGGGCTGGGGAGAACTGAGTGAGAGAAGTGGGGGGGCTGAGTGGGAGATGGGGGGGCTCTCAATGGGGCTGATGCATGGCAATGGGGCTGAAGAACAGTGAGATTGTGCCAGGGTCTCCCTGGAAAGCTGCAAAGAAGTTTACAGCTTGTCCAGTTTGTGCCAAGCTGCAGCTTCTGCCTGCCTTACCCTCCAGCTACCCGCTGTAATTTCCTCCTCTGCTGGGTGCTTGCTGTTCTCTCGCGAGCCCCGGCAGAGGTCAGGGTTGGAGCGTTGCCATGGTAACCCGCGTCAATGCTCCGACGCTGCAGGAGGGAGAGAGGCACCCGGGGAGCATTGTGAGCAGCTCCCCGGGCTCCCTCTCTGCAGCACCGACCCTGACACAGGGTATCGGTGCTGGCATCGGCCGCATTTGCACAAGTACTTGCGCAAATGCCGGTGCAACCCTAAATTATATATATATATATACACACACACACACACATACAGTGGGATAAAAAAGTATTTAGTCAGCCACCAACTGTCACTTAAAAAGATGAGAGAGGCCTGTAATTTTCATCATAGGTACACTTCAACTATGAGACACAGAATGAGACAAAAAAATCCATAAAATCACATTGTCTGATTTTTAAAGAATTTATTTGCAAATTATGGTTGAAAATAAGTATTTGGTCAATAACAAAAGATCATATCAATACTTTGTTATATACCCTTTGTTTGCAAGGGACAGAGGTCAAACGTTTTCTGTAAGTCTTCACAAGGTTTTCACACACTGTTGCTGGTATTTTGGACCATTCCTCCATGCAGATCTCCTCTAGAGCAGTGATGTTTTGGGGCTGTCGCTGGGCAACACGGACTTTCAACTCCCTCCAAAGGTTTTCTATGGGGTTGAGATCTGGAGACTGGCTAGGCCACTCCAGGACCTTGAAATGCTTCTTACGAAGCCACTCCTTCGTTGCCCAGGCGGTGTGTTTGGGATCATTGTCATGCTGAAAGACCCAGCCACATTTCATCTTCAATGACCTTGCTGATGGAAGGAGGTTTTCACTCAAAATCTTACGATACATGGCCCCATTCATTGTTTCCTTTATACGGATCAGTCGTCCTGGTCCCTTTGCAGAAAAACAGCCCCAAAGCATGATGTTTCCACCCCCATGCTTCACCATAGGTATGGTGTTCTTTGGATGCAACTCAGCATTCTTTCTCCTCCAAACACGGCAAGTTGAGTTTTTACCAAAAAGTTCTACTTTGGTTTCATCTGACCATATGACATTCGCCCAATCCTCTTCTGGATCATCCAAATGCTCTCTAGCAAACTTCAGATGGGCCCGGACATGTGCTGGCTTAAGCAGGGGGACACATCTGGCACTGCATGATTTGAGTCCCTTGCGGCGTAGTGTGTTACTGATGGTAGCCTTTGTTACTCTGGTCCCAGCTCTCTGCAGGTCATTCACTAGGTCCCCCCATGTGGTTCTGGGATTTTTGCTCACCGTTCTTGTGATCATTTTGACACCACGGGGCGAGATCTTGCGTGGAGCCCCAGATCGAGGGAGATTATCAGTGGTCTTGTATGTCTTCCATTTTCGAATAATTGCTCCCACAGTTGATTTCTTCACACCAAGCTGCTTGCCTATTGCAGATTCAGTCTTCCCAGCCTGGTGCAGGTCTACAATTTTGTTTCTGGTGTCCTTCGACAGCTCTTTGGTCTTGGCCATAGTGGAGTTTGGAGTGTGACTGTATGAGGTTGTGGACAGGTGTCTTTTATACTGATAACAAGTTCAAACAGGTGCCATTAATACAGGTAACGAGTGGAGGACAGCGGAGAGTCTTAAAGAAGAAGTTACAGGTCTGTGAGAGCCAGAAATCTTGCTCGTTTGTAGGTGACCAAATACTTATTTTACCGAGGAATTTACCAGTGAATTCATTAGAAATCCTACAATGTGATTTCCTGTATTCTTTCCCCCCATTCTGTCTCTCATAGTTGAAGTGTACCTATGATGAAAATTACAGGCCTCTCTCAACTTTTTAAGTGGGAGAACTTGCACAATTGGTGGCTGACTAAATACTTTTTTTCTCCACTGTATATAAAAATAAATATATATATTCATTCATTTACATTTAGGTGCATATGTGTATGTGTCTATTTCTAATAAAACTGTACTTTCAGATTTTTTCTTTTATGCTTTCTATCCATCTTCTAACTGTAGAATGTGATACTGGGATATAATTTATTCTGATTGAAGTATTATTTATATTTACTTAGATGTGTACATATTAATTATTATAAACCATTAGTTTTCAGCCCATATTTTTCAATGATCAATAAATGTAAATAATCTTATTACCGGATACCAATTGCAAAATTTCAAATACAATACATAACTCAACATTTCAAACATTAGTAAATGTTACCTTCCAGAGGCCAAGTAAAATGCCAGGCTTTAGATGTACAAGTTTAACAAGTCTGTCACTGCCAAGAAACTCACTGGATTTGGTCAAGTCTCTTATGTCATATTCACAGATAAGGGAACGTCTTCGAGGCCTTATTAGCAAAAATAAATACATTAAAATAATTATTTTATATATACACACATAATATATTATAATGTATACACACACACATACACAAACAAACAAATAGGGTCCAAAAGTTTGAGTCACCAACTGGTTTTGTCAGCTGATACTTATTATTCAGGAATATACTATTTAACCCTGAGACAAATAAATGTTTTTATCTCTTTGTTAAATCCTTATGTGAAATTGCCATTTATATGAATATCCTCTTCACACTCGATTTGCTTAGAATTTTTCAAAACTTGTTGTGACACTAAATATTTAATTCAAGGGGTGACATCCTAGCACACATGTGAGTTGCATTTGTCTTTTAACGAACAACACCTAATATTAATTCTATTAGTATGGTTCTGTTAGTGCAACTAGTGCTTGTGCAAGTACTCCTGTTAGGGCCTTTGAAGAAGGACATGAGCTGAAATACTTTACTGTAATCAAGATGGAAGCTATAGTTATCTTTTATTCACAACTGCAGACTAGAAGTTTGTGTGCTAATCAAAAAACATTTTTGTACAAGCTGTAACAGACATAAGTTTTAACCCATTGCTCTGGCTGGACAATAAATATATCACTAACAAAGGACAGACAGAAATTAATTTTTTTATCTTATTATTTATAAAGAAGAAAAGAAAATCTATTTATAAAAATTAAATATATAGTATATCGTTATTAAATGGGAATTCATGGAAAATTATATCTGTGTCGTATTATATAGAAATAAGGGGATTTTTGTACTTACCGATAAATCCTTTTCTCTTAGTCCATTGAGGGATGAATGAACCATGGGGCATAGGAGCATGCCTATAGGAGGCAGGGCACTCTAGATCAAACTCCTTCCACTTCCTTGTGTTTATACCCTTCCTCAACTGTCAGTTTGTCTAGCTAAGTCAGGAAGGTAACAGACATTTCATCAGAGTCTTAAAGTAAGGACAGGGCATCCATTCCCCAAGTTAGTTTTCTGTGGGTGGATGCCCTGCATCCCTCAATGGACTAAGAGAAAATGGTTTGCAAGTAAGCACAAAAATTTCCTTTTCTCCAGTATCATTCAGGGATGCAGAAACCAACATCCCAAAGCCGTCCCAAACATTTAGCGGGACGGAAGAAAATTAATGAACAATGGCCTGAAAAACTGGCATCTTGAGATGCAATGACATTAACTTTATAACATTTTGATGACCATGTTGCTGCCTAGCATACTTGGTTGACATTAGCTTGATTGTTCATTGTCCATGAGTTGCTGCTGGCATGAGGTGAATTAACTGTAATCCAGAAAGGTGCCAGGAGTGATTTAAGTCTATAGGTTTGTCTGATTATGTATTTAATCCATATGGTTATGGTAGTTTTGAAGGCAGCTATGCCATTCTTTGGGCCTTCTGAGATTACAAACATGTGTCTGTTTTTCTAAAAGACTGGGTTACTTTTGTACATACTTGTGTAAACCTCAAAATACATCCAACGTATGTATGACTTCCTCCTTCTTGTTACTAGGGTTAGGACACAAAGAAGGAATTATTAATTTGGATTAATGTGAAACAAAGAAAAGACTTTTGGTTGGAAGTCAGGTACCGTTCTTAAGATGTTATTATGGAAGAAGAGGTATGGAGAAGCGCAGGATAGAAAGTTAAGTTCTTAAAGTCTTCTAGCTGACAGTACAGTAACTAGGAAGACTGTCTTATACATGAGATCTCAATTAGAGGCTGAAGATAGTGGTTCAAACAAAGAGGACTGAAAGACTCCTAATGCTAGATTATAAGAATGTTTGAATCTCTGGAATATCAGCTTTTTTCCTTTGAAAGAGCACCGATAATGCAGAGACTTATTCTGAGAGAATTGCTTTTCAAGTTCTGCTTGTAAAAACTCTAAGACTGAGGGAAGATGGAAATGTAATGGTTCTCTAGATGCTGAATACAGAATGAAAGATATATTCTCCAGATTTGGTGATATATTTTTGTTGAGACCAGTTTACAGGCTCTTAGCATAGTTTGAATAATAGTATCACCAAGATATTTCATTTTCAAAGTCAGGGTTCCATCAAAGTGAGATTGTTTAGGATGTGATAATGAATGGACTCTTGTGACAGAAGATCTGGTATCTTAGAAAGATGCCAGGGATAGGTTAATGACCTGTCTTTTAGGTGATAAAACCAAGCTCTTATTGGCCAAAACAGAGCGATAAGGCGGTTGTGACGTTTTTCTTTCCTGATATTAAGGATTATCCTAGGAATTATGGCTAGTGTTGGGAAGATACACAGTAATATGTATCTCAATGGGATGGTTAGATAATCTACTACTAATGCTTGTGGATCTCTTGTTCTAGCATAAAACATTGGCCGTTTATTGTTCCTCCATAAAGCCATCATATCTACTTCTGATGTGCCCTATTTGTTAACTATTTGGAAAAATATCTCCTGTTCAAATCTTCCATTCTCCTGGATCTTAAGGTAGTCTGTTTCCCAGTTGTCTGCTCCTGGAATGTAGATGGCTAATAATGACAGAATGTGGCTTTCTGACCAATTGAGAACTGTTTCTATTTTCATCCAAGCTACTTTGTTTTTGTTTTTTTTTATTTACTTTATTTTACTTGGTGGTCGATGTATGTCACTGCCGTGGTGTTGTTGGACTGTATTTGAATGGGAAGATTTTGTAGGAGACTTGTATAAGTGCATGGGAAATGGCTCTCAGTTCCAGGATATTTATTGGTAGTCGTGCTTCGGTTGGAGACCAGAGGCCCTGGATGGACTGAAGACCATACACTGCTCCCCATCTGAAGAGACTGGCATCTGTCATTAGTACCGTCCACTCTGTTACTTGAACTTGTGACTAAGAATGGGCGAAAGGTCCATTCGTGTTCCTGTGAAAAAATCCACGAAAACCATGGGGTTATCCATTTTTTTCATGGAAAAGTCTTTCCCGTTTTCTCCCATTGCAAAAAATGTTTGTCTATTTTTTTCAATGGCTACAAACTTTTCACCCATTTAATTAAATGTTTTTTGCCTTTTCGCTATAAAAACACAACTTTTTCAGGAAGTGAAACACAATACAAGCAGCTACAGAGAAAGAGGGTGATGGGCTGTTGTGCAATGAGTTATAGAGCAAATTAGTGGCTGGAGAGGCTCATATTGACTGCTATAAAATTGTGCAAATTGAATGTTAATAAAAGGAGGAGCTGGAAGGACTATTATGTGTCAAGTGAGTCTGAGGAGGAAGAAGTGACCAGTACTGCCCTAATCAATCCGACCCAATGATGACCAGTACCCCTACATCACTCCTATGCATCTTGAGGAAATTTGTGTCATGGACGGAGGAGGGTAGAAGTGTGAGCAGGACAGGTCAGCTACCTGTGCCTGCAGCCCTTGCTGTGCCCACCAGTGTGTCTTCTGATTCTCAGGAGTGGGGGGGGGGAGATGATGCAAAGTGTGACAGCAGTGGACTCTAAGTCACATTTGCCATTCCCAAGAAGCAGAAGATACAGCAGCTACAGACTCAGAGTGTTAGGACTGAGGGAGGGGGCGATAATACTACTAGTGAGGAAGACTCAGGGACTGAAATTGATGTGGTTGGTCTTAGTAATATTGATGGAGAAGCAGCTGGTGGGAATAGCATTACCACAGTGGATCCTCCTACTAATGCTGAGGTGGTAGGGGAAGTAATGCCAACAACATTCCCCTGACCCTGGGAGTCCCCTTGCCCCCACACATTGTCCAGATGGAACGTGATCCTAAAAAAGGCAGAACTGTTGTCTAGCAGCAGTACCACCACCACCACCACCGGATGCTGAGGAGCAGGCTAGTGTACCACAGACCATCGTGGACACAGTGCAAATGGGGTCTTGTGATGCAGGACTAGGGCAGGTTCCACTTGCCAGCAGCAATACTCCTGGTCCTAGTTGCAGTGCTGATTCTGAGGCAGTAGCAGCATCATCATCCGCTGCCCCAGCCAATGAAGGGGAATGTGGAGGAGAAGACGAAAGAGGCTAATCTTCTCCACCTTTCCTTACCCCCCTGAAGTCCTGCGTGTGGGACTAATTTTCTCTTGGGGCAGGCACACTGCAGTCATCAGCGACTGATCCCATTCCCTTTGAGCTGCCTAATCATCCTGCTGCATAAACAACTAAGCATCAAAAACAGCAGTCGCAAATTCCACAATGACACAGGGCATATGACAATGGCCAGTAGCTAATGGCCACCAAAACATGACCTCCTGGGACTCAGGATTGGTTCTTTAAAAGAAAAACAAAAACAAAAAAAACACAAAACAAAAGGTATGCAAAATGGGGGGGGGCTTATTTCTAACACACTCAAGTCCTATAAATCACTGATTCCTCGGGGCTTGCGACGCTAACAAGCCAAAGTCCTACAAATCAATGTTTCCACAGGGCTTGGGCCTTTAACACAGCTTACATCAGGGTCCCTGTCTCTGTCACATTACGTACCAATTTCTTATTTTATTTTTAATGAATTTTAATTAACTCTTCCCCCAATACCATTCAGCAAACCCAAGCAAAAAAAAAAAATTCCCTGCTCAACCGATTCTTTCCCCAGACTCCACCTACCAATACAGACGCCCTCCTCAAACCTTTTATACCATGTCTGCCTTATCGTGGTGAAAGACCAGGAATGGAGGTTTGCAAGACAAAGCTTGCAACCCAGCTAACAAAGAAAGGCCATCTTCATTGTTAGCTGATGCAAAAAAATAGAAGCGTCTCCAAGAACAAACAATTTGATCCGGCTCCAGGTGAGTATGTATAAACTGTAAACAACTGGAAAGTCCACTCCACCTATATAATAGACAGGACTTGCATACAATCATGCCAGCACATTCCTAACCACCATGCATGATGAGAGCACTATGCCAGTCTCAATCTGTGGCAGGACTTACAATCACAACAGTCCATTCCTAATGCGTTCAGAGATGCACAGGCCTCCCTCATCAGAGGATAAGACTGCCCCCTTCTAACAAACTTTATATAGACAACACATCACTCATCGAAAGACATGGGTTAATCCATCCACAGCCAGAGTGGCAGGCAGCTGATAAAAAAACTAGAATGTCTGAACAGAGGTGAAGGAGAAACCAGAGGCTATAACCAAAAAGCTACTAAATACATTCAGTTAAAAAAGTTGGTAGATCTCAAGTTGCCAATCATATTGTAAGTGAACATGACGCAGACAGTTCATTTTTTTACCTTTCAGGGTATTGAGAAGTGTACACACTCATCGAGAGGAGGAGACAGGCTGGCTAGATTAAATAGGAGAGAAGTTTTTGGGATTTTTCAGTTGAGAACTAGAAGACTCTACGGTCTTAATGTTAAATGGGATGAAGATTGCTATACGGGATAATCTAAGTTCAAACTCTCTCCGCCCTCGCTGGGTGTTTATCATTTCTCTTTCGGAAATGGTTTACCAGCATTTTGCTTGTATTAGATTTTTTTTATTTTTATTAACAATTCTTTGGGTCCGTAGTGTTGTTTTTTAACTGAATGTATTTAGAAGCTTTTCGGTTATGGGCGCAGGTTTCTCCTTCACCAACCTTCATTTTATCAGCTGCCTGTCTCTCCGGGGGTGGATGGTTTAATCTGTGGCTTCTGTTGAGTGATGTGTTGTCTATATAAAGTTTGTTAGAAGGGGGCAGTCTTATCCTCTGATGAAGGAGGCCTGTACGTCTCTGAAACGCATTAGGAATGGGCTGTTGTGATTGTATTTAAGTTCTGCCACAGATGGAGACTGGCATAGTGCTCTCATCATGCATGGTGGTCAGAATGTACATGTATTTTTTTCACCTACAATTGCTTTTAACAGTGCCACAGACCACTGTGTCAAAACAAAAAAGTAACTTAAATAAAAGGGGGTTTGGTATAAAAATGATCTACATACAAATGGTGATGACCTTTATTTAGTAAGAGGGTTAATAAAGTCCCAAACAATTTTTCCATTGGTTCCCAGAAAGTCTGGGCAACCAGGAAGATTAAGGTGGTAGTCCTTGCCCTCATATACCTGGAATGCCTGAGTATATCTCATGGCACGTCACAAACTTTATAACATTTGACTCCAAACCAGGAGTGCTTAGAGGGGACATACTTTATGAGGGATTCATCAATGCAAATATTTTTCTGGGATGTTTACATATCTTCAAACTATTTATTAGGGTAGCCTGTCATACCATGGATGTTCTTTTGTGAGGCACTGGGTATTGTCACTGAAATGCATGAAGAGCAAAAGCATTTCATATCTTCTCCTGGAGATATTTTTTTCAAAGAGGGGTAGCACAGATGGGATTTTTGCTTGAAAATGACCTAATGCTTGTTTTTTTTAATTATCTTCATAGCCACTGTTAGGGGCCAGAATTATTTTTTTAACTCCGTAATATTTATGGGTTGCCATGATTGCTGGCTTGCAACGTAGGTTGACTGATTGGTAGCAATTTATTGAGCTCATTTGTTTGGGATACAATCCCCCAAATATATCTTCCCCAAAAGAGGATTTTAGTCTTACCTATTAAATCCTTTTCTCTTAGTCCATACAGGTTACTGGTAACTTTGGGTAGGCGATCTGCCCCTTTAAGTAGGCAGGAACAATTCTACAACTGTATGCTGGGGGTTTAGCCTACCTTCCCTCCTTGACTGCAGCTAGCCAACCAGCTCCAGTAAGATTTGAGACACTAACTAATGACTAGATCTCAGAAGGGAAAGAAGACTCCTGTGAGCATGACACCAAAGGACCCCCACGGTCTGCCACAGGAGAACCAAGCATGGTCCCTTGAGAGGGTGGGAGACCATAAACCTGTATGGACTAAGAGAAACGGATTTAACAGGCAAGGCTAAAATCCTCTTTTCTCTGTTGTTCAATACCGGTTACTGGTAACTTTGGGATGTCCAACCATTGAGTTTCCCAGAGGCGGGAAGTAAGGAAAGGACCAGACACAAGGCCCCCAAAGTCACCAGAGCAGATATGAGCCATCAGATCAGAGATAGCCCAACAAAACAACTGAAATATCAACAGACAATGAGCAGAGGTAACAGCACCCCATGAACTGTTACACAGCTATCACGGAGCTGTGATTCTGTCTAGCGACTTGTTACTTCCGGGTTTACCCTAGCTGCATTCTTATTGGTCCTGCCCTATGACTCCTGCCTTAGTTTGGCTTTATATACACCCTCTTGTCACTATACCGGTGCCCTTTCATGGTGTACCCATATCTACAGACTAGTAGTTCTTGTTTCCTGTTTCCGTGTATGACCCGGCTCGCCTGACTACTCTTAGTGCCTGACATTCCTGTGATCTGATTCCATTGCTGACCTTGGACTAGCTGACTAACTCCTTTGTGTACCGAACTGGCTTGGCTGAGTATCTGATTCCGTTACCGACTAGGACTGGCTGACTAATTCCTTGTGTACCGAACTGGCTTGGCTGAGTGTCTGATTCCGTTACTGACTAGGACAGGCTGACGATCCGTTTTCACCGATCTGGCTGGGCTAGTGACTGACTGTAAGTCCGTGTGTGCCGACCTGGTTGAGCTTCTAGTTCCGTCGCTCATGGGACTGGTTTAATACCTCTGTGTACCGATCAGGGAGACACCGGTTGCATACCTATCTCTCTCCCGCTCGCTTACCGCTCCTATAGTCTCCTGGAGCCTGTGGGAGTCTCTGGACTCACCAGTGTCTGTGTTGCCTCCGGTAACCCTATAATATCTGGGTCCAGTCTGTACCACACTTTTGCCCGTGTTTCCTCAGGTCACCCTATTGGCCTAGGGTTGATATATTGCCAGTATCTGGTGTCTGTTGCCTCCGTTAACCTTATCGTGCTAGTGCCCCGTCACTGCCAGAACCCTGTCTGTGTTGCCTCCGTTAACCCTAGCGTTCTAGGGTTCAGTCACTACCAGAGTCACAGCCGTGTTGCCTCCGTTAACCCTAGCGTACTAGGGTCAAGTCGCTGCCAGAGTCCATTCTGTCTTGCTTCCGTTAACTCTAGTGTTCTAGGGTCAAGCCGTTGCCAGAGTACTGTCTGTGTTGCCTCAATTAACCCTAGCATTCTATGGTTCAGTCACTGCCAGAATCCTGTCCGTGTTGCCTCCATTTACCCTAATCTCCTAGGGTCAGTTCTCTGCCAAAGTCTTGCCAGTGTTGCCTCCGTTAACCTAGAAGTCTAGGGCCTAGTGTCTACCTGTACACTATCTGTGCTGCCTCCATTATCCCTAGTCCACTAGGGGATTGCCCTACAGTTACCCATCGCCTGTGCCACCTATTGCGGTGTGGGGCTGTCAAGGATATTCTTGTTCCTGAATCTTGCTACGAATCCGCCTACAAGTCCAAGATCATCACGCTTATTTTGCTTACTACTATTGTGTGTGTATTTTCGCCATGACCTGCGTCAGATCTGGAAAGTACTTGGTACGGACCTTATCTGGACCGGAGTGGGGCTATTGTGCATCATTTTCAATAAAGCTTTTAACTGAGAGTTCTTTAACAAACAGTAACAAACCGTGACAACCGCACACGTAACTAGAGCCAACAGGGCTCAATTGAAGGAAGCACCAAGAACTGAAGAAGATCCTAGACAGGCAAGACTGCCTCCAGAATCTTCCTCCCAATGCTGGCATCAGCTGATGCCAGCATATCAACACAGTAATGCTTCGAAAAAGTGTGCACAGACGACCAAGTGGCAGCCTTGCACAACTGATCAGTGGAGGCCTGATTCTTGTAAGCCTAAGAAGCCCCAATAGATCTAGTATAATGAGCCATAACATGAAAGGGAACAGGCTTCTTCCTGAGCTGGTAAGCCTTACAAATAGTGGACTTGATCCACGAAGCAATAGTCACTTTGGATGCAGGTCTTCCAGCCCTGGGCCCCTCAGGAATGACGAATAGTGTGTCAGATTGCCTGATAGACTCAGTGTGATGTACATAAAACTCAAGACAACACACCACATCTAACAAGTGGAGATCCCTCTCCTTGTCAGAGGTAGGGTCAGGGCAGAAAGAAGGCACCACCATCTCCTGATTGAAGTCGATCTCTGAAACCACCTTCGGGAGAAAATCCTGAGAAGTGCGAAGCACCGCCTTATCCTTGTGAAACACCAAAAAGGGTGGTTTACAGGACTACGGCAAACAAACGATCGCCAGGAGAAAGGCCATTCTCCACGTTAACATGCGTACAGGAATGGTAGCCAAAGACTCAAAGGGAGGGCGCTGAAGAACGCCCAAAACCAAGTTAAGACCCCAAGGAGGAAGGGGATTCTTAAAGACAGGACGAGTATGAGCAATGCCCTGAAAGAAAACCTTGACATCAGGAAGAATGGAATTGCACCTCTGAAAGAAAACAGAGAGAGCATAAGTCTGAACCTTAAGAGAACTCAGACTGAGATCCTTATCCACACCGTCCTGCAAGAAGGCCAGGACCGTAGGCAGATCAAATTACTGACAGAGAGGTCCCTATCAGCACACCAAGATAGAAAGGTTGACCAGACACGATGGTAGGCCTTAGAAGAAACAGGTTTGCGGGCGCTAAGTATAGTAGCCACCACACCAGAAGAAAATCCTTTCTTCTTCAGTACTGAGGATTCAATTTCCAAGCCGTCAAAGCGAATCGATGAACATCCTCCTTCCACAGGTAACCCTGTAGTAGATGATCCGGACGGCAAGGGAGCCGGAATGGCTGCACCACTGACAGATCCAGAAGCTCCGGAAACCAAGCCTGTCGAGTCCAATACGCAGCAATCAGAATGACTGGACATCGCTCCACTCTCAATTTCCACAACACCCTGAGCAACATCGGGAGAGGAGGAAAATGTAAACCAGAGGAAATAACCAAAGAATGGACATGGCATCCAACGCTATAGCTAGAGGATCCCTCCAGCAAGAGCAGAACCTCGGAACCTTCCGGTTGTGTCTTGTCACCATCAAGTCAATGCAAGGAAGACACCAATTCTGAACGATGAGGGTGCAGCTCCCACTCGCCACTGTCCACTGTGTGTCAGCTGAGGAAGTCCGCCATGACATTGTCTACGCCAGGAATCTGCACTGCGGATATTGCAGGAACGTGTTCTTCGGCCAAGGACAAAATAGCCTTGACCTCTAACCAAGCGGCGAGACTTCTTGTTCCACCCTGCTTGTTGATGTAAGCCATGGCCGTGGTGTTGTCAGACTGTACCCGGACTGGGCAGTCTTCCAACTGGGGTGTCCAATGACGAATGGCATGAAATATCACCCAAACATCCAACACGTTGATGAGAAGGAGAGACTTCTCCGGAGACCACCGACCCTGAGCACTCAGGGGACCCAGGACCGCTCCCCAGCTGGAGAGGCTGGCATCCGTTGTCACCGTGGTCCAGAAGGATACCAGGAAGGACTTGCCCTTCAGTAGACTGGAGAGGTCGAGCCACCACGACAAACTCAGTTCCACATGAAAAAGAAGGGACAGTGACGTCTTCAGAAGGTTCAGCTGACCTCTGCACATCTGGATCACAAGCCTCTGGAGTTTCCTGGTGTAAGCTATGGCAAATGGGATCGCTTCTATGGTGGAGATGAATTTCCCCACTAGAGAGGACAGCTTCTTGGCTGGAACTTGATCATGGGCCAGAACAGCAGAAATCCTGTGGGCGATCTGTTGAACTACCTCGTCCGTGACAAACACCATGCTCTGCTGAGTGTTGAAGAGAAGGCCCAGTAAGACCAGAGGCTGGGATGGGACAAGATCCGACTTGTCCATGTTGATGATCCACCCATGATGGGTGAGTGCATGAATGCAGTCCTGAACCTGCTGATGAAGAAGTTCCGAAGAAGGTGCCTTCATGAGCAGTCTTCCATGATGGAGTGACCCTGATACCGTTTCAATGGAGGACGGACACTAAGGCTCCCAAGGACACGATTGAAGACTCGAGGCGCTGTAGTCAGACCAAAAGGAAGAGCTGAAAACTGAAAGTGCCCTTGGTCGCAGGCAAATCTGAGACAATGCCGGCTCTCTGGATGAATGGCGATGTTTAGATATGAGTCCTGAAGATCCAGAGAGGCAAGAAATTCCTCCAGGGACATAGCAGCATTCACCGTCCGTAGGGACTCCTGGTGATAATGAGTCCTGATCACGAAGGAATTAAGATCCTTCAAATCCAAAATGGGATGACAACCACCATCCTTCTTTGAGACCACAAAGAGGTTTGAGTAAAAATCCATACCTCTGTCCTGAACTGGAACCGGCTCTATAAACATCCTTGTCCAGAAGGGCCACTATTGAACATCTTTCCTGCATCTTTCTGCCACCACCTGTAAAACCCATGGGTCCGCCACTGAATCCTCCCAGACGTTGTGGTAGTGACGCAGATGGCCCCCCACAGCAGAGTGGGGACCTGAGTTTGGTGAGTCATGCTGAAAAAGGCTTGGAACCCTTAGGCCTGGAGGAGAGCTTGGGCTTCCATTGCTGTTTGGGCTTGGAGGAGGTATGCGGAGCTGAGAGAACCGACTGGATCGCCAGACGTGTCTCAGTCTGAAAGGAGCGAAAAAAAAATGATTACGCTTGAGAGGAGTTTTCTTCCTGGGGACCAAAGGCAGAAGTGTACTTTTACCCCCTGTGGCCTCACTAATCTGATCCTTAAGATCTGGCCCAAACAATGACGTGCCTTGAAAAGGCGAAGAGAGCAAGGCTTTCTTAGAAGCGGTGTCAGCAGACTGTCAGTACTGTGCATAGGAACAGGCCCTTAGTTTGATGGAGTAAATTTACAAGCTGGCAAACCAGCAATATGGAAAAGTTACTGAAAAATGGAATTAAAAAATAATGTGATATCTATAAAGGGTAAAGACTTTATACATGGATCTGTTAGCAATATTACTTTTGGTGTTGTTATTGGATTTACCTTTAACATATGCAACATGGACAGTAATATACATAATAACTCTTTGGAGTACTACGTTTTTTCATCATTAACCTGTTGATTAAAAATTACTAAATTGGGATTAACCATACCCCTGTTACTGATATTGCATTTGACATTCCACTCACAATGTCCGTTTGTGTAGTGCAATGTCTATATGTCTAACCTGACTGTTCCATCCACATATACTGTGGCTATTTACCATAAGTAGTTAATGCAGTCATTTTATATGATTTAGTGTCGTTTAGACTCTGTCTACAACCGGCAGAGTCTAATGTGTCAGTCAACGAGGTACCTGTTGCATAGCAACGATACCTCGTACAGCTGATTACGTCACTGAATCCCGTTGTGCGGCCAGGAACGCCGAATTCGTGTGGCCCGTTACGCACAGCATGGGGATAGGTGAGTACCGCTATTCTTAGTGATTATATAAGTCTGTATGTTTGTTCTTTTACCCCCATTCATTTACCCTGAGGAAGGTCCGTGGTATATTCATTGTTAAGGGACATGCACCATAATAGTTTATATACTATTTATTTGATTTGTGCTTGATGTGTGCCATTGCCTTGATTTTTTATTTATGCATATATTTCTTACAATGCCTAATCTCTAACCCTTAAGCCTTACCTAATTTAATACGAACTACACACCAAAACTATCTAAATAATGAATTATTAAATAAGTTAATTTAATTTTTAGAAAATTAGGAAAAAAAATAAATGGTTACTATTCCTATGATGGGGTGCACAAGACCAAAGATCAATAAATGCTGATTTGCAACAACTGATCACTGTGCTTACAGTGATAGAAGGGGGAGATTTTTTTCAGACAAAAAAAATCATGTTACAATTCACTGGAACACTTTGTCTCAATGTATATCTATGTTTCTCAATCTGTGTGAGGAGGAGGGAGACAGACAGATGTCACAGAGGCAATGTTTACAAAGATTACCATGTGCAGGGATCATAATATGAGGTCCTGTAGTCCTGCTAGCAACTGCCATGCCTGCCTCCATGGTAAGGACATCCAGGACCAATGATATCTATTGAACCAAGGAGTAAGGGAAAAATTCACAGAGGTGGTACTGAGCTACATGGGAATTATTACTATAAGGTTTTATTTCTCTTTTCAACTAGTTGTAGCTATCATTTCACAATATGTAAGTATACCATATTGTTTAAAGTGTAGTATTAATGTTAATAGCAACCAAAATGGGAAGGGTCTGTACAGCTAAAGTTAGAAAATACAATTGGGGTTACGAAGTAAGTGATAAAGTGGAGAGGTCTTCTCCAGTGATAATCACTTCTCCAGTTCCTATGTTATTCTGTAGAGACTAACAGAATACGGTAGGGCTTGGAGAAGTCATATCACTGGAGAGGTTATCTTCACTGCACCTCCCTCAATGTGTTTTTAAAGGTCTGTTAAATATAACATACTGATTTTTAGAACGAAGTAGGCATTTATCAAACAGGACTGGCATGACTCCATGAAGCTGTACTGTAGTCAACCGACCAACAGAAGGCCACACCAAACCTTCCCAAAAAACAGTAAGGGATGTGTGTCTAAATGAAATATCCGTTGGCTCAAATACACTTTCCTTCCCACTTCCATCCTTGAATGTAATGGCCCAGGTTAATCCAGATATTCTGTTAAAAGAAGCATAAAAAGGTCAGTATGAGTGATGCAAAACCATTTCACAATACATTACATAGACATATACATTACACAACATTCAACAGTCTACATGCCTCATCTGAGAATATTGATATATATTTTTTTTCATTTAGGCCTCTCAGCCAGTTCCTACCAAAACCCCTATAGCACCCACTTTTGTACTCCCATTCCTCTGCTCCTTTATCAGCCTACTCTTATTCTCCCTCTCTCTTTTGCTGTTTGGTCATAGATGATTTTGAGAGGCAAAATTATGTAATTCAATTAGTTATTTGTAGGCTTTCCCAGGGCTGGGTAAGTGCTTCCACCTCTTCCAGCACAGATGTACGATGTCAACGCAGGAAAGACACAGCCAGAGTATTTTGAGAGTGACAGCATGCATAGCTGGTGAAAAACTCAGTCAGAGAACATCTGTATGTGTAACAGTATGACTTAGTTGAGGTAAAATACATATGCGAGACTGAAGGCTAAGGTACTTTCTTGCTCAAACTACTTGATGCAAAGGTACAAAGCAGGGAATCCAATAATAATCTATTAGCAAAATAAATAAAAATATATAATTATAATAATAATTATAACGTGCCAGTTAGTCAACGAATATGATCCCCTCTGTGTCTCAACAAGCTGAATTTTTCCATCATTTTCTCATGTTTAATTATGAGATTACTTTAATGACTGTGATGTGATGAAATGCCCCTTAGACCTTAATGAAATATATTATATTATATACATACAAACATACACTCAAATTTTTGAGGAAATTAATTAAAAGTATTAAAACTAGAATGGTTAAGCATGTTTAACCCTTTGGGTGCCTGAATAAAATTCCCAGTTCAATTTATTAAAAAAGTATAAATATCTATTACATTTTTCATCATAAATTTTTTACTACATTTCAAGGGAATGATTTGACAAGATAACAGCAACAAACAAAAAAAAAACCCATAAAATTTCACTGCTTTTTCCGGTCGTCTGCCTCCAGCCTTCATCAAAGGGTTAAAGATCTTTCAAAAAACCATAGATCTGGCGCTTCTCGTTACAATGTAATCAAAAACAGCTTCAATACGAGTGGAATAATGGACTCACCAGCATCCCATGGGTGCTCACCGGATAGACAGAGCTCCAAACACTGTGTGAAACTTCAAACAAATTCCTATGGTTGCGGAAGCACTCCTTATGGCGTCGGAAAAATATGATAAGTAAATTTGAAAAGGGACTGATATAAAAACCTCAAAATGTATTACATAAATTAAAAGTAATAATCTTGCATGGCCCAACTTGGGGAGCGAATAAACACCCCTACATGCACTAGGAGTAGGTGTTAACTATCATGATCTGACATGTTTTGCGCTCTGTGGTGCTTAAACAATTAAGGATAGCTCAATTTAAAACAAATAATAGGCCTGAAACAATCGGCCTCCCAGGAGGTGAGACCAAGGACTTGTGGACTTTAGGCAAGTGGTGGAAAAATCGGTACCACTGTGCCCTCAGGAAGTAGAGCCAACTTCTCACGAGGATTTAAATCCCCAACCTCTCCCCCAAACATATGATCTTAATCAACTCTTTCTTGAACGGACTGGTGGGATTGTAACTCGAAGCAATATATGTGTTGTGATCCCCCAATTGTCGCTTGGCCTCCTTCTGGTAGAAATCCGCATCCATGACCACCACTGACCCCCCCTTATCCGACATCTTAATAACCATCACTTTATTATATTGAAGCTGAATCGGAAAGTGAAAGGTTATTAGTAGCGGACCTGGATGGGAGATTTCGATCCAATTCCATCAGATCCCGTTCCACCAGCTTTTGGAAGGCATCCAGATGCACCCCCTTTACACGTACAGGAAAAAAATGTTGATTTCGGACGAAGCCCTGAATCCATATATGACATCTGGGTGTCTTCCATTTGAGCTGAAGACTCCTCACTTAACTGTTGGAGGTCTGTAAAAGCACATACATCCTTGTATCCAAATTCCCTTAAAGAATAATCCACCATACTTTTAGGATGTGCCCCAACGGAGGTAACATCCTCACCTCCATCGTTATAAAAATATTTCTTAATGGTCAAAGACCTAACAAAATGATTAAGATCTAGGATGGTATGGAAAAGATCAAACCTCCGGTTGGGCACAAAATTTAACCCCAGCTTTAATACTCTCTCTTGAGTGGTCTTGTTACTTTTGAGAGATTGATGATCTCTAGTGATTTTGAGGACAGAGTCCTCCTCATTTGATACTCTCTTCCATCTTCTTCCATGATGACCTCCCCGCCTTGTCGGGGTGCTTTTGCCGATCTTTTCTTCTTCTTCCTGCCTCTTGTGCCAGAAGACCAGTTTTTTGATTCTTGATTGGAAATATCCATATCCTCTAACTGCTGCTCCCCGCTTATCGTGGCAGGAGCTGAGTCCATTTGGGACAAAATGTTAGTCACCGGCACATCTTGGTTCTCAGAAATGTCAAAATAATGATCTGAATCCATAAAACTAACTTTTCTATTCGATGATCGCGATGGATGCAAATTCCTTCATGAGCAACTCACAGATCTCCTCCATGTATACACGGAATCCTGTTCGTAATCAAGCCTATCATGAACGAACTTCCGTTGCTTGAATATTGACAATTCCTTATCCAGCTTGTTCAAAGAAATTTTGAGTGATTCATCAAGATTTGTGAATAGTGGGACAGTCATCTGTTCCGGATTTTAATAATTTCTTCCTTGAGAGCAATGGATTCTTCCTGTTTGCACTCTAGAAGTAATCTCATCAAGGCAAATGAACAGTCTGTTAAAACTGCATTCCACTTGGAGATAAAGGTCTTGTCCTTCGTATCAAACGTGGGGAATCTCTTAATCCTCAACCCCCTGGGGATACGTTGAACTTCAACATATTTCTTCAATGTGTTCATATCCCACCATAACCTTAAATCTTTATTCAGGGCTTTCTCCTGATTTTGAAATAGAGATTTCAAGTTCAAACGTCCCATCTGCATACTAATATCCATATCATCAATATCAAACATTGTGTCCATGCGTTGCTTCCTTTCCTCCTTATTGATGAAATCACTAAGTGCAAAGGTGTCAGCTACTACCGCTGTGGCCATGCTGATAAATATTCCACAAACAAATGGAAAAAAGAAAGCTGGAAACCAATAAACAAATAGTTATCTAATTATTCATGTGGTCAGTCCCAAACTGTTTGTATAACGTCCATAACCACCGTTATTATTGAAACCAGACAGAATAAAGTAACCCTCGCGGGTCTAGCAATAAAACAAACAGAACTGACACAGGACAGGTTACTAAATAACATTAACCCACACGGGTCCAGTATACATATTTCAGAGAGCAATACATATACTGACACAGGTCAGGAACAGTTCATGTGATATAGTGAGACACTGATAAATGTTATTAGGCCAGGAGGCTGGGAGGCCCTAATAGCGAGGCCCAAGAAGCACTGTCTGTGGATGAGTGACAAAATAGCGACTAGGCCCAGGACGGGTGAGCGAGGCCCAGATGGATCACAACTACCAGTAGTACTGCAACCGGAGGAACAACGGAACACCCAGGAATACACACAGACTGCCACCCAGGGTAACGGTACTGGACAACAGATGTAATAACGCTTGGCTCGATGGCAACTGCCAGGTGACAGAGCCGACTGAAGCGCCCTGGAGACCAACCTCAATAACGGAGCAACGACTAGCCAGCGTATAGTGTGCCAAAGAATAACTCCTACCCGGGTGAGTACAGGACGGTCCTGGTAATGGGCGCTTGGCTTGTTGGCAACTGACAAGAGCGGAAACTAACTGCAGCGCCCAGGAGACCAACCAAAGTGGTAACAATAACAAGCCAAACGTATAGTGAGCAAGCAAGATCAGCGTCAGCCCTGGATAAGGAGGAAGGAGGCAACAAGGCACAAATGGGTCGCAGTCACGGAACAGTAATGCAGTACTCGAAGCAACCAACTGGGCCTGCACGCTCAAGACAGCGCACAGGAGATACTCTCTAACGGATGCGGTAGTGCACCGGACTGGAGGTACAGAACAGGAACATCAGCCAGGCTGGGTCAATACACAGAGCAGGAACATCAGCCAGACCGGGTCGGTACACGGAGCAGGAACATCAGCCAATCCAAGTCGATACACGGAGCAGGAACGTCAGCCAGGCCAGATCGGTACACGGAGCAGGAACAGGATCAGAGAGAGTAGTCAGGCAGTCTGGGTCATACACAGGATATCAAACGTTAACGGCAGCAAGCACTAAGCAATGGGAACACCACGAAAGGGCCCTGTATGAGTGACAAGGCACAGTACTTAAAGGCTACCACTGGGTGGAATAATCACACGCTAGCCAACAAGGAAGCATCAGAAATCCTGTGTTAAAATGTCGCCAGCAAAATACAGGCACCATGATAGTACCCCTCTTTCAAAGACACCCCCCCCCCCGAGAGGAGGGAGCCGGCTTCTGAGGGTACTTAGCATGACATCTGTGCAGCAGTCTGGGAGCATGGAGGTCATTCTGGTCAACCCAGGAACGTTCTTCAGGGCCATAGCCCTTCCAGTGAACCAAATATTGCAATTTTCCTCTAAATCTCCTGGAGTCAATTATGCTTTGTACTTCGTACTCCTCCTGACCTTGTACCTGTAAAGGCCCAGGAACCACAGGAGTAGTAGTAGTGTAACAGTTGCAAACTAAAGGCTTCAGCAGGGATACGTGGAACACATTATGAATCTGCATGGATGCTGGTAGATCCAAAGCATAAGAAACTGGGTTAATCTTACGGATAACTTTAAAGGGACCAACAAACTGAGGAGCCAACTTATTACATGGAACCTGCAGATTGAGGTTTCTGGAGGAAAGCCATACCCTGTCCCCAACCTGGAAGGAGACCGCCGGCAGCCGTCTGCGATTAGCGTGAAGCTAATAACGCTGGAACGAAGCACTGAGGGTCCTCTGTAACTGTGCCCAAGTGGAGCGGAGTTGCTCTATATGCTCATCCAGAGCTGGAATTTGCTGCGTCTGAAAGGAGTCCGGGAGCAAGCATGGTTGAATCCCGTAATTGATGAGAAGCTCTCTGCTGCTGAAGCGTATATGGGGAGACATCATTATAAATCTGGATCTCCACGTCTTCAAAGAGGCCTGGTTCAGTTTCTTGATCCATCTATACTTCTAAGGTCTCTGGCTTCTGTAGTAGCCATCTAAAAATAGTTTGCAGTGTAGGTTCCACGCTCTTGCCTCCTACCATTTCAAATTTTTGATGCAGTAGAGGAGGTTAGATATGGTGTCTTGATGCTCCAAATTGCTCAAGGGAGTGTATTTGTCCATTGCAGCACTCCTTATCCATTTCAAGGGAATGGACCATGTGTTGGGCTTCCTCCACCTTGAAGTCAGCCATGTCTCTCCTGAAGGAAGCCTTCATGTCACTAAATAGCTCCTTAAAGCAGAACTACCACCCATATGAAACTTTGTCCCAAATAATTACCCATCTGGAGACTAGCTACTAAATAGTGCTAGCCGCCAGAATTATTACCGCGTTACTGAGAAAGCACACTGCTCCCAGGACTGACAGCCAGCAACCTGAGCAGACATCTTTCCATAATGATGTCTGCACGCCTGCGCTGTCAGTCCCAGTCTGCTCTAGAAGCTGTTGCTAGGAGCCGTTCGGCTCCAAAAGGGACTGACAGCGCAGGCACTCAGACGTCACTATGGAAAAATGTCTGCTCTGGTTGCTGGCTGTCAGTCCCAGAAACAGTATGCATTCTCAGTAACGCGGTAATAATTCTGGCAACTAGCACTATTTAGCAGCTAGTCGCCAGATGGGTAAGTTTCAAATGAGTGGTAGTTCCGCTTTAAGGTAGGCCTTAGTCGGGAGACCCTACAAGTCAACATCACCCCTGTGTCCTTAATTGTGCCCCTGTGAGAGAGATACCGATTCTGGGGTTGACAAGAGTGCAGGGGTTCAGTCTCGGGATGTGGAATATACAAACCGCTGGTCTGCAGCTTCTGTCTGTCTGGGCACCTGCCAGGGGACAAACGCTTCTCCCTACGGTGCTTGGCCGGACTGTTGTAGGGGGCCTCCAATGTAGAGGACAAGGAGAGAAAACAGGGCTAACACCTCTGCATATAGAATTTTTCCAGCAAAATCAAGGAGCAGATCTAAAATGCGTCCATCCACATCACAAGCCGGCTCCACCCCCGCTGCCTCTAGTGTTGACACTAGTTTGCCTGCAACTCTCATTTAATCCATAACTGTTGATTAAGGGACACTACAGGGCCTGAGACATCTCTTGCATAACTTGCAGGATATTCTCCTTCAGGAAGAAGACTTTTCCTAGGCGGGGGTCAAACCTCATGCCTAGAAACATCAGCTCCTGGGGCGGGACTGGAGACAACTTCAACATGTTCAAGATCCACCCATGATGGACCAGGAGTTGGGCAAAGTCTTGGATGTGCTATGCCAAGAGCTCCTCTGAAAGTGCTGTGATCAATAGCCTGTCCAGACAGGGTGTCATAGAAATGCCCCGGGTATGAATGGAGGCTGATAAGGGTCCCATGACTCTGGTGAACACCCAATGGGACAGAAGCAAGGCCAAATGGCAGATAATTGAACTGTTAGTGATTAGAGTTGTTGGCAAAATGCAGATGAAGTTGGGTGTCTGGGTGGATAGGGACGTGGAGGCACGCATCCTGAAGGTCTAGAGAAGCCAGATACTCCCCTGGGAACATCGCTGATATGGCAGAATGCAAGGCTTCCATCTTGAAGAGTGTAGTCCAACTTATTGAGACATATGAGGTCCAAGATGGGTCCGCAGCTGTCGTTCTTCTTTGGAACAACAAACATGTTAGAATAAAAACCTGAACTGTACTCTTGGGGATGTACTGGAACCAGAACAATTTTTTTTTCCAGCAGTGAGTTCACTGCCTCCTGAAACAGCCTCACCTTTTCCGGCTCCTTTGGCACCCTAGACAAAAAGTAGCGAAACTGGGGAAGGGACCGGAAACCTATTCAGTACCCTTCTGAGATTACCTACAATACCCGCTGGTCCATGACTGAAGACTCCTAGGCATCATGAAAAAGGTGAAGCTGCCCCCCACAGGGACCGGTAGACCAGGAGTCTGAGAGACATGCTGAAGCTGGCTTGACAGACTTAGCCCATGAAGCTGTCCGCTTTGGCTGCCACCGCTTTCTGGGCTTAGCAGAATGGCGTGAGTGAGAGGCCTGGGAAGTCTTGCCTTTGTGCCTCCGCTTGGTGGGGGGATGAAAAATATGCAGTTTCCTCACCATTCTTGGATGTTTAGAAGGCATTTGAGGCTCTTGCCACCAGTAGCATCAAAAATGATCTGCTTCAGTTCAGGTCCAAACAGGGACTTGCCCTGAAAAGGTAAGAAAACCAGTGGCTTCTTGGAGGATTGATCTGCAGACCGAAGACAGCCCTAATAAGCTCCTCAGAAGAGGGAAGGGGTTAGTCTCATAAAAGTTCCCCATATGAAGACTCCATATTCTCATATTCCGCTTCCTCATCCTTCCCTGCTGATATTTCCTTCTCAGAGGAGTCCCCTAGAATCTGAGGATCACTCTTAGATATAAGGGCCACATATTTAAAGGTAGTTGGGCTTCCAAGATTAAAGGACCCCCTGGAGGGAGAATGGGATTTGAGCCACTGTTGACAGCAGTGTCTTTACCCAAACTGGCTCTTGTTCAGTGCTGGAGGGCCCTGGCACGGTAGTAAGGGCCACAGTACAACTGGGGAAGAGAGATCCAGAATATTCTCTAGGGAGCCCAGTTTGACATGTGGAACAGTAAGCAAGGGGGGTAAGTGACTCCCCTGAGACCTCAGTCTTAGGTCTATTCCAATGTCCCTTTGAATCAGACATGCTGACAGGAAGAGGTTCTAAAACTAGTAGAAATAACCCTTAACAGTTCCTCAGACTAAAAATTCACCCTAGAAAGCCCAAAAAGGTACTTATCTGGCAGGCAAGGGGTTAAACTGGAGTAGGAGAGCAAGGAGAGTGTGCCTCTGCATAGCATAAGCAAGAGAAGTAGAATGGTGACTGCAAAACCGGCAGCCAATCGGAAGAAAGCCTGCAAAACGGGCACTCTGGGAAATGTAGTCTCTGTTGCTATTGCCTATTAACACCTACAACTCCATCCACAGAATCTCCACTGATGCCCAAGACACTCAGGATGTGAACCAGATGAAAGGACATGAGGAGACAAAAAGAAAGAGCCCACTTTGACTTCTGTATCTCAAACCATTGAAGACATATGTCCCAATAACCTTTGCCAATCAAAGTCAATGGAGCAAGCATGGTGTCAGCACAGGAACCCATTCTTAAGGGGTTCACACATCCAAAACTGGACAATTTTATAAGGTACCCAAAAAAAATCCAGAAGACCCAAGTGAACATGTGGAGGTGGAACTCCCAACAGACAGCTCAATAAAGGGAAAGATCAGTAACAGCCCCCAACCCCAATAGAAAAGCAGGGAAGGGGTTAACCATCCCAAATGCAGCCACCCTTGCTCCATAACACAGAAAATGGACGGAGAGATATAATAAAGATACTAAACATGAGTGCAGGAGCCCAAGGGCTCAGAGAAAAAAACCTCTGTATGGAGAGATACAAGGCAGAGACAATGTGGACCAGGGCACGCAAAGAGTTACTCACCAGTCTGTCTTGCAGTTACCATTGTGGGAAAACCTGGACTACAAGATTCCCGCCACATGGCTGCAAGGGTCCACACATCACCTGCAAATTGGTCAATCCACCCAGGGGAAGCCCAGTAATGATAACCCGCCTAATGGGGGAATTTCGACAGCCCCATATCTATCAGAAAATAATAAACCTAAAAACTAAGAAATGTCTCTGTCCATGTAGTCACCTCAGAGAACACATCATGGAGATGCAGGATGGGGAAAGGGATGAGCTGGAATAATGGCTAGGAATCTCCACCCACAAGACTGTCTTTTTGAGACGTGCCCTGCCCTCCAGAGAGGGACTTGACCTAATTGTACCTGTGTTTCATATGGACGTAAGAGAAACATATTTTCAATGCATTACACTGGTGTCATTTAACATGTACTCTCTTAACGTGGTATTAAAAAAAATAGAAATGTACAAGTATTTCTGTTTTCTTTAAATACTGCAGGCCCACATCTCACTTAGCTCCTCCCTGCTCTTGTAGTAACTATGAATTAAGGAGATTATTATTACATAGCAATGGCTATTAAGACAAAATTTGGAAGCAGCACCAAGTCACCTTAGTGCTGTGCCTACACTTAATACATCTGCCTCTATACTTTTAAGAGATACATTTACAAATCATCATTAAAATTTAAAGTTAAAAATGCTAAGAAAGATACAGGACATCAACATAATACTGGTTAATAAACCCTATGTCTTTGTAGAAAGATATAGTTACAGGCACACAGGCTTCTCAAGTTTCTTACCTAACAGCCTTTTCCATATTGGTTGGAACTCCGCTGTAACGTTTAACAGAATTAAAAATCAGACTTATTGAGTACATTCTTCCAGTTATTAGTTCATTGATGTAAGAGTTCTTCCAGTAACCAGCCTGCATATCTTCCAATACAGTATTGTTTAACTTCTCAGCTATTGTGTCCACACACTTGGGCTTCCAACTGGAACTTCTCCGTGCAGAGTATGAGGAGTAAATCTTGTACCAAATTAGGCTGAAATTCAATTAAAATGTATACTAGTTAAAATCATAATGCATATAAATTCTTGTTACCCTTTCATAGTGTAAAAAAAGAAACCCCTTTACTTGATTAGGCCCCTCACATGGCAACACAAACTCAGTGATTCTTTGACACAAAACCAGAAAAGTGAGCAAAATCACCGGCGTGTTTTGTTCGTTTAACAATTCTTCCATTCAAATATCAATATCTCATTGTAATACTCACACATACATAAAAAACACATAGTAATAGTATGAGGTTAACCTCGAGATGGTTACGTTACCCCATTGGAATTCAGCTGGTTGTACTTCACAACCAGCAATCTGTCAGCCTAGTGTGAGTATTACAATGAGATATTGATATCTGAATGGAAGAATTGTTATAAGCACAAAACACACCTTTGTTTTTGCACCCCTTCTGGTTTTGTGTCTCTTTATATTTGAAGTATCCTGGAGGTCATCTTGGTCTTTTCTGGGAGGCTGCAGTTGCCGTTGGTGTATGAAGTGACTGAGTGGGGACAGTCTTGATTCCTCCATCTACCCAGTTGACCAATTTTAGTGGTTTTATATATTGTGTGCATTTAGGTGGATTAGTGAAGGTCCTTTGTTTTTTAAAAATATTGCACTAGGAAGCACCCTTCTGTCTTCTCTCAGTGATACTGTGTTGGTGATGGATGTCAGAATTAGAATGATTATATGAGCGAAATGTAAAGGGGTAACCAGGTATCGACACCTTCAAGCTCTGTCTAGGGGGTATGTTATCTGCAGTATTTCACTTTAGCACTGTTAAAGTATATACATTTAAAGGAGGTATTCCTCAGCCAAATATCACAGAGTTTCTTCTTTTATTATAAAAATAAAGACTTATTTTCTGAGTCAGATGGTCATTCCTCACAAGGTTACATCAGGCACACAGAAGAAAATGTTATAAGAAGATGTAACAAGATGATGCAACTAATGGCCTAGCTAGATGATAGTCTTCTTATAGGCAGATTCTGGATATCCATATGTCCTTGCCCAGAGCAGCTTCCCCAAGGCTTGACTAAACAAAGACCATAATAGATCCTTTTTGTTCAGGGCCATTTGAGCTGTGTGTTTTACGACTGAGGGGTTGTTAGTTTAGCCTTTATCTTAGGCCATCATCTAGCAATTTCCTGAAGGTTTTACGTTATGTAAACACCAACTGTTCAGCAAGTCCATGCTTAGTCAGCTGATGTAGGCATGATAAACAAAGGTATCCTTTTAAAAGGTCTCACACAAAAGAGCATGCAACCAAATCAGAGTTACCATGTCAGCATAATAAAAATGTCGACATGAGAACCTCGCACTGTTTGACAGTGCGAGATTCTCATGTCGAGTATCGTTTGCTGCGCTCCGTCTCTGGCTCACACTCGTGTTTTCTTGCTACATTTAATAAAGCAACAAATGTCATTAAAATCACACAATGCGGCAGAGTCTCACCTAGGCTGACATCTGTGCGCTCTCCTTCTGTAAATGGACGTCCGGGGCAGCATGATGGGAGCTACAGTCCAACAAGTAGGTGAGGCTCTACCGCATTGTGTGATTTTAATGACACTTATTGCTTTATTAAATGTAGCAAGAAATCACGAGTGTGAGCCAGAGACTGAGTGCAACAAAATGACAACATATTAAAAAAGGGTTACAGGATCCAGCTGGCGCAGCATGATGGGAAACAGCCGGGGCAGCATGCAACCTTTTAGTATTCAACATGAGAATCTCTCTCTGTCATGCAGTGAGAGATTCTCATGTCGACATTTTTATTATGGCAACACAGTAACTCTAAGATTTGGTCTCACAATCTTTTGCATGCGACCCTTTAAAAGCAAACCATAAACAAAAAATGAAGGAACAGAATGACCTATCCCCTACACTTCAGCTTGACCTCATTAATCCATCCTTCCCTGACTGTAATAGTATATACCGTAGCTGTATCAAATTAATACATAATTATAAAGTCACTCAGGTCCACAATGGTGCCCATGAAAGGTTGTATTTACGTTATGCTGGCTTTCTCACACATGATTATCATCTTACATGACTACAACAAAGTCTAGCATGCTGCACCTTTACAAGAGTCACAAAGGAATGAGGTAAGAGCACTAATGAGGCTGTGATGCCCACCTGAGCAGCCACACCTTTCCCATGTCTGGATCAGTGGTGGATCAGAAGGCAAGTGAAAAAAAAAAAAAAACAAGCGATATTACTGCAGCAGGGTGCGGCTACAGTTCTGCAGCCCATGTGAGAAAAAAAAAAACCCTTAAAGATCAGCGAGATGTGCAACTCAATAAGATTGTGGACTACCACTAATAAAGTTGTAGAATAGGTGCATTATAATGTCCAGATAAAGCAAAACAGAAGTGAAAGTAGAGAAGGAAATCTCCTGAACAGAGAACCCACAAGGACCCCTGCCCAGGAACTCAACCCAATGTTCTTTACTCCAGGACGGACTCAAGAGAAAACAATTTAACAGTAGTATCACTAAAATACTCTTCTCTATTTCATCAAATGTGAAACACAGAAACCACAGTATATACCAAAGCTATCCAACTAAGATTCCGTAGAGGGAAAAATAAAACACCATTTCACGCCACAGGGCTAAATTGGTACAGCATGTACCTCCTGTGTACACAACATACAAACATATAGGAAACCAACGGGGTTCTGATTTCTTGGAAAGAAAGGGCACATACAAATACCACAGCCTGAAGGATCTTCCACCAAAACTGGTTTCAGCCAGTCAGTACATTCACATGGTAAAGATGACAACACCACTACTTTACACCAGTGGCCTGATCTTTTTGTAGGACCAAAACCCACCCACAGACCTGGAGCAATGTGTCAGAACCATAAAGGATATAGGCTTCCTTAATTTACATTTTGAGCCCTCAGCAATGACAAAGATCTCCAAAAGATTTTGTGTGATTAACATAGTACTTCAAGCATCTTACCATATACAACAAATGAAGTTCTTTCTCCTGTCTATTTGAAAGAGCCATACCAATAGCAGGAAATACAGTTTCTGGTTGCCTTGAAAATCTTTGAAAACCTTGGGCAAAAAAACAAAAAACAGGAGCTCACGTATCCACCCGATCCTGGAATAAAAACAGAAAAGGAGCTTACAGGACAAGGCCTGAAGTTCGACTATTTACCAGGCACAATAGCCAGAAGAAACACTGTCTTGAGAGTCATCAGACACAAAGATACTGAAAAGAGAAGCAAAGGGAGGTTTCTGGAGCACTCCAAAAACCAGGTTTAAATTCCATGGTCAAATGGGATCCTGAAAGACCACACCTTAGACAAAAGTCTGATCATCAGGAATCAAGGCAATGCGTCACTGGGAAAGAAAAGAAAGACTTGAAATCTGATCCTTGATGGAACTATGGCTAAGCCCTTTCTGAACTCTATCCTGGAGAAAGATCAAGCCACCTGGAAACAGAAAAGGCTGCGGGCCCTAGTCGGCACACCACCTGAAGAGGCCTTGGGGAAAAAAACACAAACAAAAAAGGGATTTTCCTCAGTATCCTGTGGTCAGGGGGGTTAGAGGAAACACACACCAAAGGAAAGTCCCAAAGGATGGTTATTCCATTCACTGCAAAAGCCAGAGGACCCTGGCACCTGGACACAGAACTGAGAGACTTTGCGGTGCAGTTGAGATGCTATGAGACCCACTGGTGGAAGCCCCCAACAGATGATGATGATCACAGTGAAGACTTTCTGATTGAGCTCCCAATTTTCTAGATACAGGTGTTGGAGACTGAGTAAGTCTGCCGCTACATTTTTTACACCTGGAATGTGAATCACTAAGATGTGCAATGCTTGGGTCTCAGCCCACAACCGAATCTTTCAGACCTCACTCCAGGCAGACACACTTCTGGTTCTTACTTGCAGTTGATGTAAGTGACTGCCGTTGCATTGTCGGACTCAATCCATACTGAAGACCCCAAAAGGGAACAAGACCAGTGGCATAGTGCTAGGTGAATCACTCACAATACCAATACATTGGTGGCCAGAAGGCTCTCCTTGGTCCAGAGATCCTGGCCGTTAAAGGGCTCAGAGTAGTAGCCCAGCTCAGCGGGCTGTCATCCATGGTTAACACAACGTAATCCATAATGACAAAGGAAAAAATAGTGAGGGGGAGGGAATTTAAGTCTATGTGGTACTCTTCCGAAATCACCTGCAAAACCCACTGATCTGCCAATGAAATCGCCCAAGTGCTTTAGAACACAATGGAGGAAAGCCCCTACAAACAGAGACATATCAGGATCCCAAGAGTCATGCAGAGGTGGACTTGACAGCCTTAAACTTCTAAGCAGCCTTCCTGCTTGCCAAAGCCTGTTTATGAGTTTTGTGGGGAGGAAATGCCTGAGAAACTGATGCCCTATTTACATACCCCAATTTGTGGGGATAATGAAAGCAACATTTTTTTTCCTACAATGACATAATATTTAGGAGTAACTTGAGGCATCAAGGTATGCTTGCCCCCTGTGGCATGTCTGACAACGTTCATGAGCTCAAGGCCAACAAATGCTTTCCCACAAAGTCAAAAGAACCAGAGATTTTTTGGATGGCCAGCTGAGCAAATCTTAAGCCAATGAATAAAGCCATGACTTTCCCTGAGGACCTGGCAGCATCAAATTCCTCTTTAGCAAGATAAGAATTCACTTGAAGGAGCTTGGAAAACAACATCACCATCTCATCCTTGGTAGCATACTGCTGTATAGCACACAAAAGTTGACCACCCCAATTGCCACAGCCCTGGTAACCCAGGTATTAGCAAAAATAGGATTCCAGGCTGCACCTGCGGACGCAAAGCTCACCTTCAGCAAGACAGGGGCAGAGCGGTATTCCTGGCAAGGCAACAAATCTAAGTATAACCCACAGGAGTATCCCACTGAATTAAACACGCTTATTAAGGAAAAGTCTCCTGCTAAGAGACATCCATTCTTCCAGGAGAAACATCCTTTTCATGCCTTTTAAAAATGTAAGTGGAAGAAGAACCAGACTTGTATACTTTGTGTCTCCAGGACAACCCTAATAAATCCCTTGGCTGTGGGCTACAGTCATCCTTACAGTAATCCCCCAGTGAGAGAGACAATTCCAAGTGATCTCCACCAGCCTTAGGGGAGGAATTTCCAATTGGTTTGTGACCTCTAAATACAGGGCTAAAGTGCTTGGTTTGGGGGGGGGGGGGGTGAAGGGTGTCACACAGATCAAGGACTGAGGACCTCCTGAATTGATGAGGGGACAGAGACAACTGAAGAGATAAGAGCCTTAACCAAAACCAGTTCCTGTTCAGCAGTTGAGGGTCCCGGTGGTGGTGTAGGGAGTAAAGAACAAGAGAGACATAAGGTACCAGAATAATCCTAGGACGCCCAGTCTGACATAAGGAGCAGTGAGTTAAAGGAATCTGGGGGGGGGCAAAATATTTAGCCTTGGACTTACCCATATTTCCCTTGGGTTCTGACATGGTCAGAGGACACCACAAAGTAGGGCCAAAAGACAGAGAGTAGAAAGATAAAAGTATGCAAAAGTAATTATTATGCAAGGGGTTAAACTGGTAAATAGAAAAGAGAGACCAGCTATGCCGTATCCAAAAAGGAAAAGGAGTACTCAAAGATCTCCTCTTTTCATGGCAGTAAGCCCAGGAAGAAAGATTCTGGGCAATTTTTCTTTTTACTTTATAAAATGGTTGAGTTGTTCTCCAACCTTTGAAAAAGGGCACCCCTGATAACTGGAGAGGATCACAGGGGTAGTCACTAAGCAGTGTGGTTGACCAGAAGCATTATGAAGCCTCCTAGGAACAACTGAAGGTGAGATATGTTACAAAGAGTGTATGAATCCAAAATGGCCACATGTAGTTTGAGGCAAGCACACTTTGTAGACCATTCTCATGAAGATTCTCTTTGTATGCAATGTTATTTAGGCTCTGCAGACGAGCCATCCAGTCCCAGGACCAGAATACCGGTTTGTTAGCTTAAGCGATTATGTGGATAAAAGGGGTGGGTGGGGACTTTACAACGCTATTATACTAAAACTATTCAAGTTATGACAAAAAGACTTAGATCATTTGCTTTATTTATTTGAGAAGAACTATATTAAAGCCTATCTAAAGAAAGTATTACTGTCCTTTTAAGAGGTGCATATTGCAAAGCAATTTATCACACTCTTGTGGACCTTAAATGATTAAGCAGGAAAACAAACATGTTTCCTATTGTACAATAAGCACACTACCATTACATTAAATCGCCATTACCATAACTACACTAAATTACACAAAAGTGCATCACACAAATGTAGTTTCAGTATGATTGATGGGATTATCCCTTTGAGTGCCAGAGAGGATCTAACGTATACCTCTCTGGCACTCAAAAGGCTAAGTAATGTACCTCTCAGGTATATCAATGATAGCTTGTGGAATTGCACAGTCAATTTTAACTCATTTTAATTTAACTTGGTGGACATCTAAAATTAAAATACATTAAAAAAAAGTTTCACATCAGGAACAAAAATAACTACAACATTTTTGATGACTATATATATATATATATATATATATATATATATATATATATATATATATATATATAAAAGGATGTACGTCTTCCAACATAAAGTACCAAAATAAATACCCGCACCACAGCACTGATTATCTGCTGGATTTTAAGTTCCAATAATGCATGTCTAGATATTAAAGCAGTCTACCCCTTTTCCAGAAGCCATAAAAAATATATATATTTCTCGAATTTTAGCTGTCTGTCTAGAAAGTAATTGTGTTTTTCCCACATTTCAATCTATCAGGATGCTGGATCCATATTTCAGCTCTACAGGAACTATGTTCTACAATACTTTGAAAATTATGTAATCTATTTCCTAACTAAACACATATTCTCTCACACGTTTTTTCCTGTAAATGAATCAACATATATTCTTACTTGTCCTTGGATAGCTGGTAAAAATGCTTATTGACACTGCCAACACAAAGAAGGGAGACAGGATCTAAATATTCAAATATCTTCAGTAAAAGTTCAGATGGAATTCTAGAAGAAAAAAAAAATCAATGTTATTGACAGCTTGATATGTATTTAGTTTACAAAAGCAGTTTCTTTCAAAATAAAGCAAATTATTTGTTACTATTTGAGAAGCCGGTGTACACGGGCCAGAGTGTGTTCGGACAGTCTCCACTGCACATGACCGCATCAGCCTGCATTCGGGCAGTCTCTACTGCGCATGACTGCATAGGACAGTCTCTACTTTGCATGACTGTATCAGACAAACATACATCTGGCCTTTTATATTATAGGATGTTTTAAGCTCCGCAAGCATGCTCTTTGCCAAAGAGTTATGTAAATAAAACAAACATTTTTAAGAACAATTAAGCATTTTTTTAGAAAATCACTTAGTGTGCCATCTTTATCATTAATTAAGGGCGAGCAGAGCAGTGTATCCGAAAACTCTGCGCTTCTGTGCTCACTGAAAGATACCTTTGGGCATGAATTAATGATAGGCCATATTTCCCTTCATGCATACAGAAGGATGGTAAATAGAAAAATACATCACCATAAGTGACACACATGTATGCTTAAAGTATATGTTTGCTTACCCCTTAGATTTATAGGATATTTACCAGCCTGAAACATACTAACACAAATGGCATATTTGTCATACTCACTAGATGATGAATGAGAAGAAACACAAAATTGCCATTGATAAATTTGTGAATGACAAATCACAGTGAAATTTGGTTACTTCTATGCATATTTAGACATTAGTCCTTTGATGAATTTCAGTATAACAATCTTATTACGTTACTAAAATTGTTACTTTTACATATCTTTCTCATTTCAAGCACTATTCCTTTCTGGCAGCATTAAACAGGACTCTTCGTTTAAATCATAAGCATACCGCACTTCTTTATACAATCTAAAACTACCCTAGAAATATAAAGGGCTACCTTGATATTCCAATATGCAAAACGTAGTTTCTAATTAGATTTAGGAAAGGAGTTGCCACCACAATTTTTACAATAGCTTACTTGGAAGGCATCATTCATGAGTAACTGATCCACAATTTAAATTCCTACTCTTCATCCCTCCACTTCTGCCGGCACAGGTTTAGACACATTTTTGTGTTTCTTCTAAGATTAGTTACTGGTTTTTTGTTTGTTTTTTGACCCGACACTATACTCTAATGGTGTTTCATACAGATTGTGTGGGAAATATAGTTTTTTGATAAATGTATTGTGTTTAAAAAAACATCTAATCAAAATATATACACTATCAAATAACAAGTTTAATAAACATTGAAAAATGGTATGATATCCTATAATATAAAAGGCCGGACGTATGGTTGTCAAATGCAGACATGCTCAGTAGAGACTGTCCTATTCAGTCATGAGCAGTAGAGACTGCACGAACGTGGGTATGTTTGTCCCTCCATACCATCTCTGTGTCTAAAAGATATTTACATCTGGTGCACACTATATTTCAAAGCAATGTGTACCCCTGTAATCCTTAAAGGGATAAAGACCCAAGTGTGCCTGCACAAATCTATGGTAGTCAAACACAGAGGCGTAACTAAAAATCACCGGGCCTTGGAGAGGAAATTGCCATGGGGCCCCCAAACCCACCAAGCAACTCCACCCCAGAAATGCCACTTATACATTGTTTATCTTCACAATGCCCCCATTGTCCACCTCCTCATTGTACGTCCCATTGTCCACCTTCACAATGTCCCCATTGTCCATTTAAAATTGCCCCCATTGTCTACTTGCACATTGCCCCCACTGTCCCCTTCCACTTCACTGCCCCCCACTATCCCGTTCCACTTCATTCCCCCCACTGTCCACTCCACTGCCCCCACTGACTACCTCCAGTTTCCTTTTCTTCCAATTCCAACACCACCGCCGTGCAGACAGAGCAGTGCTGTACTCGTGCGCTCTTCTGTTTCCTATGCCAGGTGCCTGCGCAGTCAAGGAACTCGCTTCATTGAGTTCCCTGGCTGCGCATGCGTGCGCACAGAGGAAAAGGCAGAGGGAGGAAGAATTCCTGCTGTGGTGTCTGCAGGGGTTGGCCAGGCCCCCTGGAGTGATGGGCCCGGTCACAGGGAGTGCTCAGTATTTGGGTAAACTACCTTCCTATATATCGATCTCACGCCTGTCCAGGTATTCTTGGGAGCAGCCATGGAGCTGGGCATGTTACCATGCACCGATTAGCATCATGGGGACTCTACTTTTGCTGGAGCTGCCTGATCTCCTCTGAGGACTGGGAGGGATAGAGAGACCCTCTCAGATCATTCCACGTCTGTTCATTCCCAGACGGTTCCCCCCACGTCCCAGCAGCTTCTCCTCCTTCCCCAGCCTATTTCTATAATTTTGTTAGTTCCGCCCCCCCTTTTGATTAAGCCCCACCCCTTTCTGATGCAAATTGTGTCTTTTATTATCCTTAATGGCATCACAGAACTCTCCTCTCCAGGGAATCCACAACCATAAGTTCACAGGTATAGTCATGTGACCACAGTTCAAGCCCTAAGGTCAGCCCTGTTCTCTCTTAGAACAGTACAGAAATTCCCACTGTTTGATACACAGTGCTGTCAGTTCTAAAGACATGAGGGTTAATTATGACTGAGGAAGTGGGGGGTGACTTATAAATATTATTTACATGTATAAAAATTATTTTTGTATACTATATATTTATACACATACATGAACACATACACATGGGCATATTTTCTATATATGAGAACCATATATATGTCTACATATAGTAACCATATGTGTGTGCAGCTACACTGAAAGTGTGTGTGTGTGTGTATGTGTATGTGTATGTGTGTTGGTGCTTTTAACCAATGTCTTGAAAACCATTCTGACACTCAAAGAGTTGAAGAATAAGGGACAGTAGGAATGTATCACCCCCCCCCCCATTCCAACACTCCCCATCTCAGTTCTTGCTCTCCAATCCTGACATTCCTTACTGTCTAATCAGTGGCTCGGGATGTTCATTAACATAACAGTTTAATGGATATCATCACTACAGTCACTTATTAATTAACTACGTGGAATTACAGGCTGCTGTGCTAGAATAGCAGTGAGATCCCCTGGCACAATTCCACACTTTGGAGCCTGTAAATTACCTACCATAACGGGGGACCTTTGCACAATCTAAGAAATACCATTATTCCATTCCCTGCACATCATGCTGACCAGATAGGCAGACTGGATGCTTATGCTTATGAGCTCAAAAATATGAGGACTTTATGTCTGCCAAAACACACCCAGGGGCGACAGTAAGGAGTCACTGCTCTCACTGGGTGATTCAATGGGGGCATGATTTTCATAGGAGTTGCAGGGGCCAAAGGCCCCTGATACTTCTGTGAAAATCATGCAGGGAGTTGCCCCACCCCCACTATCCAGCCCGCGCGCCACTATCCATGTGAGAGAAAAAAAATGGTTACCACTGGCTCCTACACCATAGACACACACAAGCCCCACCCCCCCACACACACACACCACTGACCACACAACTTTCCCCTTACTACTCACTCCTACACCACACACGCACACCACACACACCAACTCCGGTGCAAGCAGGGCTCGGGGAGCCTGCCAACACCAAATCCTTCACGTTCCCCCTGTTCAACATACACCAAGCGGGAGTCCGCCCCAGCAACACGCCTGGTCAAGCAGCCATTCACACAGCTCTCTACCAGCAGCAGGTGACTGAGGGGCTGCATAGATGCCAGGCTGGAGCAGCGTTACACATCACCCCCAAACAATGTCTGCCTCCGAAAAATGTCCATCTTCTCTGTCGTCCAATACAGATTACTGGTAACTTTGCGATGTCCAACCATTGAGTTTCCCAGAGGCGGGAAGTAAGGCAAGGACCAGGCACAAGGCCCCCAAAGTCACCAGCGCAGATATGAACCATCAGATCAGAGATAGCTCAACAAAACAAATGAAGTGTCAAAGGACAGTGAACAGAGGTAACAGCACCCCAACAACTGTTACACTGCACACGCAACTGGAGCCAACAGGGCTCAAAAGTGAAGGAAGCACCAAGAATTGAAGAAGATCCTAGACAGAAAAGACTGCCTCCAGGATCTTCCTCCAAAAGCTGGTGTCAGCCGATGCCAGCACATCAACACGGTAGTGCTTCGAAAAGGTGTGCACATACGACCAAATGGCAGCCTTGCACAACTGATGAGCGGAGGCCAGATTCTTATAAGCCCAAGAAGCCCCAATAGATCTGGTAGAATGAACAGTAACCCAAAAGGGAACGGGTGTCTTCCTCAGCTCGTAAGCCTTACGAATAGTGGACTTGATCCAAGATGCAATATTTACTTTGGATGCACATCTTCCTGCCCTAGGACCCTCAGGAATGACGAACAGCGTGTCAGATTGTCTAATGGACTCAGTGCAATGTACATAAAACTTGAGACAATGCACCATATCTAACAAGTGGAGATCCCTCTCCTTGTCAGAGATAGGTTCAGGGTAGAAAGAAGGCACCACAATATCCTGATTAATGTGGAACTCAGACACACCTTTGGGAGACAAGACAGAGCATGTAACTCCGTGACACGGCGAACAGACGTGATCGCCAGGAGAAAGGCCATTTTCCACGTCAGCAGGCGTAGAGGAAGAGTAGCCAAGGACTCAAAGGGTGGGTGCTGAAGGACGCCCAAGACCAAATTAAGGTCCCACTGAGGAGCGGAGTCTTAAAGACAGGTCGAGTATGAGCAACGCCCTGGAAGAAAACCTTGACATCAGGAAGAATAGCAATGCGCCTCTGAAAGAAAACAGAGAGAGCAGAAGTCTGAACCTTAAGGGAACTCAAGCTGAGGCTCTTAACCACACCATCCTGCAGGAAGGCCAGGACTGTAGGCAGATCAAAATCCTGAGAGAGGTCCCTTTCAGCACACCAAGATAGGAAGGTCGACCAAACACGATGGTAGACCTTAGAAGAAACCGGTTTGCGGGTACTAAGCATAGTAGCCATCACTCTAGAAGAAAAACCCTTCTTCAGTATTGAGGATTCAATTTCCAAGCCGTCAAAGCCAGACGAGGGACATCCTCCTTCCATAGGTAATCCTGTAGAAGAAGATCCAGAAGGCAAGGGAGCAGGAATGGCTCCACCACTGAAAGATCCAGAAGCTCCGGAAACCAAGCCTGTACAGAGCAATCAGAATGACTGGACAGTGCTTCAGTCTCAAATTCCTGTCAGAGACATTGCCATGATGGGGAGGAAATTGTTAATTTTTCTTTTAAACCAAATTCTCTAAAACTCTTTGTTTTAAAATGTGTTTAAATTACATCATGTAAAAGAGACAATGAGCCTCTCTTCCTCAATGGATGAGAAAATATTTGGGAGACTTTAATGGTGATTGATATAGGATTGCAGACAACCACAATCTCAAGCAGTATTAGTATCTTATGAGAAAATCTCAAAAGTCTAAAACAGAGACATACTCCCCTATGGGAAAGTCTACTAGGGTGACATTTATGTGACGTAGGGTCAAGGTTCACATTCCAGGTGTGAATTTTAATGTAGAGTAATGGCGCCATCTATAGATTATTATTACGAATGCTTTGGAATTTTTTCATAATTTATTCTGATGTCACTGCATAATGAGATGGCTCTTTAACCAATCAGAACAGATTTTGATAAGAGGAATTTCATATTATAAATATGCAGGTTTAGAGAGAAAAGGGGTCTTTCCTCTTGAGTCTTGGCTTTTTTTTTTTCTCTTGGTTCCTGGTCCTTCAATTCCTGCTATATATCTGGCTGCCTGCTAAAGAAATCCTAAGAAATTTACACTTATTGGACTGTCAATGATATATCTTTCCTTATTTAAATTCTGCAAAATTAAGAATCAAAAATATTTATTTCTTCTATATTTGAAGAAACTTAATTTTCTTATAATTTGTCTTAATCGGACTGGCCAACCATTTGGGATCAATTATATATTCTAGAATTAAGCAGAATTTATTTATTGATTGGTAAATTGTCATATTTTGCCAGATAAGAGTAAAATAGTTTTAACAGTGAGCCTTGTTATATATATGTTAATATAATGTTTGGTATTTCTAGAATAATATATGGTGTTTCTGGAAAGGTTATATAGCTAACATTTGATCTGGAGAATTCTTTGAATTCATTTATTAACCCTTCAACTGCTATTTGTCTATTTTTCTAAGATTTCTTTGTGCATGTGTTAGGGCCTAACTTATGTAAAAGTGAAAGTTTCTTCTAAACTCTCACTAAACAAAAGAAGCTGCTATCTTGGGTGTGGCATCCTATCTTAATAAGTGGATTAACCCTTGAAGTACCCTTTAGGTTTTACATAGGACTGCTATAGTCATGTGTATGATATATGTTGCATGAAGTTTAGTATGCTGTCTATACATATATTATTAGATTGATTCTGAGTATATTCTTGGTATAATCTATTAGTGACTATATTAAATGCAATTTATATGTTGTATTCAGAAGGTATACAATATTTGAAATCAGTACATTATTAAATTATAGTGATCTCTATCTGGGATTTTTACTCCAGTTAGTTTCTCTAAAATTTGACTATTGCATATGGTACACGGAAAATTGTCAGAGGACCTGGCTTCATATTAAAGTTGACTCATCTGACAATATACCTTAAACTTCAATTAGCATAGCTTATACAGTTTCTGGGGCAGAAGTTATTCATATACACTGCTGCCAACTGTATATTATTAATTGTAAGGATCGATTTTCCTTTTCTATGCTACTGAGTGCAATTATTGTTATCTATTACTTCTGAATATACCTTTTAATTGCTGGAAATCCTAATGGTGATAATTGTGGTTTGAGTTACTATATATCTATTGTAATTGCTGACCACTCATTTATATCATTGATGTTTACACTTTATATATAGTACATTGTAGTTAATAAATTATATATATTTTTGCACAAATATGCAGGAATGATTATTTTAATCTATTCTTTACTGTGAAGTAGCGTGTCAATACCCAATATAGTGTAAAGTTCTCAAAATTATTTAATATTGTCATTTATTTATTTATGCAAAGATATCCAACCGGAATGGTTCTCTTGTTTTTTTTTTTTTGTTTTTTTTGTTTTTTTAAACTTTTTATTAAAGTTTCCAAATAGAAATACAATCAAAATGAAACATTAACAACATGAGAGAATCTTGGCAGTAGTTGTATTATAAAAGAGACCCCAACACCAGCGTGTTAGGTGGACAGTAAAACAGTTTCCCCCCACATTTTAATAGAAACGTCTAACACTGACTAGGCTAATATACTTTCAAAGAGTGGGAGGGGCACAAAGTGCAAGTATAACAACATCGTAGGTTGTGAGGAATGTTGAAACCACCAGAGTGTTCAACTAAATCTTCTTGACAGATAGTATCTCAATTATAGATGTAAAGAGCAAAAACAACACAAAACCCAAAACTAAAGACACAAAAACAGGTGCATGCCTCCGTCGGGATCCAGCTCCCCCCCCAAACCCAAAGGAAACAAAAGAAGGAGATACAGGTTAAAGTGAAGAGCCAGCCACCCCCCCATCCTCCCCCTCCAGAATCTAAATGAGGAAACAAAGCATCAGTCTCCCCCACCTCCTCCTCCAGCACCGACTCCAAGGCTCTATCCGTTAATAATCGTTCCTCCATCCACGAGGTGTACCGAAAGCAATAGTAGAAAACCGTCCACTTAGCAGCAGGCAGAGACAAAATAAAGGTTCCCATAGAGTGATAAAACAAGCACCCAGCATCTCCTTGTCCGACAGGGCAAGCGTCCAATGTAATCTGGTAAAATGAAACAACTTAAGTGTCCAGTGACGAAGCAAGGGGGGTTGGGGCAATAGCCAAAGTGCCAGAATACATTTCAACACCACCATAATAGCAAAGTCAACCAACTGAATTTGGCACGATGACAGTTGAGTGGAATAGGTATAGACCCCAAGAAGGAAAGCCGGAGAATCAAAATCCAGATGGATCCCAATCTTTGTTGTGATATAAAAGAAAACCTTGGTCCAAAAGGAAAAAATATGCGGACATGAGTAAACCATATGGAGTAAATTTGCACGAGGACATTGACATTTAAGACAGGAGAGAGCTGAATCAAGACCAATGCGATGGGCTACTAAAGGAATCACATAAATCCTATGCAATAATCTATACGAAAGGTCATGGAAATATGCTTGGTTCTCTTGTTTTAACCCTTTGGATACCTTCAACATAATTGGTTTGACATTCCGTAACACCGTGTGCAACATGGGAAGGGGAGGAAAGATGTAAGCCAGAGGAAATAACCAAGGAATGGACATGGCATCCACCGCTAGAGCTAGAGGATCCCTCCAGCGAGAGCAGAACATCAGGACCTTCCAGTTTTGTCTTGTCACCATCAGGTCGATGCAAGGAAGACCTCACTTCTGAACAATGAAGTAGAACACTTCTGGGTGCAGTTCCCACTGACTGAGGAAGTCTGCCATGATGTTGTCTACGCCAGGAATGTGTACTGCGGATATGGCAGGAACGTGTTCTTCTGTCCAGGACAAAATAGCCTTGACCTCTAACCACGTGGCGAGACTTCTTGTTCTGCCCTGCTTGTTGATGTAAGCCACAGCCGTGGCGTTTTCGGACTGAACCCGGACTGGGCATTCTTCCAGCTAGGGAGTCCAGTGACGAAGGGCATGAAATATCGCCCGAAGTTCCAAAACATTGATGGGGAGGAGAGATTCCTCCGGAGACCACTGTTACTGAGCACTCAGGCGACCCAGGACCTCTCCCCAGCCGGAGAGGTTGGCATCCGTTGTCACCATGGTCCAGAAGGATATCAGGAAGGACTTGCCCTTCAGGAGATTGGAGAGGTCGAGCCACCGTGACAAACTCAGTTCCACATGAAGAGGGAGGGATATTGATGTCTGCAGAAGGTTCGGCTGACCCTTGCATACCTGGATCACAAACCGCTGGAGCTCCCTGGTGTGAGCCATGGCAAAGGGGACTGCTTCCATGGTAGAGATGATTTTCCCCACCAGAGAGGATAGCTTCTTGACTGGAACTGGATCTTGAGCTAGAACAGCAGAAACCATGTGTGCAATCTGGTGAGCCACTTCCTCCGTGAGAAACACCATGCTTTGCTGAGTGTCGAAGAGAAGGCCCAGGAAGACCAGACGCTGGGATGGGATAAGAAGTTGATGATCTACCCATGATGGGTGAGAGCATGAATGCAGTCCTGAACCTGCTGATGAAGAAGTTCCGCAGAGGGGGCTTCCAGAAGCAGGTCGTCCATGTATGGAGTAACTCTGATGCCGTGCCGGTGGAGGACGGCCACTAAGGCTCCCAGGAAACGGTTGAAGACCTGAGGGGCTGTAGTCAGACCAAAGGGAAGAGCTGAGAACTGAAAATGCCCTTGGTCGCAGGCAAATCTGAGATACTGCCAGCTCTCTAGATGAATGGCGATATGTAAATACGCGTCCTGAAGGTCCAGAGAAGCAAGAAATTCCCCCGGAATCATAGCAGCAATCACCATCCTCAGGGACTCCTGGTGATAATGAGACCGGATCACAAAGGAATTGAGATCTTCAAGTCCAAAACGGTACAACAACCGCCATCCTTCTTGGACACTACGAAGAGTTTTGAATAAAAACCCGTACCTCTGTCCTGAACTGGAACGGGTTCCAGAACATTCTTGTCCAGAAGAGACTGGATAGAGCCGTTGAAGAGATGGAGTTTTTCCACGGCCTGGGGCGTGTGAGAGGGGAAAAAGCGAAAAGGAGGAAGAGAGGCGAAAGGGATCCTGTTATCACGGTACCCATGATTCCTTGTTTTTATTTTTCTGTCAGTTATCCAATGTGAGGTCCTTATTGGTTGCCCTGTGTTTAGCCTGCCCAGTATTGCCTTTATATACTGGGCTCCTGCACCTTATCACTGCCCTTCTGTGGTGTTCCTGTGCCAGTTCTACGTTTGTATTGAGGTTTTCAGTGTACCAACTTGGCTTGCCTGACTACTGTCCTGTTCCTGCACCTGTGTACTGACCCGGACTGCCTGACTACTCTCCAGTGATTGTTCCTCTGTACCGACCCGGCCTGGCTGACATTCCTGCTCCCATGTACAGATCCAGATTGGCTGACGCTCCTGCTCCTGTATCCTGACCTGACCTGGCCTGGCCTGGCTGACGTTCCTGCTCCTGGATTCCGACTCGGCAGTCTCCCGTTGTTGTCCTAGTCGCCTCGGCGACATTCTGCCTTACGGTGCCTTACTGGGTTTGGCACCTCTGCCCCGCAGGCTTGCCTGTCTTCCATTTTGCTCAGAGCGCCTCTGGCCTAGTCCTCCTTTCCGTAACCGGTTGCTAGTGTTGCCTCCGTGATTGCACCGGTATACTGCCATTGGTTTGCTCCACTCTGTCTTACCCGGTTGCAAGTGTTGCCTCCATTATAACACCGGTACATTGCCATTGGCTACGCTCTGTCTTACCCGGTTGCAAGTGTTGCCTCCGTAATTGCACTGGTATACTGCACTGGTTCGCTCCACTCTGTCAAAACCAGTTGCAAGTGTTGCCTCCGTGATTGCACTGGTATACTGCCATTGGTTTGCTCCACTCTGTCTAAACCGGTTGCAAGTGTTGCCTCCGTTATAGCACCGGTACATTGCCATTGGTTCCGCTCCACTCTGTCATAACCGGTTGCTATTGTTGCCTCCGTGTCAGCACCGGTAGCACTCCTGATTACTTCAGTGGACTAGTATACTGTGGACTCTATCTGTGGCGTCTTCTAGAAGCAGCTGGTTGCCAGAACACATGGGACTGTTCTCCTTTCCTGATGAACGTTAACTTACCTTATCATTCGCCTGACCCGTGTCAGCATAAACTGTTTGTCTCCTATACATATACTGGACCTGTGTGGGCATAATTAACCTGTCGTGTGTCTGTACTATAGGATTTATATTACAGGACCTGTGAGGGTTCTTTATGTATTATTGTCTTTAATAAAACTGTGTTTTTATCTTAACTCTGTGTCTGTGAGTCAAACAAACCGTTACACCTGTACCCTTCCGCCACTACTTGTAAAACCCACGGGTCCACCACTGAATCCTCCCAAATGCTGTGATAGTGATGAAGATGACCACCCACAGCTGAATGGGGACCCGGGTTCGGCAAGTCATGCCGGAGAAGTCTTGGAAGCCTTGGGCTTGGAGGAGACCTTGGGCTTCCATTGTCGCTTGGCCTTGGAGGAGGCACGTGGAGCGGAGGGAACCGCCTGGTTCGCCGGACGTGTCTCAGTCTGAAAGGGACAAAAAAAACGATTATGATTGAGAGGAGGTTTCTTCCTGGGGACCAAGGGCAGATGAGTACTCTTACCCCCAGTGCCTCACTGATCAGATCCTGAAGATCTGGCCCAAATAAGGATGTATCCTGAAAAGGCAAGGACAGCAAGGTTTTCTTAGAAGCGGTGTCAGCAGCCCAGATCTTGAGCCAACCACAGACATGGTGAAAACCCTTGCCACCAGACGGATAGCATCAAATAAGGCAGTGGAAACACAGTGCAGGGCCTCAGATATGTTGGCAAGGAGCCGCAACATTTCCGAAGATGAATCACCCCAACGTACAGCTAGGGTGAGTTGTTCAGTCCAGACCGCAATGGCCCGGTTAACCCATGCCGCAGCGAATGCTGGATGCATGGTAGTACCAGCAGTGGCAAAAATGGACTTGAAGGAAACCTCAAGCTTCTTGTCAGTCCAGTCCTTCAGAGAGGACGCATCAGAAACTGGTAAGGCGGTAGACTGAGACAGCCTTGAGACAGGAGCGTCCACCTTAGGGGGATGAACCCATTAAGCTAGTGCCGTTTCAGAAAAGAGATAAAGCTTAGCAAACTTCTTGGAGACAGAAGGCTTTCTGTCCGGAGATTTCTACTCATCAGCCACTAGGCGGTCCAGAGTGGGGTTAGGTGGAAAACAAGTATGAGGCTTTATAGGTTCCTGGAATACATCAGAGGGATCTGAGGAAACCTCCTGAACTGGGGGTATGTTTAGCGTGTTTAAGACGGCCCTGATCAGGCCCTCCGCTGACGGTTCTGGATCAACCTCAAAAGGATCCCCAAAAAATTTGGGAGGAGCCCACAGCAAAACATTCCTCAACATCTGAATCCACCAACAGTTCCTCTTCAGAGGAATCTGAAACGTCAGGTACTCCTTGTGGTTTCGGCAGGGAAGATCTGACTGAGGAATTCCAGGAATGAAAGACCCCCTGCAACTGGGATGGAAAGAGCTGCAATGTAGACCTGAGGTCCCTGGTAGCAGCCTAGATCTCTTGCACCCAAACTGGCTCTATTGCATGGCTGAAGGTCGCTGGGATAGACTCAGGGACATCAAAACATGCTGGGCATAAATGACCTGAGAATTCTCTAGGCAACCCTGTATGACATGAGGAACAATGCACAATGGGGGATACAGACAGCCCAGTGTCCTTAGTCTTAGGCCTGGCCCCAAGCTCCAATGAAGTAGACATTCTCACAGTGTCAACAACATTCAGAATAATCACCCAATTTACAGTGTGTAAGGTTAAAATTTCACCCCAGAAATCGCTAAAATACACTTATCTGGCAGGCAAAGGGTTAATCTGCAAAGGAGAGAAGGAGAGTCCAAGCCCTGCATAGGATACTCTTTCTGTAAAGCTCACAAGATGGCTGCCACGGCGAGAGCCAATCAGAAATGAGCTTGCAAAGCAAGCGCTCATGGGAAATGTAGTTTTCCCAGAAAAAGTACCCCAACAGTGCCCAAAGCCCCCTGAGCTCCCCAACACACTTACAATGTGAACCGGATGATATAGCAAGGTCAGACAATTAAAATGAGCCATCTCTGAAGTTGCTAGGTTGAGCGGTTGAAGATATATGTCCCAAACTTTACAGTCCCATAGAAGTGCCGTCTATGCGGTAAAGCGAACAGAACTCAATTTTGTCAAAGTTATAACTGAGAATTAAAAATACATAAAACATCACTAGAACATGTAATCAGACCCAGAAAACACTGAACCCAGTAGGGAAAGTGCCAATAACCAACCCAAAAGATGCCAACCACCAGTTAAAGGGTTAATTTACCACATAAAGTTGCTCCAAACACTGACAGACACAACAGAAAGACCCAGTGCAGGACTGTGCAATAAGAACTCCCAAGAATAACCCCTGTGCGGAGGAGCACTGTGGGACAAGTGGATCTGCAGCACTCAAAGGGTTGCTCACCTTTCCTGCAGATCTTTTGTCTTCCGATTACCATGTAGTAAGAAGTAACCTCAGTGGGTAACTCCTAGGGAAGCACTTGGAAGCAAGATTTTCCCCCTCAGGGCTTAAGGTACACAAAAAGCACCTGGATACTGAGCTAGCCACATCTCAGGGTATTGTCAGTTATGGTAATCCCCCTAATGGAGGTATTCCATATCTAACAGAAAAATAAAAAAGTTTCTAAAATTATAGCAGAACTGTTCTTTTGCCTGTGTTATCTTCATCAAGGAACAAATCTTTCTGGAGTTGGTTGGCTAGCTGCAGCCAAGGAGAGAAGGTAGGCTCCACCCCCTGCAGTCATTTCTAGAACTGTTCCTGCCTCCTTAAAGGGGCAGATCGCCTACCCAAAGTTACCAGTAACCTGTATTTGACGACACAGAAATATGCTTGCCTACTTCTTTACCATGATCTTCACCACACATGGGGGACAGAAGGTTCCTCAAATAACTGAAAGGGGTCAGCAATATATTATGGACCAACCTGGCACTCAAAGAGTTATAGGAGCCCTGTTAGCACACATCGCGCTCAATGATAATTATCCCTTCTCTCTGGCCTGTCTGCACTGTGGGCCTCCGCCACAGGGGGCACTGTGAGAAGTGGATGCACATAGCAAGGCAGTGTGTATAGGGGTTGAAGGCAGGGCTCTGATAACCCTCTGAGTGCCAGGTCGCTCAATAATATGTCGCTCACCCTTTTCAATGACTTAAGAAACCTCCTGTTCCCAATGTCTGCTGAAGATCCTAGCAAGCAGAATAATCACCGGATCATCTAAGAAAGAGGTAGCCAAGCATATTTATTCTTCATATGTATGCAACATTTCAATAGGATACCCTCTGTTATTATGCCCTTCAACAAATTTTACATCACATTACTTTGCACTCTTTGCTTATTTCATGACTTCACAACCAACTATTTCATGTAAATCTGCATCTTCACTCTTTCAGTGCCACAGAAGTACAGCACACCTTCTCCTTTAAGTGCTTGAGGGGTATTGAACGCATTCATTGAGAATTCTTTGAGTACATTTGGTGCAGGGAAATGGTTAAGTGTTTGAGAGCCAAAGAGGTATCTATGCAGTGGAATGTGTTGGATCCTTCTTTGGAACTTGAGGAATGGAAGACATTGCAAATTTTCTTTAAACCCCTTCAGTGGCAAACAGGTATCCAACACATTACTCTGCATGGATACCTCTTTGGCTCTCAAACACTTAACCCTTTCAATTCCAAAAAAGTACACAAACCATTGTGAATCAATGCGATGGGTACCCCTGAAGTACCTAAAGAACTTAATCCCCACAAGCAATGCCATGCCCCTTTTGCTATATTATATATACTTATTTCACTCAGTAAAATGAAAATCAATTTATACATTTTTTGAAATGCGTTCTTCAGGATTTTGTTGTTGTTATTCTGTCTCTCACTGTTCGAAAAAATCTACCATTAAAATTATAGACTGATCATTTCTTTGTCAGTGGGCAAACATACAAAATCAGCAGGGGATCAAATAATTTTTTCCCCTCACTGGATGTTTGTCCGATGCAGTCATGTGCAGTAGAGACTGCCAGAACACACAGAGTGCTGGGAGAGATTGGATGCGGCCTAGGAAACATCTTTTAGACACACAGATGAAATGGAGGAAGCAGAAGTGTTGTGGTGAGATGCAGACATTACAGTAGGAAAGGGGACAGAGTGGGTGGGTACAATGTACATTGAGCGGGTGAGTACAGCAGGCGTGAGTTTGGCATTTTGATTTGTGCTCACAGGCAATACTGAGGGCAGGTGAACTGTTGAGAAGGCAATAGTGAGAGTGAATGAACTGCGGTGGGCAGGAGAGATATAGGTGGAATGTGATGTTACAGGCAGTGTAATTTTAATTAGTAAGATGCAATAGGGAGAGCGGAGCAAGTCCTGTGTCCCGAACGAAAAGAATGTTGGAAGGTGTAGTTCTGCGGTAGTACACCTGCCATGTAGTTCTTTTCTTTATGCACTTTGGCCTGTGTACATCGGCTTTTACCCTAGTACTTGTATAAGTCACTAATTAAAGGCACAGAAAGGGAGTTGGTAAAGGTAGTTATTTATTCAGCTAAATTGAATATTAAATATTGCTTCTGATTAGTTAGATTGCACAATAATTATTAGGCAGGCATGTTCAATGAGAAAAGGGTATTTTGTGTACTTACTGACAGATCCTTTTATATTAATCCTTGTGGAACACAGGAAGTACAGGGTAAAGTTCCTCCTGCAAGATGGCAGGGCAATTGCCTTAAAAGGCTCTCAGAGCAGAATACTCTTCCTGCTTCACTTTACTCTGCCAGTCTAATACAGTTTTAATGTATAACACTGCACCTTCCATCAAAACTTTTGAACACCTGATGCAAGTAACCAGAATTAGCAGGACTGACTTTGCAAACAGCACAGTTAATCACCTAACCGCTGAAGTGAAAAAACGGATCCTTCTCCAACCAGCATTAACCACTACAACATCTACCTCTACTGATCATCATCATACTTCATTTAACCCTACATTGACTCCTACCCTCATCAAATACTTCACAACTCTGCAACTGTCTCTCCTCATCCTGCCTGACATCTATACCCTGGATTGACCCTTGAATGCCAAGTCAGCCGCACTACCCTGGACTACAATCTGTTGCTCAAACTCCACTTCCGCCCCACACATTAACCCCACTATGGCCAATTTGGCTCCTTGCTTTTCTCTCCTGCTTTAGACTCTCCTCCTCCTGTGTCCACATTAAGTGCCACTCCATCCACATTGCACCCTCACATCTTCCCTCACCACTTCTCTGCGCCCATGAACTTTTCTCATTCCTCCAGCCCCCATCACTACCATCTCCTTCAACTGCTGCCAAAAAGCCCCACTGCCTCAAATCTCACTCCCATCTTACTTCCCTGTCCCTTCTCCTCCTGCTTGCTGCAGGTGACATCTCACCTAACACAGGCCCCCCCCTTCCATTCTCTCCTGTAAACCAACACCCACTCAAACACGCAACATCCACAACCTAATAACTCTACCACGTCACCTAACCTCCTCCCCCCCTTTTTGTTTTGGTCTCTGGAACGCCCGCTCCATGTGTAACAAACTAACAGCTGTTCGTGACCTATTTATTTCTCACTCTTTAAACCTCCTAGCCATCACTGAAACCTGGCTCACATCATCAGACACTGCCTCCACAGCCACACTCTCACATGGCGGCCTGCACTTCACCCACACACCTAGGCCTGGCAACAGTAAGGGGGGTGGAGTGGGCATCCTTTTGTCCCCTAACCACACGTCTCAGATAATCCCCACTGTCCCCTCTCTCTCCTTCCCTACCTTTGAAGCTCACACACTTCGCCTCTTCTCTCCCTTCCCTCTGCGTGTTGCTGTCATGTACAGACCACCTGGTCCTGCTGTACAATTCCTTGACCATTTTGCTTCCTGGCTCCCTCATTTCATGTCCTCTGACTTCCCTACTCTCATCCTGGGAGACTTCAACATCCCTGTTGATAACCATAACACCCCCCCGCCACCAAACTCCTTTCTTTAACAACCTCCTTTGGCCTATCACAATGGACCTGCACTCCCACACACAGTGATGGTCACTCTCTTGACTTGGTCTTCACTAACCTCTGCTCAGTCTCTAATTTTTCTAATGATCCCTATCCCCTCTCTGACCACCACCTCCTCACTGGAAACCTCATCATACCACGTCAATCCATCCCCTCCACCAGGATCAAGAGCATGCGGAGAAATCTGTCTACGCTTGACCTGCAACAATTTTCTACTTCCCTGCAACCTCTTCTCAACCCCTTCCTCACACTTGCTTGGCCCAGAACAAACTACTGCTCTCTACAACAGCACTCTCACAACAGCCCTTGACGCAGCTGCACCTGCAACTCCACGACACCCCCGCACAACCCCACTACAACCCTGGCACACAAGACAAACGTCATACTTCCAAAGGTGCTCACGCACTGCCGAAAGGCACTGGAGGAAATCACACTCCACAGCTGACTTCATACACTACAAATTCATTCTATGTTCTTATAGCTCTGCACTCTCCCTGGCCAAACAGTCATACTTCTCCTCTCTAATTTCTAATCTTTCTTCAAACCCAAAACGCCTTTTCTCAACCTTCAAGTCACTTCTACGTCCACCAATGCAAAACCCTGCCACCGATTTCTCCGCCCAAGATCTCGCCACCCACTTGGACAAGATCGACTCCACTTCCACCCAGCCAGCCTAGCCCCCCACACACACACACTCACTAAGCTCCTTCTCACCAGTCACAGAGGATGAATTTTCCCTTCTCGTCACTCGCTCAAACCTAACCACATGCCCTCTTGACCCAATCCCATCTCAACTCACTCAAGAACTTTCACCTCTACTAACGCCACCCCTTACTCACTTATTAAACCTCTCTCTATCAACTGGCACCTTCCCATCCTCTTTCAAACATGCACTAATCACGCCCATTCTAAAGAAACCTTCCCTGGACCCAAACTCACTGTCAAACTACCGGTCGATTTCCCTACTCCCATTTGCCTCCAAACTCCTTGAGCGTCTCGCATATAACCAGCTCACTAAATTCCTCTGCTCCCATTCCCTGCTAGACCCCTTGCAATCTGGATTGTGTCCTCATCACTCCACCAAGACTGCCGTCACTAAAGTGGCCAATGACTTGCTCTCTGCCAAGTCAAAAGGCCACTACTCCCTACTCATTCTCTTGGACCTGTCAGCTGCCTTTGACACGATAGATCACCCACTCCTCCTCCAAGCCCTCCACTCTCTAGGTCTCTGTGACACTGCCCTCTCTTGGTTTTTATCATATTTCAGCAACTGCTCCTTCAGTATGTCCTACTCTGGCTCCACCTCCCCACCCCTCCCACTGTCTGTTGGAGTGCCTCAGGGCTCAGTCCTGGGCCCCTTGCTCTTCTCAATTTACACTGCATCCCTGGGTAAACTAATAAACTCCTTTGGGTTTCACCATCATCTCTATGCTGATGACACTCAAATCTATCTTTCCTCCCCAGACCTCTCCCCCTCCCTCCTGTCCCAGGTATCTGACTGTCTGTCTGCTGTGTCTTCCTGGATGTCCTCCCGTCAACTCAAACTTAACCTTGGCAAAACCGAACTAATTATCTTCCCTCCCTCTCCTAAAAGTCCTACTCCAGATATTACCCTCATTGTCAACAACACTATCATCACACCAACCCCTACAGCATGTTGCCTGGGGGTCACATTCGACTCCGCCCTATCATTTATTCCTCACATCCAGTCAAACCAAGGAAAAGGAAACCAGTGGGTTACTACTGGCAAAACTAAAGCCAAGGTGGACATCTACACAGGCACAACTGCATGTAGGAACCTCCAACTAAAATGGTTTTCAGCCAAAGCCAGCACACTGACATGGTAGTATGTGAAGAGACAACCATGTCAACTCCTTACACGGATGTTCAGCAGAAGCCTGGTTCTAGTTGGCCCAAGAGACACCCACCGATATGGGGCAATGAACAATGACCCGAAAGAGCACTTGAGAAAATAATGCTAGTAAATTGTATCCTTAATCTAAGAAGCAAAGGCTGCATGAGATGAGCATAGGAATTCAAGCACCTAACCACATCTAAAAGATTAAGATACTGGTCCTGTCCATTGGCTATTGAGAAAATCTAAGACAACCTTAGGGAGAAACCCTGTAAGATCCCACAAAAGCACAAAAATGGAAAACCAGAAATGGAGGCTTAGAAGACAAACTCCAAATTGTACCACTACCTAGATGGCTTTTGCCAAAGAACTGCATCTTTGATAACCGCACATATCACCATTAAAGAAGTTCTATAGCTGGTTTATGCACCAACCACCAAATTACCATTAAACCGGCAGTAGGGGAGGATCAGTAGCTATTATGAACACTCAGAATTATGTCAAAGAGGGAAACTAACAATTGTCTGACATCAGTTACTACAAAAAACTACCTATTTGCTTGAATAGAAGGCAAGGTTTTTTCATGCATTTTAGACATGAAAAAAACAACCTCTCCTTATATTCAATGTCATATATTTGTGCTGCCCACAGGATTGGTGAAAGCTCAAATCCAGCAGGCAAACTGGTTCATCTTTTGTCTCCTTTCCTCTACCTGATAGAGTACTGTAGTGTTCCAGCTGCAACCTAGAAGTGCGGTGTGGTGGGCGACACATTTCAGTTTGCCATGCACCTCCTTCCATGTGGTATATCTCATTTCCTATTTAGGACCTTCTATCAATTAGCAGGCTCAGACCGGATGTGATGTGTAACTTCCACACCACATCAGGTTTGAGTCTATGCATTCATAGAAGATCCTAAAGACTTAAAATGGCAAGAAATATATACATGGCGATGGGCTGCGAATTCAAACGTATCGCCTGTTACACCGCACTTCTACATGGCTGCACCTGGAAAACTGTGATGTCAGGTAGAGGGATCTGAGGATGGATTAATGAAAGGAGGCAGATGAGGATGAGCTTAATTAATAAAGGGAGGAATATGAGGGTGAAATTAGATTTATTAATGAAGGGAGTGAGAGGAGGATGGAGATGAAGGGAGAATGAGAGAAAACAAGTGAGAGACACAAGTAGGATGTCATGATAAAATAATAAGTCTGGGTTCTAGAGACTTGAGTCTGATGCTAGTGTGAAGCTGGTTTTCTGTGCCAGTCACAATAATTCCCTGACCTGGAGGGGAATAGTTTTGGACTGGGGAACAGATCCAGACAAATATAGAGCAGAAGCACACAGGTTCCAGGTGAGCTGAAAATAGCTTTAATGAGTGGTGTTCAATTAGTTATATATGTGTATAGTCAGAAGAGCAGCAAGAAAAATATTTTGCCTACTATAGTAAGTGAACAAAAAAGGTTGTCTGTGCATCAAACCCTGGGTTTTACAAACAAGCAACCTATGACTTGCTACAAATAAAACAGTGGGGTTTAGTATCATATTTTTGGCCAAGGTATATGGAAAGCTTGCTTGCCCATTCAAGGCACCAGAACTTAAGGCAAGTCCCTATTTGTCTCCAATATGTAAACATGTATTTTGCATAATGCAGTTAAGAACAGTGATTCCACCTTACCTCTACTGTGAGCAAAACCCTTGTAAGGGAAATGAGGGAGACATTTATACCTTCCCTAATTCAGCTATCACCCTTTCTGGGGAGCTACCAACCAAGAAAGGAGGAGCCAAAACCTCCCAAAATACATACAAAAAACATGAAACATACAGGTTTCCTGGTGAACTCAAAATAGCTTTTGTTAGTGATGTTCAATTAGTTACCCCAGCTTAAAGGGATAGTAATACTTAAAATGTAAAAAAATATGTTGTAGGGTTTATCCCCCTGAGAAAAACAAGAGTACTCCCACTGCTGAAAGGTGTTTCATTCAAAAGTTATTAATTTTCAAAGTTGAATTTTTTTTAGGTGCAATATCACAGTGGCCTGAAATTGTACAGTGGCGCTGTTGCTACACGATCCTATGGACAGCTCTGGTCCCGGGACCATAAATCTCCATAGGATGGTGTAACAACAGCGCCACTGTACAATTTCTGGCCACTGTGATATTGCACCTAAAAAATTCAACTTTGAAAATTAATCACTTTTGAATGAAACACCTTTCAGCAGTGGGAGTACTCTTGTTTTACTCAGGAGGATAAATCCTACAACATTTGTTTTTACATTTTAAGTATTACTATCCCTTTAAGGCAAGTCTCTATTTCCCCTAATATGTGAACATGTATATTGCATAATGCAGTTAAAAACAGTGATGCCACCTTACCTCTACTGTGAATAACTCAGGGTTTGATATGCAGACAACCTTTTCTGTTACTGTAGTAGCCAAAATATTGTTCTTGCTGCTCTCCTGACTATACACATAAGTATAACTAACTGAACACTATTAATAAAAGCCATTTTGAGCTCACCAGGAACCCGTATGTTTTATATTCTTTGTATGTATTTTGGGCGGTCTTGGCTCCTCCTTTCTTGGTTGGTAGCTTCCCAAACAGGGAGATAGCTGAATTAGGGAAGGTATAAATGTCTCCCTCATCTACAGCCTCTGCTAACAGAGGATTTGGTGTTAAAAGACATTCACCCAACCTCCTGTTGTTGCATTGAGGTAACCACCAAATCTGGTTAATAAAAAACTGATCAATGAACAAAACACTGAGAATGGGACCAAACCATGAACCAAATCTCACTGCAAAAACCATACTACACCAATAGGTCAAATAGGCTATATCTATTGCTCTGCTCTTATCTAGATCTTGTTTGGCAAAATATTCCTATTGTAAAGCCATGCCGTCACAGATCTTGCATGTAATTAGACTTCAAGTATGCATCAATTATGCCCTTCAAAATAGTGTTTCCAATCATTTCCCCAACTATTGATGTCAGACTCAATGACCTGTAATTGCCAGAACCCTCTGCACTGCCCTTTCTGTGTATAGGCACTACTCTGGCAATTTTGCAGTCATTCTGATCTAAACTCTTTAAATAATCTTGAATTAATCTCATCTGGACTAGCTAATTTATACTGTTTCAAATTTTGTTAACATCAGTAACACATCATAATCTGAAAACAGACTAGTGCCCCCCTAATTATATAGACAGTCAGCTATTTCCTATCTACCATTTTCCAAGTTTAATCTACAAAGCAAAGCTTTCCATACCCTTCTGGTCCTCAAGGAACTAAATTATTGAAAACTATTTTGTCTGATTTCACTTACCTCTCCATATATGAATTTTGATTGTGAGGAGATTTGGTGACCATTGCTTTCCTAGAGTATGTACCTCTATGAGGAGTTGTCTTTGCAGAATTTGCATGTGAACATTTTTTGCTGTAAATACAAAGCAACAGTAACATTTGTAAAACCTTATAAAAATGAAATTATATAAATATACAACTGTTAATATAAACATCATTAAGATATGCAGTAAAATAATAAAAACAATAAACGGGAAAATGTATTTAAGAAACCTGAACCACACACACTCTTTTAGCTAACATATGTCATATACAGAGGAGAAATATTTTGAAGCACATACTGACTGTGCCCAGATGACAAACAAGCCCCGAAGTGCCAGGCAAGCAGCTAGCCCCAGGCATATAATGGAGGCTTCTTCGGCCTCATCTGTGAGGTACAGCTGCCAAGGAAGGCAAGACCACGACAAAAGGTCCATTTCTCTGGGTGAGAGACATGTGTTCCATATGGAATAAAGAGAAAAGGATTTAACAGGTAAGAACACTAAAATCCTATTATGTACAACATGAAACACATATACCAAGGGGATATAACAACTCTAAGCTCCCAGAAGTGGGAAAAAGGACCTCACGCCCATTCCCATGATACCAGAGTTCCTCAGGACTATTTATTATGTGAATAATTCAAACAGTACGTGTCAACGGACACTGAACTTACACAGCACACAAGTACAAGAGCCAACAGGGCTCAAATATCTGAATGGCAAAACAAGTGTGCAGATCCCTAAACATGCAGGACCACCTGCATGGCCTTCTGGCCAAAGCTGTCCTCAGCCAAGGCCAGAACATCAACACAGTAGTGCTTAGTAAAGGTATGCAAGGAGTACCAATTGGCTGCCTTCCCCAACTGCTCAGCCAAGGCCTGATTCTTGTAGGCCCAAAAGGCCCCCCCAGACCTAGTGTAATGTGCAGTGACCTTGAAAGAAACAGGTTTCTTCCGGAGTTCATACACCTGGCATATGGTAACCTTGATCCAAGAGGCAACCATGACCTTGGAAGCAGCCTGACCTGCCCTAGGACCCTCAGGAATGACAAACAGAGTCAGTCTTGCGAAAAGGCTCAGAATGGTGAACATAAAATTTAAGACAGCACACAACGTCCAACAAATGGAGATCCTTCTCCTTGTCAAACCTGGGGCCAGGACAAAAAGAAGGCACAATAGTCTTCGAAGCACCACCCTGTCCTTATGAAACATCAGGAAAAGAGATTTTCAAGACAAAGGCTGCACTCCAGTAATTCACCACACTGAGAACACTGCCAAAAGAAGCCAGGTGCTCAGAGGGAGGCCTCTGCAAACCTACCAAAACTAATTTAAGGTCCCATGGAGGAGTGGCTTCCTTAAAGGCAGGGGGAGTCACCCCTGAAGAAAAACCTTGACATCTGGAATGGTGGCAATACATCCCTGGAAAAAACACAGAAAGTGACGAAGTTTGAACCTTTGAACTCAAGTGGAGTCCTTTGTTTGCTCTATCATGGAGAAAAGGTAACATCAAAGGGAGGTCAGACTCATATGAGGACACAGCTTTGCCTGTACACCACTTATGAGAAACAGACCATACCCTATGGTAGGCCAACTGAGATTTTTCCTCACTTCGAACCAAGCAGCTAGACTGTGAGTGCCCCCTTGGCGATTGATGTATGCCACAACTATGGTGTTGTCCGACTGAACCCTTGCTGTCTTCCCTTTCAAGAGTGAGGTACAGTAAACAAGGGCCAGCCGAATCACCCGGAGTTCCAAGACATTGATGGACTGAAGGATCTCTTCTTAAGCCCACCTTCCCTGGACCCCCAAGTGACCCAGAACTTCACCCCAGCCACTCAGGCTGGTGTCAGTAATGCCCAGGGTCCAATTTTGGATCACAAAGGTTTTCCCTTGTCCCAGGTTGCACCAGTTAAACCACCACTAGCAGTCCTGACTGTCCTCTGGAGAGATATATTGGTTGATCCAGATGCTCCAGATTCCCAGACAAACTCTGGATGACATGCCTCTGAAGTTCTCTTGTGTGGACCTGAGCGTCAGGTACAGCATCTAGTGTTGACACTAGTCTGCCCAGAAGTCTCATGTGCTTCCAGATCTTGGCCAAGGCCCACTCCAGGATTTGGGACACTTCCTGCATCACAAGAAGAACCTTGTCATCTGGTAGGAAGACTTTCCCCTGATGGGCGTCGAACCTCATCCCCAGGAACACCAGTTTCTGGGAAGGCACCGGAGAGGACTAGAACATGTTCAGGGACCAACCACCCATGGTGAACCAGAAGTTGGGCACAGTCCTGAACGTGACAAGCCAAGAGCTCCCCTGAAGAAGCCTTGAGCAAACGAACGTCCAGGTAGGGAGTCACGGAGATGCCCCAGGGGTGGAGGAAGACTGCTAAAGCCCCCATGACTCCGGTAAATAAGTGAGGAGCTGAAGCAAGGCCAAATGGCAGAGCTGTAAACTGGTAGTGATTGGCGCCTACAGCAAAACGCAGGTATTGTTGGCTGTCCAGGTGAATAGGAATGTGTAGATACGCATCCTGAAGGTCCAGAGAAGCCAGATACTCTGTCACAATGACAGAACGCAAAGATTCCATCTTGAGGCACGCAGTCACCACATATATTTGTTGAGACATCTGAGGTCCAGAATGGGCCAATAGCCTCTCTCCTGCTTCAAAACCACAAACAGGTTACAATAAAAACCTGAAAAGCGCTCTGGGAGAGGTGCTGGAACCAGAACCTATTTGTCAGAAGTGAATACACTGCCTCCTAGAACAGCAGTGTCTTGTCTGGCTCTTTTGGCACCCTTGATGAAAAGGAGCGTTATCTGCAATAGCCTTCAGAGATTACCCACAAAACCCACTGGTCCATGACCGAGGAATCCCAGGCATCTCGGAAAAAGCAGAGGCAACCCCCTACAGGCGTGAATGGACCAAGATTTTGTGAATTATGTGGAAGAGTGCTGGACAGGCTTAGACCTTGTAGCTGCTCACTTGGGCTGCCAGGCCTGTCTGGGCTTTGCAGTGGAGCACGTTTGAGGCTTGTGAACTTTTCAGCCTCTGAGCCTCCATTTGGCAGGGGGAGAGAAAAATATGTAGTTTTCTCACCATGGACAGACTTACGAATTTGAGGCAACAAGGTGCTCTTACAATCAGCAGCATCACTAATAATCTGTTTCAGTTAAGGTCCAAATAGTGACTGGCCATGAAATGGCAAGGAAACAAGTGACTTCTTAGAAGATTGGTCCACAGACCAAATTTTAAGCCACAGGGTGCGTCGCACAGCAACAGAAAAGGCAGAGGCCTTAGCAGACAATCTGACCGCGTCTATAAGAGCTTCCTAAATGTTCTTAGTTATTAAAAAAAAAAAAAAAAAAAAAAAAAGAAAATCCTCCTTGGAAACATCAGCACAAACAGCTTCCACCAGCTGTTCACCCCACAGGGCAACAGCCATTTTAACCCAGGCAGAGGCAAATATAGGACCAAGTGCTGTTCCAGTGGCCGCAAAAGTGTCTCCGAGCCCAGCTTCTAGTTAGCCGGCTGCTTCAAGCCTGCTGCATCCACAAGAGGAAGAGTCATAGCCAACCGAGAAATAAAGGGGGGGGGGGTGCCCTATTGTTGGTGGTGAGGCTCACTGTGCCAACGCTGTCTCAGAATAAGGGCACTGCTTAGAGAACCTTTTATTGATGAATAGCCTTTTGTCCGGGGTCTTCCACTCATCCAGAAGAATTTGGTCAAGAGTGGGGGGAAAACAAGGGAGAAGACTTCTTACACCTCTGGAAGACATCCACAGAGGAAGACCCCTCATCAAAGGATTCAGAGACCTGAAGGGTACAAGGTCTCAGCAGAGGGGAGGGAGTTAGCCTCATAGGAATCCCCATTGCAGTAGGAAGAATCTTCATATTCCCCATCATCCTCTTCCCTTTCAGACAATTCCTCCTCAGAGGAGGCCCCTAGAATCTAAGGAACATGCTTAGAAATAGGGGCCACAAATCTAAAGGTATTGGGGGGGGCTTCCAAGACTGAAGAACTCCCTGAAGAATAAAGGGGATTTGGGCCACTGAAGATAGAATTGGCTAAACCCAAGCTGGTTTCTCATCAATGCTGGAGGGCCCCAGTGGAATAGTGGAGGCCACAATGCAAGAGGGGCAGAGAGATCCTGAATACTCTCTAGGGAGTCCCGTTTTGTATGAAAAATGGTAAGTAAGGGGGTAAGGGATGGCCCCAAGTTCTTAGCCTTAGATTTACCCCCCTGCCCCTTAGAGTCCGACATCCTTTCACTAAATTGTCCCAACACTAGTATAAAACACTAGAAATATTCCCAAAATATTATATGACTCTTAAAAGCACAGAAAATACACTTACCTGGCAAGTGAAGGGTTGATCAAGGATCAGCAAGAGAGAAGTAAAATGGCCACTGCAAAAATGATAGCCAATCAGAAGAAAGCAAGCAAAACAGGCATTCTGGGAAATGTAGTCTGCTCTGTTATCTAGCAATCCCTACAGCTCCGCTCATGAAATTGCCAAGAGCCCCCTGGACAGGACTTGGACCGGATCATGGGGCATGAAAAGACAAAAAGATAGAGCCCTCTCTGACTTTCTCATCTTAAAAAGTTGCAGAGATATGTCCCATACAAGCAATATCCATAGAAGTCAATAGAGCAAAGATAGTGGTGGGCAGGCTAGCAACAGACCCAGTGAAGCTGGAGATCTACCAATGTAGCCAAAACAGAAGTGAAAGGGTAAAAAGAAAAATCCTTACTCCAAAGACCTATGATTAGATAACAGACAGTTAAATAAAATACCCGAGTACAAGATCCTGTCAAGGCTCATAACACCCCTGTGTCGAGAGGCAACATGACTGGGACAAAGACACTCAAAGGGTTACTCATCAGTATTCGGTTTTCAGGTTACCATTGTAGCTAGAAGCAAAGAGAGCGGATCATGGCTGCAAGGCTCCACACAGCACCTTTACACTGGTCAATTCACTCCAGGGAAGCCCAGTAATGGTAACCCACCTAATGGGGGATTATACAGCCCCATATCTAATAACAAAACTAATAAAGATCCTAAAAAACTAAGAGAATGTCTTGCCCTTCCATCAAGCAGGACACAAATTCTGGGTAATTTCAGGTGGGGGAGGGTTGAGGTGGAGGAGGAGGGAGTCTTCACCCATAAGACTCTGTCTTTAGGATGTGTCCTGCACTCCAGGAGGAGGGACTCAACCCCATGGTACATGTGTTCCATATTGGAATGTTTAGGAGAAACCTGAGGCAACAAAGTACTTTTGTCTCTAGTGAAATGACAGATTACCTTCTCCAACTCTGAGCCAAACAGCTGCTAGTCCACAAATGGAAGAGATACCAAAAACTTCATGAAGGACCAGTCGGCCCCAGAGTGGAGGCCAACGAGAAAACAGAGTTCTTTCCAGTGAAGCTAGCAGTGTCAAAAGCAGCTTCAGTAAGGTATGCAAATATCTTGGATATAACCACCACCAGATCCTCCTTAGCTGTGTCTGCTTGGACTGCATCCTAAAGCTGATCCCCTCCCCAAAGAGCGATAGTCCTAGATCCCCGCAAAATAGAAAGTGTAAAGTGGCACCAGAGACTGCAAAATTCACCTTCAAAAAGAGAAATCAGGTGCTTACCCACCTAATTCTTAACAACTTAGATGTCCACCAGCAGCAAAGCTGTATTCTTAGCAAGGTAAGAATTTAGGGGGTTCATAGCAGGGGGTGGCAACCCACTACAATAAAGCCTCAGCAGAAAAAGGGTACAGGAGAGATATGCACCAAAGAATTAATAGCTTCCTGTCAGAACCAGGTCTAGGATATGGTGAGGACTAAACATGACAACCTCCTTCTTGCATTTCTTGAAACTATCAGGAGAATAGGAAATAGAGTCTGGGGTTTCTGAATCCTTAAGCATTTCAGGACAGCCCGAATAAGATGATTACTGGAAGAACCAGAACCTTCCTTATAACAGACCCCTACAGAGAAGACTGAATCTAGGCTGCCCGCATCAGTTTCCTCTTCTCAGCGGGGTATCCCCATAAATGGGGGCAATGATAGTGAGATAACTCAGTTGGCTAATGCACCAGCTGTAGAATCTGTTCTAAGCCTCAGAGTCACAGAATCTAGTCCCAACAGGGTCAACCCAGCCTTTCATCCTTCCGAGATAGATAAAACAAGTACCATTAAATTGAGTAATAATAACATCTATAGCCCAGGATATAATTGAAAACAAAAGATAATCTCAATGTATTGTTCCTGGTAAAATATTTTTATTATTATTATCAGCCTCTGTAAAATGGCTAAAACACCTTTTTGGGGTCCATTTAGTATAAGTGTTGCCAAAACAAGCCCCTAGTAGAAAGTGCTAATCAGGCTCAATACCACAGAAAAAGAGAACTGTGGCTGCCAGACCAGGAAACATACTTACAGGACCTGTGCACTGAGAGAGGGAGAAGTAATACTATCCCTTTAAAACTGAGCATATCCAGGCAGGGGTAAAATGGAACAGGGTGGAAGTCTCCCCCGCTGAGTGCCTTTCTAATCTATTACCCTGACCTCCTGGGGGAGGAGACTTTACTCCACGGTTCGGGTGTTCCACATAGGATGTAAGAGAAATACATTTCCACAAACATATTTCAACCTCAGCATTCACATTTTTGTCGAAGTCTTCCACCCTAAGTGAATGTCCGTGACCCACCAAAGTGCCACGGCACCCTAGAGAAGAACCACCATCCTAGAGAGTATAATTGCAAATCACTGACTAGGTCCAACAAGGTCAAAATGTAAGTCTGAAGATTGATCCGCTTCACTGCATCTCTTCTCTGTATGTGGCACTTGTGAATTAAAAGAGACTGAATCCCAGTAGGATACAGTCATATACAACTGGTTATATATTATAGCAGGCTTGCTGCTACTTGAGCATCTCTGACCATTACTTTAGGTATATACATATTTACAATGCATACATCAAATATATTGATTTAATGATTCTGTAATTGTTTTACTTCATATTTACTTAACATTTGTGTCACCATTGCATATTTAATTGACATTTTGCATTTAACACCTTGAAAACCAGAAGGGCTTTCAACACATTACTATGAAATGCATTGTGCAACTTGCTGATCTTCAAAGGTTGTAAAACAGCAACCTAAAATAAAAAAAACAAGGCACATTTAACATAATAGACTATTTTGAAGATAAAGAGGTATATGCACAAAAGTAAAGAGTAATTACTGGGCCAACCAACTGTACCTGCAAGGAGAGAGTAAGAAAAGAGGATTTTAGTCTTACCTGTTAAATCCTTTTCTCTTAGTCCATATAACGCACAGGTATCATGGAGAGGTGACAGCTCCTCCCAGAGGGCTGGAACAATTCTAGAAAGAAGTGCAAGGATGGAGCCTCCCCCCAGGTTAACTAGCCCCGCCCAGCCAGATAGATTTCAGAAAAAAAAAAAAACCTACCAGGCAACAAGGAAGAGAGGAAAATTCCTGTGAGCAATGAACCCAAAAGAACTCCCACATCCAGCCACAGGAGACCTAGCATGGTCCCTTTCACTGGGTGGGAGACCTGTGAGTTATACGGACTAAGAGAAAAGGATTTAACAGGTAAGACTAAAATCCTCTTTTCTCTGTCGTCCAATATAACTCAGAGGTACAGGCATGGGGATGTCCCAACACTGAGCTCCCAGGATGGTAAGAAGAAGGAAAGGACCAAGCGCCAGTAGCCATAATACCAGAGTTCCCATGGATATTCCAGGACATGGAACAGCCCAAACTAACAAAGTGTCAACGGCCACTGAATAACATAACACAGCACACAAGAACGAGTGCCAACAGGGCTCAAACAGTTAAAGAGCTATAAGGCCCAGAAGGAGAAAAGTCCTAGACAGACAAAACTGCCTCCAGGACTTTCCTGCCAAAGCTGGCTTCAGCCATAGCCAGAACATCCACTGGGTAGTGTGTGGCAAAGGTGTGCACAGAAGACTAAGTGGCTGCCTTGCACAGCTGTTCAGCAGAGGCCTGATTCTTGTAGGCCCAAGAGGCCCCAACAGACCTGGTGGAGTGTGCTGTAATGCAGAAGGTTTCCCTCAGAGCTCATAAGCCTTGTGGATGGTAGACTTAATCCAGGATGCAACAGTCACCTTGGTCACAGCCAAACCAGCCCTGGGACCTTGGGGATGAAAAACACTGCATCAGTCTTTTGGAAAGACTCAGTACGGTGCACACAGAACTTGAGGTAGCATACCACATCCAACAAGTGGAGATCCCTCTCCTTGTCAGATTTAGGGTCAGGACAAAAGGAAGGCACAACAATCTCCTGATTGATGTGGAACTCAGAGACCACCTTAGGAAGAAATTCCTGGGAGGTGAAACACCAGGAAAGGAGGTTTGCAGGACAAAGCCTGCAACTCAGCAACTCTGTGGACAGAGACCACAACCAAAAGAAAGGCCATCTCCCAGACGTCAGAAGACGAAGAGGAACAGTAGCTAAGGACTCAAAGGGAGGCCGCTGCAAGACACTAAAGACCAGATTAAGGTCCCACTGGATAGTGGGAGCCTTACAGGCAGGGAAAGCATGAGCAATGCCCTGAAAGAAGACTCTGACATCTGGCAGAATGGCAATGCATCTCTGGTAAAAGACCAAGAGAGCTGAGATCTGAAACTTCAAGGAGCTAAGACCCTTGTTCACAGCATCCTGCAGAAAGGACAAGATGGACGGAAGTTCAAACTCCTGTGAGGACAGATCACTGTCCACACACAAAGAATGAAAGTTAGACCAAACCCTGTGGTAGGCCTTAGAGGAAACTGGCTTCCTGGCTTGGATCATGGTGCAGACCACCTCAGGAGAACAGCTGTTCCTCCTTAAGATGGAGGCCTCAACAGCCATGCTGTCAAACCCAGACTGTCCACATCCTCTCTCCATAGGTAACCCTGGAGAAGGCGATCCGGTCTGTAAGGCAGAGGAAACAGATCCTGATCAGACAATGCCAACAGTTATGGAAACCAAGGTTGCCTGGTCCAATAAGTAGCAATCAGTATGACCGATGCACCATCCATCCAAATTTTTCTCAACACCCTGGGGATTAGAGGAAGAGGAGAAAAAATGTAGGCTAGATGAAAGGAATGGACATGGTGTCCACTGCAAATGCCAGAGTATACCCCCAGCAAGACCAAAACATCTTAACCTTCCTGCTGTCTCTGGTAGCCATCAGGTCAATCCAGGGAACACCCCTATTTCTGAACCAATAGGTAGAAGACCTCCGGATGGAGCTCCCACTCCCCAGGGTCCACCGTCTGGCAACTGAGGTAGTCCGCCAGAATGTTCTCCATGCTGTGAATGTGCACGGCTGAGATTGCAGGAACGTGTTCTTCTGCCCAGGCCAAAATAGCCTTGACTTCTAACCAAGCAGAAGAGTTTCTTGTGCCTCCTTGTTTGTTGATGTAAGCCACGGCCGTGGCATTGTCTGACTGGACGTGGACTGGACAGACCCTCAGTGGAGAGGACACGTACACCAGAGCTTGAAGAATCACCCTGAACTCTAGAATATTGATGGGCTGGAGGGTCTCCGCTTCAGTCCATCGCCCCTGAACCCCCAGGTGACCCAGGACAGCTCCCCAGCCGTAAAGGCTGGCGTCATTTTCACCAAGGTCCAGTACTGGACAACAAAAGGTTTCCCCTTCCTCAAGTTGGAGCTGTCCAAAGATGAGGTCCTGTCTAAGTTCTTGGGGAAGAGAGACCAGGCTATCCAAAAGGTCCAGATTCCCCCGGCAAGCTCAGATAGTGAACCTCTGAAGCTCCCTGGTGTGAGCCATGGAGTACAGAACCACCTCCATGGTGGATATCATCTTGCCCACTAGGGATGAGAACTTGCACACCGGGGCTGAGGTCCATCCAGAGCTTGGGACACCCTGTTCCTGATCTGCTGAACAGATTCCTCTGTAATAGGGTTCCCAAATACTGTCACCCAGATTAATAAAGTCACCTCGGAAAGCCCAAGAGGGTACTTATCTGGCAGGCGAATAGTTAACCTGTGGAGGAGAGTAAGGGAATTCAAGCCCTGCTTAGGATACTCAGCCAAAGAGAGAAAGAAAATGGAGTCCAAACTCAGAGCTAGAGAAATGCCAGCGAAATCGGCATTATGGGAAATGTAGTTCACTCTTTGAGGTACCCAAAAAAGCAGTGCCCGAACCCCCCAGTGACCCCAAAGACACTTAGGGTGTGAACCGGAATGTAGGACAAGGGAAGACTAGAAGAATGAGCCCTCTCTCAACTCTGTAAGTGGAACGGTTGCAGAGATATGTTCCAAAGCGGTCTGTCACATAGAAGTCAATGGAGCAAGTGTGGCGTGCAGTAAAGCGCTCTCTTAAAGTCGCGGAATTAAAAAAAAAAAAATCTAAATGTTTGAAAAGTTAACAATAACCCTCAAAACACAAATAGAGCATGTGTCTCAAATCCAAAGGGAAAATGAGATACAAGTCCCTCAAACCAATAAAAATGGCAGGGAAGGGTCAATTAACATAATCTGCCCAAAATGCTCCAAAGACCCAGAGAACAGACAGATAATAACCCAACATGAGTGCAGGATTTATAAGAAACTCCAGAAAGACCCATGTACGGAGGGGAACTGTGGGACAAGTGTACCACAGCACTCAAAGGGTTGCTCACCTTTTTTGCAGGTCTTCTTTCTTCAGATTACCATTGGGATTGAAGAAGCCCTGAAGAGACTCCTTCTGGAGAGAGAGACATGGGTTGCATGATGCTCACCCAGGGCTGCAAGGGGTCCACAGCAGCACCTGATAACTGGGCAGTCCTCCAGGGGAAGCCAGTAATGGTAATCCGCCAAATGGGGAAATTTGGACAAAAAAATTTGTAACAAAAAAATAATAAAATAACAAAAAGCTAAGCAGAACTGTTCTCAGCCATCTAACCAGGACTTGGAACAAATCTATCTGGGCGGGGCTAAGTGAGGTAGTCTGATATGGATGAGGGGAATGCTCCACCCCTGCACTTCTTCTAGAATTGTTCCAGCCCACTGGGAGAAGCGGTCAACTCCCCATGGTACCTGTGAGTTATATTGGACAACAGAGAAATACAAATACAGCCAGTGACAACACAGGATTAATATATGAGCTATTAAAGGGACAGTCAACATCTTTGAGTTTATATATACTCCAGAAGCCTCAACTTTTTAAGCTCTTCTAAATGCAAAAAACTAACCCTTTAATTTTGTAATTCACATATTGTTCATCCTGTGACCTTATGGAGAAGACCTAGACATTTAAGCAACTATAGATATATATTTTTTAATGCAAAATCCTTTTTTTTTTTTTTTTTTTTTTTACATTACTAACCCTTTAAGCAAACTGAGTGCAACCCACCTCCTAACTGATATGTTGTGTTGCTTTATCTGCTGCATTAATAACAGTGTTAATACCTGTTACACATTTACTGAGTGATTTTCTTTATTACTGCACACACTTCTGTACACTTCAGTTACGCGAGGGGCATGGGTTGTTAGCAATAGCTCACTCATTCACTCTGGGACAATGACCCTGCTACTTAAACCGTAAATCCTTTATCTGCTATTCATAGGATTCACTTTCAAGTTTTGTTTGAAGATCTTACTCAGAGTAGTAAGAAATAATCCAAGCCGTCTCAAAACAGCCTAACTTGCTTCCCTCGCACACACCAGATTGAATGGTCAATACTGACAGCATGCCACATATACTATTTGAATATGATTCCATGGATCAAAACAAGTTAACTTTAAATGAAAAACATAGAGACCTGACTGGATCCCTAAAGTGATAGGAGACTCTGACTGACTATAAGAGACAGAGGTCTCAATTTTTTTTGTGTGTGAAAATATTTTACCAGGAAGAATACAATGGGATTATCTCTCGTTTTTAAGTAAGTGTCAATGACTCTCAGTAAAGAAACACACAAAACAGTACAAGCAAATTTAAACCAATTTATTGAGCAATAGATAATCAGAATACTAGTAGTAATAATGAACACTTCCTCAGTCAGAGGGGAGACAGACATGAGGACAGTGTCTAATCCACTACCCAGGAGTTGACACTGAACCACCGTAGGTCTATGGTAAACTTTGCTCTACCACAACAGGAAGGAATGATGGGACTAGTACAGGAGCATACCCAGAAGAGGCACAGAGCGTATGTAGCACTGCAATTGCTAAGTCAGGCAATAGGTAAGTGTAAGAGGCGAGTGCCCAGGAGCAAGACTAATTTGCACTAGCTGCCCGGAGGCAAACGAACGGCACCAAGCAGAGGCAACCTGCAGACGACCAGCTGGTAGCTGAGCTACAAGGTAAAGGAGCGGGCCCTGGATCGGCCTAGTGGTAGTCAGACAGGTGAGAGGCACAAACGGAGCATCAGTCAGACAGGCCTTGGTCAGGAACTGGATCGGGTAGTCAGCCACAGCAAAGGTCAGCACGGAGCGGGTAGTTGGACAAGCCAGAGTCATACATGGATCAGAAAGTCAGCCACAACCTAGGTCACAACCAGATCGAGTAGTCAGACAAGCCAAAGATCGAACACCAGGAGACAATGTAAGCCAAGCAAGGGTCAGAGGAACAAACTATATGCGCACTGGAACACCGTGAAAGTACAACAAGTCCTACCCTCAATGAGGTTTATAAAGCTGTAGAAGGAGGCGGGACCCAATTAGGCCCAGCAGATAAACAGGCATTCCATGCCAGTGCCTGAAACATGACTAATCCATGAAGAAGTGGCCTGAAGCTATGCTGGCCGGCGGCCATACAGAGGTAAGAGCACAGGCTCACTTTAGGCCTCAAAGGGAGGCTGTGATAGTAAGTCCTGGACCAATTGTATCTACCACAGAGGGGTGAAAGGCTGAGCTGACCTTGCAGGGACTAAAACCTGCAACCTTGTGGTTTGAATAGGTTCTGTATTAACAACCTAGCCATCTCACTGACTTTAACATGGACTGGATGCATTGTCACACACACACTGGGAGCATTGTCCACTTATAGGGCCATCACAATCAATGGCGCCCATGAAAAATCCTTGTGGTAACTATGAACCTATTAAAATCTGTCCTAGAGGTCGTTGAATGGAGATGGACATGACAGTTACTAGCACCACTACCGGACTCAAACTCTGTGACATGCATGCATGCAAAAAAAAAAAAAATTCCAGAGGGCATAGTAAACCTTCTAGCAACTGTCATCTAAATCAAAGTGGTAATAACATCCAGAATGAACTGAAGTTGTTCACTCTAAAAGAAAGAGAAAAATTCAGCGGCCATTAGGAATCCCTGGATATAGGAAGGCAATTGAAATGGAGTTATTAATAGTCTATCTTCCTTTTTTGTTTTGCTTTAAGAATCAGGCCAAGAAAAATCCAAGCAATGTACTGTCTACCACTCTGGTCCTCAAGAACCTAAGATGCTAGTAAATTTCCAGACTGCTTTCACCATGGCTCAGGCTATGTTTTACGGAGGTAGATTTTGGCCTGTGGCATTTTCAGTCAATACTTCCATGTACAGTGAATGACAATTTGGACAGTTGCTAGTAAACAAAGAAACTGGAACAAATTGGAATAAACCAACTACAACAAAAGTCGCTTCATTGAAATAACTTTTGAATGAGAGTGGTGGTGTCCAATGCATAGGGAAATAATGCTTTTGAGACATTTCTCTCAATCAAGGGGTTAAAATCCCAGTTTAAATCAATTTTAGTTGTCCCCTATTGTGCAGTTGGCTTGCCTCAGAATTGCTCCAGTTCATCATAGTACCACTGCCTCTGTGTCAAATCACGTGGCCCACAGGGTATAGCCATGTACTGAAATATGTACTGAAAGGAATAGAAACTGAGACTGAAATGATTTTACTAAGTGAGAAAATGGTGACCATTAATTTTCAGGTTCAACTACTTTAAAATTCTGCTGTGGATGTGTTTTCTTGTAAACAAATCCAGCAAAGTCCTTATGCACAGTGAAAATAGTCTCATGCATCTTGCTAGTATGCGAGCTCATTAGTGAGATCAGCTGAATATAGTGCTAAAGTGCAATAATATTGATGCATGGATCCCCAGGTGAGGAATCTTTCCCGTCCCAGGGAACCATGAAGCAACATTACAGACATCATTTCTTTATTGGGTTGCTTTCACTAATTATCCTTTCCTTCTGGCAAGATGAATGATGTTACTTTCATTGCACTAGAGGACTTAATTAACGTTGATTTGCAAATTAAACCCAGAAAAAAGAAGAATTTGGTCAGTTTTTGTTTAAAGGCACAATTGAACTACACTAAAGAGCATGCTGTCCTGAGCATAGATAATTCCACAATAACAGAAGAGTGCCAAGTACTTACCATGCACATCACCCAATTCCTCTACATGGACTTTACCCCTTAAGGACCAGCCACTGAGTATTTTTTTTTGTTACTGAAATCAGAGATCCACGAATGGCGTGCAGCTGTGCAGGGCCCCCTGAATTCCAGGATGTACATGTACATCATGGGTCCTTAACCCACATTCTCCCAGTGACGTAAATGTATGTCCTTGGTCGTTAAGGGGTCAGGTGATGTTGTCACCTATAATAATAATAATAGAGGATCTGAGCAGGGTGAAATTATCTCCTTGATCAAACTCTGTATTTATACTGAGGTTATAACCAGTCAGAGAAAAAACTTCTAGCCCACAAATGAAACATTACTAGCTAAAAGTTAACCATTTAAGTGGCAGAGAGGTACCCAAAACGCTGCAGTGCAATGCGTTACATACCTCTCTTCTTTTCTCTGTTTAAAGTGGATTTTTTACCTATGTATAATATTGTTGTAGCACTTCCAATATTTGTGTCATTTAGCTATCCCTAAGCAATGCAGGTAGGCAGAGGGAACTTAAAGGGGAACTACTACCCCTATACAAGTTTGGGTAAAAAGTAACTAAATAGAGTGACTAGCTGGAATACTTTGTAATTAAAAAAAAAAAAAAAAAAAAAAAATCAAGGTTTGGCTGAAATGAAAGGTTTAAAGATGATCCTGCACCTTACTTACCAATATCCTTTACTTGTACCCAGTTTCTAAGTATACTATTGACACCCTACTAGGGGATAGAATGCTTAGAAGCTTGGAAGAGCTTTTAAACTAGGAAATGGAGGTATAGCTAATAAAAATGGGGTACAAAGTATAGATTGAAACTGGCTACAAGTAAAGGATATTGGTAAGTAAGGTGCAGGATCATCTCTAAACCTTCCATTTCAGCCAAACCTTGATTTTTTTTTTTAATTACACAAGTATTCCAGCTAGTCACTCTATTTAGTTACTTTTTACCCAAACTTGTATGGGCTGGGATCTGAACCTTATTAGAACTCAGATTGAGACCATTGTTGACAATATCCTAAAGAAAGGCCAATGAAGTAGGAAGACTGAAAGACTGTGGGGACATGCCACAATCAGCACACATGGTAAACAAAGACCAGATCCTATGATAGGCCTTGCATGAAAGGTCTTCCTACCATGAACCATATTGGAAATAACAGCACTGGAGAAACCTCTCTTCTTCAAGATCCATGCCGTAAAAAGCCAAGCTTTCTACCTGATGGTAATAAAGTGGATCTTAAGTCAGGAGATCCAGCCTCAGAGTAAGGAGAAAAAGGTTCTGAGATGGACAGACTGAGAAGATCCCTGAACCAGGCTTGACAGGGGCAATCAGAAGGACTCAACACCCTGGGAATCAGGGGAAACAGTGTGAAACACATAAGCCAGACTGTAGTTCCACTAAATGGACATTGCATCCATCACAAACACTAGATGGTCCTTCTTCTTGGTGCCGAAAATCGGAACCATCAGGATCTCATGAGGTGCCATAAGATCCACTGATGGAAGACCCTGGTGTTGGACACACTATGATGGAGTTCTCAATTTCTAGGATCCATATGTTAGCAGTGTAGAAAGTATACAGCCATGTTTTCCACTTCTGGGATGTGAACTGCTGAGATGGCTGGGACTTGAGCTTCAAGCCCATTGAACAAGGTCCCAGATCTCATCCCAAGCAAATTTACTTTTGGTTCCTCCTCGGCAATTTATGTAGGCACCTGATGTTGCATTGTCTGATTGCATCCTCACTGGTGAGCCTGAAAGCACATGGGGCCAGTGGTGAAGAGTCAAGCAAATTGCCCGTATCTCCTAAATGTCGACTGGAAGACAACTCCCCTCCGGGTCCAGCAGCCCTGCTCCATTAGGTGACCCAGGTTTGGTTCCCAACCCATCTGCTTGGCGTCCATAGTGACTATCACTCATTCTGGTATGACAAATGTATGCATCGGCATAAAATTCTGATAGAAATACCCTCCCCTTGGAGATGATCAAATCTCATGCCTAAAAAGTACAGAATCAGAGAAGATAGCAGAGAGGATTTCTTGAGATTGAGTGCCATTCGGTCTTAGACTTGAGAACGGCTTCCGAAGAAGCCTTGAGTAGGAGGTTGTCTAAATATAGGGTCAAGGATATCACTTGAGCATGGATGTGGACTGACAGAGTAAGTATGACCTTTGTAAAGATCTTTGGAGCAGATGCTAGTCCAAAGCGGGGAGCAGCTGACTGCTCTCATAGGCAAATTTTTATAGTGCTGATGGTCTGGTTGAATAGGATCATGAAGTTAGGCATCCTGGAGATCCAGGTAGGCAAGAAATTCTCCTGGCAGCAATTATGGATCACTAAGAATTCATTTTCAAGCATGGCACTAGCACATACTGTGTTGAGACACTTCAAGACCAGAACAGGACAGAAGCCGCCATCCTTTTTTTTGGGAAACAGAAAAATTTGAGTAAAATCAGGTGACGCTTTGTTGAGCTGTAATGAAAACAAACACCTGTTTTTTCCAAAAGGGAGAATACTACATCCATAAACAGAAGTGCCCAAACCGGATCTCAAGGAACTCTGGACAAAAACGGTTAGGCGGAAAGGATTTCAGATCTATGTAGTATACTTCTGACACAACCCGCAAAACCCACTGGTCAGTTACTGAAGACTTCCATGAGTCTTGGAAAAAGACAGAGTTCCCCTATGGGTACAGATGGACCAGGACTTTGCCAGACATGATGAAGTGGGCTTGTTAGCTTTAGTTATCTGAGCAAACTTCTTGTTCTGCCAGGCCTGTTTGGGATTTGGGGTGGTATGGGACTAAAAGGCCTGAGGGGTGTGAACCCTAGACTCGTCAAACTGGTGGGGGTAACTAAACTACAAGTCTGGTAAAGACTAGAAAAAAACAACAACAAAAAAACCCAACAAAAACAAAAAAAAAAAAAAACAGGTTTAGGTAAAGTCTGAGGCAAGAGTGCGCTTTTACCTCCATAATGAAAATTATGATGTATTTATACAATCAGTGATTTTCTTGAAGATTTCTTATCTTTAATGCAGTATATGTTAATAGATGGACATTTTTAAAATGTATCTTTTTGTAACGTTTTTTTTTTAGTAATACAGCCGTTTTGTCAGCTCAGGTTTTTGAATCCTCTATGATTTAGTCTGTAACATTTGTTGAGAAATATTTGGGTCCAATATTATTCAAGCGTGTATTAAAATATGGTGATGATTTAGAGTATTGAATACACTTTACTAAGTCCATTCTTATTAAGTTTCTTTATAATGGTAGTTCAATGAATACATTACACTTTTTTTTTTATATAGTTTTTTTATTTTCGCATATAACTGTGATGGCATATGCGATGGGAAATGTTACTGTAGATACCTCTATTTGTGTGTTTTTTGTTCTTCTTTCATGACGTTCATACACGTTAGCCTCAGATCAATTCAATAAATATGGTCTTTAATGTACAATCACATCCTATTTTAGTATGTGATATGTAATTGAAAAGTAAAGGTGGTTGATGTCTCCGTTTAGATGTGTTTTAAGATTATCGTATATCGAATTTGTATATTTCACAAGATAATCTAGAAGAATTGTTATTGTCTTGTCATGTGAAAGAATAGTTATATCAAGGGTAACCTTGGTGTGACTAAGTAGCCACATACATATTTAAATTATATGAATTATTGAAAAGCGGACAAAGTATATTTCTTTGGAATCTTTTACATAATACTATAACATTTCAATACCGCTTTAGCGTGTTAGATGTGGTACCTCTTTTCTCTCATTGATTTTTTTCAGTTGAGGTTCCTGATGGACTACAAATGATGTTGTTGGTCATGTGATTTGACTTTTGTCAAGATGCAGTATCTTGCTTTCATCATGGATTTTTGACTGAGAATCATGATGGACTGCAAGTAACGCTGTTAGCTATGTAGTGTGACTTTATGTCAGACGTGGTACCTCACTTTCCTCATGGATCTTTGATTAAGGATTGCGATAGACTACGTAACATGCTTTTAGCAATGTGGTTTGATTCCTAAGGAATATAATTTATAGTTCTTGGTCTTTACTATACTTTTAAATGGAAGATTGTAATGGACTACAAAACATGCTGTTAGTCATGCGGTATGATTCGAAGAATTATACTTTTTATATATTTTCCATTTACCACCATATTTTGGTATTATGATATTAGCATGTTAGATGTTCTCTCTAAAAATATATGGTTCATTAGAAATTTGAGTTTGGGCGACATGTTATGCACAAAATCACAGTATATAACCTAGTATAGTGCCTTTTAATGGTTAATGTTTTGTATACTAATCGGAAATGTTTGATAATTGGACGCTGATCTCTGTAGAACATCACACTTAACTCCAGATTGGTTCATGGGGATTTAAAAATCTGAACAGTTGAAGACATCGGAGTTGTTCGTCATGAGTAAGCGCAGTAAGCGCAAAACTCTTTGATCAGTTTCACCATGGCTTCTTGAAACACCAGTCTGGCACCTAGTCCAAGAAAAGTCTCTCCTATTGCACAGGATTTTTGGATCACCGATCATTGTAAGGTATTTTTTATATGTTTTTGGAATAAAGCATTTGTGGTTTTTACATTTTTTGGGGCTTTAATTGGATAGGATTACAGTGGTGCACATTACCACAGTAATATCTTCATGTCAAGAGGGGAGTAACAGAGCAGCTCCTTATGTTGCACACTTAGTATCTCAATGAATCTTGCAATATGATCCAGAGAACACAAAGTTTGTTTATTAAGTCGACTTTGATACACACTAAGCATCATGGGAAATGTGGCACCAAGCGATTGAAAGTTGGGTAGTAAGAGCAGTGACTTTTCTGTTATGGTAAACTGGAAGTGCCCTAGGTTGCAAGAGAACCTGAGATACTTCTGACTGTCCGGATGAATTGGAATGTGAAGGTATGCATCCTGCAGATCCAAAGATGCCAGAAATTCCCCTGGACACATTGCTGCAATGACAGAGCTCAAGGACTCAATTAATTGAGATCCAGGATAGGACAGCAGCCGTCATACTTCTTGGGAACAACAAAGAGGATGGAGTAAAAACCTAAACCTATCTATCTTTGGCTGAGGTACTGGAGCCAGAACTCCCTTGTCCAAGAGAGCCTGCACCGCCCCATTGAAAAGACGGAGATTATCCTGTCCCTGAGGGGAGCAAGAAGGGAAGAATGTGAAGGGAGGTAGAGATGTGAAGGGAATCCTGTAACCTCCTGAAACCACCTGTAATACCCACTGATACGCAACACAGCCTGTCCAAGTACTCAAAAAAAAAATAATGCAGGTGACCACCCACAGGTGTATGCGGACCAGGGTTAGGCGAGTCATGCAGAAGCAGGTTTGGTGAGGGTGTGTTTGGACCTCCAGTGCTGTCTGGACTTGGGGGTGGAACGAGGGGTGCTGGTCTGAGGCGGGTACCGGGTTCAGCCTTTGCACTTTGCTTTGGCAAGAACTAAAAGAACTCTGTTTCCTCGCCTGAGGATTGAGCTTAGGAACCTCAGGCAGGAAAGTGCTCTTATCCCAGTGGCTTCACTAATGATATTCTTCAATTCAGGGCCAAAAGAGGGATGTACCCTGAAAGGGAAGTGAGACCAGTGATTTCTTAGAGATCAGGTCAGCAGACCAAATCTTAAGCCACAGCGTGCGTCTGGCAGCAACAGAAAATGTGGAGGCCTTAGCCTCAAGCCTAATGGCATCAAACAGGGCATCAGTAATATAGTGTTAAGCCTCAGAAATATTAACCAAAATGGGCAAAAGGTCCTCCTTATGGGCATCTTTGCGGACAGCGTCAGTCAGCTGTACAGTCCAAACAGAAATGGCTCTATTAACCCATGCAGAAGCCAAGGTAGGCCTCAAGGAAGCACCTATGGCAGCAAAGATAGCTTCCAGCTTCCTATCTGTCAAATCTTTGAGCACCAAAGTGTCTGCAATGGGCAAGGCAGTAGATTTAGAAACCCTAGAAATAGGGGAATCATCCTGAGAAGGTGTAGCCCACTAAGCCAAAGCTGTGTTAGCAAAAGGGTACAGCTTAGAGAATCTCTTAGAAAGAGTGAGATGCTTCTCAGGAGTCTTCCACTCATCCAGGACAATTTGATCCATAGTGGGATTAGGCGGAAGAACAGTACAGACCTTCTTGTGCCCGGAAAAGACGTTTGAAGTAAACTGAGACTACAGTGTTAACAGGAATGTTAAGGGTAGACAAAATCGCCTTAATGAGATCCTCAGCAGAGGGATCAGGGTCAGCCTCAAAAGGGGTTGTCATTAACTGGGAAGAAGCCCCTTCTGAACACACACCATCCTCAGACTCCTCAAATCATTCCTCCTCAGATGAATCAGACAATTCAGGAATGCCAGGGGCCTTAGGGGCCATAAACCTGAAGGAAGTGGGGGGGGGGGTTTCCAGGACTCGAGGACCTGCAGAAGATAAAGAGGACTTTAAGTCCTTGACCCAATGTGGCTCTGCTTTTGTTCATGAGGGGCATAAGTGACCTGAGTACTCTCTAGGAAACCCCGGTTGGTATGAGGAACAATAAGCAAGGGGGGGTCAGAGACGCCCCTGCATCCATAGGCCTACACCCATATCCCTTAGAATCCAAAATACTAACAGGAGAATAATGTCTACAGAATAGGGAACCCAAATACTGTCACCCAGATCAAGGTTTTCACCCCAGAAAGCCTAAAAAGTACTTATCTGCAGGCAAAAAGTTAACTCCAGGAGGAAACTGAAGGAATCCAAGCCCTGTGTATAATACTCATGTGAAGAGAGAAAGAAAATGGTGACTGAAATCAGAGCCAGTCAGCAAACAGCCCATTAAACAGGCATTTTTTTTAAAAAGTACCAAAAGCAGCACCCGAACCCCCCAGGGACCCCCAAGACATTTAGGATGTGAACCAGAATGTAGGGTAAGGGGAGACAAGAAGAATGAGCCCTCTCTCAACTTGGTATGCTGAGCGGTTGCAGTGATATGTCCCAAGGCAGTCTGTCTCACAGGAGTCAATGGAGCATTGCGGCTATGCAGTAAAGCGCACCAGGATTCAAATAAAAGGTAAAAAATAAAAAAAGTGTCTGAAAAGTGCCAAAACACATTTAGAACACACGATAAAACATAGAAAACACATTAACCCAAAGGGAAATGAGAAAAATGGATCCCCCAACTCAGGAACATGGCAAGGAAGGGGGGTAAAGAATTACCAAACGGGCCAAAATGCTCCAAGGACCCCAGAAACAGAAATATTAATTGCTCCCCCTTTTTTTGCAGGTCTTCAGACTTCAGATTACCATTGAATGGAAGAGAGACTCCTTCTGGAGAGAGAGACATGGCTGCATGTGTCTCTCTCCCAGGGCTGCAAGGGTCCACAGACAGCACCTGATAACTGGGCAATCCTGCAGGGGAAACCAGTAATGGTAATCTGCTTAATGGGGGAATTTTGACACCCCCATATCTAAGAAAAAAATAATAAAAACTAAAAATGAAGCACAACTAATCTCAGCCTTCCTACTAGGAGATGGAACAAATCTTATCTGGGAGAGGGGAATGGCTAGGTAGCCTGTATGGAGGAGGGGGAGACTCCATCCTGCACTTCTTGAAGAATTGTTCCAGCCTACTGGGAGGAGCTGTCACCTCCCCATGGTACCTGTAAGCTATACTGGACAACAGAGTAATATGCACTGACCTCCATAATACTGGCCAGTATAACTAACAGTCCTCCTTTAGGAACATCACACCTAATGCCATCTGATAGTTGCTCACCCCAGATACCCTTTGCAGCTAGGGCACGCTGTGGCCCTTTAGCCACAAAATCTGCCTTCAACAAGGAATCTAAGCACTTTCCAGTCTGATCCTTATGGGAAGCAGCATCTGCAAAAAGTCAGTGCAGTGTTTATAGCCAGGTAAGAGATGGGGGGGTCAATGGCAGGTGAGATAGCCCACTCGGACAATGCCTAAGATAAAAAAGGATAAAGGCTGAAAAAGCATTTATTATGGAAGAGTCTCCTATCAGGCAGCTTACATTCTTGAAAGGTTAACCTGCTCCAAACAACAAAGGGAAGGAAAATGGGTGATTACTTTCTGCACCATTTGAAAATTCCTGATGGAGGCTAAGAAGGCTCAGAGACCTGCAAATTCTCCAAACCAGCTTTCAGATGCCCCTCAGCCAAAGGGCAAGGGTTTCCCTCATATGCATCCCCAAAAGACAAGGAAGAATTCATGTCTTCCCAATCAGTGTCAATTTCCTCCACAAATGAATCAACAACCAACTCAGACTGGCCCCAAAAGACAGGATCAGCACATCAAATAGTTTAGATGCCTTTGAATAAATGAAGGGATAGAAGCAACTGGAGACAGAGTCTTAATCCAAACTGGCTCTTGTTCTGCAGTGGAGGGCCCTGGGGGATTCGTAGGGGCCACCGTGAAAGAGGGATATAGGGTGCCTGAATATTCCCATGGAAACCCTAAATGACTTGAGTAACAATGAGCTGAAGGGGTTAAAGGGACCCCAGAATCCTTAGGCTTGGCAATCACCATGTGTGAGTTGGAATCTGACATATTCTGAGAAAAGCCTTCTAAAGTATAACAAAAGTAGCCCAGAGAATTATAAAATCATGAGAAAATGCACATATATAGCCAAAAAGGTACTTATTTAACTGCAAAGGGTTAAATTGGAGAGGTAGAGGAGACCAGCCTCTGAGTATCCTATCCAATGGAAGTAGCAAGATGGCTGCCAAAAGCATCACCCTGTCCTAAGCAGAAAGCCTTGGAAAAGGGGATTCTGAGTAATGTAGTTTTCCATTACATATGCTCAGTAAACGTTGGTTCTCCAGCCTTTTCAAAGTGGTGAAATTAATGGCAAGCAACAGAGCTGGTCCTGAAATTCATTTGGAGCCCACTCTGACCCTTGCAGGTGAAATGGGTGCAGAGATATGTCCCTGTAACTGATTCCGTAAACGCTTCTAAAGAACAAAGATGGTCTCAGCATGGGCTCCTGGTGTTAAAGAGGCTGTGTTCTAAAAGTACAGAACTGTAACAGTCACAGAAATAAAGCTAAAATACATGTATATACCAAGTTAAATGAAATAAAATGAAAATCGAATAAGGCTATCTGGTTAAATGTTAAGGAAAAAAAACACAGACTGGAAAATCTTGGGTATAATACTCACATTTTTACCACATTTCACCTTACGTTAAGTTGAGGGTGCACATTACACACAAGTTTAAATAAATAAATAAAAACACAGGTCTTCCCTTGATCCCTCTCCCATTCCTACGAGCCCAGGAGCCCCTGTATTAAGCAGCCAGGGGCTCTGTACAGCAGGTAACGTGTCACCTGCTGCCTCTACTGCTGCACTCCTCTGTGTGATACTCTTCGACTGGAAGATGCCAGAGTGCCCCTGTCAGGAAGTTTGTGTTCTGGCAAGCAAGAATCATAGTTTCAATGCGCTCTGCAGTTCTTCCGTATCAGGATCTTCATGTCCTGACAGGGCACTCCGGCATCTTACAATGTGTGTGTGTGTGTGTGGGGGGGGTTCTCACAGGCGAGAGTGGTAGTGGGGAAAACTGACAGCAAAGGCAAGCATGTCACCTGCTGTACATAGCCCCTGGCTGCTTAATCAGGGGAGTCACTGGCATGGAGGTGTGTAAAAGGAGGCTACAGGTAACTCAGTTCTGGGGGGTGAGGGAAGTGGGGAGAGGGATTGGAGGCCAGCATTTTACATTTTTTTGTGGGTACAGGGTGAAAGAAAGGGGGTGACTACTATACACTTGTATTAACATTTTCCTCAGTGTTTTATATTATCTCGTATTATACACAAGATTTTACGGTAATCACTTTCTATTACAGAAAGGGTTTAAAAAAAAAACAACAAAAAACAAAAACATACTTCTGAGTCTGCCACATTTAGAAACATACCATGCAGAAAAGAAAAGGACTGAGTTCTAAACAGTCAAGAACACCACTTTTCAGTGAGTGTCAAGTAATAGCAGGGGCATAATGGTATGGAGAATAGCACTCAAATGGTTAATTTACCAGTCTAAAATCTTCTGAGTTTCTATATTTAAAGGGGAACTTTCACCCCGCAATAACTTAACGTTCACTTGTTGCTCACCTGGCGACTAGCTGCTTAGTAGCGCTAGTCGCCAGCAATATTACCCGGTTCTTCAGATATCGGCTTTTTGCCGATGGTGACAGGAGCAGGAAGCACGGACGTCTCTTCACAGTGACGTCCGTGCGCCTGCGCTGTCAGTCCCTTTTGCACCACCATCGGCAAAAAGCCGATATCTGAAGAACCGGGTAATATTTCTGGCGACTAGCGCTACTAAGCAGCTAGTCGCCAGGTGAGCAACAAGTGAACGTTAAGTTATTGCGGGGTGAAAGTTCCCCTTTAAATAATGGGAGTCTGAAGTTCAGTAATGAGGTATAGATTTATAATAAAGTCAACCTTCACAGTCCAGAAATACATGTGAATTGGGCAATCCAACTCAAGGGAAGCCAGTTAATGGAAGATTATACAACCCCATATCCAAGCATAAAAATAAAAAGAAGTCTAAAAACGAAGAGATCAGTGTCAACTTGCCCTTTTTCTGAGGCAGGTCACTTGAATACGAAGGTGTCCACACACACACACACACACACACACACACACACACACACACACACACACACACACACACACACACACACACACACACACACACACACACACACACACACACACACACACACACACACACACACACACACACACCTCTTTACTTTTTTAAAGGGATAGTACTGTTTTAAAATAAAAGCAGCTCCAATTAATCTTCATAGTATTTGGGCCATGGAGAGTGTTATTTCAATACTGTCAGAGTTGTAGTTCAAGATTAATTGAATTATAAAGTATCCCCCTCCTGTCCCTTTTACCTAGCGTAAGCCACCTCGCCATAGATGTGGAATCTGGTCCACAGACCAGACAGCTCACAGCAAGGGACAATCTTCTTACTGTGAGAACAATGAAAACCCTGCCCCCCTTGACAGGTTTTTCCCTTATGCTAATTGAAGATTGTCCCTCTCTGCAAGCCATCTGGACACCACCTTTCTGTTCTGAAGTGAGCAGTGTTTCATCAGTAAAAGGGATGGGAGGGGGACACTTTATCATTTAATAATCTCTTGAACTACAACTCTGATAGTAATGAAATAACACTCTCCATGGTCCAAATACTACGAAGATTAATTGGATCCACTTTTATTTTGAACCATTACTATCCCCTTGCAGGCAGCTTTCCTTCTACAGTCCAATCCATGTCTACTATAAAGATTGTCCCCAAGTTAAAAGACAACCTAGTGCTTTAGAAATCCAAACCTATCCTGCTTATGCCAAATCTTTAGCCATGCATTTAAATCCCTAATATATTGTGGCCTTCCCTGTGCAGCACATGGCACTGATTGTATTTTAGAAAATACCACCTTAGAAGCCTTTTGCTTACACTTGAGACTCAAAATCATTCATATCCCACTGACTGTCAATGGTGTCAACATGCCAAACCAGAGCTCCTGGGATACAGCTAATTGTTCATCTGTATTGATCCTGGAGACAGATTACCATGTCCTCTTAATTATGGAATCCCCTACTACCACCATTTGTCTAGGGCTGACTTTTGTTCTGGATCCCTTAAGTGTTAGTGGGGCTGTTCTTCCAGTTGTTAGAAGAAAAAAAAAACAGTCCTCTCTAGCAATGATATATGCCTGTTAACACTCCCAACATCAACTGAAATAATATAGCAGACTTCCCTGGCAAGGATTGTCCACCTTATCCCTCCTTGTTATGTATAACTGTTACCCATCTAGCTACCTGCTAATATAATATACATGCTTAGTACATCCTAAGTTAGTTAGCTACCTTCTGCAGAAGTAAACCCCTATCAAGACTGCAAGTCCCCCCATTGTTACCATGTCTCCAAATCTTTATTTTGAGCAAAGGTTGAGAACAACCAATATTTGGAGTAAGTTGGACATTTTGGTCTGTATATTTACAAAATCAGTTATATATTAGACTTGAGAAATTTACATTTGAAACAGATCTCATCCAGTTCTAGAGGCACCTCTTCAGAGGGTTTAGTTAAGAATCCAAGCAAGATCCAATCAATTATGGACTTTTCTTCATAAATTATAAGTATATACAAAGTTCTGTGAGATTTACAAATTTGTACAGCACAAATTACTCACTGAACACAAAAGAACACTTTTTTGTGGTCTGCTAAAACTGAAGCAGTTTGCCCATTTTAAACATCATTACCACATCTCCCATGTGGATTCAACCCAATCAACCAGTAAAGCAGTTCTGCTCCATAATTGCTTCACGTTACCTTTATAAATATATCCAATTGAGACAAATTTATCAATAATTTGTTGTGCCATATATTATTTTTGTGACACCAGCAGCTTATTTATGAAGTGCACTCATTACTGATAAAAGCATCTGCATTTCCACTCTTAATCTGATCAGTCTTCACCCTGAATTTTATCACTGATGTGTGCAGTGGTGTTAGTACCCCTGTTTCAGTCCCCGACATGGAGAGGGGGCACATTTATCAAGATGACACAGCTGCTTTGATAAATATCCTTGAGGAAGAGAAAAAACATGCAGTTATAAAAACTCCTGACCTAAAAATAAGGTTCACTCCTTACCATTACAAAGTGTATTTTTATTCAGGTGAAAATTGTGCTGTTCCCTCTTTTCCATAACCAATTTAGCCACAACTTCCTTTGTTGTGTCTACTCGCCATTCAGCCCCTCACAATTATACAAATAAAAATAAATCATTCATATAAAGTGTTAATACTTTTGCAAGTATTTATGTGTCTGTTGATTGCATAGAAATGTTAGAGAAACCATGGTTACAGCAGTGCAGACTTGGTTGATGTCACCTACCCCTAACAATGCAGTGCCATAAGCAAGAACTATCAATTTTAGTCCGATCTTATTTTCTGCTAGCCTCACAGCTGTGTGAGGATCTATTAACCCTTTGAGTGCCAGAGGGGTGTATTGTGTACCCCTCTGGCACTCAAGGGGTTAAGAAGAACTGGAACAAACTAACTGCATTATAAAGGGCAAGTAAAATTCCAAAACTTACCATTTATTTAAAGGAATTTTATAATCTCTTGATTGCTTGAGAGGGTCTCCAGTATTCAGCAGGTTAAAGACCCCTATTTATACCAATAGAAATGCTTATTGCTCCCATATGAGGCAGTTGGTTTGTCCCAAAATTACTCATATTCTTAAAAGTGCATCACCATCTATCTGTATTCTTCTTTATAAAAGGAGTGTTATGTGCTTTTTAGAATGTTGAATTTAATTATTTAATTGTAATTAAAAAAGTACAGATTGTATTGTGCATTTGACCAAATAACCAAGAAAACTTCATTATTTTAATTACTTCTGCTACACAAGCAAATTAAGGTCATTATATCCAGTATGAAAAATTCAGGGGAAACAATACATTTCAAACTTTTTTTTTTTTAATTCTGTCTGAAAAATATAAGCATAAGGCACTGGTTTCATTTCGATTATTCAATAAGATAGTGTCTTTATGTTTCCCCCCTCTAGTTGTATCCCCCATGACTAAAACCCGTTACAAAATTGCCCTATTGACCAGTGAAACAAAATGGGACCATTACTGAAATTGAATGCTGACACTTCTAGTCTTGGCACATGTATACAGAACCCTGAAGCGATCATAAACACAGGCACTTATACGAACAATTAAATTAATTGAATTTCTAAAGGACAAAAGGTTACCTTAATGATGCAAAAACTTAAATGAGATTCCATCTATCTAGTGCTAAAGGCTACATGGTTTTTTAATCTACCTTCTATGTAAATATGCAGTTTAGATGGTCTACAAAACAGAGTTCACAGGGGATAGGCCAACTGGTTCTAATCTGCTCATACCATTTGAGTGCCAGAGGTTTGCACTAAGCATTGCTAGGAAAGGAGTTGAAAACTCCACTGGCACTGAAAGGGTTAAACCTCACTGCACATCCCTCTTGTCCTCAAGGGTTACAGAGGACCGCTCAGCCTAAATTGCCTATATGTTATAATAGCCATTGGTTTGCAATATAACTCATTTTAAAGAAATGAACCCTTTATTTATTGGTGTCACGTTATGCCAATGAGCTTTTTATACAGTGTCATTATCCCAAAATCATTTTTCAGATAGTACAACATCCAGGCAGATTTTAATAAATGTTGGAATTTTCTAATGATTTAATTTTTTTATTAAATGTGGCACACAGTACAGGATGCCAGCAGCATGGGGTGGGGTTACTCTAGCTTGTCATAACATACACTTCCATATTGTGGAAAGCCAACACCCTGAGCATAGCATAAGATTTGACAGCACACACTTCCACAATACTACACACGGAACACACTGCATTGCCGACGGAGCGCTTATAAGAAGCTCCCTACTCTCTGCAGTGTGTTGTGTGTGCAGGATATAGAAGTGTATGCCGTTACAAGTTGTTGTAAGCACACCCCCTGCGGCGCCACTGTCGGCGCTGCAGTGTGTTCTCTGTCTAGGATATGGAACTGCATGGTGTCACAACTTGAACTAAGCTCCCACTTTCCTGTGCTGATGGCGTACTGTCCTGTGTGCCATATTTACTACAAAATTAAATATTTCCAAAATTCCACCATTTATTCACCCCTTGAGTGCCAAAGGGGTAAACAACGCATTGCTGACCAATGCGTTGCATTCCCCTCTGACACCAAATGGGTTAATGTAGGAGGTGATGAATCAGTGTCCTCCACTTACAAGTCCTAAGATGGTCAACAGGCCAGGATATGCACATTTATGCCTCCCCCCATCTGTGAGCTCAGTACCTGTACTGGGAAATAGAACTGGTGCCCATAGGAAAGGAGAGAGAGAAAGAAAGAAGAGAGTGCACTGACCATGTTTTCTTCTTTGTTCAGGCGGATGTTGAGGGAGGCCAAAATCACGCTCCCCCTGTATGTTCAGGACAGGCAGTATCAAGGAGATTTGAATATCTCCTCCTTCCTGCTGCCCCTGGGTATATGTGGAGACACAGCTTTTTTCTTTTATATATATACACACACACACACACTGGTATTGTGGGAAGGCATTGCCCGTCTGTTTCTTTGTGTTTTTTAAGTAATTCTTAACAGTTTGCGTGCCAAATGAGTAGGCAATGCATTGCAAACCTCTGGCATTCAAAGGCTTATTGTGAATCTCAGTGACACAGGAGTGATTATATAATGTATATTTTTTATATACACGCACACAAGTTCATTAATATTCATTCTATATACAATGTATATTACTCTCCACAAAGGACTATAAATAATGTATATTGATGTACACTGTACACACAGGACTGTACATATAATGTATAGTAATGTACACAGTGTGTACATTAATATACATTATATATATATATACACATGTCAATCAGCCTCACATTAACACTTTCAGAGCAAGAGGGATGTGCATTGCAATGCGTTGCATAGAATTCGGACACTCAAATGCTTAAGCTTTGCTTAAGCAAAAAAAAAAAAACACAGACAGACGGGCAATGCCATCCCACACTACTAGTACAGGCTAAAAGAAAAGTATTTAGCAAGGTAAGACTAAAATCCTATTTTCTCTTTCATCCAATATGAAATATAGGTACCATGGGATATAGCAACAGTAGGCTCCCTGCGGTGGAAAGTAACAGAAAGGTCCTAGCACCGGTGCCATGATACTTGGGTTACCTAGGACTATCCAGAACTAGGAACAGCCCAAACACGACTAAGTGTCAACAGACCTTGAAACAGTAAGCACACCACACTAGAACAAGAGCCAACCTGGCTCAAATAGTTAAATAACAGTAAGGCACACGAAGGAGCAGGCCCTCAGACAGGTAAAACTGCCTGAAGGACCTTCCTGCCAAAACTGGCTTCGGCTGAAGTCAGAACATCAACACAATAGTGTTTGTCAAAGGTATTCACTGAGGACCAAGTAGCAGCCTTGCACAGCTGTTCAGCAGAGACCTGATTATTATAGGCGCAGGAGGCCCCAACAGACTTGGTGGAATGTGCTATAACATGAAAGGGAGAGCAGGTTTCTTCCAGAGTTCATATGCCTTGCAAATGGTAGACTTAATCCAGGACGAAACAGTTACCTTGGATGTAGCCTGACCTGCCCTAAGAACCTCAGGGATGACAAACAAGGCATCAGTCTTACACAAAGACTCAGTATGGGGCACAAAAAACTTGAGGCAGCTCCCCACATCCAACAAGAGGAGATCCCTCTCCTTATCAGATGTAGGGTCAGGACATAAGGAAGGCACAACAATCTCCTAACTGATGTGGAACTCAGACCACCTTAGAAAGAAGTTTGAGAGGTTTGAAGAACAGCCTTACCCTTGTGAAACACCAGGAAAGGCAGCTTTACAGGGCAAAGCCTGCAACTCAGCAACTCTGTGCACAAAGCCCAGAGCCAGAAGAAAATACATTTTCCACGTTAAGAGATGTAAAGGACTGGTAGCAAGGGACTCAAAGGGAGGTCGCTGCAAAACACCCAAAACCAAGTTAAGGTCCCACGGGGGAGTGAGAGACTTCTAGGTAGGGAAAGCGTGAGCAACCCCTTGAAAGAACACCTTGATGTCGTCAGGCAAGATAGCAATGTGTTTCTGGAAAAACACAGAGAGAGCCAAAGTCTGAACCTTCAGGCAACTCAGACTGAGTCCTTTGTTCACACCATCCTGCAAAAAGGACAGGGTTGCTGGAAGGTCAAACTCTTCTGAAGACAGATCACTCTCTACACACAAAGAATGAAAATTGGACCAAACCCTGTGGTAGGCCTTAGAGGAAACAGGCTTTCTAGCCTGGATCATAGTGGAGACAACCTCATGGGAGAAACCTTTTCTCCTCAGGGTGGAGGCTTCAGCAGCCATGCCATCAAAGCCAACCACTCCACAGCCTCCTTCCAGAGGTACCCCTGAAGGAGGAGGTCCGGTCTGAGTGGCAGTGGAAACAGATCCCGAATGGAAAGACAATATCATTATGCTTATGATTCTTTGAGGGCTGTTACTGCATAGGAAACTACAAAGAGATACCAGCATCACCAGCCTCAAGTAGGTGAAGCGGAGACTGTGAACTCCAACAGACGCAGCTATCTGAGCTTAATGAATGTGGTGAACAGCTACATAAACATATAAAACACACACAAATGAATACGATAACGGCTCATTATGCTGAATTTCCATATGGAAATAGGCCATTGTCGATGTGAAAAGTGAAAATTCATAAAACCTGTAGAAAGCATGTCAGTATGAGGTTGATGTGGGGAGATTTTTATTGGATTCATGGGGATATGATGTTGAAGACACTTTAGTGCATACTGCCTTTGTGCCTTTGACATTCATCCAAAAGGATACTGCCATATGAGCACTCTTCAACCTTTAGTGCATCTGGGCCCTGGTTCTTGTAGGTCCAGAAGGTGCCCACAGATCTGGTGGTATTCCCTGTGACCCTAAAGTGCTTCTCTCAGAAGAAGTAGGCCAGGCTGCTGTCACTTTAGCCGCATCTTGGCCTACAAGAGGGCCTACAGGGATAACAAAAAGAAAGTCCTATTTCCAGAAAGACAATGTTTGATGAACATATTACTTCAAACACCTAACCACGTTGAAGCTCCAGCTCCTGCTCCTACCTGTTGGATGGAGCTAGAGAAGGTTAATGTGAAACTTCGAAACAACCTTAGGGAGAAACCCTACAAGGAGATCTCAAAACTGTCCTATCACAATGGAAGATCAGACAGAGGGTGGTTTACAGGACAACACCTAGCATTTGCCAGTTCGCCAAACAGACACAATCTCCAACAGGAAAGCGGTCTCAAGAGTGAAGCACTGAAGTGAAACAGAAGACAAAAGGCTCAAAAAAAGATCCTTTTGAAGCACATACATGACCAAGATCAAGTGGGATCCTGAAAGGCAGGGCAGATATGAGCATTTCCCACACAAAGGTCTGCACATCTGGTAATAAGGCACTATGCCTTTGGAAAAGCACACATAGCTCTACATAGAGCAGATTCCTGCTCTAAAGCTAAGCCTTTTCTGGAGACCATCCTGAAGAAAGGCTAATAAAACAAGGACTTGGAGGCAACACCTAGTTTTTACACCACTTGTAGAACAAGGAAGGACCATATCCTATGACAAGCCTAGACAGAGACTAGCTGCCAAGCCTTCATCATAGTGGTGATGACAGAATAATAGAAACATAGGAGCATCAAGAGCCAAGCAGTCAAAGCCAACAGCACCAGAAACTGCAAAATGTGAATTTATGGTTGAATCCAGGCACTCACCTGCCTGGTCTTTAACCATGCTGCATATGAAAGCAGAAATGTTGTAAACCTAGAAAGGTGAGAAATAGAAGGGTCTACTGCTGGGGGGGGGAGGGGGGGTGTAAAGTCAATAATTATATAAATCCCTATCCACACACTTCCCAAAATGTGCCCAATTATTCACAGTGTACTCTGGAAGGTGCTTACAGGGTGATAATATATTATAAATGGAAATGAACACAGATATCCCAGCTGTATTAGCACTACTCCACAATACATTGTTAATAATAACCTTCCAAGAAATTGGCAGAATGTGGCAGAATCAAACTAAAACATAACTTATTAAAAAAAATAAAAATATAATGTATATGACTCATTTTAATAAAGTATCCCTACATATGGGTAAATTGTATTAAAAAATGCCTCGACACAACTGAACACCTTCTGTATGCATAAACCATAAGGGTTTAATTGGCATATATGCCAATATCCTCATTAAATAAAGTAGTACAGAAAACAAATCCTATATTATAATTCGGTAAGGAGGTTTGTCAGAAGCCATTATGCTCAGTAGAGACAGTTGCACGCTGCAGTCATGCGCAGTACAGTCTGCCCGCAAAGGTGCACAGAGAGGACTACGGTCTGAACTCGGAACACCCCGCTCCATATCAGCTGCAGCCTGGGCAGTCAGTACTGCGCATGACTGCAGCGCCTCCAGTGTTCACGGGCTTTAAATCTAGTAATCCATAATGTATACTCAGACTACTATAGTATTCAAAAATGGAGAGCAAATCATCTAGAAAGGGAACTTTAATTGAGAGGAAAAAACAAACATAAAACTATTAAAAATGTGAAAAACATTAAAGAGTTAGTAATGGGCAAACATAAATGCAGCTATGATTATTCTTTATAGTTTTGGGGCCATATAGAGCATTATTACAATACTGTATGTTGTGTAGTTGAAGAGTAATTGAATTATAAAGTGAACCCCTCCAGTCCCTTTTACCTATGTAATGCTGCTCTTCTCACAGCAGCAAAGCTGTCCGGATGGATTGTGACGAGGAACAATCTTCAGTGAGCATAAAGAAAAACCTGCCTCCTTTGTCAAGGGGGCAAGGTTTCCTTATGACCACATCCAGAAAATCGTCCGTCTCTGATCTGTCCTGTTCAATGACTTGATTCCACATCTGTGAGGATGCAGCTTACAATATGTAAAAGGAGCAGGAGGGGGACATTTCGTAAATCAATTACTCTTGAACTACACATCGTACAGTATTGTAATGATGCTCTTTATGGCCCAGAACTACGAATAGTCTAAGCTGTATTTATGTTCACACATTACTATTTTAATAAAGTTGCACATAGCTTTACAAATGAACAACTTAATTTCTTCCTTTATCCCTTGTGGTGTCATAGTAAGAATATACACCAATTTCCTTTATAAAGAGTTCCTTGTCAATATTACTATCACGGTGCCCGTGCTCTCTGTGCTGCTCTATGTCAGTCTCTGTTGTGATGCGGTCCTACTGGTTAAGCTATGTTTGGCCCGCCCAGTATGGCCTTTATATACTGGGCTCTGGCACCTTTCCGGTGCCCTTTCGTGGTGTTCTAGTACCAGTGCCTACTTGAGTTGCTTGAATTCCCGTGTACCGACTTGGCCCGTTTGATTACTCTGCTTCTTGTCTCCTGCTCCGTGATTTGACCCGGCCTGTCTGACGTTCCTGCTACCTTATTTCGACCTGGCCTGGCTGACATTCCTGCTCCGTGATTCGACCCGGCTTTCCTGTTCCTGCATCGCTGTGTCGCTTGGGACGACATTCTGACTTCCGCTGTGCCTGAGTCCTGCCTGGAAGAGTATCAGTGTTGCCTCCGTTACTGCTACAGCAGTGTGTCATAGGCTGAGTCCTCCGTTAACCCTTGCTGAGCCTCCGTGTTGCCTCCGTTACTGCTGCGGCAGTGTGCCATTGGTTGAGCCTTCCGTTACTCTCGCAGAACTCTGTATTGCCTCCATTACTGCTACGGCAGTGTGCCATAGGCCAAACCATCCATTAAGCTCCTGCAGAGTATCACTGTCGCCTCCGTTACTGCTACGGCAGTGTGCCATTGGCTGTACTCCCGTTCAGCTCTTGCAGAGTATCATTGTTGCCTCCGTTACTACCACGGCAGTGGGTTTTAGTCTCAGCTCTGCTCTGGCAGATTACAAGTGCTCTAGTCTCATTTCTTGAACTGCAGTCTCCTACTCAGTGCTATTCCATCATACTGGGCATTACTAAGAGAACTCACCACAGACTTCTCTACACAGAGACTGATTACACCTATTGGGACTTTAACTCATGCTGTACTGCTGCTCTGAGTATTCACCCTTTTCTGCCTGACCTGTGTCAGTATAAGACCTCTCTTGCTTCCTATTATACTGGGCCTGTGTAGGCATATGCATCATATACCTGTATTATCTCTGTATGTTTCTGCTGAGGTACAACAAGGACAGTGAAGGGTACTTGATTATTGTGTTTTCAATAAAACAGTGTTTTATCCTAAACCACTGTGTCTGAGTGTTGAACAAACCGTTACAATTACCACCTCTTATTTCCAAATTGACTTTTTTTTTAGTTTTGGACTTTTCAAAAAAAAGTCTGGTCACTGAGGTAATAAGTTTTTGTGAATTATGGATATCTCCATCAACTTGGATTTGTAATTGCCTGCTATTTTTAACAACATATACAGACATCCAATTCAATAAACACATGGATGAGATCCCTTTACTGATGATTGTTTGACCTTCTTGTTAACATAATGGCTAGGAAGATGAGGGATATAAGAGAGAAAATCATATGAGAAAGAATAGTCTTGTATCAGGGGGCTTTTGTTTCTCCAGGAGCACCTGGTCTAGGGAATAGTGAGGAATGAAAATAGCATCCTCACTTTTTGCACCTCTTAAATATATCAGAGGACAAAAAAACTGGAGTCTGTGTATATATATTTGTGCTCATACAAGTCAAGCAGAAAGAAGAGAAAAGACTGACAGATACTAAGACAGTATTCAGCACATGCAAATCTAGAACAAACTAAACACACCATAGGGGATAAATGAAAGTACCCAAGGGTTTAAAATCAACATGAATGTTACTGGTTCCATACAGTTCAGCTTCTTTGCTTCAGATTTGCACTTCTTTAACTTAAATGGGAACATTCACCTCTTAAAAATTTTATAGCATAGGTTTATATGTTCAAGTACTTTTAGGAAATGTGTGTTTTTTTCCTCACTTACATACTTTTAAAGATATTTAATCTTCTGTGCTGTGCACTTCCTCCTAATAGGTACTCTGAATCTTCGGTACAGCTCTTTTTCTCCTCCCACCTCCCTCCCAGCTGCCCCAGGGAGCATGTTCACGCTTCCCTTTGGTGTGGTGTGAATGGCTTCTATTGTTACATCAAACTCCAGTTAGCATTCAACCTCAGTAGAATGCTAACCAGAGCTTGATGTAATGACAGAAGCCATTCACACCACACCGAAGGGAAGCGTGAATGCGCTCCCTGGAGCAGCTGGGAGGGAGGTGGGAGGTAAATTAGAAAGTCAAGAAGACATGTGCCGGAGATTCAGCGTGCTGCATTATGCTGACCGGCACAGCTTGAAGATTAAATATCTTTAAAAAGTATGTAAGTGAAAAAAAAAAAAAAAAAAAAAAACACGTTTCCTAAAAATACTTGAACAAGTAAACCTATGCTAAAAACTTTTTAAAAGGTGATAGTTTCCCTTTTATGAATATGACCATAAGGATCTAATTCAGCAACTTAAAGTGGTACAGTTCTGGGACAGACTTACTGCACCATATGGGACAAGTCAAAATTCTGTTGAGTGAAATGAGGCTTTTAACCCCTTGAACGCAAGCGAGGTTTCCATTTCTTGTTTTAAGATGCTTAAATCAATGGCAATTTAATCCCCTCCCACCAAGATACAGTTGTTTTGCTCCTGGACTGCTAATCTCTAGCCTCCTGAATACAGTCATTTGTCTGCAAATGCATTAAGTAAACTTGTAACAAAATTTTTAAACTGTAGCACAACTCCTTTTAATTCCTGGGACGCAAGAGACAGAGATGGCTCTAGCATTCATGATGTTAAAGGGATAGTAATACTTCGTTTGAACTTTATTTTATTTTGTAGGCATTAAAAAAACATGAAGAATGATATAAGTCTTATCTCTCAAACCTTTATGGTTTATGAGATATTCAGAAGCAAAGTTCCCCTCCCCGCCCCTTTTACCTAGTGTAAGCCATCTCTTCTCAGATGTCAGTCTGGTTGTATGACAGTACAGATAACAGAAGGGGACAATTTTCTTTGTATGAAAACAATGAAAGCCCTTCCCCCCTTGACAAGTTTTTCAGCTTTTTCCATTATCTTAATTGAAGATTGTCCCTCTCTGCAGTCTACCTGGGCATCTCCCTTCTGATCTGGTTGAACAGGGGGGGGATACTTTGTTTGTGAATATCTCTTAAACCATAAAGGTTTCAGAGATAAGACTTATATCATTCTTCATGATTTTTTAATGCCTACAAAATAAAATAAAGTTAAAATGAAGTATTACTATCCCTTTAAAAACATGTTCTGGCAAACATCGGTATTCAATGCCTCATAAGGTTTTACCTTTTTTTTTGTATTGTCATTGGAAAGGCTGGACATGGCTGAGATGGAGTATACAAAGGGGTAACTATCCCAGTCTTTTGTTTCTGCAGCTGATCACTGTACTGCTGGTGAACCCATCCACGTCCTGCTGCCATAACAGTGAAAAATCAAGTTCTCTCCAAACGATTCACCTGAAAGGGTAACAAGGTAGATGAGTGTATCTAGCAAATATATGCTTACTCATTAAACTACCTGAATATAAGAGATGTTTAACCCATTGATTTGCAATGAGTTGGACACCACTCTGACAGTAAAAGGGTTAAATAGCGTATCACAGAGGTCTGTTTATTATGGTTTCCAATTTACATAAAGTTTTATGTGGCATAAGGATAAAATAAAAAAAATGCAGCAATTCTAGGAGAAACCATCAGCACCACAGGGATGAAATTAAAAGGTGCACTTATCTAAAAGGGAAGTAACACCTACTAATAATAACGTCCCCACTGTGGCAAAAAAATCCTATGGCCCCGATTTATTTCCTTGCTCCTTGATTCAAGGGATAAGATATCCAGTCATTCCAGTGTGCCATGTCCATAGAAGCAGACATGAGAGTTGCTGGCAGTGTAACAAACTGAAGAAAGCAGAGTGCATGAGCCTGCTGAACAATTTAAGGACAGGAGGGGTAGGTGTATAAAAAGGATTAAGATCACTATGTGCAGTGGGGGGAGCTTGTCTCCTGCTATTCGGCTAACAAGTTTCACATCTGCTTCCACGGACCTGATATGCAAGACTGACTGACAGTGTTATCGCCTGAATCAAGGAAAAAAATACTTATGATTTCTCTGTCGTCCAGTGCAGGTTACTGGTAACTTTGGGTAGGTGAGTCGCCCCTTTAAGTAGGCAGGAACAATTCTAGAATTGATGGCAGGGGGTGGAGCCTACCTTCCCTCCTTGACTGCAGCTAGCCAATCAGCTCCAGAAAGATTTGTTCCTTGGTGAAGATAACACAGGCAAGAGAACCGTTCTGCTATAGTTTTAGAATTTTTTTTAGGCGGATTACCATAACTGACAATGCCCTTAGATGTGGCTAGCTCAGTATCCAGGTGCTTTTTGTGGACCTTAAGCCCTGAAGGGGAAAATCTTCGGTTCAAGATCTTTCCTCATCTTTGCCCACCGAGGCTTCTTCTTAAAACATGGTAATCTGAAGACAGAAGATCTGCAGGAAAGGTGTGCAACCCTTTGAGTGCTGCAGGTCCACATGTTCCACAGTGCCCCTCCACACAGGGATTTTTTCCTTTGGAGTTCCTATTGCACACTCCTGCACTCATTGGGCCTATCTGTATGTCTGTTGGGTGTTTGGAGCAGGTTTATGTGGTAATTAACCCTTTAACTGCTGGTTTTGCATCTTTTTTGGGGGGGTTGACGCTTTCCCTACTGGTTCAGTGTTTTTTGGTTCTCCTAACATGTTCTAGTTATGTTTCATGTATTTTTATTTTATTGTTTCAACTTTGTAACATTTGAGTTTTAAGGCGCACTTTACCACATAGGCGCCATTACTCCATTCACTCCTATGGGACTCTACAATTTGGGACATATCTCTGCAACCGCTCCACCCAGCGACTTCAGAGATGGCTCATTTTTATTGTTTGCCCTTGCTCTATCATCCGGTTCATGTTTCTAGTGTGTTGGGGAGCTCAGAGGGCTTCTGGCACTGTTGGGGTACTTTTTCTGAGAAAACTACATTTCCCATGAAAGCTTGCTGATTAACCCTTCGCCTGACAGAAAAGTCTGTTTTAGCAGTTTCTGTGGTGAAACTTTAATCCTACACACTGTAACTGGGTGATTTCATATACTGTAACATTTTTAACATTGTGAGAATGGGTGCTGGGGTCTCTGTATCCCCCACTGCGCACTGCTCTTCCTGTCATTCAGGGTTACCTAGAACAGGGGTTCTCAACCCGTGCCCTCAGTGGCCACTAACAGGCCAGGACTTTGGGATTTCCCTGCTAGAACACAAGTGTGTTGATCAGAGACTCATTCACATTGATTAACTCACCTGTGCTTTCACAAGGAAATCTTCAAATCCTGACCTGTTAGTGGCCACTGAGGGCACAGGTTGAGAACCACTGACCTAGAGGATTCTCAGGTCATTTGTGCCCAGCATGTTCTGATGTCCCTGAGAGTCTCCGAGGGACCTCCAGCCATGCATTAGAGTCAGTTTGGGTGCAAGAGTTCAAGGCTGCTACTAGGGACAGAGGTATGGGTTTTTACTCAAACTTTTTTGTGGTCTCCGAGAAGGACGGCGGTTGTCGTCCAATTTTGGACTTGAAGGATCTCAGTTCCTTTGTGATCTGGACTCATTATCGCCAGGAGTACCTCAGGACGGTGATTGCTGCTATGTACCCAGGGGAATCCCTTGCCTCTCTGGATCTTCAGGACACAAACCTTCATATTGCCATTCATCCAGATACTCAGCAGTATCTCAGATTTGCCTGCGACCAAGGGCACTTTCAGTTTTAAGCTCTTCCCTTTGGTCTGACTACAGCTCCTCAAGTCTTCAACCCTGTCCTGGGAGCCTTAGTGTCCGTCCTCCACCGGGACAGCATCAGAGTTACCCCATACATGGATGACCTGCTTTTGAAAGCCCCTTCTGCAGAACTTCTTCATCAGCAGGCTCAGAACTACATTCATGCTCTCACTTATCATGGGTGTATCATCAACATGGACAAGTCAGACCTTTTGCCATCCCAGCATCTGGTCTTTCTGGGCCTTCTCATCAACACTCAGAAGAGCATGGTGTTTCTCACAGACGAGTTGGCTCACCAGATCGCCCACAGGGTTTCTGCTGTTCTGGCTCATGATCCAGTTCCAGCCAAGAAGCTGTCCTCTCTAGTGGGGAAATTCATCTCCACCATAGAAGCAGTCCCATTTGCCATAGATCACACCAGGGAACCACAGAGGTTTGTGATCCAGGTGTGCAGGGATCAGCCAGACCTTCTGAAGACGTCAGTATCCCTTCCTCTTCATGTGGAACTGAGTTTTTCGTGGTGACTCGACCTCTCCAATCTGCTGAAGGACAAGTCCTTCCTGGTATCCTTCTGGACCACGGTGATGACGGATGCCAGCCTCTCCAGCTGGGAAGCGGTCCTGGGTCGCCTGAGTGCTCAAGGTTGGTGGTCTCCAGAGAAGTCTCTGCTTCTCATCAACGTGTTGGAGCTTTGAGCGATATTTCATGCTCTTCATCAGTGGACATCTCAGCTGGAAGACTGTCCAGTCCGGGTACAGTCCGACAACACCACGGCCGTGGCTTACATCAACAAGCAGGGCGGAACAAGAAGTCTCGCCGCTTGCTTAGAGGTCAAGGCTATTTTGTTCTGGGCAGAACAACACGTTCCTGCCATATCCGCAGAGCAACATCATGGCGGACTTCCTCAGTTGAAACACAGTGGACAGCGGAGAGTGGGAGCTGCACCCAGAGGTGTTCACCCTCATTATTCAGACGTGGGGTCTTCCTTACATCAACCTGATGGCGACAAGACACAACAGGAAGGTTCCGAGATTCTGCTCTCGATGGAGGGACCCTCTAGCTCTGGCGGTGGATGCCATGTCCATTCCTTGGTTATTTCCTCTGGCCTACATCTTTCTTCCCCTACCAAAGTTACACAGGATGTTACGGAATTTATGACTGGAGCTCTGTCCAGTCATTCTGATTGCTCCGTACTGGCCTCACCATTCCGGCTCCTTTGCTGTCCGGATCTTCTACAAGGTTACCTGTGGAAGGACGTTCATCAGCCAGCCTTGACGGCTTGGAAATTGAATCCTCAATATTGAAGAAGAAAGGTTTTTCTTCTGGTGTGGTGCCTACTATGCTTAGTGCCCTCAAGCCTGTTTCTTCCAAGATCTACCATCGGGTCTATTTCACTTTTCTATCTTGGTGTGCTGATAAGGACCTGTCTCAGAAAATTGATCTGCCTACTGTCCTGGCATTTTTGCAGGACGGTGTGGCTAAGGGCCTCAGTTTGAGCTCCCTTAAGGTTCAGACTTCTGCTCTCTCTGTTTTCTTTCAGAGGCGCACTGCCATCCTTCCTGATGTCAAGGTTTTCTTCCAGGGATCTTCCAAGGCGTTGCTCATACTTGTCCTGCCTTCAAGACTCCCACTCCTCCGTGGGATCTTAACTTGGTTTTGGGCATTCTTCAGTGCCCTCCCTTTGAGTCCTTGGCTACTATTCCTCTACGCCTGCTGACGTGGAAAATGGCCTTTCTGCTGGCGATTGCTTCCGTTCGCCATGTCGCGGAGTTACATGCTTTGACCTGTAAACCACCCTATTTGGTGTTTCACAAGGACAAGGCGGTGCTTCGCACTTCTCAGGAGTTTCTTCCGAAGGTGGTTTCAGAGTTCCACATCAATCAGGAGATTGTGGTGCCTTCTTTCTGCCCTGACCCCACCTCTGACAAGGAGAGAGATCTCCACTTGTTAGACGTGGTGCGTGTCTCAAGATTTATGTCCATCGCACTGAGTCTATCAGGCAATATGATGCACTGTTCGTCATTCCTGAGGGTCCCAGGGCAGGAAGATCTGCATCCAAAGTGACTATTGCGTCCGCCCACTGTTCATAAAGCTTATGAGCTGCGGAAGAAGCCTGTTCCCTTTCAGGTCACGGCTCATTCTACTAGATCTATTGGGGCTTCTTGGGCGTATAAGAATCAGGCCTCCGCTGATCAGTTGTGCAAGGCGGCCACTTGGTCGTCTGTGCACACCTTTTCAAAGCACTAACATGTTGATGTGCTGGCATCGGCTGACTACAGTTTTGGGAGCAAGATCCTGGAGGCAGTCTTGCCTGTCTAGGATCTTCTTCGGTTCTTGGCGCTTTCTTCACTTTTGAGCCCTGTTGCCTCTAGTTCAGTGTGCTGTGTAACAGTTCCTGGGGTGCTGTTACCACTGTTTAGTGTCCGTTGACACTTCATTTGTTTTGTTGGGCTATCTCTGATCTGATGGTTCATATCTGCTCTGGTGACTTTAGTGGCCTTGCCTTACTTCCCGCCTCTGGGAAACTCAGTGATTGGACATCCCAAAGTTACCAGTAACCTGTATTGGATAACAGAGAAAAGAGGATTTTAGTCTTACATGTTAAATTCTTTTCTCTTAGTCCATACAGGTTACTGGTCTCCCATACTGTCAAGGGACCATGCTTGGCTCTCCTGTTCATTGCACTTGCGCTATTCCTTTTCTCTACAGGCTTAATCTACCCTCCAGAAGAACCATTTTGACTCATACAGTCTCACTTTGTAAGCACCGGGAAAAATCTCAAGATACTGGTTTCTTATATGCTGCTGGCCAAGTTCCTGTTCAAGTATGCACAGTAAAATGGATATTCACAAGTATAATGAATCAAAGGAGCACATATAAATAATTAACACATCTATTAGTCACAACCAAGTGTAAAACACACAGGGTGCCAAGATTCTAATATTACTCAGATATGGCAAAAAAGGAAAAGGGATGATTACGGAATTTATATATCACTACTTATGATATGTGTACATGTCTCTTATGTGGGGTAGATGTGCATATTTATCCATTATTGGGTAGACAGGATTAGTGATATGGGTATTTACTTGTGCATTTGACTGAATATGGTGGATACTTATTGAGGTGTATGGGTTGTATCCTCATGTGTACTTTCATGCGCACAAGTGGATGTTAGGTGTGTAGGGATTGTTTTTAGTGCAACGTTGCTTTTTTTTTTATAAGTGATATGGGGTCATACAAGGGATTGGAGTTTGTGCTGGTCTTATGCTGTGTCCATGTTACTAACTTTTTCTAAGTAAAAATATATTTTTGTTATAATTTTTGGATTTATGGTTGATTTTTGAATATATTATATAAGTACTGAGGTCTGAGTGCCAATTAAGGTTCTACTTTCCTTTTTCCGTTTTTCTTTTTTGCCATATCAAAATGGATATTCACCCCTTAAAGGTATAGTAATGTTTCATAATAAAAGCATCTCCAATTAATCTTCATAGTATATGGGCCATGGAGAGTGTTATTTCAATACTGTCAGAATTGTAGTTCAAGAGTAATTGAATGATAAAGTATCCCCCTACCACCCCTTTTACTGATGTAACACTACTCATCTCAGAGCAGCAAGACTGTCCAGATGGCTTGCAGAGAGGGAATCTTCAATTAGCATAAGGGGAAAACCTGAAAAACCTGTCATGGGGGCAGAGTTTATAAATATGTTCACAGTAAGAATATAGTACCTTGCAGTGAGCTGTCTGGTCTCAAGACCAATTTCCACATCTGAGGGGAGGTGGCTTATACTAGGTAAAAGGGGCGGGAGGTGGGATACATTATCATTCAATTACTCTTGAATTACACCTCTGACAGCATTGAAATAACACTCTCCATGGCCCAAATACTATGAAGATTAATTGGAGCTGTTTTTATTTTGGAACATTAATATCCCTTTAATAAATGTTGGTCTCAGCTCTTGATTTCATCGCAGTCAGAAATATTTGCAAACAAACAAACAAACAAAAAAAAAAAAAGGCTTTAGAATGGGGAGGGGGGGGGACTATAATTCCCCATCAACCTCAGTCAACTGTTTGCAAGCTGTACAACATGCTTGTGTTTTCACTATTTGTTAAAGGGATAGTACTACTAATCCCAATATTTTAGTAATAAAAAAAAACTTAATTAATTTCCCCCAATGACATCTCTCAAACCTTTATGATTTGAGAGATATTGACTCGCAAAGTCAATTTCCCCTTTCTTGGAAGTCAGCGTTGTAGCTGACTGCAGGGGAAGCCTGTCGATGATCCGGCAGCTCTGCAGCAAAGCCACGATAGCGTTAATAAAAAAAAGAAATAATTCACTTAAAAGGTCTACTATGTGTGCTTGCAAACCAAGCACATGTAGAAGACCTTTTAAGTAAATTATTTCTTTTCTATTAACGCGTTCGTGGCTCTGCTGCGGAGCCACCAGACGGTCGTATGACAGGCTTCCCCTGCAGTCAGCTACGATGCCGACTTCAGGGAAAGGGGAGGGAGGGGGGGAACTTTGCAAGTGAAAGTATTAATATCCCTTTAATGGTTCACATGGAATAATAACTATTAGAATGCTTTTCAAATTACAAGTTTGTTCTTCAATTAACTTCAAACTATATAGTGAAATTTAGGTAGTCATGTAATTTTTATATATTATTTCATAGTTGGGGACAATCCAACAAATGAGCACTCATAAGGACTTTTGAAATATAAAAATGAATTGTCGACATTTTGGCTGTGCTAGGAGCTTTCCTCAAGACAAACAGTACAGAATCAAAATGGTGACCTTAAATACCCTCAACTCAAAACACCAAACCAAACTTAACACAAGGTGTTGGCAATATAAGGAGTACCAACGCCACTTCAAGATGAATTTTACTCCTACTACTCTTTCACGCCACCCACAGATGGGACTCCGTGGTTGTCTGACAGATCAGCCCACGTAGAGCCAGGGGTCTGTGCATTAGATTAAGATGACTCATGGATCCAGAATGTATGCCGTTCATTTAGTTCCGTTATAGGATCCGTGACATCTGTCAGTTGACAGTACACGAGGAACCAGGGACTTTGCTACAATGTATCTCAAGTATGGATACAGGCTTGTCTAAGTATCACGCAGTAACTTTACATTTGCCAATACAACATGCTCTTGTATTTCGCTAACCCTGTATTAATTCAATCCAGTGCATCCGATTTTTGTTCTAAATTGCTTGGCCTGGCTGGGTGCCAGTGGGACACATTATGACCTACTATGGGATTATGTCGTGCCCCATGTGCACACACAAAGGGGGTTAGCAATACTTCTGGGGGTAAGGAGTTACCAGGTTTGAGATGGATACTTTATTCTATGCTCTACTGGCTAGCAGTCACTGGATTTAACCCTTTGCGTGCCAGTAGGCTATAGTCTGCATACTTGGCTGTGTGGCCGCGCTCTCCGACACAGGAAGGATTAAGTTATATGGAGTTTTTTCCAGCAGTGGTTTTTACCATCCCATTACGTTTACATTTAGGTGTTCATAACTTTTCTTTTTTCTGTTTTTGTGGTTAAGTGATGCTGCACTGTATTGTACTTCATTTATGCTAATGCAATGACGTCACTTGCTGATGACATCAAGGGTCAAACAATTCGTGTTACGTTTGGTTTGGCGTTTTGAGTTGAGGGTATTTAATGTCACCATTTTGATTTTGTTCTGTTTGTCTTGAGGAAGGCTCCTAGCAGAGCTGAAATGTTGACAGATTCATTTTTATATTTCAAAAGTCCTTATGAGTGCTCATTTGTTGGGGATTGTCCCCACTATGAAAACTATGAATTAATGTAGTTATTGTTTTTTGAAGCACCAAGGCAGTTCATTTTTACACACTAGAAACATGAACCGGATGATAGAGCATGGGCAGACAAGTAAAATGAGCCATCTCTGAAGTCGCTAGGTTAAACGGTTGCAGACATATGTCCCAAACAGTACAGTCCCATAGAAGTGAATGGAGCAATGGCGTCTATGTGGTAAAGCATGCCTTTACTCAAATTTTTCAAAATTGAAAGTGTAAAACTAAAATACCTAAAACATCACGAGAACATGTTAGGACACCCAAAAAACACTGACCCACTAGGAAAAGTGTTAGAAACCCCCCCAAAAAAATGCCAATCCAGCAGCTAAAGGGTTAATTACCACATAAACCTGCTCCAAAACACCCAACAGACATACAGATAGACCCAGTGAGTGCAGGAGTGTGCAATAGGAACTCCAATGAAGACACCCCAGTGCAGAGGGGCACTGTGGGACAAGTGGACCTGCAGCACTCAAAGGGTCGCTCACCTTTCCTGCAGATCTCTTGTCTTCAGATTACCATGTTTAAAGAAGAAGCCTCGGTGGGCGACTCCTGATGAAAGAACGTGTTACCAAGATTTCCCCCCCCCCCCTGGCTTAAGGTCCACAAAAAGCACCTGGTCACTGAGCTAGCCACATCTAAGGGCATTGTCAGCAGTTGGAAAGCTGGTATTTGTGTGCGTCCGGGGGCGGAAGTGAAACCCCATCATTCTTGCAATTAATCCGCCCTTATACACCAATCACCTTCATCTCCGTAGCCAAATTTAGCATGACACATTCCTTCCGGGCTTACCAAGATAGTGACGAGACTGGCCGGAAGTAACCATAGAGATGAGCTGACTGAGAAACTGGTGCTTTAGAGTCAGGCCCTTGTAAGGTATGTATGCTTCTTTCTATTAGGCTATCCGGTAGGCAAGCATTGGTTCTCCTGCTGGTGTTGCACTATAGCGGTTATCAGGTTAAGCTAGACAGTTGTAGGCAGAGGATGATGGGGAGCAGGGACTTGTATCCAAACAATAGCTGAGGTGTTAGTAGGATTTGAACCCAAAGGTTTATCTTTGGTTACTTATCTTACTGCACCTGCTCCTGGAAGGGTAGATAGTGGTATGGTCGGTGACAGTGTAAAAGGCTCTCCGTAAAGAGGGACACTGAGTGGTAGGGGTACTGGCAGGTGTGTGTGACTGGGGGAGTGAATAGTCTGGGATTCTTTGTACCAAGGATTTGCAATCCGTGGAGGGAGGCTACAATTCCCATCAGCTTCAAGTAGTCAACGGATGGCTGAAGACAGTGGCAATTATACCCCTTCACAGCTGGCAGGTATCAGGTTGTGCTACCCTGCTCTATACACCCACCAGTGCTTGTCATTTGGGCATGGGTGACAAAGATCTTCATAGGACCAGTTCTTCCGTCTTTTTTTTTTTTTTCTGCTCAACGCACCCCTAACACACAACATTCTATAGGTCACTTCCATAAATATACAATTATTCTTAACTCTTGCAATTAGAATAACTAAAACATATCGTACATAACAATTTCCATAAACATACAATTATTATTCAACATTTACATTTTTTTTGCCAAAGTTTTCATAGATTAAACAATGCACTCTAAGTGCCCCCTGCCTATATCCAGTGTGAAAACCACTAGGGAATAGGTTTGCACCTGATTTTGTTGAATTGAGCACGAAAAAAAAATCAAGATTAACGAACAGCTGAGCATATTTGGATTTTCTATGGGCATGCCCAGGATTAATGAATCTGTGCGAGTGGAACAGCGAACAACAATTTAATACAAATGTGTTTGCCAGTGGGGTACACAATGCATTGTAATGCTTTGTGTACCCTTCTGGTACTCAAATGGATAAAAATGCTTTCTGTATGAGGGCTCAGCCTAGATTCCTTCACAGCACAGCATGTGGTAATATCGGCCCAGCACAGGCGTTGTGTGCCAGGCTGCCAGCAACATCGTCTCTCTGGTGTAATGCCATGTGCTGCAGCTGCCGGCGTGTTTCTGATGTCACACACGTGCCGCCCGCCCTCCACCAACAACGTCCCAGGACAAGAGAAGACACTTTATGTAGGGCAGGGCAGATTCAGTCAAGCAGCAGCACATCACGGGCTCTGAAACAACGTGGACTGGTGTATCACACAACACTGCTATAAGACCATGTCTTTTACACATTTAAAATTAGGCAGGTACCCAGCAATTAAACTGTATTCCTATGTACTGTCAATTTAAACATATTTATAGTGTTAAAGTTTTTTATGAAGTGGAAAAAAGTGGGATATGGTGGGATAACCATGTCAACGCAACTACAAATCCCTCTATTAAAAAGGAGATATATTTACCAATGAACTAAGTCAAAGTTTTTGTGGGGTGGGTTATCCATCTATGAGTGTCTATTTTATTTCTAGACCTTAAGAAGTAATGAATAAGTATGGTTCAAACCACTGTTTGGCCTACTACTGTGCTTCAGGATATCCACAGTGTACCTGTACCGAGGAGCCTGAAGCTCAATTTTCTAGGGTCATGCAACAATGAGTGGTTCTGCCCCTTTTGTGGCTCCTCCCTCACCGACCCACAGCTATAGCCGGTATTTTTTTTTTTTTTTGAGGAAAAAGGTGGCAACCCTAACTGTGACTCTTTCCATTAAAGAAACAATAACTCTAATATAGTTGACCTTATAACTTCTACACAAGAAGAGGATCAACCTGGAGCTTCTAAGTGTATTCTAAGGGGCTCTGTGTGCTAGATGGGGACCCCTGCTGCACGTCCAAAGTAGCAGCGATCTTCCTAGTTTGAAGGGCTTTTGGGCACAGCTGCATCTCTATTGCTGTGCTGTACATTCCTAAGCACATATTCCCCAGCCCCCGCCATCCAGAAAGAGGCAGCCTTTCAAATGGCCATCTTGCCTCCCAGGAAAGCAGTGGCTGCCGGATTCCAGCTGGGGTCTCCATCTGGTGCACAGAGATCCCCAGAAAACTAGCAAACTATTGGTTGCTTCTCTTTTCATACAGATATATAGACACCTTTATATATTGGTGTTAGTGATCCTTTAAAGTGGACCTGTCACTGTATGACAAAATGTAGTTTGTTTTATAATTAAATTCTTCCTATATTTTTTTAGCAATTTTTCAGTAAAATAAGTTGTGGAGGAATTAACCTTTATGTATTTGTAGCACAATGTGGCACCTTATGCTGCTTAATTGAGGTCAAACTTATCACTTGCTATGCTATTAGACATGTCTCCGGGGTGTAGGCTCTGCCTAGATTAATTCTTAGCAGTGTTGGCTCGGCCTGGAGACTAATAAGCATGAACTACCACATAGTCCCTGCAGCAAATCACAGTTAATATCTCAATATCTATTTATATTACAAACAAATGGCTAGCACTACATACAGGCTTCGTTTTATTTTCCTTTAAACTAACGCAACTTATCTTAGCATGACAGGACTACTTTAACCTTACTTATCAAACATTTGCACCTAATCTGGGATTGTTTATACTCCCAAACACATTTGCTGGATCAGGCATTCTGTTGTGCTTTAGGAATGGAATCTGTCCCCTGCCCATGGTACTGGAAAAATAAAATTATTAACCCTTTAATTGTACATCACATAGAAGACATGCCTCTTTTGTTAAAGTCAGGGATAAAGAAGGGATGCATTTCTCATTACAATTTGAGTGCTAAACGTGCCCCCACCAAAAAAGCCACAGTATCATCTCCAAGTCAGACTGGCTTGAAATAGATTGCTTTGTAATGTGTTGTAGCTTGCGGCATAATATGGGCTCTACACTAGAAATAAATGCTTGCAACCTATGTTTATTATACCCCATCCATTGCCAAAAGTGGCCCATAAAGCACTGCAAATAAAAGTGTTATGGACAGTTAGCAAGGAAGGGGATAATCAACCGCAAGCTAACCGCCCTCCCCCCAAATACATTTAGCTTATTACACACACACAACCCTTCCCAAAAAAGGAAAGATATGAGAAGACCATTCAATACTATTGTGTTTGCTATACAGACTTTGATAAATATGGTGAATTGCCTTGAATATAAAAAGAGAATAGGAATGAACATCTGTGAATGACTGCCCAAGAAATTGCCAACTGATAAATGTATTCCTGTATTTTTATCCTGAAGATGAACTGCGATCCAGTTTTTTACACTTCAGTACTCAGCAACCAACTGCTATAGTTCATTTGCAAGTCTAACATATCCTCTTCAATCCAGAACTGTCAGCAGGTGATTTATAGAGTAAAACATATAGCCAATTCAATTAAAGGAAAATATATTTAAAAAAGCAAAAAGTGTTGTTGTTTTTTTTTTTTCTGTAGGCACGTCCTCTCTACATGTTTCTAACATGACCCCATATTTAAGTAGCTAAAGAGGATCAATTCAGGGGCAAAGCATCCAAACTGTAGGAGAACAAATGAAAATTCCCAGTGATTTGAATAGGACTTTTAACCCCTTGATTCCAAAAAAGTCCTAAAATGCACATGACTGGCGCTCTCTCTTGCATTCAAGGGGGGTAATACACTAAGATGTGATAAAGAGGCGATAACGCGGAGATTACTTCTACAGCAATATCTCTTCTCCAGTTCCTATGTTATTCTGTGGATCCAATGCACTAAAATCTCCAAGGCTGGGGAAATCTTAGTGCATTGGTTCCACAGAATAACATAGGAATTGCAGAAGTGATCTCACTGGAGAAGCTTATCTCTACTTTATCACCCCTTAATGCATCTCCCCCAAGTAGTTAAAGGCCTCATTTAAATCACTGGGAATTTTCATTTGTCTAGTATTACACTTCATTTTCTCCAGAATTCCTTCTTTTTAGCTTCCCGAATACGGATCTTAAAGTGGAACTATCACCTTAATTCAAGTTTACGTATTTGAAAACTACCTATATGTCATGTTAACCAAAAGCCCAGCAAATGTACAGTTCAGGAGATGGTCACACTTCTTTCATATGCTAATCACGGCAGCAACAATGTTGTATATGCTAATTAAGCTAATCAATTATATTTAATATGCTAATTAAGCCCTTTCAATGAATTGTCACATGCTAATGAAGGTTTCAATTACTATGTATATGCTAGAGCAACTTTGTGCAGTACCAGGAAGTCTGCCCAGAAATAAAAGTGTGAATTTCTCCTAAACTATACATCTGTGGGACTTTTGGTTAATATGGCATATTGTCAGTTTTTAATGAAATTTTCAAATACGCAAACTTGAATAAAGGTGAATGTTCCACTTTAAGGCCATTTGCACAAACATAAAGAAATTCTTGTGTAAACCAAATAAGCCACAGGGAACAAATACACATTTTCCAGAAGGGTGCTTCGCAATGGCCTTTAAAGGGAGGTCTGGCAACCTTAGTTGGAGACCTTTCTAGCATTCAAGTTGGTTTAAAGCCCACACCAATGAAAATGTGTATTTGTTCCCTATGGTTTATTTGGTTTACCCATGAATTGCTTTACTTGTGTTTTTGTGCAAATGGCCTTAAAAAGTTAAAACCAAACATTAAGTAAGATAGGTGCTGCATAATACTACTGGGCCACAGAATTCCCATGTAGCCATGCAGCATGCATGTTTATACGAGCTTGGTTTTAAAGAATTACCTAGCAACCCTATATGTATACCTGGGAATCTTCTTATCCCAAGCTTCTCAAGGTCCACTAAGTTTTTTTTTTTTGTTGTTTTGTTTTTTTTTTTTGGGGGGGGGGAGTTTAGAGGGATAGTAACATTTGATATGTAAAAACTGTTTTTCCCCCTTAATGAAACAAGGGTACTCCGACTGCTGAAAGATTTTTTGGTTTTTTTATTACAGCTCAAACTTGAATTTTTTACATGCAATATCTCAGTGACTAGACATCGTCCAGATGTGCTGTTATGTTACACCATCCTATGGCCAGCGCTGCTCAATTGACCATAAATCTCAATTGTACAATTTCAGGCCACTGTGATATTGCACCTAAAAAAAAAGCAAAGTTTGAGCTATAATAACCTTTGAATAAAACTCCTCTCAGCAGTGGAGAATCCTTGTTTTACTCAGAATAAACCCTACAACATTTTTTTGTTTTTACATTTTAAGTATTACTTATCCCTTTAAATGACATTACTCATGTTAAAGTGGGTGGGACTGGGAGGAGGGAAGGCATGGTTTGTCGTTAAAATGGGTAACAAGGGGGAAGAACAGGGCAGTGACCAGAACTGGCAGTGAAGTAGGTGACATTACAAGGGAACTCACTGAGCCGTGAGAATTCAGCCTCAGTCCACAGAGACCACAATTAGGTATGAACACCAGAGTCTGGGTGGGTCAGATCTGGAGAGTTCCTAGGTATCCCTATATGGTGGGCACATCTCTAGCATTCAAAAGGTTAAATGTCCCCATTCAAAGGAATGCAGAATTGTATTTGTTCCTTAAGGCACAGTTGTCTCTAGTGTGCTATTATTTAAGCATTTCCCCAAATCCTGTGAATATTGATATTTTTCTACCAACTGTTTATTAACCCTTTGAATTCCCGAGGGGTACACAATGCATTGCTTTGCAATGTGTTGCGTACCCCTCTAGCACTCAAAGGATTAACCATTAGATTCTAGAACATAAGACTAGTGAAAATGTTGATCCTGCTTACTCACATCTTCCCTTCTCTCCTTTTTTTGTTGTGTGTGGGTGGGGGGCGGTAACCATATGGAGGGATAACAATTTATTCCTGCCATTAAGGAAAGATCAGTGTATCAAAGGTAGCAGAGGTAGGTAACAAAAAAAAACAAAAAAAAAAAAAAACAATAACAGACTAATTATGGTCTCTGGAGATGTTCTTTCTAAGTATGTTCTTAGTAATGACGAAGAATTACTCCTTAACCCCTTAACGACCAGCGGTCGCGGGACATTTCCATCCCATAATGACCGCATAGGGGCACTTTGACGCTCCGGTACACGTGACCTGTCACGTGTATCGGCTTGTCACTAAGGGGCTTGAAAGAGATCGCTCCGATCTTGGAGCGGTCTATTTCATGCCCTATTTTTACTTACAGCGCTCCCGGTAGAGCGCTGTAAGTAAAAAGTACGTGACGTACCATGACCGTCATCGGTCCTTGAGTAGTCCAAGGACCGTGACGGTCCTGGTACGTCAAGGGTCCCTAAGGGGTTAAAAAATAGGATTTTAGTCTTACCTGCTAAATCCTTTTCACTTAGTCCATACAGGTCACTGGTACTCTGGGAGGCGTAAGTCCCCTTTAATAGGCAGGAACAACTATGCAAATGATTTGCAAGGGGCGGAGCCTCCCCTCTCACTTAAGCCACCTTCTGGCCAGAGCCACTTAGATTGATTTGAGACCCTAAAAACTGACCACAGGTAAGCAAAAGGAAAGACTCCTGTGAGCATGCCCTGACGGTCTCCCACTGAGTGCCACAGGAGAGCCAAGACTGGTCCCTTGACAGGGTGGGAGACCAGTGACCTGTATGGACTAAGTGAAAAGGATTTAACAGGTAAGACTAAAATCCTATTTTCACTGTCGTCCAATACAGGTCACTGGTACTCTGGGATGTACAAACATTGAGCTGATCCAGAGGCGGGAAGTAAGGCAAGGACCAGGCGCAAGGCCCAAGTCGCTAGAACTGCAATAAATCAGTTAATTACATAGCCCAAACTGTAAGTGTCAACGGACACCAACCAAGGGAAACAATCCCTGAACTAACACAGCACACGAAACCAGAGCCAACCGGGCTCAACAGTAAGGAAGCACTAAGGATCACAGAGCGGAAGACCTACACAGGCAAGACTGCCTCCAGGACCTTCCTTCCAAAACTGGCATCAGCCGAAGCCAGGACATCAACTCGATAGTGCTTAGAAAAAGTGTGCACAGAGGACCAAGTGGCCGCTCTGCACAGTTGATCAGCAGAAGCTTGATTCTTGTAGGCCCAAGAGGCCCCAATAGATCTGGTGGAATGGGCAGTCACCTGGAAGGGAACATGCTTATTCCTCAACTTATAGGCTTCACGAATAGTAGCCTTAATCCAAGATGCAATGGTAACTTTGGAAGCCGGTCTCCCTGCCCTAGGCCCCTGAGGAATGACGAATAGAGCGTCAGACTTCCTGATAGACTCGGTGCAATGAACATAAAACTTGAGGCAACGCATCACATCCAACAGATGGAGATCTCTTTCCTTGTCAGATGAAGGATTAGGGCAGAAAGAGGGAACCACAATCTCCTGATTGATGTGAAACTCGGACACAACCTTAGGTAAGAATTCCTTGGTAGTGCGAAGCACAGCCTTATCCTTGTGGAACACCAGGTAAGGAGGTTTACAAGACAAGGCCTGTAACTCTGCTACCCGGCACACTGACACAACAGCCAAAAGGAAGGCCATCTTCCAAGTCACTAGACGTAATGGAATGGAAGCCAAGGATTCAAACGGTGGTCGCTGTAGAACTCCCAGCACCAAATTGAGGTCCCACTGGGGAGCAGGACTCTTGAAGGCAGGTCGAACAAGAGTCACACCTTGGAAGAAAACTTTCACATCAGGAAGGATAGCAATCCTTTCCTGGAAAAACACAGACAAGGCAGAAGTCTGAACTTTGAGGGAACTCAGACTGAGCCCCTTATCCACACCGTCCTGCAAGAAGGCCAGGACAGTGGGAAGATGGAATTCAAGGGATAACTTCTTATCAGAACACCATGTCACAAAAGTTGACCATATGCGATGATAGATCTTGGAAGACACAGGCTTACGAGCACTGAGCATAGTCAACACCACAGAAGGAGAAAATCCTTTCTTTGCTAAAATCGAGGATTCAACCGCCATGCCATCAAATGGAGAGAGTGAACATCCTCCTTCCACAGATACCCCTGAAGAAGTAGGTCCGGACGGGCAGGAAGCGGGATCGGATCCGTCACTGACATGGCCATCAACTCCGGATACCAGGACTGGCGAGGCCAGTTTGGAGCGATCAGGATGACAGGACAACGTTCTCTCTTCAACTTCTGAATAACTCTGATCAATAGAGGAAGAGGAGGGAAGACGTAAGCCAGGGGGAAGTCCCAAGGGATCGACAAGGCATCCACTGCTAGAGCAAGGGAGTCCCTCAACCGGGAGCAAAACACCGGAACCTTCCTGTTGTGTCTGGTAGCCATCAGATCCACCACAGGCATCCCCCACCATTGAGTGAGCATGTGAAACACCTCTGGGTGAAGAGCCCATTCTCCGCTGTCGACGGTGTGACGACTGAGGAAGTCTGCCATGACGTTGTCCACGCCTGGAATATGAACTGCAGAGATGACAGGCACGTGATCTTCTGCCCAAGACAAAATATCCTTGACCTCCCACCAGGCGGAACCGCTTCTTGTGCCGCCTTGCCTGTTGATGTAAGCCACCGCCGTGGCGTTGTCGGACTCCACTCTGATCGGAAGACCGGTCAATTGAGACTCCCAGTGCCTCAGGGCTAGCCGGACAGCTCGAAGTTCCAGAACATTGATGGAGAGAATGGATTCCTCCAGACCCCATTTCCCCTGAGCACTGAAGCGACCCCAGACTGCACCCCAGCCCCGAAGGCTGGCATCCGTTGTGACCGTGGTCCAATGAGGAACTAGAAAGGATCTCCCTTTCAGGAGATGAGAGAGATCTAACCACCAGTGCAGACTCGACTCGACATGAGGAGGAAGAGAAACAGACAGATGTTGATGATCTGGATGATTCTTGCACGTCTCGATCACAAATCTCTGAAGATCCCTGGAGTGGGCCATGGCAAATGGTACTGCTTCGATTGTGGAAATGAACTTCCCCACTAAGGACGACAACTTCGGTACCGGAATTTCGTCCATGTCCAGAATCCCAGCTACTCGGATGGCTATCTGGTGAGCCACATCCTCTGGAAGAAACACCATGCATTGGCGAGTGTCGAACAGGAGACCCAGGGACAGAAGCCGCTGAGATGGAACCAAGTCCGACTTGTCCAGATTCAGGATCCAGCCATGACGGTTCAGAGAGTGCATACACTTCTGTAATTGCTGATGGAGAAGCTCCGCTGAGGAGGCTTTCAGTAGGAGATCGTCCATGTAGGGGGTCACTCTGATCCCATCCTGATGAAGCACCGCTATCAAGGAGCCTAACACCCTCTGGAAGACCTGAGGGGCTGAGGTTAGCCCAAAGGGGAGCGCTGTAAACTGAAAGTGTCCCCTGTGGCAGGCAATCCTGAGATACCGCCTGCTCCCTGGATGAATAGGGATGTGAAGATAAGCATCCTGAAGGTCCAGGGAGGCAAGGAACTCCCCTGGAGACATTGCTGCAATCACAGAGCGCAGGGACTCCTGGCGGAAGTGGGAAGTCACCACATAGGCATTGAGATCTTTGAGATCCAAAATGGGACGAGCTCCTCCGTCCTTTTTGGCTACCACAAACAGGTTGGAAAAGAATCCTGAACCTGTGTCCCCCTGAGGAACCGCCTCCAGGACCTCTTTGTCCAAGAGATCCTGAATAGCGCCGTCGAACAGACGCCCTTTTGTGGGTTCCTGAGAAGGATGAGTAAAATGGAACCGAAAAGGAGGAAGGGAGGAGAAAGGGATCCTGTATCCCTCTGACACCACCTGAAGAACCCATGGGTCCGCCACTGACTCCTCCCAAGTCCGGCGAAAGAGGCAGAGACGACCACCTACAGCCGGATGCGGACCCGGGTTCGGCGAGTCATGCCGAAGCAGTCTTGGAGGTCTTGGCCTTGGGGGCAACTTTGGGCTTCCAGGACTGTTTGGGCTTGGAGGAGGAGCGTGTAGCGGGAGGACCCGCCGGGGTCGAGGAGCGTGTCTCAGTCTGAAAGGAACAAAAGGACCGATTGCGTTTGGCTGGAAACGTTTTCTTAAAGACTGATGGTAGAAGAGTACTTTTACCCCCAGTAGCCTCACTGATCATTTCTTTGAGTTCAGACCCAAAAAGCAAACTCCCCTGGAAGGGCAGGGAAAGCAAGGCTTTCTTAGAGGCTGTATCAGCAGACCAAAGTTTCAGCCAAAGGGCGCGTCTGGCCACCACAGAAGAAGTGGAGGCCCTCGCCATCATGCGCACAGCATCAAAAGCAGCGTCAGCAACATAATTCTGAGCTTCAGTAATATTAGCAAGAAGCTGCAACTGTTCAGACACTGGTGCATCCTGGCGAACTGCTTCAGTCAGTCGTTCAGTCCAGGCCGCGATAGCCCTGTTAACCCACGCCACTGCAAAGGTTGGACGCATGGCAGTGCCAATAGAGGCAAAAATGGACTTAAGAGAAAGTTCCAGTTTCTTATCCGTCCAATCCTGCAGGGCAGAGGCATCAGATACAGCCAAAGCGGTAGACTTGGATAGCCTGGAAACAGGGGCATCCACCTTGGGAGGATGCACCCATTTAGCCAGCTCAGTCTCAGGAAAAGGGTACAGCTTAGCAAACTTTTTAGAGACAGAGGATGATCTATCAGGATTCTTCCATGCCTCAGAGACTAGACGGGCAAGAGTAGGATTAGTTGGAAAACAAACAACAGGCTTAGATGGCTTCTTCTGAAAAACATCAGTAGGATCATAAGTGGATTCCTGAGTCAGAGGAAGGTTGAGCGTATTCAGAACAGCTCTAATCAGACCCTCAGCCGAAACTTCAGGGTCACATTCATAGGGGTCCCCAATGGACCTGGTGGATTCAATAACAGTCCGTTCCTCAGCATCAGAATCCTGCAAGAGTTCTTCCTCAGAAGAATCAGTCACATCAGGAGCCCCCTGTGGCTTAGGCAGGGAGGTCCTGATGGTAGAGGGGGTCTGCCAGACCTGGAGAGCCCCCTGTACCTGAGAGGGAAAGAGTTGAAGAGCGGATCTGAGATCCCTAGTGGCAGCTTTAAACTCCCTCACCCAAGATGGCTCAATAGCGTAGCTGGGAGGCCCAGGGTTGCTATCTTGACCAGTACAATTAGGGCATAGATCCCCCACATTATCGCTAGACAGCCCAATGTGGCAAGAGGAGCAAAACGCCATGGGGGTAGCAGACCCCCCATCCTCCTTAGACTTGGGTCTAGCCCCTAGCTCCAGTGAAGTAGACATGCTCACAGCGTCAATATACCCCACTAATGACACTATCACCCAGAAAAAGTGCAAAGGATTAAAGTTTCACCCCAGAAATGTCTAAATTCGGACTTATCTGGCCAGCGAAGGGTTAATCTGTTGAGGAGAGAGAAGGCTCGGTCCCTGCGTAGTGTACTCGCTTAGGAAAAGTTCCACAAAATGGCGGCCGATATGACAGCCAATCAGAAACGAGCGCGAACCAGGCGCTCATGGGAAATGTAGTTTTCCCTTTACAAGTACCCCAAACAGTGCCCGAAGCCCCCCTGAACACCCCACATAAATAAAACACATTCCGGATGATAGAGCAGGAGCCTAGCATTAAAATGAGCCATCTCTGAAGTTGCTGAGACAAGCGGTTCCAGAGATATGTCCCACACTGTGAATTCCCATAGAGAGTAAAGGAGCCATAGCGTTTGAGCGGGAAATTTAATAAAACATTAAAAATAGCCCAAACAAGTATAAAACACATAAGAAACATAAGTAAACTAATACCCAAAGCTCCAAAACCCAGAGAATACCACAGAAATTGCATTAAACATTGAAATGCAAATAAAAACACCCTATGAGTGCTGGAGTGCATTGCAAACTCCCAAATACAAGCCCAGCAAAGGGACACTGTGGGGACAAGTGGACCTTCAGCACTCAATGGGTGACTCACCTCTCTTGCAGGACTTCTGTCTTCAGGTGACCATGATAGAGGAGGAATAACCCAGAGGCAAATTCCCCAGCAGGGAAGCTGCTTAACTCAAGCTGTCCCCTCTTCAGGGCATAAGGTCCACAGAAATCCCTGGGAGCTGCACTAGCCACTTCGGGTGAGGGCATTCACAGCCATGGTCACCCTCCTAATGGTGGTATTCCATATTGAATAAAAAAAAATAACAAATGACTAAGTTGAAAGCATAGATGTTCTCTACCTGGTGTGCATAGCACCCAGGAACAAATCAATCTAAGTGGCTCTGGCCAGAAGGTGGCTTAAGTGAGAGGGGAGGCTCCGCCCCTTGCAAATCATTTGCATAGTTGTTCCTGCCTATTAAAGGGGACTTACGCCTCCCAGAGTACCAGTGACCTGTATTGGACGACAGTGAAAAAGGGTTTATCCTTCAGTCCTACAAACAGCCTAAACTTATGTCAATTGTTTGTGGACTTGAATGAATATGTGAGGAAGCTTTCACTCAAAAGGTATTTTGCTAACAAAAGAAGAAAAAAAGCAAAGGTAGAATCTATACCTAGACCAAATGCCTTTTGGATAAGATGTATCATTGTACCATATATATATATAGATTATTATTAAATCTATCTAATACAAATATAAATGTGCGTGTGTGTGTGTGTGTATATATATATTATATATATATATACACACACATATACACACACACACATATATACACTATCAATGTGGGACGGCGCTGCCCGTCAGGCTATATAGGGAATTAATACACACACACGCACTGAGATGCATAAAGAGCGACACAGTCATACATACATACATGCAATGCACAACAGGCAGACACACAGAGTGTGATACAGACATGCAACAAACACAATGAGGAACACAGGCGCACACACACACACAGAAGTGAGTCATAAGGGGGTGACTTATGTGTCATTGTAACGAGTTTGTGCTTGTACTTATGCCTCCACTGTGGCATTCATTCATATAGTTGAAATGCATGTGATGATTGCACATGCTATGGTGGAAGGTGGATCGTGCTGGCTCCCGGGGTGTGAGTGCGAGTGGCATTCATTCATGTAGTTGAAATGCATGTGGTAATTCCACATACTATGGTGGAAGGTGGATCGTGCTGGCTCCCGGGGTGTGAATGAGTGGCATTCATTCATGTAGTTGAAATGCATGTGGTAATTGCACATACTATGGTGGAAGGTGGATCGTGCTGGCTCCCGGGGTGTGAGCGAGAGTGAGTGTGTGTGAGTGCGTGCGTGGGTGTTCGAGAGTGCATGCGTGTGAGAGTGCGAGAGTGAGTGTGAGAGTGCGTGTGTGAGTGATTGCGTGTGAGAGTGTGTGAGTGAGAGTGTGTGAGTGAGAGAGAGTGTGAGTGAGAGACAGTGTGTGTGAGATAGTGTGAGTGAGAGAGAGTGTGTGTGAGATAGTGTGAGTGAGAGAGAGTGTGTGTGAGTGTTTGTGTCTGATGTGTTTGGGTCTGTGGTGTAGGAGCGAGTGGCAGCCATTTTGTTTTTTCAGTCACTTGGATAGTGGTGGGTGGGCTGGATAATGGTGGGTGGGCTGGATAGTGGGGGCAGGCCACCTCCCTGCATGATTTAAATCAATCCCCCATAGAATCACCCAATGGGAGCAGTAACTCCTCCTTACTTAAGCTGAGGTAACATAGCAATATAACACACGGTGGCTCTTCAGATGAGGCAACGTAGCAATATGCTGAGGGAACAAATAGAAAGTGGTGTTTGAGGCTTGCCCTTTGTAACATACAGCAAAGCATCTCTGTCCCTTTAAGGAGAAAGGGCGGGAATCAGGAAGTGGAGGAATGACAGTTGAAAACAGACAGTTAGTGAGGTTGACTGAAGAGATGAAGAGTTAAATAAAAGAGTTGCTATTAAGTTTATCCCTGAGTTTGTATTTTATGGAAACATTACACCCTCGTACTGAAACAGAGTGTATGGAGGGTTGCAATTATCTGTGGGAGGTGACACATGATCCTGAGTGAGAGTGTGTGTGGACCAGGAGAAGTTATTGATATCCCCTACTTCAGGAGCCAGTGGCAGCTATATTTTTTTTGTCAGTTGGATAGTGGTGGGCGGCTGGAGGGGGCGGGCCAACTCCCTGTATGATAAACATGCCCCCACTGAATCACCCAATGGGAGCAGTAAAGTCCCCACTGAATCACCCAATGGGAGTTGTGTCTCCTAATGAGACATAAGTTATGTAATGAGGCATTCTGTGCAATGTGTGTTTGTTTTCTAAGGAGACATAAATGATGCAATGAGGCTTATTCTTTTTTATTTATATTAAAAGAAGACATCTGTGTGCCTGGCAAACACATCCAGGGGCGGCAGTAAGGAGGAGTTATTCAAACCTCCTCAATACTGCCTGTACTATTGGTCCAACCATGGGGGTGTGATTTTGCTGTATAGAGATGTAGGGGCTACAATGAACACACACATGAAACACACCCACTATATAATAAATATATATATATTATATATACTAGCAATGTGGCACGGCATTGCCCGTCAGGATATATAGGGAATTAATGCGCACACACACGGATGCAAGACAAACACACACACAGACACACACGCAAATGCACACGCATTCACTGAGATGCATAAAGATCGACACAGTCATACATACATACATACATACATGCAATGCGCAACATGCCGACACAGAGTGTGATACACACATGCACACACACAAGTGAGTCATAAGGGGGTGACTTATGTGTCATTGTAATGAGTTTGTGTTTGTACTTATGCCTCCACTGTGGCATTCATTCATGTAGTTGAAATGCATGTGGGAATTGCAAATACTATGGTAGAAGGTGGATGGTGCTGGCTCCCGGCGTGTGAGTGAGACTATGGTGGAAGGTGGATCATGCTGGCTCCCGGGGTGTGAGTACGACAGTGAGTGATTGCGTGAGTGTGTGATTGAGTAAGGGTGTGTGATTGAGTGAGAGTGTGTGAGGGTGTATGAGTGAGAGTGTGATTGAGTGAGAGTGTGTATGATTGAGTGTGAGAGTGTGAGATTGAGTGTGTGGGATTGAGAGTGTGTGAGTGAGAGAATGTGAGTGTGTGAATTTTTGTGTATATGATTGAGTGTGTATGACTGAGTGTGTGTGTGAGAGTGTGTGTGTGTGATTGAGTGTGTGTTTTTTCTCTGATGTGTTTGTGTCTGTGGTGTAGGAGCAAGTGGCAGCCATTTTGTTTTTTCACTTACTTAGATAGTGGTGGGTGGGCTGGATAGTGGGGGCAGGCCAACTCCCTGCATGATTTAAATCACTCCTCCATTGAATCACCCAATGGGAGCAGTAATTCCTCCTTACTTAAACCTTTGAGTGCCAGAGGGGTACGCAACGCATTGCTCTGCAATGCGTTGTGTACCCCAGGGGCGTCGCTAGGGGTGGGCTAAGGGGGCTGAACCCCCAAGTGTGTCAGTGGGCAGCCCCGAATGTCAGACAATCAGCAGACTCTCTTTTCCTGCTGTTTATCCTGAGGCAGGCTGGCTGGCTGCTGCCCAGCAACTTGTGGGCATATATAGCTTGGAACAGCAGGCTGCTGCCTTACTCTGTTCTCAGCTTCAGCCCACAGCCATCCACTCCACACTGGCTCTTCTAGCACTTCCTGGTGCTTTGCGATGAGGTCATCAACATGCACCTGAAGTACCAGAGGAGGCAGTGTGGAGCCCATGGCTCTACACTGAAACAGAAAGCAGAATGGGGCAGAGCAGAAGAGAAGGTATGAGGGACAGTATAGATGGGGGAAATATATGGCTACCAGTGGCAGGTAAACAAGGCTGGTGGGTGTCACATTGTATATGTGGAGAATTTGTGGGCTGGCTACCAGAGGGCAGGGGAACAAGGCTGGTGGGGTCACACAGTTTATGTAGGGAATCAGTGGCTAACAGTGGGTATTGGAATAAGGATGGTGGTGGTCATATAGTGTATATGTAGAATCTGTGGCTTTCAGTTGGCAGGATAATAAGGCTGGTGGGGTCCACGGTGTATGTGGGGAATCAGTGGCTACCAGAGGACAGGGTAATAAGGCTGGGGGAGGTCACATAGTGTATGTAAAGAATCTGTGGCTACCAGTAAGCAGGGGAGCAAGGCTAGGGGGTTATATAGTGTATGTAGAGAATCTGTGGCTACCAGTGGTTAGGGGAATAAGGTTGTTGGGGGGGGTCACATAATGTATGTATGGAATCTGTGGCTATCAGTGGGCAGGGCTAAAATGCAGCTGGGAATCACATAGTGTATGTCAGGAATCTGTGGATACCAGTGGGGGGGGGGGCACACGCAGTGTATGTAGGGAATCTGTGGCTTCCAGTGGGCAGGAGAACAAGGCTGGTGGGGATGCATAATGTATGGGCACAATGTATGAGGGGAATCTGTGGCGACCAACAGGCAGTTGTAGAAGGCTGGTGGGGTAACACTGTGTATTTGGGGAATCTGGGCAGAGAAACATGGCTGTGGCTACCAGTGGCCAGTGGAACAAGGCTGTGATATCATTACGTTTATGTGCGTTGTTCTGCGGCTACCAGCGGCCAATGGAAAAATGCCCACAATCAGACAGTGTATGATTGGCTACAGGTAACCAGTGGAACAATGATGGGGTATCACACAGTGTATGTATGGTACTATGGATACCAGTTGCCAGTAGAAGACGACTGAGATATCAGTTCATGTGTGGGCCTGGTGCTACCAGTGGCAAACCACTGGAGTATCAGACAGTGGATGTGTTGCTAATAGGGGCTAGAAGCGCAAGGTTATCAGGCAGTGTATGAGGGGTTCTATTGCTACCGGTGGGCAATGGAACAATGCTGGGTATAAGCATACCTCCCAAGTGTCCCTCTTTGAGCCCCAAATCCCTCTGTCCCTCTTTCACACCCTGGTGTCCCTCTTTTTAGGACATCAGACTGTATGGTGTGTATAGAAATGTATCACCCTGGTGTCCCTGTGTTTAGGACATCAGACTGTGTGGTGTGTTTAGAAGTGTATCACATTGCTCCACAGCAATAAAACTCACATTAATGTTTGTTTAAACATCGTTATATTTGTTTATACATTATCTGTGTAAATAAAATACTTTGGTGTTGCTCTTGATAATTTATTCAGTTACATCAATGGCTCATATGTATTAAAGCAACCTGGTTTTATTCTGGAGTAAACCAACTGCACAATAGGGGACAAATAAAAGTTCTTAAAATCCACTGCACTTGAATAGAGTTTTAACCTCTTGAATGCTAGAGAGGTCTCCAATGCATTGCTTTGCAATGTATTGAAGACCGCTCTAGCATTCAAAGATGTAAAACCCCTATTTAATGTGACAGGAATTTTGATTTGTTCCCTGTGTTACAGTTTGTTTACACCACAATAACTTCAGTTAGTTAGAACAAAAAACAATGGCAAGAGTTGAACATAAAATGCCTTACTTCTTAACTCTTTGCATTGCATTATATATAAATTAGTAAAATAAACATATATGTTGTGTAAGGATAACTCATTCCACACTACAGCGTTATCATCACTACCACTGGTGGCAGGCACTCTGTTGAATTTTGCTGTGGGCTCTAGCCCCAGATTGTTTTGGAACCTAGAAACGCCCCTGGTGTACCCCTCTGGCACTCAAAGGGTTAAGTTGAGGTAACATAGCAATATAACACACGGTGGCTCTTCAGTTGAGGCAGCATAGCAATATGCTGAGGGAACAAATAGAAAGTGGTGTTTGAGGCTTGCCCTCTGTAACATACAGCCAAGCATTTCTATCCCTTTAAGGAGAAAGGGCGGGAATCAGGAAGCAGGAAGTGGAGGAGTGACAGTTGAGACAGTTAGTGAGGTGACTGAAGAGATGAAGAGTTAAATAAAAGAGTTGCTATTAAGGTTATCCCTGAGTTTGTATTTTATGGGAACATTACAAGCTCGTACTGAAACAGAGTGTATGGAGAGTTACAGTTATCTGTGGGAGGTGAATCAGTGTGTTTGTGGGGTCATGATCCTGAGTGAGAATGTGTGTGGACCAGGATAAGTTACTGATATCCCCTACTTCAGGAGCGAGTGGCAGTTTTATTTTTTTTGTCAGTTGGATAGTGGGGGGCGGGCTGGAGGGGGCAGGCCAACTCCCTGTGTGATAAACATGCCCCCATTCAATCACCCAATAGGAGTTGTGTCTCCTAATGAGACATAAATTATGTAATGAGGCATTCTGTTCAATGTGTGTTTGTTTTCTGAGGAGACATAAATTATGTTCTGTATGCGAGGTACCATAAATTATGCAATGAGGCTTATTCTTTTATATATATAGATAGATATAGATAGATATATACATACATACACACACACACATATACATACTCCATGCACTATACACAATACACGCAAGCTCTCGCTAACACACATATACACTTTGCTCTCACGCACGCACGCACACTCGCGCACACACGCACACGCACTGATGGAGAGATGTGTAACACAGTGCTTTGCAAAGTATTGCATACCTTTTTGGAGCCAAAAGGGCTAAGCACTGATATTTCAACAATCCAGTCATTAAAGTGGATCTATCACCACTTTACAAGTTATGTTCATTATGTAGATTACTTTGTGAATAATTTTAAAACTTAAAAAAAAAAAAAAAAAAAGTTATTTGCGTGGAAATTATGGTTTAAAGTGTGCCCTGCAGCCTACTTCCAGGTAAACTGCTCTTGCCGCAGTTTGCCGCTCTGCCTCTGCTCCCGTCACTCTACCCAGCATCCGGTGATGATGGAGGCGTTCTGTTAGTAAGTTGGAGCAATCTCATTGGCAGAGATCGATATCTAGCCAATGAGATCACTCCAAGTTACTAACAGAATGCCTCTGTTGTAGGAGGATGCTGGGTAGAGTGACGGGAACAGAGGCAGAGCGGCAAGAGCAGTTTACCCAGAAATAGGTTGCAGGGCACACTTTAAACCGTAATTTTCACACAAATAACGCTTGTTTTTTGTTTTTGTTTTTTTTTGTTTTTTAGTAATAACATTTTAAAATGTAAAAGTCATCTACATAATGAACATAACTTGTAAAGTGGCGATAGATCCACTTTAAGACGGTCATTGTTTTATTAACCGCATGGGCACTGCCATGCCAGTATTGCTAGTATATTCTAAAAGGTCCTGTTCCCTCAATGCTGAAACCAAAATCCCATTTTTTCCTATCAATTTTAATGGGGGTTATGTAGGATTTTAAGAGATTAGTATCCCAAGAAATGAATGGCACTAAGAAACTGTCCAAGAAGGAATAAAATGCTATGATTAATTTAAAAGAGTGCGCAGCTAGAACCATCAAACCAGCTGATAAGGGAGAGGGGTTTCGGTGGTTATTCAGGACTCAGATTCTTACAGAAAATAAGCAGTTAGAATATTATCTGATACATAATACTGTATCAGGTTACATTCTGATCTCACAGTGAAGTATATGTGGGATATGGTTGCAATGGCTGAAGACGCATGCCGAATGGGCCTGCTCAGATGCCCCAAGACATACTTTATTTGGGATTCTAAACCACTAATGGCTCTTTATCACCATCCTCCTAAGATACACAAGTCTCTCCCGGATCCTCTGGGCAGGACCATCATTTTACTTGCAACCTCTCTACATATGTAGATTTTCATCTATAAAGATTGAATGCAGAAATTCCATCTTATGTTACGGACTATTCACATTTGATTGAGTTGTTTAACCCCTTAAAGGGATAGTAATACTTCATTTTAACTTTATTTTATTTTGTAGGCATTAAAAAAACATGAAGAATGATATGTCATATCTCTCAAACCTTTATGGTTTAAGAGCTATTCACAAGCAAAGTTTCCCCTCCCGCCCCTTTTACCTAGTGTAAGCCATCTCTTCTCAGATGTGAATCTAGTTGTAAGACCAGACAGATAACAGAAGGGGACATTCTTCTTACAATGAAAACAATGAAAGCCCTTCCCCCCTTGACAAGTTTTTCATCTTTTTCCATTATCTTAATTGAAGATTGTCCCTCTCTGCAGTCTACCTGGGCACCTCCCTTCTGATCTGACTGAACGGGGGGGGATACTTTGCTTGTGAATATCTCTTAAAACATAAAGGTTTGAGAGATAAGACTTATATCTTTCTTCATGTTTTTTAATGCCTACAAAATAAAATAAAGATAAAATTAAGTATTACTATCCCTTTAAGTACCCATGACGTGCCAGGACCATCATGGGTAAACTTGCAATAAGGACCGATGATGGTTCTGGCACATCATGGAAATCAGGGCTCCCCACACAGCTGCACGCCATTCGGGGAGCCCTGAAGTGGATGTAATGAAAAACAAAAAGGCTCCATGGTCCTTAAGTGCAGGCCTAAGGGGTTGAAGATATCCAACAATAGTCATCCTGACATGTTATATGTTATATCAATCTATTCTAACATTCCCCATGGGGGGGGGGGGACTTATTAATGCTGAAGACCAAACAGAATTCATTTTCAGATCTACTGAATTTACAGTTAAACAGAATTTCTTTGAATATGATGAAACATTTACCTACAGACTAAAGGTTCGAAGATGGGCACCAAATTCGCACCCAGCTATGTCAGCCTGTTTAAGCTTATGATTTATGATGCAGGCTGGCTGCGAACTTCATGTCATATTTTTTTTTTTTTTGCGAAAGTATTTTTCCAGGAAGAATACATTGAGATTGTCTCTCCTTTTCAAGTATGTCTTGGACTCATTTTATCTACCCCCTACCTCAGAAGGGTAAAAGGCTGAGCTGACCTTGCCCGGACAAGGACCTGTGACCTTGCAGCTTTAATAGATTCTACAGCTGGGGCATTAACCAACTGAGCCATCTCACTGGCTCATCTCTAATATATTGACGACAACATAATAATTTGTAAAGGTGATAGAGATACAATGTACAATTTTGTACCTGGGACATGCAATTTACTAGCACTGCAAGAGAATCCAGCATTGAGCTTTTAGATTTAGTGTTATTGGGACGGGGACGTATGGGGTATAAAATCAGTACCAAACTTTGGTAAACAGCGTTCTCAAATTCAAGAGTTGTCATCATAAGAAGTGGCTTGGAAATGTGCCATATGGACAGTTTTGTAGGATAGGTAGGAATAATTCCTTATTGGAAGATCATGATGAACAATCAGATATATTTAGGTGGTTTTTGGAGAAAGCATGCCCAAAAGAGTTAGTCTAGCATTCATATAGGAGAGCAAGAAATAGATACTTTCTGGAACAAAAATCTATTCAGAGAAATACAATCCCCAATGAACATATAACTAGTATAATTTTTTTACCCCCTTTATAACCAAGTTTAATGAGAAAGATACTTCCATTAATCCCACTAGGAAAAAACATTGGGGAATATTGAAGAAAAATCTCCTTCTAATTGAAATAATTCCCAAGCACCTAGGAGTAGTTTACAGAAGGGCTCCAACTGACAAATACGCTTCTACATGAAAAGCAACAGAAAGGAAATATTTAAAACATACCCTAGTTCAAACTACAGAAAGCAACACAGGTAATGTAAGGAATATTAATTCTTTATCAAGATTAGAAGTATCCTTTAAGTGTTTGTGATCGTCAGATGACAAACATGTGACTTTATAGCACATAGAGTTACACAGTTGTCGGTTATCTATGAAGTTTTTGAGATCCGGACGTCCATGAATTGTGGATCTAAATTTGTAATATTTTTATTGATATGCGTTTGCGGTCTCCAGTATGTGAGCCGTACCATGCAATATTTAAGACCAAGATTTGGACAACATAAATGGATTATTATTAGGCGATTTGAGCATCATAATGTCTCTAGACACTTTTTGGAATGCCACCACAAAAATATTAATGGCCTTCAAAGGGGATTTATCACCCCTATACAAATTTGTCTTAAAGCGATAGTAATGTCTTTAGCTCACAAAAGGTTATACTGTAGCTATTTAAAAAATAAACTAAATGATTCCAGTCCCATCTCTCAAACCTTTATGGTTAGAGAGATATAGAGTTTTAAATTTCCCCTTTCCCTGATCTCAGCTGTAGAGCTGACAGCAGGAGATTTGTGTTGGCCGACTCGAGGCGGCTCTTCAGCAGAGCCGAAATACAGTAATGTAAAAAGAAATACTTCACTGGAACGGTCTACAAAGTGTGCCTGGTTTGCAAGCTCACTTTGTAGAGCATTCCAATTAAGTATTTCTTTTTACATCGAGCTATTTTGGCTCTGCTGAAGAGCCGCCTGCCGGTCCCTGGACCAGGATCTCCTGCTGTCCGCTTACAGCTGACGTCACACTAAAAGGGAAGAGAGGGGAGAATTTTAGCATTGTATATCTCTCAAACCGTAAAAGTTTGAGAGATGGGACTGGGATAATTTAGTTTATTTTTGTAATAGCTACAATATTACATTTTGTTATTTAAAGACATTACTAACCCTTTAAAAGTGTCCAATAAGACCGCTGCAGCTTACAGACAGAAAGCCTCAGTCATCGGAGGAGGTTGGATAGAGGGAGGGGAGCAGAGGAAGAGTGACAGACTGCGGTACAGAGCTGATAACTGCAGTCTGTCCAGAAGTAGGGTGCAGGGCAATCTTTACTCATTAAATTTCAGCCAAATAGCAGTTTTAAAACATAAATTAACACAGTAGTCCACATATTCGCTATATAACCTAACTTTTAAGACAAACTTGTATAGGAGTGATAGACCCCCTTTAAGAAAAGAAAAAAAACAAAGAAGTTGGCACTATGTATCCCAAGACAAATGATACTGTTAATAAGAGAACACACTAGATCAGCCCAAATAAACTATTATACTCAAATAGAAACAAAAACCACACACATATACATACGTATATAATCGGGCGATTCCGTTATGATCTCTCTTAACTTATACTTGTACACAATATGCAACGTCCACAATAATATATCTTCTCCAGTTTTCAATATAAGTCCCAGGGGAATACGTATCACTCCACAATATACGTAAGAGATATAAAATTTATTACTACATATAATAGGGATCATAAAAGTATGGAAGTTATTTTTAAAAAATATTGGGCTATCCTTTTGAAGGATCCCCAATTGAAGATGATCTTACCGGAACAGCCAAAAATAATCTATAAACGTCCAAAGAATTTGAAGCAACATTTAGTACCTAGTTTTGTTAACCATAAGATTACTAATATCTCTTATTTTAAGAAAGCCCTTAAAGGTTTTATAAGATGTAATAGATGTATAGCATGTAGGACTTGTAAGAATAAGATTCGGAATATAATACAGTTCTCAAGTAATCAAAGCAAAAAGGTATATGATATTAAAGAGGTGGTTCTATGTAATAGTAAAAATGTAGTTTACCTATTGGAATGTCCATGTGGACTCCAATATGTGGGGCGTACATCACGGTGTCTTCATATAAGAATTGCAGAGCATATACGCAATATCAAAAAAGGTCTTGAAACACATAGTGTCTCTGAAGATTTTAACAAGGTACATAATAGGGATGCTACTTTATTAAAGTTTGTAGGGATAGAGCAGATGAATAAAAACTGTAGGGGTGAGGATATGATAGTGAAGATTTCAAAGAAAGAAACAGAATGGATCTATCATCTCAAAACCCTAACCCCTATGGGTTTAAACATCTGTATAGATTTGAATTGTTTCCTGAAGTAATATATACAAATTTAGTTATTTTAGATATTGTTTCCTTATATATGTATTGTGGTACAATATTATATATTTTAAATATGAAGATAAATTTTGAATAATTTATAGAGATTGAATATTTTTATATTTGTATTTGTTTTTCTTTGCAAAGCATTTTATTTAATGTAATTTATGTTTTAAATCTTTTAAGTAATTTGATATGTATATATACGTGTTATTTGAATGATTGATGTTTAAATGAACATTTATTATTGCGAGATGAATAATGCAATATAGTAATAACCATGAGGGGTTAATTATCAAGAGTGTGAGATGTTGAGTTTAAATTGGTAAAGCTTGATAGGTTGAGGTTGTCTGCGTCTGTGTTCATTGACGCTAGGATTCAACCCTTAAATAGCGGTCTGGATGATTAGCCGAATGATTGCCCCTGAGGAAGTACTTTCGGTACGAAACGCGTTGGGCTATTGGTTTATGTTGGTGGGTGCCTGTCCCGACAGCGATCACATACGTGGGCATTAGATTTTGATCTTATCGGACTAATTGTTCGGTGGTAGATTCACACAGTGCAGTGCGGGTCACTGCAGGTGTGTTTGGGTATCGGTGTGGTTGCTGTTGGGCAGGGACAGTACCGATATATTGTTTAATTTAATTTATTGTTTGTTTTATATATCGATGTGTAGCCTCTGATTAAAAATAAAAGGATTTGTAATTACTAAAAATATATGGTGATATATTATATACTCTACATATACCCCTTGGATACAAGACATAAGAAAGATTATTCGGTGACGGACTACGTTGGATGGAGAGAATTTATAAAGTGAGTGGATCTTAATAATTGATGTCCGTGTATGAGAATACTATACTCATTATCATATTTTTTATTTATCACGTTAATACCGGAGAGGAAAGAAGTGTAACGTGGGAGACTTGAAGATGTTCCTTTGAGTTGCGCGAGACATATATCCTGTCAGTTATATGTGAAGAAAGAAGTTCTAGAATATAACGGCATTTGCATGCAAATATATGATGATTGTGTGGAAGTGATCTTGAAGTTTATGCTGATTTGGAGGAGCCTTGAAACGCATTAAAGAGAACGGGAAGTGGAGATCGAGTGATATACGTTCTTTGGAGCTGGATGAGAGCAGTATAATTGTAAGTGGATACTATTTTGTTACATATATCTTATAGTATCAATATCTGATTGGACTCTTTCTTCTTTATATCTCTTACATATATTGTGGAGTGATACGTATTCCCCTGGGACTTATATTGAAAACTGGAGAAGATATATTATTGTGGACATTGCATATTGTGTACAAGTAGAAGTTAAGAGAGATCATATCGGAATCGCCCAATTATATATGTATGTATATGTGTGTGGCCCCTTTAAGATAACACCTATTGAGTCTGTTGACTGTACATATAGAGAGCACATACATACACTGGCAGCTAGAGAAGCCGATTGGATTTTTTTGATTATCTACACTACATCCACAAGGTCTAAATGAGGTGATTGATACACAGTGGAAGGCGGTCTCATATTTATATGATCATATAGAATTATTATATATATTTTTATCATGTTCATATCTATTATTTTATTTTTATTTACTATTACATATTATTTTTGTCTAGATTCATTTTGGAGTTACCTATGGGCACACATTGACTGCACTAGTGTGCCAGTGGAACAGGTGTGTCAATGCATATGATATTATACCACCCCTTCTTTTTTTTCCCCTCTCTAGCTACACATAGTTTTACTTTATATTGATATAATTATTCATTTTAGAACACAGGTTTTTAACATCTTAGACAAGTTCACACACACACAGAACATCACAAAGTTTAACTTTATCAATCCACACATACCCATTCTATTAGACAATATTTTGTTACCCCAAAATTGATGATATCAATTCAAATTAGTAATTAGTTAATTATTCACACATAGTACCTTATCACATTCATATATTTCCTTTTACGTTGATAAATATTACATTTAAACACACTATCTGTAAAAGTATTTTAATGTGGCGTTACTTATAAATGAAATACCAAAACCAAAAGTAGAAAAAAAAAAATTATATATATTATATATATACACACACACACACACACACGGTATGTATAAATTAAACATCTGAAAATAGTTTTCAATTAATTTTTAAAGCATACTAATTAATCCAACTATCATATATTCAGTCTAATACATTAGAATATATTAACAATTCTGTATCACATATTTTTATTAACATTAAGACACAGGATTATATCACTTTAATGTCAGTAATTCTATTTCATACTCCATAATATAACTCATAGTAGTATTTTAGGCAATGTTTTATATGGTTAATTTTGTGGACATAAAGGTATTTTATCATACCTCTACTGTTTGTCCACAACAGTACATCTTACCATTTTAATTGCTGGTGTGAGTTGCGATATATTTAATTTTTGTTTGATTATATATACTATAGCTGTATTACTTTCACTTCCAGTGTATAGTTATATTTTAATATATTTGTGTATATTAGTGCATTCATGATTGCCTCTTTTTTTATTGGTTCAAGTGTTGTTGGACTCGGATCAGAACACATACACAAAACACATATATATAAGTTCATAACTTTAACTTATTAATAAAGGACATATGGATGAGGAAAACAGATACAACTGTGCTCCTTAATATTCCATGTTTATTGAAGAACTTATCTTGGATCTGTATACACACATTTAGCATTTATATTGCTAACAAAAGGGTTAATACATTGAATGTATATGTACAGTGCATTTCAGTTATAAGTAGGGTTAAGTATCTACTGCTTGATAAAGTTTTATTGTTGTATGTTAAATATGTACAATTGTCTTAATAGTTGCTACTTTCACATTGGTTGTAAATCTTTTCAGTTGCCATACATAGTGCAATTATTAAACTTGTGTTCTGATGGGGTTAATCCAGTCATTCATTACACTAATCAGCCAGCTTGGTTTCTTAGTATTAAGGCCCGTACTGACACACATTATTTGATAAATAACGGCTTCCATATTCTGAAACAATTGGTACTGATTTGATTGACCTAATCTGAGAGAAAAACACCTTTTAAATGTGTGTGGTTAATATCCATAATCTGCTTGTTCTTTGATACTTGCTGTCTTGAGAAAGCAGCATGTTCTGTGAAATATAAAAGATGTGCAGGTAGCATTTATGGTTTGAAAAATAATTTTAAAATAAAGACTAATATATTAGGTATATCTGGGCCTAGATGCACTAAAAGTCGATGTGGTGTCGGTATGATATTGTTGATGTGTTGAAATCACTCCGACAATTCAATAAGCACACACATCGAAATATTCACAACAATTGTCGGATGGAAGGGGAGGGTTTGAGAAGGTCTCTATTAGCATACAGGATGTTCGAAGTGTTGTCGGTGTGGAAGGGATCTCCTCCCCTCACACACCAACCCTACAACAATTCTGAAAAGCATTCTCTGCGCTTCCCTACCCAGCCAGTAAGGGAATAAAGAGAAGGCTTTCAGCACCAAGGAAAGAATTGAATGCCATAGGGATGTGCACTGCTCACCCCTGTGGCATTCAAAGGGTTAAAATAAACAGAACTAATACACCAAGCACTACACAATGTTCCCCCCTTAGTATATTGACATATAGTGCATATTTTCAACATACTAACGCCATTCGACTTCACCTCTTCATTGGACAGGAACTGCCATTTATTCGACAGAACCTGTCCTTCATTCGACACTTAACCCTTTGAGTTCCAGAGAGGTAGGAAGGCATTGCTTAGCAGTGTGTTTCCTACACCTCTGGTACTCAAAGGGTTAATAGGCAGTGTAGACGGCTGCATACCTTGCCCGTATATATGTGTAAAAAAAATGGCTATTTAAAAATATTTTTATATTTATTAAAACAAACATCAGACCTCAAGGGGGGTATCATGACCCCTCATGACACCCCCCTAGCATTAGGGTGACAATTGACCGTTTATTAAATAAAGGGCATATAACCTATGTTTCACATAGGTTATATGCGCCTTTTAGAATTAAACAAAACACTTTCAGACCTCCATGGGGGCACCAGGACCCCTCCTGATAGCCCCCTATCATGGATCATCTATCCAAAAGGATAGATGATCCATGGGGCGACCCCAAAGGAATTTTCTGCCTTCTTGATGCTGCTAGCATCAACCGCTTGTGTGGAATGAATTGACCCGGTGTACATCTCATGCTCCCATTGACCCCATGCCACAGTTGATTAAGAGAGGATTTTAGTCTTACCTGTTAAATCCTTTTCTCTTAGTCTATACAGGTTACTGGTAACTTTGGTTAGGCGATCCACCCCTTTAACCAGGCAAGAACAATTCTATAAGTGAATGCAGGGGGTGGAGCCTACCTTCCCTCCTTGGTTGCAGCTTGCCACTCAGCTCCAGTAACATTCTGAGACACTAACTATTGACTAGATAGTAGAAGGGAAAGAAGAATCCTGTGAGCATGACCTCGAAGGATCCCCACGGTCTGCCACAGGAGAGCCAAGCATGGTCCCTTGACAGGGTGGGAGACCAGTAACCTGTATGGACTAAGAGAAAAGGATTTAATTTGTAAGACTAAAACCCTCTTTTCTCTTTTGTCCAATACAGATTACTGATAACTCTGGGATGTCCAACCATTGAGTTTCCCAGAGGCGGGAAGTAAGACAAGGACCAGAAGCAAGGCCCCCAAAGTCACCAGAGCAGATATGGACCATCAGATCAGAGATAACCCAACAAAACAAATGAAGTGTCAATGGACACTGAACAGGGGTAACAACACCCCAGGAACTGTTACACAGCACACTGAACTAGAGACAACAGGGCTCAAAAGTGAAGGAAGCACCAAAGAACTGAAGAAGATCCTAGACAGGCAAGAACCAAAACTGGCGTCAGACAATGCCAGCACATCAACACGGTAGGGCTTTGAAAAGGTGTGCACAGATGACCAAGTGGCAGCCTTGCACAACTGATCAGCGGAGGCCTGACTCTTGTAAGCCCAAAAAAGCCCCAATAGATCTAGTAGAATGAGCCGTGACCTGAAAGGGAACAGGCTTCATCCTTAGCTCGTAAGCCTTACGAATATTGGACTTGATCCAAGAAGCAACAGTCACTCCGCAATACAGTTTTGTATTCCCGGTATGTGTACTGCTGAGATGCTCTCCAAGTTGTGTTCCGCCCACTTCAATATTTTCTCTGCTTCCTTGCTCAATGTTGGGCTGTGAGCTCCTCCTCCTCGATGTTTTATGTGCATTACTGCACCAACTATCTGACTGGACTAGAACTGCCTTGTTCTTTAATAAGTGTTTGAGCTTGTGTAGACAGCATGCTATGGCTCTTATTTCCAATATGTTTATGTCAAGCCGTTTTTCTCTTTACAACCATAAGCCTTGAACTGTCTTTTCGTTCAAATGGCCTCCCCATCCTGTTAGACTCGCATCAGTGGTTAATGTTTGCCATACCGATTCTTCCAACTGTAAACCTCTTTTTATAGATTTTGTTGATGAATCCATCATTTTAGTTCCTTCTTCAGGTCCCTTGGGACTGTAATACTTTGAGTCAGATCTAGTGAATTCCTTTCCAATATCTTAAGAACCACATTTGTACCGGTCTCATGTGGCATCTTGCCCATGGCACTGCCTGTATGGCTGAATACAGTATACCCAGAAGGCTCATGTACTCCTGTGATGTCTGATAAGATTTTTTGGTGAATTTCTTTACCTTGCTGATAATGTTGTTGACTCTCTGGGTGGATATGTATGACTGATTTTTCTTCATATTCACTATTAATCCCAGAAAAAGTAGATGTTGGGAGGGTTCCAAGTGGCTTTTCTTTTTGTTGATTATCCATCCCAATTTGTCCAGATGCGATAAGGTTTCCTGAACATGCTGGGATGCTTGACTCTGATTGGTATATGATAGTATGCATCCTGAAGGTCTATTGATGCTAGGAAGGTCCCTCCCTAGTCATATCAAACACAGCATCGTGGTTTCTGACTCCATCTTGAAAGCACAATATCTTAGAAATTTGTTTAAAATATTTCAAATCCAGTATGGTCCTGAATCCTCCATTTGATTTGAGTGCTAGGAAAATTACTGAATAAATCCCTCACTTTTTCTGACTTTCCGGGACATGCTCTATGGGCTGTATGTTCAAAGGGACAACAACAAAAAAAAGTCTGCAACTTCTTTGAACATACGGCCCTAAGAGGTTGTTCTCTTGGAGACTTTGAATGGATTTGTCTAGAAAAAATTCCTTTTCTTGATTCTGAGGTATTCTTGAGGTCTTGAAGATGCTCTTTTGTGGTATAGTGTTGAATTCTAGCAGGTACCCCATCTACAGGTTTTCTGACTTACCCAGTTGACTAGGATTGTGATTGTTTTCCAGTTGGAGAGAAATAGCGTCAATCGACCCCCCACTGGCGCTGGAGATGGGGCCCAAGCTCCTCATAGAAAGTATTTCTTTCCTTGATGTTTACGTGTTCCTTCTTTTCTGAGGCCTCCTCTGAACCCCCGAGCGGATGATTGTCTTCTTGAGTCATAAGATTTATTCTGTTGAAATCTCCTATTTTTGCGAAAGGGCTAGCTTCTTGACCTGAAGGAGCTACTTGGTGAGGATGACGTGCTTCTGCGGTCTTGAGGTAGAAAGGAACTTTTACCGTTTGATATCTTGTCAGTATTTCCAATTGTTCTCCAAATAACATATTGCCTGCAAAAGGTAAAGAGACTAGCTTGCTTTTAGATGATGAGTCAGCCCCCCAGGATCTCAGCCATAATTCCCTGCGAGCAGCTACTGAGAGTGCGGAGGATCTTGCTGATAATTTTATGCCATTCACGGAGGCGTCACATGAAAATGCTGCCACTTCTTTAATTGTGGCAACTTCTTTTAATAGCTTTGATCTAGACACAGAGGATTCTATTTTTAATTCCAACTCCATCAACCATATTCTCATTGCTCTGGAGACACATACCAGTGATGTTTGTATTTTGATGCTCTGCCCTAAGAAGGAGAATTGCTTCTTTAAAGCACTCTCCATTCGGTGACACATAGGGTCTTTTAAAGATGATCTGTCTTCCATGGGAATTGTGGTTCTTTTTGAAATTTGTGAGATGGCTGTGTCAGTCTTTGGTGGAATCACCCAGGATGCTGTATATTCCTCTCTAAAATGATACATCTTTTGAAACCTTCTTGGGACTGACACCCTTTTGTCAATTCAGCTTTTATTATGTCTGATACTGCATGGTGGACTAGGAATTCAGCGCTGGCTTTCTTCTTCCCTAGAAAGGCAGCATCTAATATGTTTTGCTCTTTTTGTTCATCTGAGAGGCCCAAGGTTTTTCTTAGATGCTTTAGGAACAGCTCCATTTTGTCTATGTTGAAGGCTCCTTCTCGTTCAACAATCTCCCCTTCTTCTTCAGAGGAATAGGCCTATAGGAGGTCCTGGACGCTGTCTATATTTGCTTCTTGCATTCTACTTGAAGTACCCTCATCTGGATCTTCCATACGCATTATTTTGCGAGAAACTGACGCTTGTTGCATGGCGTTGAAGGTCTCCTGCATGGATGACCTCATCCATGTTAAAAAAATCTTGAAAAGGGCCTGGTACTTCCTGACCTGCCTCCTTCTTCATGCAATCCTGGCATAGCTTGGCAGGGTCAGAAATGGGAATCATAATACAAGCCTATCAACGTTTACATTTCTGGGAGGATTTATCCTCCTTTGCTTCAGTAGTAGGCTTCCCTTTCTCTTTGGAGGAAGAAGAAGAAGCAGCAGCCTTTGGGGCAGACATTCTAGAACTAATCTAAAATATAATAACCTTTAATAAATAACTTAAAATTCTACATACAAATAAGCAACCTACCCCTGTAATGCAGCTTAAATAGATGCCCAAATTAGGCATGTGTTTCAAACTGGAGAGCAGAGGCCTTCCACAGAAAACAGAGAGCAAGGTTATAAGATAGTCCTACCTTGGCTGTCTTCCCATGTTGCTTCATTCTTTGCTGAATTCTTGGCTGTTCCTGCTGGCTGCCACTGCCTGTCATGCTGAGGGGAGGCTTGGCAGTTGCTGACGCACTCAGTCGCCCGCTGGTTCCTCAAGCTTCTTGGCACTGTCTTGGGGTCTGTCTACCCCTGTTTGGACAGCATCCTGCAGCCCATAGGTAAGTGCAAAAAACGCTTTCAGTTTCAAGCGGGATCGCTCTGTCCCGCTTTTCCTCCTCGCCAGCTGGCGTAAAAAAAGACTGCAGAGGGAAGAGGAAGTTCAGCTTAAATGATTTCCGGTTGAAAGTTCACACCAGCTAGCGGGGAGGACAAACCCATACTTTGTTATTGCAGTGGAATGGGACACGGAGGAAATAGGCTTTTTTCATAACTTCTCAAAATGTGAGAGAGGTGGGAATGAGAGGGTAAGTTAAAGGGAAGTAAGGAAGTGGCACAGCTGCATATAAAGGAAAAAGTCATAGGCATTTCATAAGAATTTACTTCTGGGAGATTGAAAAATCAGGGAAAGAGCCTTCGTACATAACAGTGTGATTTGTTCAGATTTCCAAATCCCTCCACCAGTGAGAAGAGCCCACAGGGATTCTCCTCCAAATCTCCTCCAAGAACAATTTGTTGAGGGCCTAAAGAAGAGAGTTTAGTAAAGAATATGGTAAGGAATTTAATATGATTCAAATTTGGCACATATGCCATGGCAAAAGTCAATTGTTTACCATTGAGATGGCACTGTAAAATGAGAAACCTGCCACTGAGGCCAGAGATCTGAAATGTGACATCACGTATGTAAAGAATCACAACTCTTGCTTTCTTTTTGTCAGAGGATGCTAGGTACAACTGGGTGTACATTTTATTTCCGAATTGGGGAGATGCAAGCCTGGACAAATGGGTTTCCTGAAGTAAGGTTATGTGTGCCCCTGCACTCTTGCACTCCAGCAATACCAGTAGCCATATCAGTGTTTATAAAAGAAAACAGAGTGCCAGTATAATTCTCACTGGAAGAGTGCTAGAAGAGTGCTAAAACTAGTAATATATAGGAAATAATCAAACTGTACTCACACAGTATGTTGTACCGGTGAATATTCCACACCAGTGCTGAAAATAGCGTGCAGGGAGATGTGGACCACTTGTCCCTGCTGAAGCAACTCTGAATGCTGGTCCTCCAAATGGTTCCGAATATAGAAGGTAGTTTGTTATTCCTGTATCTAACCCTGTCTAGTGTGTACTTGAATTTAACCAAAAGATATATCTAAAAGAAAGAGAGAATGTTAGAAATATGTTCAAAATGTATTTAAAAAGTATATCCAACATTAAAAATGTATCCGGTAAAAAGTACCTCTAATAATACCAATATTAAAACAATATTCACTATTGTTAATATTTACACAAGAGATAAGCGATACATATCCTATATATTAATTCGCTAAGTGTGTGTTTGTCAGAAGCCATCATTCACAGTAGAGACGGCTGTGCGTGCTGCAGTCATGTGCAATACAGACTGCATGCACTGCGGCTGATACGGAGCGGGGCGCACCATATCAGCAGCGGCGCGGGCAGTCTCTACTGTGCATGACTGAACCACGGCCATTGCTGGGTGGCACTGTGGCCCGTGTACATGGGCTCGTCAACTAGTTAACAATATATGATCAACAGGGGTGTTTTTGGCATGGGCTGGACTTGATGGACACGGTCTTTTTTCAGCCTCATCAACTATGTCTACAAGATGATTGGTTGCTTTGAACTACAGGTCTTGATAAATAAAAAACTGTTGGGAGATTATAGTAGTATGTGTCACCTTGTTAAAGCCCAACACTGGTGGGCGAAATGCATTGGAGAGTTATCCCAGTGTTATACCCAAGAGATTGTTAATCAATGAGCTGTGCCGGTATGCTCTGTTTGGTGTTTCTACACATTGTAGATGTTGTTTGCTAAGCTAATGAGAAAAGTGAATCTGTGATGGAACTTAATGATCAAGCACAATGCCCAGACTGAATTCCATTTCAATCAGCACGAGATTGCACAACATGCCTTACTGACGGCAGAAGAGGAATGGCAACATAGCGGTGAGATCTTTACTATGTATGTCATGCCATTCTGCTGTGCTTTGATCCGGTGCATCTATATTTACATACACGTGGGCTAAGGAAACATGTGCTTTTGGTCTTTGCTTGAGAGCTATGGAGTTTTAACCCGCTATAGGCTTGCAATAACCAAACTTCTCACATTACTTACTATATTTACAGCTGCTTGCAAGTTTACGGAAATGATAACGAGCTGCTATTCATGCGATTACCACAATTTTGCATACTGACTGCCGATTGTTCCACACTGGATCCATGAGGATGAAGAAAATAAAATATACATATACACAGAGGAATTATTCTTGTGACTTATATGCTATCTGCAAGTCTCCTTCTGGTGTATGCATACATTAGTTAATCTTGTAGTTTGGGCCCAGCTACTATAGCATCTTGAATATACCTTATGTTGGGATCTATTAGCGGGGAATTGGGTATATAGGTTCTGTAGTGTCATGTTATTAATTTTTATCAGGGCTGTATTTTTGTGGGTGAGGGTGATTTTGGGTACGTTATTGGGTTGTCCAATAATATTTTGATACTATTTGTGATTGGTATAGTTTTTATGAATAAATATGAAGCAGTGAGAGTGCCAGTGTTTTGATCTCATCTTTTTCCTTTTGTTTGCTATAATTCTTTTTATATATTACTATTAATTATTAATCTTCCACCTTGCGATATTGTTGTTGTACGTCTGGGATGTACTGTTATTGATGTACGTCTGGGACAGTTTCATACTTACGTGTGCAGACATTTTGAATACCTAAGGGCTCAAGGTATTTCTGAGGAAGAGGTTTACGGTCTTGTTAGTGTATAAAATGTTCTGGTTGCAAATTATACAATACCGTCAGGCACAGCCATGTGCCAAATATTAACACAACACAGTTCTACCAACTGCCACTTCCTTATGCTCTACCTCCTTTCTTCCTATGTATTTTACTTACTGAAGAAAGAGGCTCACAAGACACCTCACTATCGTCAAAATATAAATATTACTTTAATTTGTCCATTAATTTCAATGTGGAAAGTTATTAAATTCTACACCTTTCTGCCACTGAAGGGGTTATAAACACCATTTAGGGAATGTTTATTTCAGGGATTCTTAGCACTTAGTTCTCAGATGCCATTTTAGGTGACATTTTATGGATATTCATAACAGGTAGAGTACAATAAAAAAAATGCCTCTGATTACCCACCTATGAACAAGCAGAGACATATAGAAAGTGTGAGCAGTTGGTGTGACCGGAGGACAAATTTGAAAATCAGCTGTTTATTTGTTCCCTATGGTGCTGCTGGTGTCCTCCAGAATTGCACCTCTTTTCTTAGTACATCAGTCTCACTGAAAGAGTTGAGTGGCTACACATTATCCAAAGTAGCTATAATCCCTTCAGTGACATAAGGATGTCCAACCCTCCAGAGAGCAAAGGGATACTGTAGTACTTAGTCATATTGTTTTTGACTGTAGAGGTGTCTTAGGAACCCATATTCTACATTCCAGCACATAAGTAGGAGGGAGAAAGGAAGAGCATTAGGGAGGGACAGGTAGAAGGAAGAGTAATGTTGAATGTTAGTATCTGGCACATCACAGCTGTGCCATACACCACTGTATAATCTGAAAAAACCGACACATAAATAAAACTAAATATCTCAAACATATGTTTTTGAATAAAAGAAATGGCTACCACAAAATATTTGTAAACATTTCCACAGACACTTTTCCTCGAGACAACCTCATTACAGAATGTTTCTAAAGGTCCATATTGCCATACAGAGCAATGCCAACAGAAAACATCTATAGCAGCCATAGTACTGAACTATTACTAACAAACTCATATTACCCAAACCTACATACCATCTGTAGTTATATAATATGCAAAATTAACATGGGAAGAAGCAATCTATTAATCCTTCAATCATAATCACACTAATATAAAACTCGGGACAAAAACAGGAAATGCAGGATCCAATGGTAGGGTGCAAAAATCAGGGACCGTTGGCAGGTATGATAACATATATGTGATATTGAATTGCTTGTTATCGTAAAGAGTTACCGCCCCCTCAATGTTGACATTAAATAGTTAATTACTGTTTCATACCTCCCAAGTGTCCCTCTTTAGGAGGGACAGTCCCTCTTTTAGACCCAAATCCCTCTGTCCCTCTTTACCACTCCTATATCCCTCTTTTTAGAAGATCAGACTGTGTGATGGGTATAGAAGTGTATCACATTGCTCTACAGCAATACAACTCACATTAATGTTTTTTAAATGTTAGTAAATGTGTTTATAAATTAGTCTGTGTACATAAAATACTTTGGTCTTGTTATAAGTCATTTATTAGGTTACACAATGAAGTGTAAATAGGTCATGAAATAGCCTAAAAACTCTTGGTAATGCCCCACCCACCAGCCACACCCCCTAAAACACACTCTTTGGCCATTTGAAATGTTGGGAAGTATGCCATTTAATACGAATATAAATATCCAGCATTTTCTGTAGCAATAACAATAGCACATTATATAAGAAAGTAGACACACAAACTAATATTGGAATGTAGTGGCGCACTTAGAACTCGAAAGTCCCAACAGAAAGTAAGATAATAAAATTATAGAGAGACCATTTGCTGCTTTCCTAAAATATTAACTACTACAGCATTACGGATTTTGAAGACACATTATATCATTCGTAGACGACAAGTGTATAAAATGTATAACACTATACAAATTAAGCACTTCTTAAATTCAAGGACAATAGTTGTAAGTTAACCCTTTGAGTACCAGGGAGATACAAAACGCATTGCTCTCCAATACGTTACGTATCCCTCTGGCACTCAAGGAGTTGACATTTTTTCGGAACATTGTTTCTTTCATCATCAGAGGAGGGGGGTCACGATATAGAGATTTCCTGTATGTTATATTCAGCTCTGTGTTTTAACTTTGTACAATAAATGTTTAATATATAGAGGTACTTGCACCCTCCAAGAGTAGCAGAAACGGCCAAACCATAACTTAATTTCCAGATATACTGGGATGTCATCATTGTAATTATACAGCCCACAGATTATCGGATTTGCCTCACAATCAACTCTACTCAGTGCTGTTATGCGCTACAAACAAAAATGTCAGATAAAACTAAAACGTTGTACTACCCTAGGTAAATATGCTTTTGCACAAACAGATGAATATTCCAATCCACTCATCCAATAATTTTCTGCTATATCTATTTACATTACACACGCAATACCTCTGGACTCCACATGAACCGTTCCTCACCTGTATGTTTACCGTTCCAACGATTGGTAACTCATAGAAACCAACAAGGGAACGCGCAATCGACAGAAAGGCGGAGACTTGTACCTAGCAGCTCACTGCTGCCAGCTGCTGTCAGCAATTTTTCAAGCAATCTGGTGGCTAGTGAACTGTGGCTCTAAATTTGCAAATGGATTACACCCCTAACACAGAATAATTCAACTCTTAAGACATCACTGCTACGAATGGTGTCAATCAAAACTGCACTTGTTGCTGTAAACATTAACCCATTGAGTGCCAGAGGGATACACCTCTACCATTCAAATGGTTAAATGCATGTATATACAACATTTCTCCGTACATGCATATTAACAATACTGGGTTAAGGCTCTTAGTAAACTATTCACGTTTCAGTTGAATACAGCTATAGAAGTAATTCACATCCATTCACCAGGGCACAGCAACAGGTCACATTTTAAAGGTATCCTTTATTAACAAGAGGTAAATTATTTAAGTGACTGGGGCACTTACTAACCACATGTGATCAACCTACAATGCCGAGGGCTAACTGTGAGAATCACTGAAGTATAAGTATGTTAGGGCTGTATTTAGAGCGCGGGTTACATGTGAAACAGAATACAGCTGTATTGTCTCTATCCAACTTATTGTTCTGCCGTTACTGGACTAGAGCTCCATAACCTTCTGCTGACTATTTTTTTGATGTACTTCTTAAAAAATAACCTGAAAGCAGTAGAGAACACAAGAAATGCCTCAGATAATTTGCCGTCTGAAACCCAAAGACGCCTGAGAGTATTCACTCCTATCAGATCACTTCGTTCTGCAGCCTTTATCCTGATGCACTGTGGGAAATGTAGTCACTTGTCCCGCATACCTGCTACAATTTGGTTGTACAGAACTCCAACTCCCACAGGCAGCGGACACCACCGTACCCTCCTTTTCCTGCAAGCTAATGACAGAAAGGCGTGTTTGCCAATGTCATCTGGTGCTATCTAGAATTAGAGAGGCCTGGGATTGCCATTCTAAATGTTTGTTAAGCATGGCGATTGCTTAGTAAAAAGATAGCCTAACACGCGATACTGTTGTACCAACTCTTGTTAAACGTTACCCAGCTAAATGTTATTGTAGTTTAGAGGAGTTTGTATGATGTTGCCTCAGTGTCTCTGGAGAGCTGTGCTGTGCAAGCAGAGGTTGCTGGGGTCTCCTTTACTGTACATTGATTTTCCCTGTCAGAGGAACCTGGCATGTTTGGGGTCACTCCACAGAAGAACCAGAGCGGCTCCCCGTGTCCTGCTCACTGCCAAGCAAACCATATGCACAAGCAGGGGCTTGCTGCAAGTAAAAGACAAACGAGTGTCTGTGCAAAGCAGAAGTGATGGGGCATCACCACAAACAGCTACTCAAAAAGGTATTTGGGGACGTGTGTGGCAGTTTTTTTTACTGTCTCCATATTGTCATTTATCCTTATGAGTGCTACAGTGGTGTCTAACAAGTTACAAAATCCCTCAAAGGGTTAACTGGAGCTTGTTGACTTCCTAATAAGCAGCTGTGTGTTTATTTTTATTGTTGCACAGTTATATACAATACAATTTTTCAGAGACTTTAAATTTAATCTATATATGTAAACGCCTTATTCATCAAACAAAAGAGGTGCGATTGGAGAGTAAGCCACATATCCTCCCTATAGAGAGAAATGTAAAAAAAATCTTCACAATCAATGGCAATATTTCCAGTTTGTGTTCTCCAGAATTGCATGTTTAGACTGGGGGGCTTAACGTTCTTAATGGCAAAAAAAAGTATGTTAAAACCACAGTATAGGTCTCACTCAAATGGACAAAAGCTGGAAAATACAGGCTACATTCCTTTAATTTAACTCCATACCCTATGTGTACTTTGCTGATAATTTTAGACATGACATCACAACTGTCCACATTTGTTTCATCACTAGTGATCGCCCGAATATTAGTAACATCACAAATTATCTTATCAATGACTTTGATGTTATTAGCAAAGCATATTGGGGCATGGTGTTAAGGTGGAAGATCTCCTAATAAGACAGTGTGTGTATGTTGGGATTAATGTCTCTCAGTGAGCAGTGAAACAAGGCCGAGATGGCAAACTTTAAGTAGTGAAGGTGGCAGCCTACCATATCCTAAATAACCCTACCTATAATAATATGCTCTCTACTGAGTATGTTCACCAATTATGTTACTGCCATAAATTCTCTTTTTTATTTTCTTATAAAAGCTAGTAGCACTGGTTCTAATGATAGTTTTCTGCCTTAAAAATGCACCCAGTACTCCTCAGGGCCCTTTTCTAATTTTGTAAAATTATTTTTAATGAGAATTCACAGGGTAGTTTAGGCTGTCTGCCTTAATAATATTTCTCATTGTACCAGATGGGAATGCATTTTTTTAAGTCTTTTGTTATACAAACTACCTAACCAATTTAATGTAACTTATAGTATTTTATGGGCCTGCCAATCTGACCTGGAATTCAAAATCAGTAAATTTTGCTTCTGTCAAATAACATAGTACTTTAGTTCAAACTTAACTGTGCTATAGTTCCAGGTAATTCAATACACCAGTATGTTGAACTAGTCCCCTTTTGAGGCGTACTATTGGTTGGCTAAGACATTTTGTCTGTAATAGAATTGTTTATAATCATAAAATTCACTCAGCTATTTTCACTCCTGTCTAGGTAAAGAGAGGACCCTTTTTGTCTCTAAATGGAGTCATTGTTATAACATGAGATCATTACACACATCTTAAAAACAGACTTTCAGAGAATTTGTTTTAAAAGAAAAATTAACCATTTCCTCCCCATCATGGCAGTCTCTGACAGCATGTGGGTGGGTAATACCTGCCTTCCACTCTCACTGGGCTGTTTTCTCATTCCTGTTTGAATGTGGCTTTTATACTGGTAAGAAACTTTTTTTTTTTTTTTTTTAACCCAGCTTATTTATCACAGACATACAATTGCTTCCCCTTCAAGATGGTGATGTCATCTGACTTTCTTTGTGATGGTAAACTTTCACCTCCTCAAGAATCCCATGGAACCATTGATATAGTGACTTCTTGTTGGAATACTTATATATTTACTGGCCTTATTCCTAAGTCCCCTCACAAACATTAAAAATGTAGTTTGATTTTACCATTTTCACACTTGTGAATTTCTTAAGATCCAGTAAATTCAGCTGTGGACTTTTGCCTCTTCTAATCATTTCCAGTAAACAACATGAGCTTCATGAGTTGGGTATCATATTCACTTGGAAGCCCACAGGAGTGCTAGCAATCAATGCTAGAGAACAGAGCTTGTGAGTATGGACTACTCACAGCTGGGTTGTGCTGTGGCTGAAGCTGTGCTATAGTTGACAGCTGCATGGCTGGATAGCATCCACCAGAGAAGCTGATGGTCTGCTCAGGATAACCCACCAGTTGTAGCACTAGTTCTCCAGTGGGGGAGCGTGAAAGCTAGGCTACAGTACTAGTGACATTTGCTAGAGCACGACTGTACCCCTGGTAAGGTCAAACCATATCTCTGGCCATACAGGAACAAACCAACGAGTATAGAGAACCCCAACAGAAAAGATGAGCAGGGAATGACCTTTCTCACAAGATAACTCTCCAGGAAAATATATATTAAAAGTAGCATCTCCTTGATATGCCATCAGGTGGCAACATAGTGCTGGCCTACTATAGACCAACAGAGCCTAGCAGGAGGGTTGACCATAGACTGGAAGAATTAAATCCAAGTGGGCAAGCAGAAATGTAGTAGGTACAGACAAATAGGTACAAACTGCTCCTTCTTAGAGAAGTCATCAACTAATACATACATTGCAGTTTTGCCAGAGGAGATAGAGAGATCTATGATAAAGTCCATAGAGAGTTGTGTCCAGGGAAGTGTTGGCACGGGTAGAGGATGCAGAAGTCCCAAGGGACATTTAATGAGGGATTGTCATCCAGACACAAACTGGACAAGAGGATATGAGGAGAGAGACATCTTGTTTACAGCATGGCCACCAAAAGACCAAGGAAAGAAGCTTGTATGTATAAACAGAGCCAGAATGTCCTGTGACCTGAGAGTGGCAAGACATTTGAAGAATCTCAGTCTTCAGAGGTTTCCGAACAAACAATTGAGAATGCTGGTTATTTAATGCCAATGGCACAGCAGAATGTGCCCTTTGATTCCGTCTCTAGGTCTTGGTGGAGAGGGAGGTCAGAAAACCACACAGGTGAATAATTCTCAAGTTTAGAGGAGTAAGCCATGATTGACTTGAATTGCCGAGAGAGGGTCCGCCTTGCAATTCTTCAAACTTGGTACATAATATATGGTGAAATTGAATAAGGAGAAAACAAGGACCACCAAGCTTGTCATGCATTGAAACATTTAGCCGAAGTCAAGTAAGCCAGGTTTTGAGCATCTTTAAGAATAATTGGGTGAGGAGATCCCTCCAGAAGATATCGCCACTCCTCTAGAGCTAGTTTAATTGCCAGAAGCTCTTGATTACTAGTGCTATAGTTTCTCTAGGAGGTCGAAAGTGTCAATAGAAAAAAAGAACAAAAGTGCATGGCACACTTGATCTCAGAATGATGCGACAGGACTGCCCTTGTGGCAGAATCCGAGGCATCAGCCTCTAGGAAGAAAGGACGAAGAGGATCTGGGTAAGACAAAATGGGTGCTAACGTTATGGTGGATTTCAAAACTTAGAAGGCTTGCAAGGCCACAGGAGGCCAATGAATATAATCCACACCCTTGTGTGTGAGGAGTACTCTTGGTTGTCTAAGACAGTAGAAATTCATGATGAATCTTCTGTAGTAGTTGGAGAAACTGATAAAGCATTTTACGGCCTTAATAGCCTAGGGCAGAGGCCACATAAGTACTGCATCCAACTTACTAGGATCCATGGCAATGCTTGAGGCTGATTTTACATAAAGATAGACAATCTTTTAAAAACACACTTTTCTAACGTAGTATAAAGATGAGTGCGAAGATGACAAAGAACGATGACAACATGTTTTTTGTGTTCAAAGGGACCTGGAGAAGAAGAGAATGTCATCTAAGTAAACTATTACAAAACTCATTAAGAGGTCTGCGAAATATGTAATTTGCGAAGGCCTGGGACACTGCTGGAGTGTTCAGAAGACCAAAGGGCATGACCACATACTCGTAGTGACCAAAAGGAGCATTGACTGCCATCTTCCACTCGTCTTCCCTCATGAACTCTGACCAGGTTCTAGGCTCCCCTTAGGTCCAGTTTAATGAAGACATTCTAACAGCTCACATATCAAGGGAAGTGGCTAACAATTTCTCCAGGTAATGGTGTTCAAGCCTCTGTAATCAAGGGAGTGCTGGCAGCTTTTGTCCTGGTGGCAAGTATGATTAGGTGGCCCATTTATTGCTTCAGCACACCATCCTAGCCACCGTCCTTTTGTTCCTTTACAAAATTAATATCAATTATAAAATTAAGGCAATTTATACCACAGATATTAAAATTGAAATGGAGCTACCGTTAAGTCCGGAAATATTTGGACACTGACACAAGTTTTGTTATTTCTGCTGTATACCAAAACAAATTCATGTTACAGTTAACCCTTTGAGTGCCAGAGGGGAAAGGAACATATTGCAAAGCAATGCATTCCGTACCCCTCTGGCACTCAAAGGGTTAAATAATTAATATGGGCTTAAAGTGCAGTCTCTCAGCTTTAATTTGAGGGTATTCACATCCAAATTAGAGGAAGGGTTTAGGAATTACAGTTCTTTAATATGTAGCCCCCTCTTTTTCAAGGGACCAAAAGTAATTGGACAATTGACTCAAAAACTGTTTCATGGACAGGTGTGGGCTATTCCTTCATTATTTCTTCGTCAATCAAGCAGGTAAAAGGGCATTCACATTTGGAAGCTGTTGCTGTGAACCCACAACATGCGGTCAAAGGAGCTCTCAATGAAAGTGAAACAGACCATCCTTAGGCTGAGCAAAAAAAAAAATCCATCAGAGAGACAGCAGGAACATTAGGACTGGGCAAATCAACAGTTTGGTACATTCTGAGAAAAAAAGAATGCACTGGTGAGCTCTGCAACACAAAAAGACCTGGACGTCCGTGGAAGACAACAGTGGTGGATGATCCTTTCCATGGTAAAGAAAACCCCTTCACAACATCCAGCCAAGTGAAGAACACTCTCCAGGAGGTAGGTATATAACTTTTCAAGTCTACCATAAAGAGAAGACTTCACAAGAGCAAATACAGAGGGTTCACCACATGGTGCAAACCATTCATAAGCCTCAATAATAGAATGTCCAGATTAGACTTTGCCAAAAAACATCTAAAAGAGCCTAGCTCCGGAACAGCATTCTTTGGATAGATGAAACTAAGATCAACCTGCACCAGAATGATGGGAAGAAAAAGGTATGGAGAAAGCTTGGAATGACTCATGATCAGAAGCATACCACATAATCTGTAACACATGGTGAAGGCAGTGTGATGGCATGCATGGCTTCCAATGGCACTGGGTCACAAGTGTTTATTGATGATGTGACAGAAGACAGAAGCAGCTGGATAAATTCTGAAGTGTATAGCGATATATTGTCTGCCCAGATTCAGCCAAATTCAGTGAAGTTGATTGGACGCCGCTTCACTTTCAGATGGACAATGACCCAAAACACACTGTGAAAGCCAGGAGTTTTTTAAGGCAAAGAAGTGGAATATTCTGCAATTGCCAAGTCAATCACCTGATCTCAACTCAATCGAGCATGCATTTCACTTGCTGAACAGGCAGAAAGACCCACAAACAAACAACAACTGATGACAGCTGCAGTAAAGGCCTGGCAAAGCATCACAAAGGAGGAAACCCAGAGTTTGGTGATGTTCATGCGTTCCAGACTTTAAGCAGTCATTGCCTGCAAAGGATTCTAGACAAAGTATTAAAAATGAATTTATTTATGATTGTATTAATTTGGCTAATTACATTTGAGTCCCTGAAATAACAGGGACTGTGTATGAAAATGGTTGCAATTCCTAAACGTTTTATCTGATATTTTTGTTTAACCTCTTGAATTAAAACTGAAAGTCTGCACTTCAATTGCATCGCGGTTGTTTCATTTCAAGTCCATTGTGGTGATGTACAGAGCCAAAATTATGAAAATTGTGTCCGTGTCCAAATATTTCTGTACCTAACTGTACATCAGTGATACCACAGAACTTACAAGTGAAGTGTAGATACGCTAGTGATACCACGGAGCCAACAATTCTATGCTTTCCAATGAGTTTTCATAGACTAGTAAGCTTTTTGGTATTACTAATGTAGTTATAACTAAGGGAAGAGAGAAAGCAAAAGGGGAAGAGGAATGCAAAGGGGAGAAGAAAGTAAGGGGAAGGTCAGGATGAGTAATAAAAGCAGGAGGGAGTTGGAGACAGAAGAGCAACAAGGGGGAGTGAAATGGGGTTGAGAGATGAGGTATGATATTGGGAGGATGTGATGGTGCAATGGGGAGAAAAATAGAGGGAGGGAAAAGGGAGGGATATCACACATAATGACCCAGTGAGTACCAGAGAAGGGTCCAGTGGCATGACACCCTTCCTACAGTGAAAGGGTTAAACAGCAACAAGCGCAATGAGGCTGCAGCTCCCTTCTCTAAACCTTTGAGTGCCAATGTGTTGTACAATGGGTTACACTCCTCTCTGGCAGTCAAATGATTTAAATCGGAACTATCACTCTAATTAAAGTGCCCCCAAATCATTATGCATATAGCAATACTAGTATTTTCCTGAGTAAGTCCAGCGCTACTGAGAAATCCACCTTATTCCGAGATGCAAAGGCAGGCATATTGCTGTAGTGGCATCTGCGCGCCTGCGCCGTCAGTCCCGTCCTGTACCTTAAAGGGATAGTAATGTCGAAATTTAAGTCTATTAATATTGTAGATTTAAAAAAAATAAAGTATATGAAGAAAGTCCTATCTCTCAGACGTTTATGGTTTGAAAGATATTCGCCACTAAAGTTCCCCCTTACCTCATGTCAGCTGTAAAACTGACAGAAGGAGATTTGAGTCGTATGACTCAAGGCGGCTCTTCAGCAGAGCCGAGATATCAAAATTTTAAAATAATTACTTCATTGGAATGGTCTGCAAAATGTGCTTGCAAACCAAGCAAACTTTGTAGACCTTTCCAATTAAGCAATTATTTTTAGGTTTCGCTATTTTGCTTCTGCTGAAGAGCCGCTGGCTGGTCCCAGGACCGGGATCTCCTGCTCTCAGTAGAGCGCTGATGTCAGTAGAATGGGAGGGAGGGGGGAGCTTTAGCGGCAAAGATCTCTCAAACCATAAAGTTTTGAGAGATAGGACTTTCTTCATTTACTTTATTTTTTTAACATCTACAATATTTAATAGACTTAAATTTCGGCATTACTAACCCTTTGATTGCCAGATGGGTACGGAGTGCATTGCATTGCAATGATTCTGTACCCCTCTGGCACTCAAAGGGTTACGGTACAATGCAACTCCCCCTTTCCAATCCTGGAGGAGACCAGGACAGACTGAGCAGGTGCACAGATGTCTTTAAAGGGATAGTAATACTTTGTTTTATCTTTATTTTGTAGGCATTAAAAAAACATGAAGAAAGATATAAGTCTTATCTCTCAAACCTTTATGGTTTAAGAGATATTCACAAGCAAAGTTTCCCCTCCCTGCTCAGCCAGATCAGAAGGGAGGTGCCCAGGTAGACTGCAGAGAGGGACAATCTTCAATTAAGATAATGGAAAAAGCTGAAAAGCTTGTCAAGGGGGGCAGGGATTTCATTCTTTTCATAGAAAGAAGATTGTCCCCTGTTGTTATCTGTCTGGTCTTACAACCAGATTCACATCTGAGAAGAGATGGCTTACACTAGGAAAAAGGGGTGGGAGGGGGAAACTTTGCTTGTGAATATCTCTTAAACCATAAAGGTTTGAGAGATAAGACTTATATCATTCTTCATGTTTTTTTAATGCCTACAAAATAAAATAAAGTTAAAACGAAGTATTACTATCCCTTTAAGGCAAGATATCTGCGCTGATGCCTGCCTGTGCATCTCTGATCCATTTGAATTTCTCAATAACGTGGGACTTATTCAGTATAACATTAGTATTGCTATGCATATCGCTATGTGTATAATGATTTTGTAGGACTTTAATCTGAATGATAGTTCCACTTTAACAGATGCCTGCTTTGCATTTATATACTAAGGTATTCAGCCAGTTCCACTTGGTTTTTTTGTGTGCTTAATGGCAATCAGTGACCTTACACTCAGCTTGCAGTTCCTCTGTAAAAAGGGCTCTATCTCCCACTGAGGGCACACCTGTGGGGGGCAAAGAAACTAGTTCAGCACATACATGGATATATTCATCAGAACGTAATTGCCTAAAGGATGTCTGTTTAACTTTGACTACCAGATATTTGTGCTGTGGACTGCAGAACAATATGATACACAACCTACTGGTGCTCAATCAGTTAACTTGGAGGTTAGAGAAAGGAGCTGTATACTCATTGTGTGTATTATTATTTAACCCCATGAGGACCGGAGGGGTGTCCAAAACATAGCAACACTGTGTCATTCGGGGACACTTCAGAGACGAGAGCAGCACAGTGCTTGCTGACTCTTGTGTGGCTGTATTGACAGTATCCTATTGAAATGCCACCCTCTACTTGGCGACCGTCAGAATGGCAAGTTCTTAATGTCGCCCGCATCAAAAGGGCAACATTCCAATGTCGCATGCTTAAGGCGATATTTGTAATAGTAAACCCTGTCTCATGCTTGTTTCCTCTGCATACCAATCCATGGTCGGGGCGTTCCTATCAAGAGTACAGTTTGAACCTACTAATCTGCTGGGTCAGAGGATTGTGTGTCAAAGGATTGTGCAACTCGCTGTGGAGCAAGCACTGTGGAGAATGTCTTGGAGTAAGTATGTGTGATGCCCCCACCAGGCATATGGCTTGCCAAGGAGCTAGCGGCAGGGGGGTTGCATTACTGTCAATGCTTGGTGAGATAGCTCAGTGGTAATGTCCCTGACTATGGAGCCTATTCCAACCGCAAGGTTGCAGGTTCGAATCCCAGCAGGGTCAGCTCAGCCCTTCATCCTTCTGAGGTCGATAAATGAGTACCATTGATTGGATAATAATAACATCTATTATTTCAGCTGCCGATTTGGTTAATTCCAAGAGCGTTCGTTGAAAGCGCTTTGAGTCCCACTTGGAGAAAGGCGCTATATAAATACTAGTTATTATTATTATTATTACTGGGAAATATTGTATACATGGAAGCGATAAGTCAGAGACTAGCACATGAGGTTAGCAGAGTTACAGAGAACATGCTAGTGACTTACGCATGTTACTTTCAAATTCATTTCTGCTTTTATTCACTAGTGGTTTAAAAATATGGTTGTATGGAGGTTCCAAATCCTGTGTGGAGAACCGGTGAAAGGGTGACATTTCAATAGTATATTGAATAGTAATGAGTATGTGTCTCCCCTGGTGGAAGTGAAGCTGGTGGTGGGAAGAGGTCCCAGCCAGCACACAGCCCCACAGGAAGGACAAGATCCACTTTAAAAGCACTTTAAAATCCGCTTTTAACCCCTTTGATGATACACTCCAGCTGTGGTTCGAGCTAGCCGAGACCCAAACTGGCCCCAGCTGGAGCGTAGCATCAAAGTGGTTAACGCTGATTTTAAAGCACTTAGGCAGCACAAAAGTGGTTCTTGTCCCTCCTGTGGTGCTGTGTGCTGGCTGGGACCTCCTCCACTGGGATTTTTGTCTCCCGACACCAGCTTCACTTCCACCCAGGGAGACACATATGAAATCTTAGTGCATAGGCTCCATAGAATAACATAGGAATTGGAGTAGTGATAAACAGGAGAGGCATTTACACCTCTTTATCACCGCTTAGTGAATATCTCCCATTGCCTTTGTGAATGAAAATGCCAGACCATGTGTCCCCTGTAGGAGTGATAGAGTCTCAGGTTGCTCATCCATACTTTAAGTCATGCAGTCTAGCCCTGCATAATACATACTTCATGGTATTTTCATTGCTTTTAGAGTTAAAAGAGAACCGTGAAAATAAATTCTGTAGGGCTGCATTGGAACACCATATGCCCTCTTCAAGCTTGCAGAATATATTATTTTTATTTATGATGATAATGCACATAATCTCATTTTTTTCTATTGTATGATAGCCAACATGTGTCTCATCAGCTGTTGGACTACAGTAATTTAGTCCAAAGGCACTTGGTTTGCAACAAATTTCTCCCTCTTTCTAAGGAGCAGAGACATAAAACTAGGCATACAACTTTTTAATAAATGTATTAGTACCCTTGTCAGACAGAGGCAACAGCACAAGACTCAAGGAGAAAGCATAGCTGGAGCTTTAGCTTTGTGTTTTATATAAATTGTTTTATTTATATATAATATAAACAATGTGTGTGTGCCACATGTGAGTTCAGAGTATGTATGTACGTTTGTGTGTGAGACTATGCAATAAAGTATGCAAGTATGATTAAGTGCAACTAAATAATCAGAGGTAAATGAGTAGTCAGCCTGAAGATTTTTCTTCTCATCAATCCAGAATTACCTTTCTAATACCCCTCTTAAAGGGGACAAGCCTTGGCTTGGGCTTCCCCTCTCTTAGACCATCAGTCGACTCCTCTTAACAATACCAGTACCTTCTTGACTGCCTTTCGTTATGTATGTGATACTCCTGGATCACAGACACAGGTTGAGTCAGCCCTGCTGGAGCTCCAATAAGGTCAACATTCCTTTTCCCAATATGTGGTGGAGTTTCAGACCCTAGTCTGTGACACCGATTGGGGTGACCGTGCAGTGAATGCTGCTTTTAGTTGGGGTCAGACTGACCACCTCAAGGATGAATTGACCACTCAAGCTATTCCAGCTACTCTGGAGGAATTAATTTCTCTTTGTGAATCGCTGGAGAATCACCTACAGGAGAGGTGAGCAGAGAGGAAACGAGACCAACTTCAACAACCCATCATGTACCCAGACATACCATTGGCGCATAAATCAGGCCGATTCTTCACGATGACTGAACTACTGATTGATTCATATGTGCTCATGTGAGAATATCATGAAAACCTGCACCACTGGGACAGGCCAAAGACAGGTTTGCGGTCCCCCTGCCTTAGCACATACATGATCTTACATAAACAAACACTCTCACCTTAACAAACACTAGAACTCAATCATACGTGCGTACCCAAGGGTGATTATTGCAATTACCATCTGGAGTAGTGTTCATATCATCACATAACATTTTGGTGTCAACCTTGATGTTTCTGGGAAGGCCACGTTTGGGAGAAAAAGTATTACAAGCTGTTATATCAGTTTCCTCCCTTTGGTTAAGTTGAATGTGCTACTAATGCTTCATGCTACAACTTTTTATGAACTTGTGTTTTGGGCACACCCAGATTACAGCATTCTAATCTGCATGGCAGAAGCAAATCATTCACACAAGTGTGTATTAGCCAATAATATATTGCTGATACCCATTTGGGACAGCTTATGACTCCATATCCCCCATTTGAAAAAAACATGTGAGGGGAAAGGCAGCACACATTAGAGGTAGGTTGACATAGACAGCTTGCCATGTACTAAAACAGAGCACAGCCATGTGAACCAAGCCTTAAAGAGGTGATCCCTATTCTGCTAAAGACTTGGATAGATAGCAAAATCAAACTATTAAAGCTGAACATTTAGGTCTTTATTATTTTGATGTATATGGGTGGTTTTAATGTTTAATTTGCAGTGTAAACTAACTGTATATTTATCAGTGAAGAATAACCTTTTATGAGCTCTCATTCTTCAGCTTTCTAATTTAGTGAAACAGATTTCTTTGCAATAACTGTGCATTTTTATTTCTCTTTTTTTAAAAAAGCTAATTGAAATTGTGTTATCAGCTACTTTACGAGCTCTCCATTTTTGCTGACTTAATAGATCTTGTTATAGGAAATAACTTGCTGTAAGAACCTTGTGAAAATGCTATTTTACCAGCTCATCCTTAAAATCATGTTTATAGTCCTTTGTGTACAGAGACTGCAAATTGAAGGGCTTTTGATGGATTAAGTGGATAGCTGGACTAATTTTAGGTGAATTTACACTGACTGCGTTTTTTAATTAGTATTCATATGTCATACTCGAATTGTCTTCAAACTGTAGCTGTACTTACATAGAGGTATGTCACAGACATTACACACAATCTGGAGGATACTGAAAATTACACAGTAACTTTAAAACTATTTTATCAACTCATTAGAAGCTAGAGAGCACTTCAAGCATTGTGCTTGAAACCTCTCTAGGATCCAACTGGTTATGCCATTTTATAATTCCCCTTAATCACAAACTTGTTTTTCTCTTTTTTTGTTTGCAGTAAAAGAAGCTGGCAGAGACTTCACATATTTTATTGTGGTGCTGGTTGGAATCGGTGTTACAGGTTAACAGTTTTGTTTTCTCTACCATGTTGCAAAGTTTTAATTTGTCTTATTTCCAAATTATGTTTTAATGTACTTGTAATAATATCACAAATGTAACTAGGAAATATATCTTTTTTTTTTTTTTTTTGGTCTGAAAAAGGGTTAAACCAGCCTTAAAACATTTGGAGATAACTTGTTCAGAAAGCAACCTAATTCTAACAATGGAGGGGAACAATACCCTTGAATGATTTGGCTCTTAATTTTTCAGTACAAGGATTTACCTTTTCTTGTTTCATTCATACAATTCTTGGGTGTATCTATTTATTTATATTTATTTATTTATTTATTTTTTGCATTTGAACTTTGCTGTGGTCTTTAACTGAAATGGGATGTTTTGCAGTCTTCAGAATGTTTACATGGCACTTTAGAATCATGGATGGGGCTCAACATATAGAGAGGGAGCCCACCTGTGCTTCTAAAAGGCCATGCAAGCCTTCTCAAAATGCTAAAATGTTCTTGTTCAGGAACATACTATAGCAGATTTTAAATGCAAACAAACTTGTATATATCTGACTTCTTTATAAATTACAACTTCCTGGGTATGTTTTCCTGTTAAATTAAGAGACACTTATTAAAAAGTTAAAGCATCCCTTCCCAGGGGAACCAGGATAATTAGTTAAGGTCACTTATCTAATATGCACACATCACTTTTAATATATATATTTCCTCTTACCAGGGGGACTGTTCTATGTTGTTTTTAAAGAACTTTTCTCTTCATCAAGTCCCAGTAAAATATACGGAGAAGCTCTGGAGAAGTGCCGCTCTCACCCTGAGGTAATTTGTTTTCATCTGCTTTTGCATGTTCCATAGATTTTGCACTATGTTCAGCCCTGCAAAGGATAAAGAAGGTCTGAAATGTTCAGTAGTGTTGAAATCATGGTGTTGAACGTTTTGTATGCATTGTAACCAAGTGTTGGAAAGAACTGGGGAAGCAGAAGCTTATTGAGGCTCCTTTAACATTCTGCATCTCTATTCCAGAAATGCAATTTCCCCTTCCCACATTCGGTTGTTTCATCACCTGTATCAGAAAGAGAGCAGTAAAGTCCCTGAAGTTATTTTCACAGGAGTGCTTCTTCCCCATGGCCATTCCTAGGATACAGTAGGAAAGGATTTGTATAACTCCCCATTACTGTTTGTAGTTGGTGGCAGAGATTCAGGAACTCTCTATCCTTGTTTATATCTAAAGACAACAATTAACTGATGCCTAGATAAGGTTGTGTCCCACAGGACTTTTTCTTTTTCATTTATTTATTACCTAATTAGCTAGCACATATGAACTAGTAGGACACTAACAGCTATATAAAGTAATGATGAAGCCCTTAACCCCTTAACGACCCAGGACGGTCCATGGGTTGTTTTCCCTTAACTCTCCCATCGTTGCCGCAAGGAGCGATGGGAGAACGCGGGATGGCTGTAACTAAGTGCTCCGGTACCGGGGCACTTAGTTAAATCCAGTAGCAACATTGTTGCAACATGTCATTTGCTTGATTAGTGAATCACAAGTTGCAAAAGCCGAATGACAGGGACAGTATTTGTAAATACTGTCCTTGTCACATCTCTCTGCCTCCCTCCATCTTAGACACTTCTGAGGTGGAGAGAAACAAGACAGCTTGTGAGATCATTCCAGATCCATTCCAGTGTTCCTGGAAAAAAAAAAAATTTAAAATCAGAATTAACCCTTTGATCGCTGTTTCCGCGTCAGACTTCGACATCACTCAGTTTTCAGAGTGAGAGCAGCTGTAGTGATGACTCAGGGCCTTCTGTCAAAAACAGACGCACTGCTCCAAGAGCTGCCCTAAGAAATGCCCCAAGACCTGCCACAACTACTACTACTCCTGCTGATGAATCGGTATCCTCAGCCAATTTATGCCCACAAATCCCTGAATTCACAGGCAACCCAGGAATTTAAGTGGATGTGGCAAGATTTACCCATGTTGAGTTTTTTTTTATTTATTTTTGGGGGAAGAAATTTGGGGGGAAATCGTGTCTCAAACCAATTTATATGCAGCCCAATATATTGCCGCCAACCCATCAGCTTTTGCTTCCAAGGAAGAAATATGGCAAACCACAGACCTTTTAGAATTCAAGAAAATGTGGGCCCTAACAATGACAATGGGAATAGTAAAATAGTAAAAAAGTATTAGATCCTACTGTTCTAGATATGAAATTATTTTGCACTTTATACACTTTAGCGACAGTTCCCTGTGCCTCCCAAAAGAACACCCCCAGTATGACAGGCTGTTCAAAATTCACCCCCTAATAAATCATTTACAGGAAAAGTTTGACCAAGTATATACCCCCCAAAAACACAAAAGTATAGATGAATCCTTTATGAAATATAAAGGCAGGTTAGATTTCAAGCAATACATCCCCTCCAAGCACTCCAAATTTGGCATTAAATTTTATAAATTGTGTGAAAATGCCACAGGCTATACCCAGGCTTTTTGAATTTACTAGGGCAAGGACAGCCAACTTGACCCTCCTGGTTGCCCCGAATCTCTGGGAACAAATAGGAAAATAGTTTGGGATCTAATTTACCCCTTATTAAATAAAGGATATAATTTATATGCTGAAAACTACTACACCAGCCCCCTTTTATTTAAGTCACTTTTTTATTTTGACATCGTGGCCTGTGGCACTGTCAGGCGCAATTGCAGGGAGATGCCCAAAGAACTTATAGCAAAAAAACTAAAAACCGGGATGTCCTCAGCTTTATGCCAACAAGAGCTGCTTGCAGTTAAGTTCAAGGACAGAAGTGATGTCTACATTCTTTCCACCATGCATTAGGACAAAACTGTGGCAGTTTCTGTTCATAGAAGGGGGTACTAAGAAAGCCAGTCTGCATCAGAGACTACAACAAGCACATGGGGGAAGTTGATCTGTGTGATCAACTCATGCAGCCATACCTCACCATGAGAAAGTGTCGGGCATGGTACAAAAAGGTTGCCATTTACATGATGCAGACTGCAGTATACAATTCTTTTTTGATTTCCAAGTTGGCAAACCGCACTCTAAAACCTAGTTTTCCTCTGTGTCCAATCCACAGCATAGACTGTGGGCAATTAGCTCCGCCTTCCAGCTGGTAGGACCAATGTAAATCTTTAAAAGTCTCTCACTTCCTCCCCAGGTCAGTTATATTGGTCCTACCTAGCTGGAGGATGGAGAAGTTGCTTCTCCTGTTATAAGTTTAAAAATCTTTACCTTTTTTTATTTTCTTTCCTTAATGTGGCTTGCTTTAAATGCGGTCACATTTTGCCTGCTGATCCTCTGTTCCGTTTGTGGCTTAAACCGAACATGGTCCCCTGTCCTAACTTGCGGCTACCCTCTGGAGCTCAGCCGGGTGCCTCTGCACTGAAGCCCAGCACTCAGAACGCCGCTCGTAGTAACCGGAAGTATCGATCCCTTCAGGCGTTCCGGAAACCGGAAGTACGCGCATCTGCGTTCCACCACTGAAACGCACGTGATGGAGTGCACATGGGGGGACTTAAGCAGAGGATGAAAGAGCATCTATGGACAGGGGTAAGGCGAATAATTATATATTTGTATGCTGATATATCTGTTTAAGTGATTGTTCTGCACAAGTTACTAGTTAAGTTTGCTAAGGAACAAAAGGCTGACAAGCCAAAACCTGAGGCTAAGGAAGATAAGTCTATTAAGGGTAAACCCTGTGCTGGATGTGAAAAGTTTTTGTCTCCAACTGAGCCAGGAAAACTATGTGAAGACTGTCTCAGAAAGGCTGCTGGGCATGAAGTACCATTACAGTTTCAAAATTTTATATCCTGGATGAAAGATTCTTGCATGCAAGAGTCTGCTAAGAAACGTCATAGAGAATCTGATCCAGATGAAGGGCCATCTAGGAGAAGAGAAGAGGATGATGAAAATTTTATTGAATTAGAGTCTGGAGCCTCATCTGCTGAGGAGGGTGAAATCACTGAGAACAGTGGCAGTTTCTCTTTAGATAAGATGGACTCACTAGTTAAGGCCATGTGAAAATCCCTAGGATTAACAGAAATCCAGAAGGATTTAAATATTATGGATTCTGCTTTTGTGGGTTTTAAGAAATCATACCCTCAGATTCCTGTTCATGCCTCTATTCAGGACACTATCAGATCAGAATGGAAACAGATTGATAAACGCTGTACTATATCTAAACGTTTTCAGAGAATGTACCCATTCCAGGAAGAGGAGACGAGTACATGGTATACCCCTCCAAAAGTTGATGCAACCATATCCCAAACATCTAGGCGCACGACTATTCTCCTGGAAGATGGGGCATCTCTGCGTGACCCAATGGATAAAAGAGCTGATAGCGCTCTGAAGAAGCAGTTTACTACAATTGGCCACAATTTAAAGACCGCTGCGGCTATGGCTTCCATGTTCCGTGCATTGCGCATATGGATTTCTGAGATTGAGGAAAAACTGGAGTCCTCAGTCTCTAGAAACCGCATTCTGAAAGATCTGGGGGTCGTTAAGGACGCTATCAATTATTCATGTGATGCGTCGTTAGATAGTATCAGATTACTGGCTAAAGCTTCTGCCTTATCTATCACTTCCAGAAGAGCACTATGGATTAGATCATGGGAAGCAGATCCATCCTCAAAAAACAGATTAGTATCCCTTCCCTTTGCAGGTTCTAAGTTGTTTGGCGAATCTCTAGAGGAAATTATTAAAAGGTCTTCAGGTGGCAAGAGCCTATTTCAAGAGAAGAGAGCTCACCGTTCACCTACTAGAGCTGGACAGTACAAGAGTCAGTCCTTTCGGGAAGCCAAAAGATACCAACCAGGCAGAAGATATGATCCTAAGCCCAGGGGGGCTCAGACCCAGAAATCTGGAAATTGGAAGGATTTCCAGAGAAAAGGGCGGTATCAACAATGATGCCAGTCTATCCCCTTCTCTTCCAGTAGGGGGCAGACTGGTGGAGTTTTTTCAGTCTTGGAGCCAAATCCATCACGATCAATGGGCCCTAGACATAATTCAAAGGGGATACTCTTTAGAATTCAAGACTGCCTCCAAAATTCCAAGATTCCGGTCATCAGTTGTCAGAAACAGGGAAAAGATCCGACAAATGAAGCTAGCTCTGAATCTTTTGTTACAGAACAGGGTGGTGGAAGAAGTTCCCCTGTCCCAAAGATTCCAGGGGTTTTACTCAACGCTTTTTCATGTTATCAAGCCTTCCGGGGAAATGAGGATAATCCTAGACCTCAAGGACTTAAATGCCATGTTGAAGGTCAGGCGCTTCAAGATGGAGACAATATCCTCCACCCTCAAGTCAATTCCTCCTCAAGCTTACTTGACGCGTCTGGATCTCCAGGATGCATATTATCATCTGTTGATAAGGGAATCACATCGGATGTATCTTCGATTTCACATTTTTCAGCGTCACTTTCAGTTCAGGGTCCTTCCTTTTGGACTGGCAACGGCCCCCTGGTTATTTACCAAAGTCCTGTCCCTAGCGATGGCAGAAATGAGACTAAACAAGATAAAAGTTATCCCTTACCTGGACGCCATTCTGATTGTGGAAGCCTCAGAACAGAAGTCCCGGTTAAGCACCAGTTTTTGCAAGAACCTGCTCTCCAGGCTGGGTTGGCTTCTGAATATGAAGAAAAGTTCTCTCTCTCCCAGCCAGCAGATTCTATTTCTGGGCATCAATTTCGACACCAGAAAAGAGATTGCAACTCTGTCAAAGGACAGACAGACCCGCATACAGAATGCAGTAACAAGTTTTCTGAGGGGAAGAAGACACAGTATTCATTCCTTCCAGAAACTGCTGGGACACCTGGCATCAGCTTACCAGATTCTGCCTTGGTCCAGGGCACACTCCAGGTTGACCCAGGAGAATTTTCTCACCTTTTACAAAAAACATCCATTCAACCCATCTTTTCAGATCCCTCTCTTCCAATGAGCCAGAAAAGAATTATATTGGTGGACAAAGCAATCCAATCTTGTGAAAGGACGCTCATTCAAAGAACCAGATTGGATGATAATACACACGGATGCCAGCAATACCGTATGGGGAGGCATATGGAATGTGAAGATGATTCAGGGAACATGGAATCAAAAAGAAGAAAAATTTGCACATAAATCTAAAAGAGTTACTTGCAGTATGGAAGACTCTCAGACACTTTGGCACAGATTTGCAAAGAAAAGCAGTACTAATAAGATCCGACAATGTGTCTGTTGTCCAGTATCTGACCAACCAAGGGGGCACAAGGAGCCCTCGGCTGAATGATCTAGCATTACAGATATTGGGCTGGGCAGAGAAGAATCTGCTAGCCCTCAACGCAACTTATCTATCAGGTCGACTCAACACTCAAGCAGATTTCCTGAGTTGTCACACGGTAGACCCCGGAGAGTGGAGTCTAAACAAATTAGTCTTCCAGACCATCATAAGAAAGTTCGGAAAACCAGCAGCAGATCTCATGGCGACAGCAGAAAACAGTCAGTGTCCAGTCTACGTGTCCAGATGGAAAGACCCACAAGCCCTAGCTCAGGATGCGTTAAAAAATACCATGGACATTTCCTCTGGCATATGTATTTCCACCTCTACCCCTGATGTCGGAAATTCTTCGAAAAATCAGGAGGGACAAAGCAGAGATTATCCTAGTGGCCCCAGATTGGCCAAGGAAGTCATGGTACACGGATCTACTACAGTTAACCATCAGGATGCCTATGTCTCTTCCGAACATTCCGGATCTTCTGGTACAAGGTCCTCTTCTCCATCCAGATCCGCAGTTCTTCAAGCTCAAGGCCTGGAGGCTGAGCGGCAATCTCTTAGATTACAAGGTACTTCGGATTCCGTAATAGACACTGTCCTTAGTGGCGGGAAAGCTTCCTCATCCAGAATCTATTATAGGATCTGGACTACCTTCCACAAATGGTGCACCTCTCATAATTTAGATAGGAACTCTATCTCGGTACCTAAAATCTTGGATTTTCTCCAGGTAGGATTCCAGATGGGGCTAAAACCTGCATCCCTTAGGGTACAGTTGTCTGCAATTTCAGCTGTGCTAGCTACCCCTTCGCGGATCACTACCTTATTAAAAGATACTTCCAATCCATTTCCAAAATAAAACCTACTATTAGGGAAATTCTTCCTCCTTGGGACTTAAACATCGTGCTACAGCAACTAGCTTCGCATCCCTTCTTTGAACCTCTGGATTCAATATCTCTCAAGCATCTGACCCTCAAGACTGAATTTTTAGTGGCTATTACTTCGGCTAGACAAATTAGCGAACTACAGGCTCTAGACTCAAATCCACCATTTATGATATTTCACCAGGACAAGGTGGTTCTCAGACCAAAGTTGAGTTTTCGTTCCAAGGTGGTATCGCAATTCCACTTGAACCAGGACATTGTGCTCCCTTCCTTCTGCCCAGAACCGGTGCATGAGACAGAGCGCAGGCTTCATAATCTGGACCTCATTCGTTGCCTCCAGATTTATCTTAACAGGACCAAGTTATTCCGTAAAACGGATAGCTTGTTTGTCCACTTTTGTGGAAAATTTAAGGGCTCAGCAGCCTCTAAACCTTCCATCGCCAGATGGATAAGAGATTGTATTAAACTTGCATACGAATCAGCAGATCTGCCTCCTCCTCAGGGAATAAGGGCTCACTCTACCAGAGCTATATCAACCTCTTGGGCTCAGAAAGCCCTGGCATCTCCAGAAGAGATTTGCAAAGCAGCCACCTGGACTTCAGTATCAACATTTATTAAACACTACAAGCTGGATGTCCAGGCATCAACAATTCGGACGAAAGGTGCTCGAAGCAGCCATTTCAATCTGAATGTTGGCTGATACCCGCCCTGATGAGGTACTGCTCTGGTAAGTCCCACAGTCTATGCCGTGGATTGGACACAGAGGAAAAGGTGAATTTACTCACCGATATTTGTTTTTCCTCTGTGTCCTTCCACGGCAACCCTCCCTTGGTTATGCTGGTATTGTATCGTTCCTAATGTATCTTCATCTTAAAATGATGTCTACCTGATCATGGCTATATCTAACACTCTGTATCTTGCAGCTTGGACAACAGTATAACTGACCTGGGGAGGAAGTGAGAGACTTTTAAAGATTTAGATTGGTCCTACCAGCTGGAAGGCGGAGCTAATTGCCCACAGTCTATGCCGTGGAAGGACACAGAGGAAAAACAAATATCGGTGAGTAAATTCACCTTTTCTGCAGTATCAGCTCCATCTTATTTCCCAATTTTTGTTTCAAGGGGCAACAGAAATATTTCCACCTAATCCTAGTACACTTTATTTATAAAATCCCCCCAACCCCCCAAAAGAAAAACCCACAAAAGTACTGCAGGGTTTTCTACAGCAAGGGAATACAGAGAGAAACCCCAACTTACTATCCTGATTGCCCTTCCAAACCTGGCCTCTGCATGGGTGACTGCTTCAAGCAATACCACGCAGGCACAATGCAGTAGTGCTGTAAACTTTATTTTATTATTTGTCCACTTTTCCCCCCTGAAATATCCTGTTTTTTTATTTTTCAAAACACATCCCTCCTTAGATCTAATACTATCAAAATATAATGGGAAGCAAAGCACCCTAAGTTTTTTTCCATCTCTGATAATGGAAACACACATGTTCCCTACTGGGCTCAGTAGCTCCCCCAAACCCTGACAAACCTATGCATATGGGGCATTAGATGATGTAACTCACCACTAATGTAAACCACTTAAAAAATCTGCAAATATCATCTGATTGAAATCCAGAGCAACACTAAAATATGAGTGTGAAAAAATGGTGTTTCTCTGCCTTACTGCAGGTTTTGGGAGGGATTGGTGATAGAGTGGCAGCGAAAACATTGAAAAAGTGCAAATAGAATGAAAGCCAGGGTTGTCTACTCAACATATACTTTTGGGGGTAAAATTCATTGCAGCATTGCCAAACAGTCCGAAATGAGACAAGGCACCTGCTGTAAAAATGGCATGTCTGCAAAAGGAAACTCACATGTTCCAACTGGGCCCAGTATCTCCCCAAACCTATTCTTATGGGGCTTTGCCGTACTCAGAAGAAGGAGCCAAAAACTAATCAATGCAGTTCATTAAATCTTCACCTATCCTGTGCTTGAAATTCACATCAACATCGAAGTCTGAGTGTGAAAAACACAGTTTTTTTTGTTTGTTTTGTTTTGTTTTTTTGTTTTGTTTTGTTTTGTTTTTTTTTTTACTTGCGTGGCTGTGTATAAAATTTGAAAACGCACCTAAACTGAAAGCCTGGGCTGTCTACTTTCCAAAAATATACACTTTGGGGGGGGAAATCTTAGAGTGGAGCACTGTTACACAGCCACAAATGAGAAATGGCACCAGTGACGCAAGCTGTGAAAATTCAAAGTGTGAACCTGGAAACGCGCATGTTCCCGTTTGGGCCCTGTAGCTCCCCCAAACCTATGCACATGGGGCATTGCCGCATTCAGAAGAAGGAGAGGAGCACTAATCAATGCAGTTTATAAAATCTTCACCTATCCTGTGCTTGAAATTCACATCAACATTGAAGTCTAAGTGTGAAAAACGCTTTTTTTTTTTTTTTTTTTTTTTAATGTCAAGTTTTACAAGGAATTGGTGGTAAAATGGCTGCGTAAAAAAATGTGAAAACATAAATAAAAGGAAAGCCTGGGGTGTCTACTTTCCAAAAATATACACTTTTGGGGGAAATTTTAAGGTGGAGCACTGTTACATAGCCCCAGTTGAGACATTGCACCAGTTAAGCAAGATGTGAAAATTCAATATTTGTTTAAAATTGGGTCCCGTAGCTCCTCCAAACCTTGAGAAACCTATGCATATAGAGTATTGCTCAGAAGAAGGAGCTGAATACTAATCAATGCATTTTTTTAAATTTCAACTATCCCGTGCTTGATAGCAACAGTAAAATCGAAATGTAAGTGTGACAACTGCAAAAAAAACAAAATATTATTAAAAATATTTCTGGAAAAATAGCTGCATAAAAAACTCCCAAATTCTCCTGATTATTTACCTTATGTTGTCTCGTTTTCAGGAACATATACCTTTGTGGGACATTTTTGGTACTGACACTGTCAACTAAGCTATGATGCTCACATGCCAAATTGTTGAAAAATTACAGGTTGGAAATAATGGCGTCCATCTTGTAATATTTACCTTGTAAATGTGGGGTACTCTTATATTGAGGAGAATTAAATGAATATATTTAGGGGTTTTTTTTTGTAATGAACTAATGGTATGCAAATCCTGACAGGAAAATGTAAGCAAAATGTTGGGGTTTTTTTTTCATTTTTCTGCTCTTTTTTTCTATTTTAATCATATTAAACAATGAGGTATTCATATAATTGTGGTATCAAAAGAAAGCCCTACTTGTGCTTAAAAAAAAAAAAAGTATATAATATGTGTGGGTGTACAAATGGAATTAAAGAGAAAATATGGTTGAACAATGACATACTCAAAAAAGCCAAAATTGCTCCGGTCCTTAAGTTAAATCCACCTCAGATTTTCCCGATCCTTAAGGGGTTAATGGAGTTGTATGTGGCATACAACTGAAGAAAATGTACTATACATATACTAGTGTAAAAGCCAGTGTACACAGGCCAAGGTCCGGTAATGAGGCCGGTACTTCACTGCTCCATGCGATTCAGTCTTGCTTCGCCTCACTCAGCAATGCAGTCATGCGCCGTAGAGACTGCCCAAACTGCGCATGACTGCATCGTGACAAACATCCTAGCGAATTATATAGGATAGGATCTATCTATCATCTGTACAAACAGAGACAAACCTGCACTCCTCTATATAAAGAACAACTGTGTGTCCTGTGTTGGGCATATATAATAATTCTAGGTAAATTAGTGAAATTTTGGTTTAACAAAATTGGTCAAGTTGTGGGTAAGCTTGCCACCCCGTCAAGGTATTTCACTTTAAGGCAAGTCCTTCACTAATACATCTATAAAGCCCTATCTAAATAAAATAAAATTAAAGTCCAAGTCCCTGAAGAAGTGTCTTTTCTTAATGAACGCGTAGGAGAGCGGGAAGGGACCCTTTAAATATGCTCTTTGTAGTATTTTTGGGTCCCAGTGTGGTGCAATTAAAAACAGATGACATACATTGTAATAAAAAAAAAAAGAGATGTAATAGAGGACTTACCTGCTGCAACAAACCTCAGTGGACCTGCATTGTGTATATATAAGAGGATTGTGAATCCAACAGTCCTCTTCATAAATTAAACCTTTATATCAACCCCCCACAAGTCATGTGAGACAAACAAGACAGGGTGCATGCAAGCTAGGACAGGCTTATGGCCTAGTTCTTAAAGGCAAATCTGTATCCACTGTGCCGCCGCACACACTCGAGTGCTAATTGTGGTGCTCCAAGACTCGTGATTCCAACAAGGCTTCTCTCCAAGGAGTCAAGCACTCTATATTAAAAAGTTAAAAATTTACTTTTATTATTACACGTATAAAATCCGACATTTCAGTCCTGTACTAGGACTTTCCTCAGGGATAACGCCATTGTGTTATTCCTGAGGAAAGTCCTAGTACAGGACTGAAATGTCGGATTTTATACATGTAATAATAAATGTAAAGTTTTAACTTTTTAATATAGAGTGCTCGACTCCTTGGAGAGAAGCCTAGTTCTTTAAAGGCCATAAGTGAGAAAAGAAAAATAAGTATAGTGGGATAAGCTTTGCGCATTACATAAGTGGTTAAATAGAATAGGTAAAAGGCTGAGTAAAGTGTGTGTACCAGGAACAGAGCGCAATAAATACACTTTAGATGTGAATATAAAGATAGATATATATAGAAGGCAGCATATATATAAAAACGGGATAACATTTTAAAACCACCTAAAAATAAATTATACAAGCTAGGCACCAGGCAAACACACCATTGATGACTGTAATTCTTCCCTATTGCTGCCTACAGGATCTATCCTTAGCCATAACTCAGTATAGAGATCACTGAGGAGGTGATTTGGCTAAGGGGGGTGCAGCCCTGCCCTAATTATTGCAGGGCAATCACCCCCTCCAATATCTTTCCCCTCTATGTCCTGGCCTCCCGATATGTTTCTCCTTCCCTACCTGACAAAATCGCCATGCCCTGTGATCCCTTATCTGCTTACTATGTGTGGTGTCTTTACATTCACTGCCAGCTCCAGCTGTTTTAGCCAAACGCCCCCTCAGTCTCTCTCCCTTTTTGTTGCTCTGCTTTGCACTTAGAGCATCTAAAAACTAGGTCCATCATGAAAATACTCCTGCCAGAGTGGCAGTATATTGTACGCTATTCACCCAGATTTAGACTGTCTTCCTATTCGTACATAGAGCAGAAGCGGAGTAACACCAGGAGAGAGAGGCCAAGTGGGGGGAAATGGCTAGCATGGTTGGGGAGGAAGTTATTCTGCTTTGATGAGGGCAAGGGGCTTCAGTGAGAGAAGGCTGGGTTGGCAGTCAGTGTGATGTGGTCCTGTTGCTACCAGTGAAATAAGAATGGTCTATCACTCGGTGTGAGAGTGACTACCTGTGAAACAAGGTTAGACTGGCAGACAGTGTAGTGTTGTTTTTGCCTACTGGTGCAACAAGACTGGGGTGGCACACAGTGTAATGTGGTTCTGTGCCTACCAGTGGAAGACAGTTGGGCTGGTATGTTGGACTACCTGGCAGTGTGGTGTGGTTCTGTGGATACCAATGGAACAAGGCTGAGATGTCACACAATGTGTATGAGCTTGTATGACTAAAAGTGGACAGTGGACTATCTCTCCCTCCCCCGCCTCTTCATGCACAGGCAGTGCCATTCTCCTTTGCCTAGTTTGTAATAAACTAATGAATAGTGACTTCAGATAAATGTTGATGCATATGTTCCTGTACATTTCAGTCTAAAGGGCTCTTACTTGCAAACTGAGACTATTTATTGATGGAGGATTTGCAGTCATTATTAAAGAGGACAGAAGCAGAATTAAAGAGAAAAAAAAAACACCTCAGAAATCTTTATAATGAAAACAGGTTTTGAAAATCAAAAAAATCGAATTGGGCAAAGATTTGGATAGTCACGTTCTCCCTTCCCTTACTGTGTACATCTGCCATCATAAAATCAGTTGATGGAGTGCTGACCTTGCTTAACAATGAAATTCAGAGCATCTACCCAAAAGGGGGAAAAAAGCAGAGGGTCCAGAAGGTGTGCCCAGGTCTGGACAAGTTTCCCAGATAGAACTTGTATCAATGTCCATGTGAAAGAACTGTGCACTGAAAAATAGTGCCAAGTGTTACTCTCAACAGATGATATAGGAAAAGAAAAACTTATAATGTATAGGCATCATATGCCCTAGGGTCCAGTAGGTTCTAGTTATGCCCCTGTGAAAATATTTGTGTTTAGTGGGCCCAAAATACCTTTGCAGTGATGCCTTCCAATGACTGATTACACCACTGGTTATTTAGTAGTGAGGTGTCAAAGTGGGTAAGAGAACATGGGGCCTCAGAGCAACTATATATTCACTCATCCACTGTAACAAAAGTTGCAGACCTCATTTATATATGTTAAATGTTTTAATAAACCACTCTAATAACGTTAACTCCTTAACGGATGGCAGGTTTTTTGCTACAATGGATTCAGGGGTCCCCAAACGGCATGCAACCGCGCGGGTTCCCCTGAATTCCATGATGTACATAACAGTGGGTCCTTAACGTAAGTTTTTCCATGACTTAAGATCTTAAACATTCATAGGAATATGGGATAGTGTCCTTAAAGGGATAGTAATACTTCATTTTAACTTTATTTTATTTTGTAGGCATTAAAAAAACATGAAGAATGATATAAGTCTTATCTCTCAAACCTTTATGGTTTAAGAGATATTCACAAGCAAAGTTTCCCCTCCCGCCCCTTTTACCTAGTACACTATCTCTTCTCAGATGTGGAATCTGGTTGTAAGACCAGACAAATAACAGAAGGGGACACTCTTATTCCTGTGAAAACAATGAAAGCCCTGCCCCCCTTGACAAGTTTTTCAGGTTTTTCCCTTATCTTAATTGAAGATTGTCCCTCTCTGCAATCTACCTGGGCACTTCCCTTCTGCTCTGGCTGAGCAGTGTTACATCAGTAAAAGGGGCGGGAGGAGGACACTTTGTCATTGAATTACTCTCGAACTACAACTCTGACAGAATTGAAATAACACTCTCCAAAGTCCAAATACTATGATGATTAATTAGAGCTGCTTTTATTATGAAACATTACTATCCCTTTAAGGATGCGAAGGCACTATCAATCAGAAAATATGGGTCTTACAGGAGAGCCGCAGGTTTTCTCTTCTGTTTCGAATTTCTGGTGTTAAACATTTGACACCTGAAATACAATTTTGTTGAGGTGTGGATATGTTTTGGGATTTTGTGTATTATTGTTTTTATTTATTTTGGTATTATTGATATAACATTGATACACTGTGTGAGCTGAGCTACCTGCCTGGATGTATTTTTTAATCATTCCCATTTTATTTCTGTGATCAGCATTTGTTATGTTCTTAACTTTTCTGTATCATCCAATTTAGGTCATTGGCGTTTTTGGTGAGCCAATCAAAGGTTATGGTGAGACTACAAGACGTGGTAGAAGACAGCATGTTAGGTAAGCCTTATACATGACCCTGTTATCTGGCAAGACTAAAATCAAATGTTTAAATCGAAACCTTTAATTACTTAAGTTAATGTTAACAAAGAAACATTACAACATAGAAAATTATTTCTATGTAGACAGAATTATATCTTCTATATAGGGTTTCACAATTCAAGATACAGGAAATCTGACCACAGAAAATACAGTTGTTCCCCCAACATATTAATTATCATTAATATGGGATGGGTGTCAATAAATTGATAATGGTAGGAGGATGCTTAAAGGGATAGTAATGGCTTCCTTTATCAAAGTTTAATATTGTAGATCTAAAAAAACAATAAATTAATTGATATAGTTTGAGAGATATAAGCTTATAAAGTTTCCCCCTCCCGCCCCTTTTACAGACGTCAGCGCTCAAGCTGACAGAAGGAGATCCTGGTCCCGGGGCCAGCAGGCGGCTCTTCAGCAGAGCCAAAATAGCGCTATCTAAAAATAAATATTTCTTGGGAACGGTCTACAAAGTGTGCCTGGTTTGCAAGCACACTTTGTAGACCTTTCCAATGAAGTATTTATTTTTAGATATTTATAAAAATGTTGTTATTTCACACGACCTGAATCATCTTCTGTCAGAGCTCTGACGTCTGTAAAAGGGGCGGGAGGGGGGAACTTTATAAGCTTACATCTCTCAAACTATATATGTTTGAGCGATGGAACTTATATCAATTAATATGTTTTTCCAAATACATTTACTTTTTTCATACTGAGGGAAATTAGTATTTTTTTTTTTTAATCTGAATGAAAAAGATTTCTTTTTAGTCAGTATATTACTAGTTTAATTCTGACCAGGCTATTATAGAGCTGAACTGCTCTCTACTGCAGAATAAGTTTATCCCAATACAACTTAAGGAAAGGGATCCATATCTGCTATTATTTTGCTTTTGTTTGTTCATATATTAACTCTGAACCACAACTCTAGTAATACTGTTGCACCAACTTTTGATTTTTAACCAGTACTAGTTTTCTTTAATGCACCTTAAAGGGATAGTAATACTTAATTTTAACTTTATTTTATTTTGTAGGCATTAAAAAAACATGAAGAACGTTTTAAGTCTCATCTCTCAAACCTTTATGGTTTATGAGATATTCACAAGCAAAGTTTCCCCCTCCTGCCCCTTTTACCTAGTGTAAGCAATCTCTTCTCAGATGTGGAATGCAGTCTATAGACCAGACAGATAATAGAAGGGGACACTCTTATTCCTATGAAAACAATGAAAGCCCTGCCCCCTTGACAAACTTTTCAGGTTTTTCCCTTATCTTAATTGAAGATTGTCCCTCTCTGCAGTCTACCTGGGCACCTCCCTTCTGCTCTAGCTGAACAGTGTGACATCAGTAAAAGGGGCTGGAGGGGGACACTTTGTCATTGAATTACTCTGGAACTACAACTCTGACAGAATTGAAATAACACTCTCCAAAGTCCAAATACTATGATGATTAATTACAGCTGCTTTTATTATGAAACATTACTGTCCTTTAATCCTTGATGGCCAGTGGGTTGTGCAACTCAAAGGCTTACATAAAAAATAGTTTAGTATTTTGTTTGGCATCAGAACAAAATATGATATTTGATGAAACTAATTACTTTTTCTCTATTGTCCAGTATAACTCACAGGTACCATGGGGAGGCGACGGCTACCTAGCCAATCCCCGCCCAGATAGACTTGTTCCACTGTCCTGGTGAGAAGGCCGAGAACAGTTCTGCTTAGTTTTAGTATTTTTATTATTTTATTCTTAGATATGGTGTGTTCAAATTCCCCCATTAGGCGGATTACCATTACTGGCTTCCCCTGGAGGATTGCCCAGTTATCAGGTGCTGCTTGTGGACCCTTGTATCCCTGGGAGAGAATCATGCAACCCATGTCTCCTAAAGGGGTCCCTCTGTGGCTCCATTCTCCTCAATGATAATCTGAAGAGAAAAGTCCTGCAAAAATGTGAGCCACCCTTTGAGTGTCATGGTCCACTTGTCCCACAGTCTCCGTGCAGGGACTTCATTGGAGTTCTTTATAACCCCTGCACTCATGTTGGGTATTTATCTGTCTGTTCACTGGGTCTTTAGAGCGTTTCCCTTTTGGATTCATACGTTTTTTTATTGATCCTTACATGTTCTGTATGTGTCTTGGGTACTTTTATTCACTTTCCAAAACTTTTCATATATTTGAATTCCATGCTTTTTTGAGCATGCTTTACCGCATTGCTGCACTTGCTCCATTGACTTCTATGGGACAGACTGCTTTGGGACATATCTCTGTTACACTTACAGAGTTTAGAGAGGGCTAATTCTTCTTGTCTCCCCTTGCCCTACATTCCGGTTCACATCCTTTGTGTCTTGGGGGCCCATGGGGAGTTCGGGCGCTGTTGGGGGACTACAAAATAGAGAAACTGCAAGACCCAGAATGGCTATTTCCCTGGCTTTTCTATGATTGGCTCTGAGTTCAGTCGGCATTGTCTTTTTGGAGTATCCTGCACAGATGCATGGATTCCTTTAATCTCCTTTCATCCAAGAAGTCTTTGATTTCTCTTCCCTTTCAGGGCACCTCTCTCTTTGGGCCTGAACTGCAGCACATAATCAGTGAGGCCACTGGGGGTAAGAGCACTTTGTTGTCTCAGGTCCCCAAATGCCCTAATGTGGCGAGGAACCAGAGTCTTTTTCATCCCTGCCAAAGTGAAGCCAAAGGCTGAATACGAGTGGGTCTCAGGCCAGCACCCCACCCCATGCTACACCGCCAAGCTCAGGCAGCAGTGGAGGTCAAAACACTCTTCCACCAAACCCAAATCCACCAAACCTCCTGTGGCATGATTTGCTGAACCCTGGTCCATACCTATCTGTGGGTAGTCGCCTGCAGCATTTTTCAAGCATTTGGGCAGCCTCTGTTGCAGATCAATGAGTATTGCATGTGGTTTCAGGGGGCTACATGATTTCCTTTGTATCCCTGCCTCCCTTCATATTCTTCCTTTCAAGGGCACCTTGAAAGGCCAAGAAAAGCTGTGTCTTTTCAACAGGGCGGTACACGTTCTCTTGGACAAGGGAGTCCTGGCTCAGGTTCCATCTCAATAGAGAGGTTTAGGTTATTATTCATAATTCTTTGTAGTTCCCAAGAAGGACGAGGCTGTCACCCTCTTGTATCTCAATGATCTCAACTCTTTTGTGGTCCTTACTCACTACAAGGTGATATCTTTGTGATCTGTCTTCGCAGCAATGTGTCCAGATGAATTTCTGGGTTCTCTGGATCTGCAGGATGCTTGCCTGCATGTTCCCATTCATCCAGACAGTCAGAAGTACCTCAGGTTCTCTTGCACCTTGGGGCACCTCCAGTTCACCACTGTGCCCTTTGGGCTTACTACTGCTCCTCAGGTATTTTCACAAATCTTAGGAGCATTGATTGCCTACCTGCATACCAGGGGGATTCTGGTGAATCCTTACATGGACAACCTTCTCCTGAATGCTTCTTCCAGGGACCTTCTGGACCGCTAAGTCCAGGAATGTGCTCAGATTCTTCTCCGTCACAGGTGGATTCTGAACATGGACATATCTGCTCCAGTTCCTTCTCAGGACCTAGTTTCCTGGGTCTCAGGTTCGACACCTGACAGAGGATCCTTTTCAGCAGATTATGCGGTGGGTGTTGTAGTGGACCTCCGCTCCGGTGCGCAAATTCTCGTCTCTGGCGGGTCACTTGATATCCACCATGGAGGTAGTTCCATACTCCATGGCTCACACCAGGGATCTTCAGAGGTTCACAATCTGGGTTTGCTGGAGGAATCTGGATCTATTGAAATGTCTGGTCTCTCTTCCTCAGGAAGTAAGGCAGGACTTCCACTGATGGTTGGACAGATCCAGCCTGATGAAGGGGAAGCTCTTTATTGTCCAGTATTAGACTCTGGTAATAAAGGATGCCAGCCTTTATGGCTGGGGAGCTGTCTTTGGTCTCCTAGGGGTGCAAGGCCAATGGTCTACAGAGGAGACCCTTCTGCCCATCAATATCCTGGAGCTCAGAGTGATTCTTTATGCTTTAGTGTCCTGGTCCTCTTCACAATTTCGTCCATGTCCAGTCATACAATGCCAAGGTTGTGGTGTTCATCAACAACCAAGGAGGCAAAAGAAGCGCCTCTGCTTGGTCCGGGGTCAAGGGAATTTTGGCCTAGGCAGAAGTACATGTTCCTACCATCTCCACTGTGCATATCCCAGGCGTACTAAACGTCCTGGCAGACTTTCTCAGTCTCCAGACTGTGCACCCCAGGGAGTGAGAGCTCCATCCGGAAGTTTTCAACCTGTTGGTGCAGAAGTGGGGTCTCCCTTGGATAGACCTGATGGCCACCAGGGACAAAAGGGAGGTTCAGATCTTTTGCTCTTGCTGGAGAGATACTGTGACATTTGCTGTGGATGCTCTGTCGATTCCATGGCACTTTCATCTGGTCTACATCTTTCCACCAGTCCCTCTCATCCTCAGGGTGCTGAAGAAGATTCTGATGGATGGTGCAGTGGTCATTCTGATCGCCCCCTATTGGACCGGGTAGCCTTGGTTCCCAGATCTAGTGACATTTTCAGTTCAGGATCTGTTTCCTCTGCCACACAGACCGGATCTCCTCCTTCAGGGTTTCCTCTGGAAGGGGATGTGGAGCATCTGGCTTTGACGGCATGGCTGTTGATGCCTCCATCCTAAGGAGGAAGAGCTATTCCTCTGAGGTAGTTTACATCATGATCCAAGCTAGGAAGCCGGTTTCATCCAAGGCCTACCATAGGGTTTGATCCATTTTCCATACTTGGTGTATGGGCAGGGATATGTCCTCACAGGAATGTGATCTCCTAGCTATCCTGTCCTTTTTGCTGGATGGAATGGACAATGGTCTCAGCCTTAGTTCCCTGAAGGCGCAGACCTCTGCTCTGTCTCTCTCATCTTCCAGGGACGTATTGCCATATTGCCGGATGTCAGTCGTCTTTCAGGGCATCGCTCACACTTTCCCTGCCTATAAGCCTCCCACTCCCCAGTAGGACCTTAACCTAGTTTTGGGAGTCTAGCAGCGGCCTCCCTTTGAGTCTTTGGCTGCCATTCCTTTACATCTTCTGACGTGGAAGATGGACTTTCTTTTGGCTGTGGTCTCTGTCTGCAGAGTGGCTGAACTGCAGGCCTTGTTCTGCAAACTGCCTTTCCTGGTGTTTCACAAGGATAAGGCTGTTCTCCGTACCTCCCAGGAATTTCATCCTAAGGTGGTCTCTGGGTTCCACATTAATCAGGTGATTGTTTTGCTTTCCTTTTGTCCTGACCAGTGACGTGCACAGACATTTTGGGGGGCAGGGGCTCAAAATGAAAAAAAGGGCACTTCTCATAATTATTTTTATTTTATTTTTTTTTTGTTAAAAGGGCACAAGGGCACTTTGGACAAAAAGGGCAGGTGCTCAAGCCCCCCTTGGTGTCTATGTGTGCACGTGCCTGGTCCTGACCCTGAATCTGACAAGGAGCGGGATCTCCACTTGTTGGACGTGGTACGCTGCCTTAAGTACTATGTGCACCGTACTGAGTCTGTCAGTAAGACTGATGCATTATGTATAATCCCTGAGGGTCTCAGGGCTGGTATGGCTGCGTCCAAGGTGACTATTGCATCCTGAATTAAGTCTACCATAAGCAAGGCTTATGAGCTGAAAGGGAAACCTGTTCCCTTTCAAATTACAGCACACTCTACCAATTCTGTTGGGGCCTCCTCCACAGCTGTGCAAGGTGGCCATTACGTCTTATGTGCACACCTTTGGTGCACACCTTTGTCAAACACTATTGTGTGGATGTTCTGGCTTCACTGAATCCAGCTTTGGCAGCAAAGTCCTAGAGGCAGTTTTGACTGTCTAGGACTTTATCATTCTTGTGCAATATCGTCCTTTAACTGTTGAGCCCTGTTGGCTCTTGCTCTTGTGCTCTGTGTTATGTTATTCAGTGTCCATTGACACTGTTAGTTTTGGGCTGTTCCGTGTGCTGCATAGTCCATGGGAACTCTGGTATCATGGGGACCGACGCTTGGTCCTTTCCTTCTTCTTCCCACCCTGCGAGCTCAATGTTGGTACATCCCCATGGCACCTATGAGTTATATTGGATGATAAAGAAAAGAGGATAAAGTCTTGCCTGTTAAATCCTTTTCTCTTAGTACATATAACTCACATGTCTCCCACCCAGTGAAAGGGACCATGCTGGGTCTCCTGTGGCTGCACGTGGGAATCCTTTTGGGTTCTTTGCTAACAGGAGTTTTCCTTTCTTCCTTCTTGCTATCCTAGTTTGTAGGCTTTTCAAAAGTCATTGGATTGTCGGGGATTGGCTAGGTAATCTGATATGGAGTAGGGGGAGGCTCCACCCCTGCGCTTCTATAGGATTTTTCCAGCCCACTGGGAGAAGCTGTCGCCTCCCCATGGTACTTGTGAGTTATATGGACTCAGAGAAAAGGATTTAACTAAAGGACTAAAATACTCTCTTCTCAGCTGCATGGAAGGGTGGAAATTGTGATGCATGCTGTGACTATACTTTGGTTTGCTACTCTTTATCCAAACAGTCCTTGTCATTCTAATTGTTCTGCACATTGTTTTCAGTCACATAGAGTATATAAAAGATGGTATAAAGTGCATGCGGCTCAAGTTTTACATAGAAGGAATAGAACCAAGAAAGCAAGGAACCGTGCACCTGGAGGTGAAAGAGGTATTTACTAATTAAACTGCATTAACCCCCTTTAGCTTTAATAAGGTCATATAAAAATGTCCTCCTTTTGCAGACGACGCTGTTTATATATGGCTTGCACCTTTTAAATCAATGGGATGAGCTGTCAGCAGTAACTGAGTGCTCCTGTCTGAGATTGCAGTGGGGCCCGTGTATCCAAAACGACCAGGATTCCCACATGGGAGTCAAACAAATCAACCCCCCCCCCCCCGCAGTTTGAAAGCATTTTATATAAATTGTTATAGAAACATTAATTCGCCGACTCTTAAACCCCTCTCGCACTCCTGAATGGTATTGCAAACTTAACTTTAAAAATCTAAAGTTAATTTATTTTTTTCACCTTCACCACTGTCTGATTTTCTCAAATTCCTCATAATTTTATTGGCTTCCTCTTCCTTTGGGCCCTTTCTTATATTAAAATGGTAGAAAACAGGTTTTTTTAATGAAAAATGTGTTTATAGTGCTTTTCTTGCTGAGTGAAACAAGGTTAGGATTCTCACTGCTGGAAGAGTTTTCATTCAAAGTTTATTACAGCTCAAATGTATTTTATTTTTATCAGTATGTTAACCACAATAACTCCAACTGATGTCCAAAAGGCATTTCTTAATAAAGCACTTTACATCTAAACCTGTGTCCCTCTAGTTTTAGACTATGGCCTCCTGCACTTTGTTGAATCCCTTAATGTATTTGAATGTTTCAATCATATCTCCTCTCTCTCTTCTCTCCTCCAAGCTATACATGTTCAGATCCTTTAGTCTATCCTGATATTTCTTTTCCTGTAAACCAGTCACCATTTTAGTAGTCCTTCTCTGAATTTTCTCTAGAGTATCTATATCCTTCTGGAGCTGGGGTCTCCAGTACTGTTCACATAACGCCTAAGTGAAGTCTAACTGGAGATCTATAGAGTGGCATGACTACTTCCATTTTTATGCTACTAATGAACCCAGCTATACAACCCAGCACCCTACTTGCATTCCCCACTGCTTTGTTACATTGCCTGCCTACCTTTAAGTCATTAAAAATAATTACTCACAAATCCCTTTCCTCTGTTGTCTCTGACAGCACATTACCCTTAATACTGTATTTTTCCTTTGGATTTGTACATTCCAAGTGCATTATTTTACATTTATCAATATTACACTGCAGCTGCCACAATCTTGCCCATTCTTGTAATTTACCTAAATCATTTGTCATCTGGCGTATTTCCCCAGTTGCAGATCTTTGTATCAACTGCAAAAAGGCATACCATAGCATGAAGACCTTTTGCATTATCACTAATAAAAATATTAAAAAGAATGGTCCCCAGTACAGATCTCTGAGGTACACCACTAGTAACACTCCCTTTGTCTGAATATTGTCCATTGCCTACCACCCTCTCTTTCCTGTAACTCAACCATTGCCTTACCCATTTAACTATTTTTACATCCAGACCCAAACACTGCAATTTAATAATGAGTCTTCAAAGAGGGACAGTGTGAAATGCTTTACTGAAATCTAGATAAGCTATATCTACTGCTCCCCCGTGGTCTATTATTTTAGTTACCCAAAAGAAATATATTATGTTAGTCTGACAAGATCTCCTAGCTTGTAAGCCATTTAAATTCAGATATTTACATTCTTTCCTTTAACATAGTTTCCATTAATTTTCCCACTACTGATGTAAGACTTACTGGTCTGTAGCTGCCAGACTCTTCCCTGCTATCTTTTTTGTGAAGCAGTACTACATTTGCTACCTTCCAATCTTATGGAACCACTCCTGTCCATAGTGATTGATTGAATAAGTCTATTAAAGGTTTTGCCAAGCACGCTTAAGTTATTTTAATAATTTTGGGTGTATCCCACCTGGTCCCATATATCTATGGGTCCCTTCCCTTCACCTTCCTCTGTAAAAACTGAACAGAAATATTCATTGGGACAGTCAGATGGCTCTTTTATATAATTCCCATTTTTCGTTTTCAGTCTAATTATTCCTTGTTTTATTTTCCTCCTTTCACTTATATATCTTAAAAATGTTTTATCCTCTGTTTTTTATTGACTGGGCAATTTTTTCCTCTGGTTTCCTTCAGCCTAGTCTTGTACCATTTCTATCTAGTTCCTTCTGCGTCTGCTTATATTTCCTAAATACTTCTTTTTTTCCTTTACTATATTTGCCACTTATGCAGAGGGTTTACTATTGAAGTGTTGCATGTAAAGTTTTGTGTCATAAAATGTTGCATGTGTTTTGCCGCGTCATTTGAAATGTCGCATTTAAAGATTCGTGTCATAAAGTGTCGCGAATTCTACATTTCACATCGCTTCGAATGGCGCATTCACCATTTCGTGCGTTAATGTGATGCAATATTGGTGCAATAATGATGCAATATGGGTGCAATAAGGACGCATTAAGGAGGCAATATGGGTGCAATATTGATGCAATGTGGGTGCAATATGGGTTCAATATTGATACATTAAGGAAGCAATATGGGAGCTATATGGATTAAATTTTAACGCAATGTGGGTGCAATATTGACGCAATGTGGGTGCAGTTTGGGTTCAATAAGGATACATTAAGGAAGCAATATGGGTGCAATAATGACGCAATATGGGTGGAATAAGGACACATTAAGGAGGCAATATGGGTGCAATAAGGACACATTAAGGAGGCAATATGGGTGCAATATTGACGCAATGTGGGTGCAATATGGGTTCAATAAGGACACATTAAGGAGGCAATATGGGTGCAGTATGGGTTCAATAAGGATACATTAAGGAACCAATATGGGTGAAATATAGATGTAATATTGACGCAATATGGGTGCAATATTGACGCAATACGGTTACAATAAGGACACATTAAGGAGGCAATATGGGTGCAATATCGATGCAATGTGGGTGCAATAAGGACACATTAAGGAAGAAAAATGGGTGCAATATTGACGAAATACGGGTGCATTAAGAAGGCAATATGAGTGCAACCCAAAACCCAACAAAAAAACACCCCAAAACTCACAAAACCCAACCAAAAACCACCCCAAAACACAACCAAAAACCACCCCAAAACCCAACCCAAAACCAACCAAAAACCTAACCCAAAACCCAACCAAAAACCTAACCCAAAACAAAACACAACCCAAAACCAACACATTGCACCCATATTACTTCCTTAATGTATCCTTATTGAACCCATATTGCGTCAATACTGTACCCATATTTCTTCCTTAATGTGTCCTTATTGAACTGATATTGCACCCACATTGCACCAATATTGCACCCATATTGCCTCCTTAATGTGTCCTTATTGCACCCATATTGTGTCATTATTGCACCCATATTGCGACACGTTAACGCACAAAATGGTGAATGCACCATTCGAAGCGATGAGAAATGTAGAATTTGCGACACTTTATGACACAAAACTTTAAATGTGACACTTCAAATGACACAGCAAAACACATAAAACATTTTATGATGCAAAACTTAACATGCAACACTTCAAATGGATACCTATGCAGAGTACCACAGCAGTTTTCTTTTTCCCTTGCTGACATGTCTAATGCAATGCTGTGTTGCGTTTAGTAACACATTTCAGATAATCCCATTTCTTCTGGACTCCATCTAAAGATCTCCAACCTGTTAAAGACTGAATATGTTTCCATTTTAGAAAAATCTGCCTTTATAAAATCTAGAACCGTTGTTTTAGTTTGGCTCAACTTAGCTTCTGTCTTTATATTAAAGCACACAGATTGGTGATCACTGGAACCCAAACACTCTCCTACAGCTACATCTGATACCAAGTCTCCATTAGTAAATAATAAATCTAGTATGGCTTCCTTTGTAGTTGGCTCTTCTACTATCTGACCAAGAGCTAATCCTTGTAAATATTTTAGGATATCTCTACACCTGGGTGAACCTGCTGCTTGTTTTTTTCAGTCCACATCAGAAAGATTAAAGTACCCCATAATTATAACCTCACCTTTTTCTGTCATCTTAGTTACTTCCTTGACTAGCAGTTGGTCCAACGCCTCTGCTTGTTCAGGGGGTCTGTGTGTGGAGGGGTTCATTATATTTGTGGATATGTAGCTACCGTGGAAGAAGGATGGGGGGGGGGAGGTTTTATGGCTGCCAGTCCAAAGGGACAAAGCTGGGGGTGTCAGTATGTGTTGTTCTATTTCTACCAGTGCAGAGGCATAAGGCACTAGGCTGGGAGGGGTCAGTGTGCATGGCTTGATGGCTACCATTGCAGTGGCACAAGGTGGGGTTCAATATGTTTGTGGATCTATGACTACCGTGGAAGAAGGATTGGGGGTCAGTTTGTGGTTCTATGGCTACCAGTCCAGAGGGACAAGACTGGGGGGTTAGTATGTGAGTTTTAAGAAACTTTTATGGGGTAGTTTTTAATACTATGGCATTGGTGGCTACCAGAACATTGCTGTGGTTTCAGTGGCGGCCAGCAGAAAAATCCTTTGAGAACCACTGGTCTACACGCACATTATGGTTACATTTCAGGGATCTGGAATTTACTAAAGTGTTTTCTTTAATCCAATGTGCAGCCATGCAGAAAACTATCCAGGAGGGCAGGGCACTTGTTTTAAGAGGTTATCTGGAGGTGGAGGCAGCTCCCTCCCTGCTTTACTTCCCCTTCATCAGTCTAGTTCAGTTTTAAGTGAACTTAAAGGAGGCTCATCAGAGCAAATATTTTCTTAGATTTTTTTATTTTATTAACGTATATAGAGATGTGTAATATCCCATTAGGTGGGCTCCTATCCCTGGGTACTGAATAGGATGCAGACTTTTAAGGGACCTGGTGATGCTGGATTATGACTTTCTACCTCAGCAATCATTTTTCCTCTTACTCTGCTTGCTAATGCCTGAGAAAAAAAAAATATGTATAGTAGCCTGAAGACTGAAAAGGATTCCACTTTCAGAGTTTACAAGTGCCATAAAAATTCAGTCTTGTCTGTCTGTCTAGCAGTTCTGTGGTAAAATTGCTGATTTTGCACTCTGCTCTTAATTTCTGTCAGTCCCACTCTATAATTACTTTAATAAAACAGTCAGACTTCTGTTATGTGTCCGCTCGCCTTTTAAGAAATGTACAATCAAGGTGTCCTTACTGGATGGGGCATCAACATTAATGTTCCTCCAGCATCAGATGGGGTCCGGTGTGCAGGAAGGGGCTAAACTTCTTTATTCTGAGGGGAGACACTCTGAGGTTCCCTCCGCTGCCAATGTGGAGAACTGACATGATGGCTAGAGAGCCACAGCTTTGTTCTTTAATATGGAGGGAATACTATATTTCCCATTTGGGCTGTTTTCTTTTTCCTGGCTTCATGGAAGAGGAATGGGAGTTACTATACCTCTCCACTTCTTTTCTTCTGCCTATCTGGCTGAGATCTCTCTCCTACATTGTGGCTTTAATGTCTTACAGGGTTATCTGGAGGGCTTCTGTCTGTGACTGAGCTCATGGGAGATATGGACAAATCCTAGATCACCAGGGCATCAAGGGTTTTCCCTATTAACCCTTTGTTCTTGATGTCGGATTGGTCTTCTAAGAGACTGTGCTGCTACATTATGTTCCTCTTGTTTTGTGATCCCTACACATCTACTGCTGCTCCCCTCTTCTCTTGAGGCTGCATGGATTACAGCTCTGTTTCTTCTATGAATAATATCCCTTACCCTCTTAATGAGGTCCTTCAGTTTTGCAACCAGGACCATCCTGTTAGCCCACTCTGGATGTGGGGATTCTTCTGATTTAGGATTCCGCATTTATACCTGGGTGTCTTAACGCAGCATTTTTAGAAACCCTTGGAACGGTCTACAAAGTGTGCTTGCAAACCAGGCACAATTTGTAGTTCCAATTAAGTATTTATTTTTAGATTTCAGAATCTCTGCTCTGCTGAAGATCTGCAGGACGGTTCCGGGACCGGAATCTGCATTTCTCAGCTAGATGGCAGACTTCTGTAAAACAGGATCTTTACATGCTTCGATCTCTCAAACTGTAAAAAAGTTTGAGTGAAGGTACATACCTCATCATATCCATATTTTTAATCTCTACAATATTAAAAATTGTTAAATTTAAGTATTACTATATCTTTCAGAAGGCCACTTTTGTGCATCTTTCCCTTTGGTCAATGATCTTAAGACTTAAGATTTTCTACTTGTGATTTTGTCTGTTTGGCATGTGGCCAAACTACAGACTTTGCCCTGTAAATCCCCATTTCTGATTGGGTGGCTTTGAGAACTCCTGTAGGGTTTTCCCTTAAGATTTGTTTTTGAGTTTCACATTAACCAGTCAATTATTTTTTCTTTTCTTTGGCTCCTTGAACAGGCAGCATTAGGAACTTCATTGTTAGGATGTAGTTAGGTGCTTGAAGTGCTACTTTCATAGCACATAGCCTTTCCAGAAATCAAACTTTGTGCCATTTCTGAGGGCCTTCATGCAGGCCAGGTTGCATTTCAGGTGACTGTGGTTTCCTGATTTGAGACTACCATCCACCTATGCCTATGCCCTCATGGAACAAGCCTGCCCCCTTTCGGTTTACAGCTCATTCCACTAGAACAGTGGATGCTTCCTGGGCCTACAAGAACCAGGCCTCTGCATAGTAGTTGTGCAAGGTGGCGATATGCTCATCCCCTCAATTGTTAAACACTACCATATCGGTGTTCTGGCTTCGGCCAAAGCTTGTTTAGGGCAGAAGGTCCTACAGGTTGTTGGGCATGTAAGGGTACCCTTCTTCTCTTTACCCCCAGTAGCCTGTGTTTTTCCTGTTATTTGGTTTGGTGTGAAGGTGTCTGACACCTGAGGTTATATTTGTTCCAATTGCTTTCTTTTAGAATTGGTCTGTGTTTTGAGGGATTTTTCTCCCCCTCCCTGGAATCTTGTTTGATAGCTTTGATCAATCCCCATTGTTCCTGTGTTCCACATGGGACATAAGAAAAGGGGATTATTTTTGTGTACTTACTGATAAAAAAATTTTCTTTTATTCCATGTGGAACACAAGACTTTCCTCCCTGGGAAAAACTAGTGGTTTGAGTTCCGGGCAAGGAGGACCATTAGGGTCCTAAGTTTGCTTCTGTTTTCCATCTTTGCTATTCACTAGGGGTTGTGGGTAAAGCAGAGCAGGGAATGGGGCTCCACCTTAGGAGAAACTTTTAAGGCAAGTGCCCAACCCTCCTGGCCAGAGGATAATTTACACCATGGTTCCTGTGTTCCATATGGACTAAGAGAAAGGGATTTTTTTTTAATGCATCTTGGAGCACATGACAGATCTATATGCCTGCATTTCATTGTTCAGTGTTAGTGTTCCTTTAAATGTAAGATCACAGTAATTGCTTTTCTTTAATGTATTTGGTTTTATTTTTGCAGAATCCAGAAAGTGGCAAATATGAATATCAATATATCTTTGTTGAAATTGATACTTATCCACGAAGAACAATTGTCATAGAAGATAACCGATACTAAAATTTAAGAAGAAAACCTTTCTTTGGAATTGCTATGAAATGTCTCTCCTTCCCTTTTTATTAACTTTTATGTGGAAAAGTTTATTACACTGTCTTGTTATAATAAAATCGCTTCTCTCCTTTGTGAGGATTTGCTATATGCCACAAGGTTTGCTTGTGGCAGAATCCTCTGTTGTGAGGACGCTGTGTAATTGAATTGTGACTCATTTTTAAATACCAAAGTGTTGGAAATATATTACTCATGTAACTGCATAATTAAGACAAATCACATTAATAACTGCATTCTGCATTGGAACTACATATGTTGAGATTTGTGTTAAAACACTCCAAATTTTCATACAGTACATTTCATGTTGACAGAAAAACAAGTTTGAGTGTTGATTACATTTTATAAATCTACTCTTAACAAGCAGTCTAATAATGAAGTAGAGTAAGGGTGACATGTTTACATTTTCTTCAAGACTGTTTTTGATCTTATCAGTTTCAGAATGGTCAGAAATGCCTCCTTGAACCCATGAGGTTAGAAGTCCGTTGCACCATGGCATCCATTTAAAAGAGTTCTCTAATGGACCCCTTAGATCGTAGACATACCACTAAAGCATTGTGAAGTAATGTAGTGGAGACACCCTTAGTATCAGTGGGGTTAACTCACTGATTGCTAGAGATCTAACGCATTATGATGCTATGCTTTGAATACCACTCTAGAACTCAAAGGGCTATTTAATGCATAATGTAGACAGCAAAACTTAACCCTTTGAGTGCTAGAGGAGTATGCAACGTATTGCTTAGCTATGCGTTGCGTACCCCTCTGACACTCAGAGTTAAAACCTAAGCAAACTATAATATATGTACATGTTTTAAGAACATCTCCATCTAAATGGTCAGCAATGTCTTCTAGAGCTCATAGGCTTAGAAGTCAGTTGCATTAAGGAATCCATTTTAAAAAAGTTCTCCAATTAACCCCCTTGGATGGTAGCAATTCTCCTAATGTATTGTGAAGCAATGTGGCGGAGACATCCCAAGCAGCAGTGAGGTTAACCCACTGAGTGCCAGAGAGGCATCCAAAGCATTGTGTTGCAATGCTATCGATACCGCTTTGGTACTCAAAGGACTGATTTAATGTAGACAGCAATGCTTAAAACCTATGTGAACCCTAACATATGTACATATTGAAAGAGCATCTCAAATTTTGGTTTCTAAATAAAATAAAAACAGTTTTGCAAGTCTCTTTGGCCTGAAGTTTTGTTGGACTTGTTTATGCCTTTCATTTCTTGAATTTTCTACTGCTGCAATAGAAGAGCAATGAACCTTGCATTGTAAGGATAGAAGGGAACAAGCACAAAAGGACCGCTTTCCCACTGGGATTCTGAAATAAGAAATGAGACCGTTTTAGTTCTGTCACTGTTAGTGAAACAAGAAAATACCAAAAATAAACTCACTTCATTTCAAGGGACAATAGAGAAGCTTAACAACTTGTGGGGAATTCAGAAACTCAGTGCAAAGAAATATAGTTTTCTAAATGTAAGAGTAAGTCAGTTCCCACGACAGACTAGAGTAATTTTTCCTTGGAGAGGCACAAGAACTGAAACATCATCCAAAATCAGGACATTATTTGTATCACATATTTAACTTTCCTTACATATAAACCAAATTGGCCACTAAAGAAATCTAACGATATACAATAATTTATAGCATACTATCAGGTGATATTTGCTGTTTTGGCAAGTCTTATTCTCTGGGAGCAGACTTGCAGCTGAAGTGGTGGATCAGCATGGGAGCAGTGACCTTTTCTTCCCTCCCTGTAATCTCTCAATACTGACAACTTTCAAAATGGATCTCAGTTCAGGTTAAGTGGGGAGTGACCCCACTTCCAAAATAAGTGGTTCACAATCGCTTTTGCTCAAGATACCCCCTAACATACAGTCTGTAGTTTTTCAGGGTTTATTGATCCTTAACTCTTCTGACTGCAAGAAAAGCATGTAACACAATATATATTATTATATTGCAGATTTCCTTGGCAGAAATGTGATTCAAAATAATATCTTAAAATATACACAGATCATTCATGTGTTTTGCTTTTCTTGACTGTAGAGGCTGTAATCAAGCACCTAAGGTGGTAGCCCTAGAGAGGAGCTCTGTGAGTTGAAGTTAAAATTAGTTTATTATCAATGTTTTGGTTTCTTTATGAAAACGTCCTCAGGTCTGACTGAAAAACACAGATTTAATTTAGCTAACAGGATGACTTACCTAGGTAGGTGTCCTTTATACAGCAGTCTGGTCTCACTTTCTCTCAGTAAGAAAAATGCTGTTTAAATGGATCTCTCCTGCTTTTCTAAGCAGAAAAGACAGTGTATGTGCTTCAGGGAAATACCTGAAGGAAACAGAATTTACATGCAATACATTTCTTTCCTTTAAGTCTCTCAGCTATACTGGGAGAATAAAATGCAAGATTAATAAGGGAGGGTTTGGAAACAACAAACTACAGAACTTTGCAGCAAAAAACAATTTTCCCAGCTACATGAAGATCAGTTCTGTAATGCATGGTAGCAATCATACAGATTTGTTTTATGGAAGCCTCTGCTCTCTCTCTGTCCAGTAAGTCACTAAATATCTGACCGAGTCAGAGTTCTCCTTCTGTAGAGGTCCTTTCCCCCAAAAATATAGGCTAAAGAAAAGACTTCAGCCACCTAGGAAAGGTAGACCTTGAAATTTTGAGCATGAGACTGGTAGAATAAAAATTATACCTTTATTGGCAAATGAAGCAGATGAACCTTCTGAAGAAACTTGCACAATTGGACATGGCCAATAAAGGTATCGTTTTTACTCAGTCTTCTGCTTTTTTATGGCTAACACAGTACCACCCTTTACCTATTGAAACAATGAGGCACGTTAATCAATGATTCCGTAACATTTCACAAATAATTGAAATAAAATGGCAACTAGGAGACCTTCTGGGGTGTAATTCTTTTTAAAAAATTGGGATGATCAAAGGTATATATGCGTTCCTAAATGGAAGCAGATTAAGTGATTCGCTAAAAATGGACCAGATACAGCGAGAAAAATTATTATTAATTTCTGGGCACTTACCCAAATATGTGGTGCTGCTTGTTATGTAGGATATCACAAGTCTCTATCCAGGACACAAAATGATAATCTATAAGATATAAAAATGGCAAGCGCAACCACAACACCTATCCTAGAGAGGTTTTGTCCTGCCTTTCAGTTCAATGAGCTTAGCACCGAATATGTCTGCATAACTCCAGGCTGATGACCCTTCCACTGACTCCAAAGATGATTAACAAACTTATGATCTTGAAATGTAGTTCCCACTGCTTAACCACATCTACAATGTATAATATGTAGATCACAGCAGGAACTATAAGATTATATCTGAGAAACAATATACAACCCTAACATATCAAATGAGGATTATAGGAAACATTATAAACTCATAAAAAATAATATCTTTATTATATGAAAACACACCTCTATGCTTAGTAGGAGTGAAAGGTCTCACAATGTGTAAAGGCTATACTCGCCTATATTCCAAGTGAGAACAGAGAAGCTCCACAGCCAACAGTATAAACTGGAATAATAAACAAACAAAGAATAATATTAAAATAACAGGCTAACAAATGCAACATAATAAATATTACCCACAATGGGGAAGGGGTTTCGCTCTATGCGTTTTGTGGCGTCAAATTATGCCACATCCTCAGGAGAAACGAAACGCGTTCAGCCATATTTTCTCTTTAATTCCTTTTGTACACCCCACACAAATTATATACTGTTTTTTTTAAGCACAAGTAGGGCTTTCTTTTGATACGACAATTATATGAATACCTCATCGTTTAATATGAATAAAATAGAAAAAAAGAGCAAAAAAATGAAAAAAAAAAAAAAAAATGTGCTTACATTTTACTGTCAGGATTTGCATACCATTAGTTCATTACAAGAAAAATACCCCTAAATATATTCATTTGCTTCTCCTGAATATAAGAGTACTCCATATGCCTAGTATTTCAATCTCTCTCTCACATTTACAAGGTAAATATTACAAGATGGACACCATTATTTCCAACCTGTAATTTTTCAACAATTGGCATGTGAGTATCATAGCTTAGTTGACGGTGCCAGAAACAAAAATGTCCCACAAAGGTATATGTTTCTGAAAACTAGAAATCATAAGGTAAACAATCAGGACAATTTTGCCGTTTTTTTATGCAGCTATTTGCCAGAAATATTTCTCAAAATTGTGGTAATATTTTGTTTTGTTTTCTCTGTCGTCCAATACAGGTTACTGGTAACTTTGGGTAGGCGATCCACCCCTTTAAGTAGACAGGAACAATTCTAGAATTGATTTCAGGGGGTGGAGCCTACCCTAGCCAACCAGATCCAGAAAGATTTGTTCCTTTGTGAAGACACAGGCAAGAGAACAATTCTGCTATAGTTTTAGAAATTTTTTAATTTTCTGTTAGAAATGGAATACCACCATTAGGCGGATTACCATAACTGACAATGGCCTTAGATGTGGCTAGCTCAGTATCCAGGTGCTTTTTGTGGACCTTAAGCCCTGGGGGGAAAATCTTGGGTACAAGTTCTTTCCTCAGGAGTTGCCCACCGAGGCTTCTTCTTGATACATGATAATCTGAACACAGAAGATCTGCAGGAAAGTGAGCAACCCTTTGAGTGCTGCAGGTCCACATGTCCCACAGTGCCCCTCCTCACAGGGCTTTTTTTCTTGGGAGTTCTTATTGCACACCCCTGCACTCATTGGAGTGTATGTCTGTTGGGTGTTTTGGAGCAGGTTTATGTGGTAACTTAACCCTTTAGCTGCTGGTTTGCAACTTTTGGGGGGTTATTGTCACTTTCCCTACTGAGTTCAGTGTTTTTCTTTTTTGTGTCTTCTAACTTGTTCTAGTGATTTCTCATGTAATTTTATTTCACAGTTTTCACTTTTACAAAATTTGAGTTAAAGGCGCGCTTTACCGCATAGACGCCGTTGCTCCATTCACTCCTATGGGACTGTACAGTTTGGGACATATCTCTGCAACTGCTCAGTGTAGTGACTTCAGAGGGAGCTCATTTTAATTGTCTGACCTTGCTCTATCATCCAGTTACCATTGCAAATATGTAAGGGGGCTCATGGGGTTTTGGGCAATGTTGGGGTGCTTATTCTGGGAAAACTACATTTCCCATGAGCACTTGCTTTGCATGCTCATTTCTAATTGGCTCCTGCCGCGGCAGCCATTTTGGGCCTTTTCTAGAGTATCCTACGCAGGGCTTGGACTCTCCTCCTCTCCTCTGCAGATTAACCCTTCACCTGCAAGATAAGTGTATTTTAGCGATATTTGGGGTGAAATTTTAATCTTTCACACTGTAATTGGGTGATTAATTATCTAAACATTTTTGACTGAGAATGTCTAATCCTTTGGAGCTTGGGGCCAGGCCTAAGACTAAGGACGCTGGGGTCTCTGTGTCCCCTATTGCTCACTGTTCCTCATGTCATTCAGGGTTATCTAGAGAATTCTCAGGTCATTTATGCCCAGCATGTTCTGATGTCTCTCCCAGGGACCTCCAGCCATGCAATAGAACCAGCCTGGGTGGAAGAGTTCAAGGCTGCTATCAGAGACCTTCAGTCTACATTACAACTCTTTCCATACCAGTTACAGGGGGGGTCTTCCACTCATGGCAGACCCCTTCTTCAGTCAGATCCTCCCTGCCAAAACTGCAGGGAGTACCTGACGTGTCAAATTCTACTGGGGAGGAACTGTTGGTGGATTCCAATGTTGAGGAATGTTCTGCTGTGGGCTCCTCTCAGTTTTTTGGGGACCCCTTTGAGGCTGATCCTGAGCCTTTGGCTGAGGGCCTGATCAGGGCTGTCTTGACCACCCTAAACATTCCCCTACTTCAGGAGGTTCCTTCAGATCCCTCTGATGTTTTCCAGGAGCCTAAAAAGCCCCTTACTTGTTTTCCACCTAACCCCACTCTTGACTGCCTTGTGTCTGATGAGTGAAAAACTCTCCGGACAGAGAGCCTTCTGTTTACAAGAAGTTTGCCAAGCTTTACCCCTTTTCTGAAGCAGCGCTTGCTCAGTGGGTTCATCCCCCCCAAAGTGGATGCTCCTATATCCAGGCTATCTAAGTCTACTGCATTACCAGTTTCTGATGTGTCCGCTCTGAAAGACTGGACTGACAAGAAGCTTGATTTTTCCCTCAAGTCCATTTTTGGTACTGCCATGCATCTAGCATTAGCTGCGACATGGGTTAACCGGGCCATTGCGGTCTGGACTGAACAGCTCACCCTTGCTGTCCGTCAGGGTGCTCCTTCTTTGGATATGTTGCGGCTTCTTGCCAACATCTCTGAGGCCCAGCACTATTTTTCTGCTTCCTTATTTGATGCCATCTGTTTGGTGGCACAGGTTTCTACCATGTCCGTGGTTGCCAGATGAGCTCTTTGGCTCAAGATCTGGTCTGCTGACACTGCTTCCAAGAAAGCTTCGCTTTCCTTACCCTTTCAGGGTACATCCTTATTTGGGCCAGATCTTAAGGATCTGATTAGTGAGGCCACAGGGGGTAAGAGTACTCATCTGCCCTTGGTCGCCAGGAAGAAAACTCCTCTCAAGAGTAACATGTTTTTTCATCCCTTCCAGACTGAGACACGTGAGTCAAACGAGGAGATTCCATCAGCTCCACGTGCCTCCTCCAAGCCCAAACAGCAATGGAAACCAAAGGTCTCCTCCAAGCCTAAGGTTTCCAAGTCTTCTTCAGCATGACTTGCTGAACCCGGGTCCCCACTCGGCTGTGGGTGGCCGTCTGCGTCACTACCACAGCGTCTGGGAGGGTTCAGTGGCGGACCCATGGGTTTTACAGGTGGTGACGGAAGGGTACAGGATGCCTTTCTTCTCTCTTCCTCCCTTTCCCTTTTTTTTCCCTCTCATACGCCCCAGGGCACAGAGAAATGCTGTCTGTTCAATGGTGCTATCCAGGCCCTTCTGGACAAGGATGTTCTAGAACCTGTTCCAGTTCAGGACAGAGGTATGGGTTTTTACTCAAACCTCTTTGTGGTCTCCAAGAAAGACTGCGGTTGTCATCCCATTTTGGATTTGACAGATCTCAATTCCTTTGTGATCAGGACTCATTATCACCAGGAGTCCCTAAGGACTGTGACTGCTGCTATGTCCCTGTGGGAATTCCTTGCTTCTCTGGATCTTCAGGATGTGTATCTACACATCGCCATTCATCCAGAGATTGGTGTTTGTTTTGTCGGTGTCCAGGAGAGCTACTGGGCCGAGTTGGAACATGTTGGTTTCCTTTTACAGACATGCAATTTTTACAGCTGGTACTTTGTCTCATTTCGGAGTGTTTGGCAATGCTGCAATGAATTTTACTCCCAAAAGTATACGTTGTAGAAGAGTAGACAACCCTGGCTTTCATTCTGTTTGCATTTTATCAATTTTTTCGCTGCCACTTTATCAGCAATCCCTCCCAAAACCTGCAGTAAGGCAGAGAAAATAGGATTTTAGTCTTACCTGTTAAATCCTTTTCACTTAGTCCATACAGGTCACTGGTACCATGGGATGTGTAGTCCCCTTTAATAGGCAGGAACAATTATGCAAATAATCTGCAAGGGGCGGAGCCTCCCCTCTTACTTAAGCCACCTTCTGGCCAGAGCCACCCATATTGATTTGAGACCCTAAACTGACCCCAGGTAAGCAAAAAGAAAGACTCCTGTGAGCATGCCCGAACGGTCTCCCACTGAATGCCACAGGAGAGCCAAGACTGGTCCCTTGACAGGGTGGGAGACCAGTGACCTGTATGGACTAAGTGAAAAGGATTTAACAGGTAAGACTAAAATCCTATTTTCACTGTCGTCCAATACAGGTCACTGGTACCATGGGATGTACAAACATTGAGCTGATCCAGAGGCGGGAAGTAAGGCAAGGACCAGGCGCAAGGCCCAAGTCACTAGAACTGTTAACCAGTTGATAACATAGCCCAAACTGTAAGTGTCAACGGACACCAACCAAGGGAACAATCCCTGAACTTAACACAGCACACGGAACACGAGCCAACCGGGCTCAACAGTAAGGAAGCACTAAGGATCACAGAGCGGAAGACCTACACAGGCAAGACTGCCTCCAGGACCTTCCTTCCAAAGCTGGCATCAGCCGATGCCAGTACATCAACTCGGTAGTGCTTAGAAAAAGTGTGCACAGAGGACCAAGTGGCCGCTCTGCACAGTTGATCAGCAGAAGCTTGATTCTTGTAGGCCCAGGAGGCCCCAATAGATCTGGTGGAATGGGCAGTCACCCTGAAGGGAACATGCTTATTCCTCAACTTATAGGCTTCCCGGATGGTAGCCTTAATCCAAGAGGCAATGGTAACTTTGGAAGCCGGTCTTCCTGCCCTAGGCCCCTCAGGAATGACGAATAGAGCGTCAGACTTCCTGATAGATTCGGTGCGGTGAACATAAAACTTGAGGCAACGCACCACATCCAACAAATGGAGATCTCTTTCCTTGTCAGATGAAGGATTAGGGCAGAAAGAGGGAACCACAATCTCCTGATTGATGTGAAACTCAGACACAACCTTGGGTAAGAATTCCTTGGTAGTGCGAAGCACAGCCTTATCCTTGTGGAACACCAGGTAAGGAGGTTTACAAGACAATGCCTGTAACTCTGCCACCCGGCGTACTGACACAATAGCCAAAAGGAAGGCCATCTTCCAAGTCACAAGACGTAATGGAATGGAAGCCAAGGATTCAAACGGTGGTCGCTGAAGAACTCCCAGCACCAAATTGAGATCCCACTGGGGAGCAGGACTCTTGAAGGCAGGTCGAACATGAGTCACACCTTGGAAGAAGACTTTCACATCAGGAAGGATGGCAATCCGTTCCTGGAAAAACACAGACAAGGCAGAGGTCTGAACTTTGAGGGAACTCAGACTGAGCCCCTTGTCCACACCGTCCTGCAAGAAGGCCAGGACAGTGGGAAGATGGAAGTCAAGAGACAACTGCTTGACAGAGCACCATGTCACGAAAGTTGACCAAATGCGATGATAGATCTTGGAAGACACAGGCTTACGAGCACTGAGCATCGTCGACACCACAGAAGGAGAAAAGCCTTTCTTAGCTAGAATCGAGGATTCAACCGCCATGCCATCAAACGGAGAGAGTGAACATCCTCTTTCCACAGATACCCCTGAAGAAGCAGGTCCGGACGGGCTGGAAGTGGGATTGGATCCTTCACTGACATGGCCATCAATTCCGGAAACCAGGACTGGCGAGGCCAGTTTGGAGCAATCAGGATGACAGGACAACGTTCTCTCTTCAACTTCTGAATAACTCTGATCAATAGAGGAAGAGGGGGGAAGATGTAAGCCAGGGAGAAGTCCCAAGGGATCGACAAGGCATCCACCGCTAGAGCAAGGGAGTCCCTCAGACGGGAGCAAAACACCGGAACCTTCCTGTTGTGTCTGGTAGCCATCAGATCCACCACTGGCATCCCCCACCGTTGAGTGAGCATGTGAAACACCTCTGGGTGAAGAGCCCATTCTCCGCTGTCGACGGTGTGACGACTGAGGAAGTCTGCCATGACGTTGTCCACGCCTGGAATATGAACTGCAGAGAGGACAGGCACGTGATCTTCTGCCCAAGACAAAATATCCTTGACTTCCCACCAGGCGGAACCGCTTCTTGTGCCGCCTTGTCTGTTGATGTAAGCCACCGCCGTGGCGTTGTCGGACTCTACTCTGACTGGAAGACCGGTCAATTGAGACTCCCAGTGCCTCAGGGCCAGCCGGACAGCTCGAAGTTCCAGAACATTGATGGAGAGCATGGATTCCTCCAGACCCCATTTCCCCTGAGCACTGAAGCGACCCCAGACTGCACCCCAGCCCCGAAGGCTGGCATCCGTTGTGACTGTGGTCCAATGAGGAACTAGAAAGGATTTCCCTTTCAAGAGATGAGAGAGATCTAACCACCAGTGCAGACTCGACTCGACATGAGGAGGAAGAGAAACAGACAGATGTTGATGATCTGGATGATTCCTGCACGTCTGGATCACAAATCTCTGAAGATCCCTGGAGTGGGCCATTGCAAATGGAACTGCTTCGATCGTGGAAATGAACTTCCCCACTAAGGACGACAACTTCGGAACTGGAATTTCGTCCATGTCCAGAATCCCAGCCACTCTGACGGCTATCTGGTGAGCCACGTCCTCTGGAAGAAACACCATGCATTGGCGAGTGTCGAACAGGAGACCCAGGAACAGAAGCCTCTGAGAAGGAATCAAGTCCGACTTGTCCAGATTCAGGATCCATCCGTGACGGTTCAGGGTGTGCATGCACCTCTGCAACTGCTGGTGGAGAAGCTCCGCTGAGGAGGCCTTCAGTAGGAGATCGTCCATGTAGGGTGTCACTCTGATCCCATCCTGATGGAGCACCGCTATCAAGGAGCCCAGCACCCGCTGGAAGACTTGAGGAGCTGTAGTCAGTCCAAAGGGGAGCGCTGTAAATTGAAAGTGTCCCCTGTGGCAGGCAATCCTGAGATACTTCCTGCTCTCTGGATGAATAGGGATGTGAAGATAAGCATCCTGAAGGTCCAGGGAGGCAAGAAACTCCCCTGGAGACATTGCTGCAATCACAGAGCGCAGGGACTCCTGGCGGAAGTGGGAAGTCACCACATAGGCATTGAGATCTTTTAGATCCAAGATGGGACGGGCTCCTCCGTCCTTTTTGGCTACCACAAACAGGTTGGAATAAAATCCTGAACCTGTGTCCCCCTGCGGAACCGCCTCCAGGACCTCTTTGTCCAAGAGATCCTGAATAGCGTCGTCGAACAGACGCCTTTTTGAGGGTTCCTGAGAAGGACGAGTAAAATGGAACCGAAAAGGAGGAAGGGAAGAGAAAGGGATCCTGTATCCCTCTGACACCACCTGAAGAACCCATGGGTCCGCCACTGACTCCTCCCAAGTCCGGCGAAAGATGCGGAGACGACCGCCTACAGCCGGATGCGGACCCGGGTTCGGCGAGTCATGCCGAAGCAGTCTTGGACGTCTTGGCCTTGGAGGCAACTTTGGGCCTCCAGGACTGTTTGGGCTTGGAGGAGGAGCGCGTAGTGGGAGGACCCGTTTGGGCCGAGGAGCGTGTCTCAGTCTGAAAGGAACGAAAGGACCGATTGCGTTTGGCTGGAAACTTTTTCTTAAAGACTGAGGGTAGAAGAGTACTTTTACCGCCAGTAGCCTCACTGATCATTTCTTTGAGCTCAGAGCCAAAGAGCAAATTCCCCTGAAAGGGCAAGGAAAGCAAGGCTTTCTTAGAGGCTGTATCAGCAGACCAAATTTTCAGCCAAAGAGCGCGTCTAGCCACCACAGAAGAAGTGGAGGCCCTCGCCATCATGCGCACAGCATCAAAAGCAGCATCAGCAACATAGTTCTGAGCTTCAGTGATATTAGCAAGAAGCTGCAACTGTTCAGATACAGGCGCATCCTGGCGAACCGCTTCAGTCAGTCGTTCAGTCCAGGCTGCAATAGCCCTATTAACCCATGCCACAGCAAAGGTGGGGCGCATGGCAGTGCCAATAGAGGCAAAAATAGATTTAAGAGAGAGCTCTAATTTCTTATCCGTCCAGTCCTGCAAGGCAGAGGCATCTGAGACAGCCAAAGCAGTAGATTTGGATAGTCTAGACACAGGAGCATCCACCTTGGGAGGATGAACCCATTTTGCCAGCTCCGCTTCGGGAAAAGGGTAAAGTTTGGCAAACTTTTTGGCGACAGAGGAAGATCTATCAGGATTCTTCCATGCCTCAGAAACCAGACGGGCAAGAGTAGGGTTAGTTGGAAAACAAACAACAGGTTTAGATGGCTTTTTCTGAAAAACATCAGTAGGATCATAAGTGGATTCCTGAGTCAGAGGAAGGTTGAGCGTATTCAGAACCGCTCTGATCAGACCCTCAGCCGAAACTTCAGGGTCACACTCATAGGGGTCCCCAATGGACCTGTTAGATTCAATAACAGTACGTTCCTCAGCATCAGAATCCTGTAAAAGTTCTTCTTCAGAAGAATCAGTGATATCAGGAGCTCCCTGTGGCTTAGGCAGGGAGGTCCTGATAGTAGAGGGGGTCTGCCAGACCTGGAGAGCCCCCTGTACCTGAGAGGGAAAGAGTTGAAGCGTGGATCTGAGATCCCTAGTGGCAGCTTTAAACTCCCTCACCCAAGATGGCTCAATAGCGTGGCTGGGAAGCCCAGGGTTGCTATCTTTATCAGTACAATTAGGGCATAGATCCCCCACATTATCGCAATCCAGCCCAATGTGGCAAGAGGAGCAAAACGCCATGGGGGTAGAAGACCCCCCAGCCTCCTTAGTCTTGGGTCTAGCCCCTAGCTCCAGTGAAGTAGACATGCTCACAGCGTCAATATACCCCACAAAAAACACTATCACCCAGAAGAGTGTTAAAGATTAAAGTTTCACCCCAGAAAAGGTCTAAAAACGGACTTATCTGGCCAGCGAAGGGTTAATCTGGTGAGGAGAGAGAAGGCTCGGTCCCTGCGTAGTGTACTCGCCTTGGAAAAGTACCACAAAATGGCGGCCGTCATGACAGCCAATCAGAAACAAGCGCGAGCTAAGCGCTCATGGGAAATGTAGTTTTCCCTATGCAAGTACCCCAAACAGTGCCCGAAGCCCCCCTGAACCCCCTACATTAATAAAACACCAACCGGATGATAGAGCAGGAGCCTAGCATTAAAATGAGCCCACTCTGAAGTTGCTGTGACAAGCGGTTTCAGAGATATGTCCCAAACTGTGAATTCCCATAGAGAGTAAAGGAGCTCTGCTGCTGAGCGGGAAAAAGCCGCGCTTAAAGGCGCGGAACACCATTTTTAATAAAGTTTAGTAAAACATTAAAAAGTGCCCAAACAAGCATGAAATACATGAGAAACATAAATAAATGAATACCCAATGCTCCAAAACTCAGAGAATAACACAGAAATTGCATAAATAGCTGATAATGCAATAAAAACACCCTATGAGTGCTGGAGTGTATTAAAACTCCCAAATACAAGCCCATCAAAGGGACACTGTGGGGACAAGTGGACCTTCAGCACTCAATGGGTGACTCACCTTTCTCGCAGACTTCTGTCTTCAGGTGACCATGATAGGGAGGGAAAGAACCAGAGGTAATTTCCCCAACAGGGGAGCTGCTTAACACAAGCTGTCCCCTCTTCAGGTATAGGTCCACAGAAATCCCTGGAAGCTGCACCAGCCACTTTGAAGAGGGCAATTCACAGCCATGGTCACCCTCCTAATGGTGGTATTCCATATTTGAATAAAAAATAATAAAACTCTAAGAAGCATAGCTGTTCTCTGCCTGGTGTGCAAGCACACCAGGAACAAATCAATATGGGTGGCTCTGGCCAGAAGGTGGCTTAAGTAAGAGGGGAGGCTCCGCCCCTTGCAGATTATTTGCATAATTGTTCCTGCCTATTAAAGGGGACTACACATCCCATGGTACCAGTGACCTGTATTGGACGACAGTGAAACACCATTTTTTCACACTTATATTTTAGTGTTGCTCTGGATTTCAATCAGATGATATTTGCAGATTTTTTAAGTGCTTTACATTAGTGGTGAGTTACATCCTCTGAGTACAGCAATGCCCCATATGCATAGTTTTGTCAGGGTTTGGGGGAACTATTGGGCCCAGTAGGGAACATGTGTGTTTCATTATCAGAGATGGAAAAAAACTTAGGGTGCTTTGCTTCCCATTATATTTTGATAGTGTTAGATCTAAGGAGAGATGTGTTTTGAAAAATAAAAAAAAAAACAACAGGATAGTTCAGGGGGAAAAAGTGGCCAAATAATAAAATAAACTTTACAGTACTACTGCATTTTGCCTGCATGGTAGTGCTGTAAGCAGTCACCCATGCAGAGACCAGGTTTGGAAGGACAATCAGGACAGTAAGTTGGGGTTTCTCTTTGTATTCCCTTGCTGTAGCAAACCCTGCAGTGCTTTTGTGGGTTTTTCTTTTGGGGGGATTTTATAAATAAAGTGTACTACCCCGGGTTTTTGTGGCATTATTTCTGTTGCCCCTTGAAACAAAAATTGCGAAATAAGTTGGAGCTGATACTGCAGAACATTAAATTTTATAGTGGGGTTTGCCAATTTGAAAATTAAAAAATAATTGTATACTGCAGTCTGCATCATGTAAATGGCAACCTTTTTGTACCATGCCCTATACTTTCATGGCTGCATGAGTTGATCACACAGATCAACTCCCCCATGTGCTTATTGTAGTCTTTGATGCAGACTGGCTTTTTTAGTACCCCCCTTCTGCCACGAACAGATACTGCCACAGTTTTGTCCTCATGCATAGTGAAAAGCATGTATACTTTTTTGTCTTTAAGCTTAACTGCCAGCAGCTCTTCTTGACACAAAGCAGAAGAAGTCCCAGTTTTTAGTTTTTTTTGCTTCCAGTTCTTTGGGCATCTCCCTGCAATTGTGCCTGACAGTGCCACAGGCCACAGTGTCAAAATAAAAAAGTGACTTAAAAGGGGGCTGGTGTAGTAGTTGTCAACATATGAATGATATCCTTTATTTAATAAGGGGTAAATTAGATCCCAAACAATTTTTCCATTTGTTCCCAGAGATTCGGGGCAACCAGGAGGATCAAGTTGGCTGTCCTTGCCCTCGTAAATTCGAAAATCCTGGGTATAGCCTGTGGCACTTTAGCACAATTTATAAAATTTAACGCCGAATTTAGATCGCTTAAAGGTGATGTATTGCTTGAAACCTAACCTGCCTTTATATTTCATAAGGGATTAATCTATACGTATTTGTTTTTTGGGGGTATATACTTGGGCAAACTTTTACTTTAAATCATTTATTAGGGGGCGAATTTTGAACAATCTATCATACTGGGGGTGTTCTTTTGGGAGGTATTATGATTAAAGTGCATAAAGCGCAAAATCATTTTATATCTAGTCTTGGTCATTGTTTTGGCGAATATAGGGGTATCATATATGGGGTTTTTACTCCAGTTTGATCTAGTACTTGGTTTTTTAACTGTTCCCATTGTCATTGTAAGGGCCCAGAATTTCTTAAATTCTAAAAGGTCTGTGGGTTGCCATATTTCTTCCTTGGAAACGAATGCTGATGGGTTGGCGACAATATATTGGGCTGCATATAAATTTGTCTGAGAAACGATTTCCCCCAAAATTTCTTCCCCTAAAAATAAAAAAACTGAACATGGTTAAATCCTGCCACATCCACTTGAATTCCTGGGTTGCCTGTGAATTCAGGAATTTGTGGGCATAAATTCGCTGATGATACCCATTCATGAGCAGGAGTGGCTGTACTTGTGGCAGCTCTTGGGGCATTTCTTAGGGCAACTCTTTGGGAAGGTCTTTGGGCTGCTCTTTGGGAAGTTGCTGGGGCAGCTCTTGGGGCATTTGCCGGAGCAGCTCTTGGGGCAGCTCTTGGAGCAGTGCATCTTTTTTTGACAGAAGGCCCCGCATCATCACTAAAGCTGCTCTCACTCTCAGAAAACTGAGTGTCTGTGGCTTCTGAGTCAGTCGCCAAAAAGGAATATGCCTCTTCTAAACTGTACCTCCACTGCATTTTAAACACCTACTCTAAACTAAATAATTACTAACTCTCACCCCAAATGGTCACTATTCCTATGATAATTTTTTTTTGTATTTTTTTTCCCTACGCTACTCCTAAACCTAAGTCTATCCCTAAGCCTTAACCTAACACACGTATTCCTTGAGCCTACCCAACCCAACTACCTATATAAACTAGCTTATAATATAAAATGAATTTTTAAATAAAATACAATTTTTTTTCTTACGCTACTCCTAAACCTAAATCTAACCCAAAGCCTTACCCTAACACACGCATTCTTTGAACCTATCCAACCCAACTACCTATCTAAACTAGCTTATAATATAAAATCAATTTGTAAATAAAATAAACTTTTTTTTTTGTTTTTTTTCCTATGCTACCCCTAAACCTAAATCTAACCTTAAACCTTACCCTAACCCATGTATACCCTGAACCTACCTAACCCAAGTCAAGTACCTATCTAAACTATAATTACTATATATATATATATATATATTTTTTTTATTTTTTTTTTATTATTTTTTTTTTCAGTTTTTTTTTAGTTTTTTTTCCCCTACTCTACTCCTAAACCTAAATCTAACCCTAAACCTTTCCCTAACACAAGTAGACTAAACCTACCCAACTACCTACCTAAACTACCTAAAATAAACTAATCAAATTTAATAAAAAAAAATAAAAAAAATGTAAAAACATTTTTTAAAAATACAAGGGGGATGGGGGATATACCACAGATCAGCAAACACTGATCTGCAGCAAACTGATCACTAGTAGAGTGATCAGATGGGGGATAACTGTATTGATCACTGCAGCAACAGTGATCAAAGGGTTAATTCTATTTTTAAACAGGTTTTTTTTTTGCTTGCAGGAATGCTGGAACAGGCTCTGGAACACAGCACAGCAGATGTCTCACTGTCTCTCTCCACCTCAGAAGTGTCTAAGATGGAGGGAGGCAGAGAGATGTGACAGGGATGGTATTTGTAAATACTGTCCCTGTCATTCTGTTTTTGCAACATGTGATTTGCTAATCAAGCGAATCACATGTTGCAACAATGTTGCTACTGGCTGTAACTAAGTGCCCAGGTACCGGAGCGCTTAGTTACAGCCATCCCGCGCTCTCCCATTGCTCTGTGCGGCAGCGATGGGAAAGTTAACCCATAATGGTCCAGGACCATCATGGGTCCTTAAGTGAAATCCTTAACGGATTAAATACCCTCATCCCCTCCCCTCATATTTCAACAGTAAATGTCTTTATTCCATTATAACTCATGGTTCCTAATGTTATGGACAATATACAGAATTGAATGTTGCATGCTATAATGTAGCCTAACTTTTTTAATATGTTGTATTTGCCAGGACTAAATACTTCATATTCCTTTTCCCCCTACTTCTATCACTCCCCTTTTGTCATGTGTATAACTGTTGCTATAAGAAGAACAATTTCTGTGGGCTTAGAGCAGTGATTCTCAACTCGTTTTCTTGGTACACACCAACAGGTTACATTTTCAGGATATCCCTATGCCAGCAACTGTAGATCAATCACAATGACAGGCACCAATTACCCACCTGTAATTAAGCAGGGTTATCCTGAAAACCTGGCCTGTTTGTTTACACAGGACAAACTTTGAGAATGAATGGCTTAGAGCAGTCTTTAACCCTTTGAGTGCCAGAGTGGTGTCCAACTCATTGCTTTGCAATGTGTTAGACACCCTTCTGGCACTCAGTGTTAATTAGAAGACTGACATTTTCATTTCTGTATAAGTGGCCATTTTGACTAGGTTATATATTTAATAGATATGTACAGTAAGAAAAAGGGCTCTGATTTAAAACTAAACTACCAGTGGGTTCCTGGCTCATCCCAGATTCGGTCTGGATATTTAAAGAATCAAAAGCAGGTCTATATTCCATGTTTGTTCAGTTTGTCATGAAAGGAGAAATCACAGTAAATGAGGTAGATATCTTTAGATGGTTTGTGTGCCAGAGTGATACTCAATAGTTTGTGAACAAGGCCAGATTTCTCATTAGTCAAAGTAGGCAACTGCCCAAAGAGCTAAAGTTTGAGGAGTGCCGGGGCTGGCCACATCCACATACTGAGTTGTGGATGTGGCCAGTGCAATCTAATTGTTCCAAAACCAGTTTATATATCCTGGCTATTATTTAACCCCTTCGATGCATTATCTAATCATTGTGATATTTTATTTCCATTCTATAGTGCAATTGGTTTCCACCAGAATAGCTTTCTACATAAGGCCCTTAATTATAAAAATATAACCACTGAACGCATGAAAGAATGAAGCATTGGACATAAATCTGCAATGCTTTAATTTTTTTTAAATAAACATGGAATGCTATTTTAGTACCACTGTGATTACTCAGAGTTTTTACATTTGCCCTCTTGCTGACTGGCCTTTAAAAGCCTCACCCACTTTCAGTCAGACTCTGATAAAGAGCTTTAATTAGTCTGCAATGTGTCAATCAGCAACCCCACACTTACTTCCATTTATTTTTGTCTAGTATTTATGTGCTAGTTATATGCAGATATATCAAATGTACACTATTTTAATTACTTATGTGTAGCCAGCCTCCTTTGGCTTGTTTTAGATATCATGAGGACCTCTCCTAGAGCCAGCATTGTATTAAGGCAGAAAGAGGCAAAAGGTAATACTTATTGTGGTTCCTACCATAGTTACTGCATCTTCTGTACATCCATTCCTCCCCTCCAATCCGGTACCACCCACAGAGATGACTAAAGTGACTTACCTCACTAACACAGGCTGGGTTACAGAAGAAGTAACACCTCTTAAAAATAACCCCACCATTTTATTTATTATGGCGAAAGAATCTTCATGGCCCATACAAATTTAACCCTTGTGCCTTTATTCAAGAGAGAACATCTTGAATCCGTCCTGAATGTCATGTCTATGAAGGCAGACTTGACATTTGCTAACAAGACCGCAGAACACATTCTCCACCACTGCATATAGTAATTTTAACACTTTAAGGAACAGAGGGATGTGCAACACACTGCTTTACAACAAGTTGCCCATCACTCTGGACCTAAAAGGGTTAAGTAGGATCATGAACTCTGCCTGCTTCAATTTGGAAAAAAAACTGGCAGAAACTCAATGTTCCTGACACCCGTGAGTGATTGAGTTATTTCATGAAAGAAGGCAAAATTGATAGGGTGTATCAGGATTTCACTGGAATAGTATGGTAAGTGGGGTGTTATTATTAATTGGTGGTAATTATTCTTGGAGCCCACACGTAGGCATAGTTGGTTTTGTACTGCAGTGTGTTAGTAGCTATTTTCATTATCCTTTAAATAACATTGAAAAAAGATGCTCCATAACCTTGTCTAAACTCATACTGTGTGGATTACATCTGGAGAGACACCACAAGAATCACTGCAAGAGGTAATCCGCTATAGATGTGAAAATGGACATTGTTATTTACCTCAGCACCCCATTTGTGGGATCTGTAACCATCTGGTGACATGATCACACACTACTGTATCACTGGGGAATCCTTCTCAGCTGGAGACCTTATCTTGACATCACTCCTAGGACCATGTGAATACTATTGGAGGTATTGTACTCCTTACTGTGTGAAGGCTAGGTGATTATGTTATTACCCAGCATAAAGTAAAATTAATAAAAATAAATAAATACAATGGGGGTCCTATCAGAGCCTTGATCTTACCCCTCCACCTGCTGCTATGGTTGCTATTAGTGTTGAGCGAGCATGCTCGGCCGATGCTCGGATCGGCTCGAGCATCGCTCTGCTCGGCACATGGCGGTACTCGTACGAGTACCGCATGTGCTCGCCCGCCATGTTCGGGTCTCCTCCCCGCACGTTTTGCGGCTGCTGCGCAGCCAATAAACGTGCAGGGAGGCTCTGACATCGGTGTAATGCCAGCAGCCATGTTGGCTGCTGGCATTACACTGATTGGCTGGCCAGAACCCGTGGTCAGGTGCTGTATAGCACCTGACCAGCGAGTTCGGCTCAGTCTGAGCCAGGGAGAGCTGAGGATAGGAAGGGAAAGGCAGTGTAGGGAGGAAAAAAACAAAAATTGTGAAAAAAAAAGAACCAAAAGTCCTTTTTAGGACTACTGTGTGTGGGGGCAGCAGGTTATTTGGTGTGGGGGGGAAAAAAAAAAAAAAAAAAAAAAAAAAATATATATATTCTGTTTAGTGTGCAAAGTTGCAGATTAGAGCACATTCTGTTTAGTGTGCACAGTTGCAGATTAGAGCACATTCTGTTTAGTGTGCAAAGTTGCAGATTAGAGCACATTCTGTTTAGTGTGCAAAGTTGCAGATTAGAGCACATTCTGTTTAGTGTGCAAAGTTGCAGATTAGAGCACATTCTGTTAAGTCTTCAAACTAAAATATCAAAGTCACGTATTCCATTCAGTGTGCGTCGCCGCAGTTTAGCAGCACATTCTGAGTACTGTGCAGAGTTGCAGAATAGGAAGAAATACTGTTAAGTCTTCAAACTAAAATATCAAAGTCACATATTCCATTCAGTGTGCTTCGCCGCAGTTTAGCAGCACATTCTGTGTACTGTGCAGAGTTGCAGAATAGGAAGAAATACTGTTAAGTCTTCAAACTCAAATATCAAAGTCACATATTCCATTCAGTGTGCTTCGCCGCAGTTTAGCAGCACATTCTGTGTACTGTGCAGAGTTGCAGAATAGGAAGAAATACTGTTAAGTCTTCAAACTAAAATATCAAAGTCACATATTCCATTCAGTGTGCTTCGCCGCAGTGTAGCAGCACATTCTGTGTACTGTGCAGAGTTGCAGAATAGGAAGAAATACTGTTAAGTCTTCAAACTCAAATATCAAAGTCACATATTCCATTCAGTGTGCTTCGCCGCAGTTTAGCAGCACATTCTGTGTACTGTGCAGAGTTGCAGAATAGGAAGAAATACTGTTAAGTCTTCAAACTAAAATATCAAAGTCACATATTCCATTCAGTGTGCTTCGCCGCAGTGTAGCAGCACATTCTGTGTACTGTGCAGAGTTGCAGAATAGGAAGAAATACTGTTAAGTCTTCAAACTAAAATATCAAAGTCACATATTCCATTCAGTGTCTTTCACCGCCGTTTAACAGCCTATTCTGTGTACTCTGCAGAGTTGCAGAATTATAAGAAATACTGTTAAGTTTTCAAACTCAAATATTAAAGTCACATATTCCATTCAGTGTCTTTCACCGCCGTTTAACAGCCTATTCTGTGTACTCTGTACAGTTGCAGAATTATAAGAAATACTGTTAAGTTTTCAAACTCAAATATTAAAGTCACATATTCCATTCAGTGTCTTTCACCGCCGTTTAACAGCCTATTCTGTGTACTCTGTACAGTTCCAGAATTATAAGAAATACTGTTAAGTTTTCAAACTCAAATATTAAAGTCACATATTCCATTCAGTGTGTTTCAACGCCGTTTAACAGCCTATTCTGTGTACTCTGCAGAGTTGCAGAATAGTAAGAAATACTGTTAAGTTTTCAAACTCAAATATTAAAGTCACATATTCCATTCAGTGTGTTTCACCGCCGTTTAGCAGCCTATTCTGTGTACTGTGCAGAGTTGCAGAATTATAAGAAATACTGTTAAGTTTTCAAACTCAAATATCAAAGTCACATATTCCATTCAGTGTGCTTCGCCGCAGTGTAGCAGCACATTCTGTGTACTGTGCAGAGTTGCAGAATAGGAAGAAATACTGTTAAGTCTTCAAACTAAAATATCAAAGTCACATATTCCATTCAGTGTCTTTCACCGCCGTTTAACAGCCTATTCTGTGTACTCTGCAGAGTTGCAGAATTATAAGAAATACTGTTAAGTTTTCAAACTCAAATATTAAAGTCACATATTCCATTCAGTGTCTTTCACCGCCGTTTAACAGCCTATTCTGTGTACTCTGTACAGTTGCAGAATTATAAGAAATACTGTTAAGTTTTCAAACTCAAATATTAAAGTCACATATTCCATTCAGTGTCTTTCACCGCCGTTTAACAGCCTATTCTGTGTACTCTGTACAGTTCCAGAATTATAAGAAATACTGTTAAGTTTTCAAACTCAAATATTAAAGTCACATATTCCATTCAGTGTCTTTCACCGCCGTTTAACAGCCTATTCTGTGTACTCTGTACAGTTGCAGAATTATAAGAAATACTGTTAAGTTTTCAAACTCAAATATTAAAGTCACATATTCCATTCAGTGTGTTTCAACGCCGTTTAACAGCCTATTCTGTGTACTCTGCAGAGTTGCAGAATAGTAAGAAATACTGTTAATTTTTCAAACTCAAATATCAAAGTCACATATTCCATTCAGTGTCTTTCACCGCCGTTTAACAGCCTATTCTGTGTACTCTGCAGAGTTGCAGAATTATAAGAAATACTGTTAAGTTTTCAAACTCAAATATTAAAGTCACATATTCCATTCAGTGTCTTTCACCGCCGTTTAACAGCCTATTCTGTGTACTCTGTACAGTTCCAGAATTATAAGAAATACTGTTAAGTTTTCAAACTCAAATATTAAAGTCACATATTCCATTCAGTGTGTTTCAACGCCGTTTAACAGCCTATTCTGTGTACTCTGCAGAGTTGCAGAATAGTAAGAAATACTGTTAATTTTTCAAACTCAAATATCAAAGTCACATATTCCATTCAGTGTCTTTCACCGCCGTTTAACAGCCTATTCTGTGTACTCTGCAGAGTTGCAGAATTATAAGAAATACTGTTAAGTTTTCAAACTCAAATATTAAAGTCACATATTCCATTCAGTGTCTTTCACCGCCGTTTAACAGCCTATTCTGTGTACTCTGTACAGTTCCAGAATTATAAGAAATACTGTTAAGTTTTCAAACTCAAATATTAAAGTCACATATTCCATTCAGTGTGTTTCAACGCCGTTTAACAGCCTATTCTGTGTACTCTGCAGAGTTGCAGAATAGTAAGAAATACTGTTAATTTTTCAAACTCAAATATTAAAGTCACTTATTCCATTCAGTGTGTGTCACCGCAGTTTAGCAGCCTATTCTGTGTACTCTGCAGAGTTGCAGAATAGTAAGAAATACTGTTAATTTTTCAAACTCAAATATTAAAGTCACTTATTCCATTCAGTGTGTGTCACCGCAGTTTAGCAGCCTATTCTGTGTACTCTGCAGAGTTGCAGAATAGTAAGAAATACTGTTAAGTTTTCAAACTCATATATATTAAAGTCATATATATCGTGTAAGATGAAGAAGGCGGGTAAAAAGGGACGGGGAAGTGGACGTGATCCTGAAAGTTCAGGGCGCGGGTCAGGACGCGGAGAAACTGTGCCTGGTGCCAGAGCACAAGAAAGAAAGACATCCACCATACCTAGCTTCATGTCTGATTTCACAGGGCGTCGCAGGACATCACTCTCGAGGTCCGACCAGTGCGAACAGGTGGTCGGTTGGATGACAGCTGATACTGCTTCCAGTCGGTTAAGCACCACCCTGTCTTCCACCAAGTCCACTCTCAGTAGCCAAGAGTCTGGTCAACATAATCCTCACTCTGATCATCCTTCCTCCCACCATACACGGTCTGGTCAAAGAAGTGATCCCACACTGGGATATAGTGATGAGCTCGTCTCATCACCAATCCTTCATTTGACCCTCTCTCCAAGCACGCTTGCAGAGGAACATGACATCTTGTGCCCTGATTCACAACCTCTAGAGGCTACCCAATCACAAGAAGATGACAGATGTGAACGGCATTTAAGGTCAAAGGAAGTAGTGGATGATGATGATGATGATGAGACACAGTTGCCATTAAATCAACCACTATTTCCTTCTCAAGACCTTGTTGAGGAGAATGTTATACAGTTGTCAATGACCGAGTATGTGGTGGGATCAAGACTTGAGGAGGATGATCAGAGTGAGGAAGTGGAGGAGGACTTGGTGGACGATGAGGTGACTGACCCCACCTGGGAAGGTGTAGAGCCGAGCGATGACAGCAGTCCTGAGGGTGAGCCATCTGCAGCACCGCAACAGGCTGGAAGAGGCAGTGGTGTGGCTACAGAAAGAAGGCGGACCGCACCAAACCGGCCCGCAAATGTTCCACGGAGCACCCCCTTGCGTAAATCTACCTTGCCAAGGGGTAGGTGTTCCGCGGTATGGCGTTTTTTTAAGGAAAGTGCGGACGACAAAAGATTTGTAGTTTGCAACCTGTGCCACACCAGAATGAGCCGAGGCATGAACACTAGAAACCTCACCACCACCAGCATGATCCGACACATGGCATCCAAGCACCGTAGTAAGTGGGAGGAACGCCTGGATCGCCCATCTGTGTCTGCAGGCCACACCACTGCCTCCTCTTCCCCTGTTTTCGGTGCCGGCCAATCGCCTGTCGAAGGCGCAGGCCCGCATACCTCCCGCCCTGCACCTGTAGCATCTGAAGCACCATCAGCGACCACATCCACTTCCCTGTCCCAGCACAGCGTCCAAATGTCGTTACCCCAGGCATTTGAGCGCAAGAGAAAATACCCAGCCACCCACCCACAGGCCATAGCACTAACCTCACACCTTTCAAAATTACTGGCCATCGAAATGCTGCCATTTAGGCTTGTGGACACTGAGTCCTTCCGCAGCCTGATGGCAGCAGCTGTCCCTCGGTACGCGGTCCCCAGCCGCCACTACTTTTCCCGGTGTGCCATCCCCGCATTACACCACCATGTGTCCCGTAACATCACCCGTGCCCTGACCAACGCAGTTACTGGGAAGGTCCACTTAACGACTGACACATGGACAAGTGCTTGTGGCCAGGGACGCTACATTTCCCTGACGGCACACTGGGTGAATGTCGTGGAGGCTGGGAGCGACTCGGACCCTGGGATGGCACGGGTGCTACCCACGCCGAGGATTGCGGGCCCTACCTCCATCAGGGTTTCCACCAGCACCTACGTTATTGGCTCCTCCTCCTCCGTTTCCACCTCCGAATTCTCTACACACACCGCCACTCCCCCATCAGCCAGTAGCTGGAAGCAGTGTAGCACTGCAGTGGGGAAGCGTCAACAGGCCGTGCTGAAGCTGATCTGCCTTGGGGACAAACAGCACACGGCCTCAGAGCTGTTGCAGGGGATTAGTCACCAGACCGAGCAGTGGCTCTCGCCACTCAACCTGCAAGCAGGCATGGTTGTGTGTGATAATGGGCGTAACTTGGTGGCGGCTTTGGAGCTCGGCAAGCTCACACACGTACCATGCCTAGCGCATGTATTTAATTTAGTGGTGCAGCGATTTCTAAAAACCTACCCCAATGTGCATGATCTCTTGACCAAGGTGCGCCGCGTGTGTGCACATTTCCGTAAGTCATCTACAGCTTCGGCCGGCCTGTTGAAGCTGCAGCAGCGCTTACAATTGCCAGCTCACCGGCTGCTGTGTGACGTGAGCACGCGCTGGAACTCCACCTTCCACATGTTGGCCCGGCTTTGTGAGCAGCAGAGGGCAGTAGTGGAGTACCAGCTGTTACACGGTCGTCGCCTCTCCGTTCAACTTCCTGTAATCAGAAGTGAGGAGTGGGAATGGATGTCAGACCTCTGCGAGGTTTTACGCAATTTTGAGGAATCGACACAGATGGTGAGCGGCGATAACGCTATTATCAGTGTAACCATCCCACTTCTGTGTCTACTGAAACGCTCGCTGCTCACAATTAAAACCGACGCTTTGCATGTGGAAGAGGTGGAAATGGGGGAGGAAGAGCTTACACAAGGTGATAGCCAGAGCACCCTCACTTCGTCTTCTCAGCGACAATTGGAGGAGGCGGAGGAGGAGGAGGAGGAGGAGGAGGAGGAGGAAGACACGGTTGCCTCCGCTACAGAGGGTAGCCATGGAACTTTAGTTCCATCTCTTCAGCGTGGGTGGGCAGAAGAGGAGGAAGAGGATGAGGATATTGAGAGTCAGCCTCCTGGTGAGGACAGCGAAATCTTGACTGTTGGTACTCTGGCACACATGGCTGACTTTATGTTAGGCTGCCTTTCCCGTGACCCACGCGTTGTACGCATTTTAGACAACACGGATTACTGGGTGTTCACCCTTCTGGACCCCCGCTACAAAGAGAATTTCTCATCTCTCATTCCTCCGGTGGAGAGGACAAGCAAAATGGTGCAATACCAGAAGGTTCTTGTTGAAAAATTGCTCCAAAATTTTCCATCTGACAACGCTGGCGGCAGAGTACGTGCTACCTTGGCCAACCGAGAAGGGGAGAAAAGGGGAGCACACAGCAGTTCCGACAAAGGCAGGGCAACACTCTCCAAGGCGTGGGACACCTTCATGACACCCCGCCAGCACCCTCACCCTGATGCGCAGCCTAGTGTCACAAGGAGGGAAAAGTTTTGGAAGATGGTGAAGGAGTACGTAGCAGACCGTGTCAGCGTCCTCAATGATCCCTCTGTGCCTTACAACTACTGGGTGTCCAAGCTGGACACGTGGTATGAACTGGCACTCTACGCCTTGGAGGTGCTGGCCTGCCCTGCCGCCAGCGTTCTGTCTGAGCGGGTATTTAGTGCTGCTGGTGGCATCATAACAGATAAGCGTATCCGCCTTTCCACCGACAATGCTGATAGGTTGACACTTATAAAAATGAACAAGGCCTGGATTTCCCCTGACTTCTCCACTCCACTGGAGGAAAGCCCCGGGGGAACATAAACTCACTTTATATATGTTATTTACAATGATGGGAATACTCTGTATTCCCATTCACCCCTTCCACCCCAAAAACGGGTATATGGTTGACTCTTAATGTTCTCATCCTCCTCCTCCTCTTCCATATGCCCTGGGATATAATTTTTATATAGGGCCAGCTCACCAGCGTGCCCTGGGATATAATTTTTATATAGGGCCAGCTCACCAGCGGGCCCTGTGATATAATTTTTATATAGGGCCAGCTCACCAGCGGGCCCTGTTTGCCAATTTTTATATAGGTCAGCTCACCAGCGGGCCTTCTCATATAATGTTTTATTGGGTCAGCTCTCTAGCGGGCCCTCTCATATAATGTTTTATAGCGTCAGCTCACTAGCGGGCCTTCGCATATAATGTTTAGGATGGTCAGCTCTGCAGCAGACCCTCACCCATAATGTTTTAGATGGTCAGCTCAGCGCACGTTTCCCTCTTAATCATGGCCTCAGTTCTGAAAATCAAGGAAATTTTTGGGAGAATTTGCCTCTGCGCACGTTTCCCTCTTAATCATGGCCTCAGTTCTGAAAATCAAGGAAATTTTTGGGATAATTTGCCTCTGCGCACGTTTCCCTCTTAATCATGGCCTCACTTCAGAAAATCGATGAAATTTTTGGGAGAATTTGCAGATGATATACAAGTAAATATACAGCAAATACTGTTTGGTAACAATTTTTCGCCTAAAGTCGTTTTTATTTTCCTTTTTGTGTGTTTTACGGTCAGTCTGTAAAAATGGCGTACTACGGGCGAAAGATCGTTCCCAGCAGCGATGTTGGAGTCCAAGGTGCATCCAGACATCCTCCCTATGCTGTCCCTGAACCATTTCTGTAGTGTTTCCATCTTTTTCTGCCCTTTTCCTATGGACCAGGCACCCTCCCCTCATCAGAGCAGGGGGTGCCTGGTGTAATGCTCGAGTCCTCCCATTGACTTCAATGGGGCTCGGGTGCTCGGCCGAGCACTCGAGCCTCAGGGGGTGCTCGGTCAGAGCACCCGAACATCCGAGCATTGGGGTGCTCGCTCATCACTAGTTGCTATCCTTGGTAAGCTGGAAGTATCTCTACTCTATCAATGATACCCATTAGGGAGGGACAGAACAACCGGATATGCTACAGGTGTTGTAATCTAAAAAAAACATCATGATGGATTATAATCGACAAAAGCTGGGTGGTCTCAGGATGACCACCAATTCATTAGGGGATACATGACATGACTGTGTGATCACCTTACAAGCAAGAATAAATTAAGTTAAGGAGTGCAGGAGTTTAGCTCATGACACTTGGTAGGTGCAGAGAATTATAGAAGTGTGTGGCTGCTATTTGTACCCTTGTACAAAAGATTTTGACTATGGTGTGGAACATATCACTTTAATAATTGGAAATTTCAGTATATATGGAGCTGTCAGTGGCCCCCTGAATACTAGGTCCTGGTACAGTTACACCTCCTGCACCATCTGTGCTTTCTCCAGTGTGAGCAGATGCCAACTGTGTTACTTAGTGAAGTCATTTCAGCTCACATCGCCAGACACACTACTCAAGGCCACAGGCATGGCAGGCTCACTGCACTCTCTGGAACCTGGCATGTCTGTGCAGGGAAGAAGCAGGCAATAAATCTGGAATAGGTCTGACCCCCCATTTTTCTGTACCTTTCTTCTCTGACCATAGTAGTACTCCTTTTTGTACTTTACTATTTACTTTCCATGAATCCCATATCATTTTAATTATTTTTGTTTGGATTTATTTATGTTCTTTAATAAAGTCTATATTTAAAAACATGTATTTAACCCCTTAGGGACCCTTGACGTACCAGGACCGTCACGGTCCTTGAACTACTCAAGGACCGATGACGGTCATGGTACGTCACGTACTTTTTACTTACAGTGCTCTACCGGGAGCGCTGTAAGTAAAAATAGGCCATGAAATAGACCGCTCCAAGATCGGAGCGATCTCTTTCAAGCCCCATAGTGACACGCTGATACACGTGACAGGTCACGTGTACCGGCGCGTCAAAGTGCCCCTATGCGGTCGTTATGGGACGGAAATGTCCCATAACCTCCGGTCCTTAAGGGGTTAAATCAATGGTGAACTGTGAATTTATTGTTGCCCCTGGAGTACAGTGGGTATGCTACAGAACAGCACATAGGTAACTTTCTGTAATTTCACACTTAACTCTAAGAACATGCCGTGTAACAATGTATATCACAATTGGTGTTTGCTGATTCTATGTTTATAACACATTTTAAAGAAGCAGTAAACTTTTTCTTATGAAAACACTTATGTTATAGAACATTTCCTGCTGAATAAAACAAAGTCACTCCCATCACTGTCAGATATTTTATTCAAAATTTATAGCAGTTCAAATAATCAGAAAATGAAATTACGGTGCATTTACTTCCTGATAGTTCTAACTGACAGGAAGTGACAGGCAGTTTCTATCACATTCTGTGGAGAACTGTATGGGCCAAATGTTCAAAGAAGTAGTGAAATAGCTTTTGTCGTTTGTAAAACTTTTCAAAGTACAGTGTCGTTGGGATCATTAATATTTTCAGAGAGTGTCGGTTGTGATCAGAAATATGTCGTTTGTCCTGACTGAAATTGTCGTATGTAATGACAAAAAATGTCTTAACTAACGATAAAAATGTCTTAACTAATGACAAAAATGTCTTTAACCCCTTAAGGACCATTGACGTGGCAGGACCGTCGCGCTGGTCCGGCACTTCAGGACCAGTGACGGTCCTGGCACGTCACGTACTTTTACTCACCGCGCTCCTGTAGGAGCTCGGTGAGTAATACCGGGCACTGAAGTTGATCGCTCCAAGACCGGAGCGATCTCTTCCAGTGCCCCGTTTGACGTGCCACCCCACGTGATCAGTCACGTGGGACGGCACATCAAAGTTTCCTATGTGGTCCTTAAGGGACGGCGCGCCCCGGGACCGCTGGTCCATAAGGGGTTAAAAATGTCTTCACTAACAACAAAAATGTCTTAACTAAAGACAAAAATTCTCACTCCCTCCACTTTTTTCTTAACGTACAAATTTTGTCTTTTTGTTTTTTTGTTGTTAGTTATGACAAATTTTCTTTTCCTTTTTTCCTTTTTTCTTAACGTACAAATTTTGTCTTTTTGTTTTTTTGTTGTTAGTTATGACAAATTTTCTTTCCCTCTATACGACACTGGAGGATAGTTTAGCCACACCCTTGCTACGCACCTTTGCCCGTCAATTCTGTAGTTGTATCGTACACAATGGACATTGCTATTCTGTTGTTGTATACTCTATATAAAATATGTCGTTCATGCATAGAATTACTTATTTTTGTGTTTCACACAACATTTTTTTTGTCGTTATCCCTTTGAACATACGGCCCTGTGTCTCTGACTTTCCTGACTTTCCTCTTCATTTGAATATAACAAAAAAACTAATTAGAATTTGACCACTAGAGGGCACTGCTAATGTAAAAAAAAAACATGGGTTTAAACTGCATTAACTCTGGAAATATAAATCTCTGGGCAGTGGGAGTACCCTTATTTTAGTCAATAGGAAAATCCCTACAATATATATTTTTTCATAAAAAAAGTTTACTGCTCCTTTAAGTATTTTAAATAAACTGGAATATTTAGCATTGCAATTAACTCTGCAAAATACAGCATTTGATGAAAAAAGAACATATCTTTGATGTAATTGTAAACTGACATTTCATTTGAAAGTTGGATTTTCAGCTAGAGTTTTCAGTAAAACAGTAACAGTTTAATTCAGAGATTGGAAATTGTCGCTGGTGAGATTTTGCTGGACAACAATTCCCATAATCCTCAGCCAGTTTATGGGTTACAATTTGCCCGCCTCTGCTTTAAGTACACTTCCACTGAAAGCTTGTCAAGTATGTACCAAAGAAATTAATAAATTAGCAATCAGTATAGAGAAAATAAGACAGAATTTGCCTTTGATACTGTGATATTACATTAACATAACCTCATTATTACCATAGTCTTGTAATGAGCAATGTTCTTTAACACTTTGGGAATATAACCCTCATCACCTCTACTGCACAGCTGATCATGATTAATTTGGGCTTTCAGAAGGTAAACTAAATTAACAGAAAACTGATGTTACCTTATGATCTCTGGATGCTTCCCTACCTATAACATTCCAAATGAAATTTAAAATGTTAATTAACTATAGCAGCATGATGCTTGTTTAATCCATGATATGCATATTAAAAATCTGCACATTGTTTTATTATTAAAGTAATGGACTATTTTAAGGCCGTAATGAAGGTCCATTGGGGATGGACATTGGGAATGTACGAATATGATTCCATGCTAAACTAGGTACTGGAACAGATTTTCTTGTCCTGTGTATGCGTGAGTCCTATTTACTATTCTACATCTTTCTAAAATTCTCTCCTTAACCCTCTGAGTGGCAGAAGTGTGTGCAATACATTGCTCCCCTTTGGCACTCAAAGAGTTAACACAGCATGCCCCAAGGGGAGTGCTGTGGGGAAGTGTAAGGCCATCCTTTCTTCAGCTCCTTGTTGTATGTGATACATTATACAGGTTCTGAGGGAACTGGTGTAACGGTGCACTATCTTCCTGGGTATGCTACAGGGCATTTTATAACTATAGTGAAGTACCTGTGATGTATGCATTAAAGTGATCATACTCTCTAGTAAATAATCCCAAGTGCAGTCTCTGGCATTGCAGGTGAATGCCAGTGGATCTGAACTGGCAAATTCTTACATTGTTTTTAGTGGAAACTGAGCCAGGAATCAGGTTTTTAAGGAAGTGGCTGTTCGGAAGATGAAGATGATTCAAACATTACCTATGGCTAAGACCTAAATCACATGGGATGGCGCACCCAGCTGCCTAAATAATTCATCCTGAGTTTTCCCTGTGAGCGGGGCTGCCTGGTACCCCCCATATGTTATCTGGCAGACATTCCATTCAGGAACATTCCTGCAATTATTGCTGGTCAAATGTAAGTTGCTGTATGATACATCCACTGTCACCAGTCATTTGTCAAAACAGGTCCTTAAGGAGAATGGCTAACTATTGAGGCAACTGTTCATTTAAAATGTTTCATGGCACCATAACAATAATATCAGCAACATGACCAGTTTCAGGGCTCGATTCAAATGTTGGCGTCGCCAGAAAAAACTGGAGACGCTGGTTTTAACGTCAATTGAGCAATGCAAATGTTCTACTAGAAACAAGCGACGCCAGTTCTGAAACACACGTCGCCCGTCGCCAGAACAGCAAGATCTCACCCATAGAGGATAATGTACAAGCGACGCCAAAAGCGATTCAAATGTTGGAGTTAGGGCTAACGCGCGTTAAATTGCAACATTTCTCTCCAGAAATCTAACGCCTATTTTTTTTGGAGAAAAACACACAACTCAGACTAGAAAATCACCTTGGCTGAAAATAAAAGAGCGAAGCAGGTCATTCAAGGACAGAAGCCAAGCATACAGAAGTCAATATTAACCCCTGCAATGCCTAGCAAATACAACAACAAGGCCCACAACAGTGATACACAACCCCTCCACCCAAAACACACCTAACATGCAATCTGGATATTCCAGGGCATCCCCTGAGGGCACAAGGGAATACCCAAATTAAAATAACATATGCCCAACATCAGGTCCAACTGTGTCAATGACAATGTGGAGAAATGGTGCCTCAAATGTCACATATGCACATCTACCCAAAAATGTGTAAAATCAATATCATCAAACACCAATGCAGAACATAACAACATGGGAAAAGTGACGCACCCTGAGCTGGTACACATGGCACACCAACATCACATGACACCCTGCTTGTGAACCACTGGCCTACACCATACAAACAAGTCACAGACAAACAATAACAATCTAGCAACTCCACAGGGACAAGGGGAACACAAAGCAGCACAACATAAGACATCCCAAAACACCTTGGACCAACAGGGGTTAACACACAACACCACATGCACACCTGTCACTCCAACATCAAATCAACTCACCAATGTAACCTTAGCAGTACATGGAGACAAAACACACACCTGACAGCTACATACCAATTACAAATAATCACACCACTAACCACAGACACACCAGAAAACAATTACCTGGATAACACACACACCTTATCATTAGTCCATTATGACCACATGACTGCTCATTGACCACACCCTACTGCTGTTTAAAAGTTACAGCCCACCCTTCTCAGATGGAGAGAGAAAAAAAAAAAAAAACAACACAACAGAAGAGAACAGAACAACAGTATGTACACATACCTTTACCTGAGGCGACAGCGGAGGCGTAGGCGTGAGAGGGCTAGGGCTCCCCATCCCCCTCCAAGCACCCCTGTGCAACAGCCGTCACCTCCTGCAGCTGTTCATGCTCCAGCTGAAGAGCCATCCCCACCTGGAGGACAGCACCTACCAGCAGCACCTCAGCTGCAACGACAGGATGCCCCCCAGCTGCCACAGGGACCTGTGGAGCAGCAGAGGGCTGGCAGACAAATGGCCAGGCCCCGGATATATCGCACCAGGGTAACGCTGCTGGGAATGACTGAGGAAGAAGTCAGGGACAGATACAGGCTGACATCCGAGAGCCTGCTAAACCTGTATCAGGTGATCAAAGATGACATAGACCCTGTTTACTCTGCAAACCGTGCCCTGACAGGACTGCAGGAGCTTATGTGTTCCATCCACTTCATGGAAAGTGGATCATTCCAATCCACAGAGGGATATGTGTCTGGAATGTCCCAGTCCACCTGCTCCAGGGCACTGACACAGGTGTTGACAGCACTGAAGAGGAAGGCAAGTGCCTACGTCCACTTCCCTACAACAAACATGGAGTGGGCACGGGTTAAGCAGGCCTTCTATGCCAGGGGAGGAATGCCCAGGGTCATGGGGGCCATTGATTGCACACACATCCGATTAAGAGCCCCTGCACATCATCCACATCTCTATGTCAACAGGAAGATTTACCACTCAATCAATGTACAGATGGTGTGTGATGCTGGGATGAGGATTACCAATGTGTGTGCAAAATTCCCTGGGAGTTGTCACGACTCACACATCCTCACCAACTCCTCTGTACACAGGGATTTTGAGAACGGTACACATACAGGAGGATGGCTGTTGGGTGAGTCAACAGAGAACACACACCCCCACATCCACAGGTGCATGCACATGACGCATGTACATACCCATTTCAATATGTGCATGACACAAAGGGGGGGGAAACACCAAGTGTTGATGAAGAGGTGATGAAGATCAGATGACTCTACCATGTCATCACGTCTGCACCTTCCATGTAATGACATGTTGGTCATGTGCCCACGTCCCTTCAACTGTGGACATCTCTGTGCATAGGCTCCATAGAATAACATGGAATTTGGAGAAGTGATGGACCAGAGAAGTCATCTCCATCACTTCACCTCTACATCACTGCTTTGTGACTCCCCACCCCATGAATACATCATCCATGTAACATGACACCATGTTACTACTCATCTACAGGTGATGCTGGCTATGGGTGCAAGTGTTGGCTGCTCACACCAATCGCAAATCCACAGAGACCTGCTGAGGAGCGCTACAATGAGGCACATGTCCGGACCAGGAATGTCATTGAGCGCACACTTGGCCAGCTCAAATCCAGGTTCCGTTGCCTGGATCAGTCTGGGGGCGCTCTGCAGTATACACCTGCTAAGGTATGTGACATCGTCCAGGCATGTGCCTTGTTGCATAACATAGCATGGACACACGTCTCGTGGAGGATGTGCAGCCACACCAGCCTGTGGAGGTCCCTGTTCCCACTGATGGAGGGGAGGATCTGTTGACAGGGACACAGATGTGAAACAGGCTCATCAGGGACTACTTCACCTGTGAGTACCATGCATGTGTGATTGTGGATGTGCTTGTGGAATGCATGCAAACATGTAAACCAACAATGATTATCTGTTCCACTCCACAGGATGACCCAACAGCATAGTCCTACCATGTCAAGGACATCATCCTTCATCCTCGCATCAAAGGTAAACCATATGGTCCATGTACATCACATACTGAGTTGTACTGATGTGAAACTACATCTACCAAGTTGAACAAAGCCATGACACATGTGGAACCCTGTGAGTCACAGAGGAATACCCAATGCAATGACATGTAATGGATGCCACATAGCAATACCATGTTTTAACCCCTTGAGGGCCATAGGTGCACACAAAACATTAAAAGGCAATCAGTTGTGTACCCCTCTGTCATTCAAATGGTTCAGGGGATAATGGATCAGACTTAGCTAGAATGTGAGCAATGCCCAATGTAGCTGAATGGGGATGGTGGTTGTGTGTGGTGTTGGCTAAGGTATGGCAGTAATGATCCGTTAGTCAGGTTGCAAGGCCTGCCATGCTGACTTGTTTGTGTGTGTGTATATAGCACAAGGAATATTCCACTCCATTGTTTGACAATGTGTGTTGTCCATGTGTTATGACCATATGAGGTGTTCATCAAGGGGATGGCAAGCAGACATATGTATGTATGTGACACGGACCCTGAGCACACACACCTTATCAGTATGTAGATCGAGATCCATGAAATAGTTCACCTGTTCCAGGGGGCTTGGTTTACGATATGATGTGTGTGTCCACACACATATACATATGTCTGCTAGCCAACACCTTTATCCAAACAAAATAAGGTCATGATGGCTACACAACACGTTGACAACAAATGGATTGTTCACTCTGTCACATAACAAAGCTGTCACCGTGGAGTGCCAGTAAGGTCTCAAAAGCATTGTTGATCAATGTGTTGTGTACCTCAAGGGCATGATGGTGGTAAAGCAATAGCATGACTGTTGTGTTGATAGTGCATCTACAAATCTCATTTTCACTCTCTGCAGGCATCTATGGCATGACTCCTCATGGTCCAGCAGTTTGTTCCGGTGACATGTTGACTCGACGTCCATGAGGATCATCTGTTCGTGTTGATGTCAATAAAACATGTGATATTACTATCTATCTTGTGTCACTGATTACCTTTCCCATCAGGGTTTCAAAGAGATAGAGGATAGTGATACTTGTAATGTTTGAAAATCCATGTAGTCGGGTTTATCACCCTGAGTAAAACAAGTGAACTTCCTTGCTGACAGGTGTTTTATTCCAAAGTGGTTACAGCTCAAAGTTTACATCCATAGATCCAATATCACAGTGGAATGAATGTGTCATGTGGTGCTGTTGATACAACATCTTATGGACAGCTCCGGTCCCTGCACCATGAATCCCCATAGGATGAAGTTGCAACAGCGCCATTTAACACCTTCAGGACAATGTAATATTTGATCCATGACTTCAAGCTCTGAGCTCGGATAACCTTGGAAAGAGACACCTTTCAGCAGTGGGAGTTCCCTTGTTCCAATCAGGGTGGTGAACCCAACTACATATATCATGACACATTCCAAGCATTACTATCCCCTTAATTGCGATCATGTTGTTGATGTATGTAATGTGTTCATGTTGTTCAAGTTCAAGTCACATCATGGAACAACATCCTGATGTTGTTTGACTTTCAAATGTCTGTGATTTGAACTTGGACAAACGTGTGTATGTGATGTGTGTGTTCACCCCTGCTGTAAAAGCTTGTGACTCCATTCATCGTGAATGAGTTGTGTTCACTGCATAGCTTTGCAATGCATTGGAGACAACTCATTCCCTGACACCCATGTTAGATGTGAATGAGTTGTGTTCACTGCATAGCTTTGCAATGCATTGGAGACAATTCATTCCCTGACACCCATGTTAGATGTGAATGAGTTGTGTTCACTGCATAGCTTTGCAATGCATTGGAGACAACTCATTCCCTGACACCCATGTTAGATGTGAATGAGTTGTGTTCACTGCATAGCTTTGCAATGCATTGGAGACAACTCGGCCAAACAAACCACATATTGGATGAGAAACATGCATGGACACAGATGTAATGAAAAAGTGCAAACATTTATTAAACGGGCCTGAAGAAGGTTGGCCTTACTTCTTTTTCTTGGGAGGGTAAGGGGGGGGGGGCTGCAGAGGTGGATTGCCTCTGACTGCGGCGGGTTACCCGTGGGTGTCTGGTGGATGGTGGTGGTGGTGGTGGATCACTGCTGGCTGGAGATGCATTACTGGACCCCTGTTGTGATAGCTGGCCCATGTTGTGGCGCTGGTTTTCCCGCCTGTTTGTTTCTCGCATCTCCACCAGCATGTGTCCCAGCACCTCCATCATGTCGGTGTTAAATTGCGCCTGCTGGGTGTTGGCGACAACCTGTTGTGCCTCTATGGCCCGGAGGCACCCCATGATCCTCCCTATATTCACCTCAATCCTACGCAGGGATCGGGCACACCTCCGTAACACTGTCACCTGCTCACCCTGGACAGCCACACATGCCGCGTCGAGGGCTGCTGTGGGCGCAGGTGACACAGGCATGGTGGGCATGGAGGCTGGCAGAGGTGGTGGTGGGAGCGGACGACCATGGGGTGCCTCAGGAGAGACTGCAACATGCTGGTCTCTGCATGTCCTGGCATCTGGACAGCCTGTGGCATTCTGTGCCTCACCATAGGCTGCAGTGGTGGAGACACGTGGACGCCAGGATCATGCTGGGGGCCTTGCTGGGGCCACTGCTGCTGCTGCTGGGGCCACTGCTGCTGCTGCTGCTGGGGCCACTGCTGCTGGGGCCGCTGCTGCTGCTGCTGGGGCCACTGCTGCTGGGGCCACTGCTGCTGCTGCTGGGGGCCTTGCTGGGGCCACTGCTGCTGCTGCTGGGGGCCTTGCTGGGGCCACTGCTGCTGCTGCTGGGGGCCTTGCTGGGGCCGCTGCTGCTGTGGTTGCTGCTGTGGTGGTGGTGGCAGCACTCCTGAGGTGGTGGCCTCCTCACAGGAGGTTTCCCCGGACTCCTCTGCTCGGGATGTTTGGTAAGCTGTGGGGGCAAATGACATGATGGAATTAGTGATTTGAGCCGTGACAGGAGTGCTGCACTACTGTTACAATGACATGTGAACCGTTGAGTGGCAGGATAGTATCCATTGCATAGCTTGGCAATGCATTGGTTACCATCCTGACACACATTGCTTAGCTTGATGTGATCCCATACATTGATTCTTCTAACCTACAGTGTTGTAGATTTGGTCATCATGTGTATCCTGAGCAGTGGGGATGGCAAGGCATATACCTCCTTGCTATCCCCATTCATCATAATACATGGGGTGACCAAAAATAGAACATAACACCTTGAGTGACACAAACCTATTGCATGTCATACACTTAGCTTCAACAACAGAAACACTGTGACCTCTTAACACAACAATGCACCAGTGGTGAACGATGACTACAGAGTCCAACCGATGGTGTCAGTAACAGGAACACACCAAGCACAACAAGCAACATGATCTGTGGTACCCAACAACCTAATCAGCTGGAGGACACACACACACAACCCAGGACAGACATAATCATAACACACAGCAAACATGTGCATGGTTATGCTGTACTGTTAGGGGTTACTTCTTTGTTTTCCTATGTCATGATGTTGAGCCTAAGCACTGTTGTATCACATGTTGTTTAGATCTCAGTGCATTGGCTCCCAAGGATAACACAGGGATTGCAGGTGTGATGACACTGTTGTTGTCGTCATGTAAACATTGCCACCTCTTTCTGACACCCTAGTGAATGCCCCCCCATCAGGATTTAGCCTTGTGAATCACATATGGCCTGCAGAGTGGTGATGGTGGGGAATGTCCCCTGGCCAGCAACACCCTGCAGTCTACATATGATGCAGAATGCTGAAACTTCCACTTGTACTAACTACCTACATGTTCAACACCTAGCTCTGACATGCAGTAACAATACAATATGAAACACACCAATTCCCCTCCTTGCTATTCTCTGATAACCCTTTGGGTGCCAGGGGACTAGACAGTGTTTTGTTGAACAATGCATTGCTTATCCCTGTGGCACTCAAGGGGTTGTGTGCTGACCTCTTTGTCACTCTTTGTATGACATTGTGATACACAGAACATTTAGATCTGTGACTGACACATGACAGTGTGCATTGGATTTGTGCTGTGCATGATGTTGTTTTGGACAGCATGAAGAGGGTTCAATAGGGACTTTAGCATTACCATTCTGGCTGGGTTAGTCAAGTATTCTGTCCTTGTTTGACATCCCTCCAAGCTGTGTGGCTGGATTGTGGTGTGGAATGCTGTCCATGTGTTCAGGTGTCACTGTGTTTGTCTCTGTCTGTTAGGTGTCAGTTATGTGTGATGTGTGTGGGCCTTGATGCACGTACCAGTGGACTGGAGGCTCCTTTCATCCCCAGTGTCGCTCCATCCAGGAACACCATGGACCGTGATGGCGGAGATTGTCCTGCGTACAGCCTCCTCCCACTGGGTATATTCCACACGCAGGGGCGGACCACCTCCTGTACCAGCAGCATGCAAGGCCTGCTCACCCATCTTCCTCTTCACCTTCACAATGGGAGACAGAAATGGGAAAAGGGTTGAACTAGATGTACACAAGTCTATTCTCAACATGAATTACTGTGTTACTATGTTACTATCTTACCGTGGCCTTGCAGTCTGTCCACCTTTTTTTCACGGACTCCACTGACTGGCTGCGGCTGGATACAGCATTGACCGCAGCCACGACCTCCTTCCAGGCTGCCTTCCTCCTGGAGCTCAAACCAGCAAGGGGCCCTTTGGAGAACAGGACCCTCTCCTTTGCCACTACAGCCTCACAGAGGACAAGGTTCTCCTCCTCAGAGAACCTGGGCTCTCTCGCCCTTTCCTCCTCCTCACCACCAACAGTTTGTTGAGAGCCTTGGCTGTGGCTCTCCAGCCCTGTCTGCACTGGCCCTGGCTGTGTGTGGTGCAGGGGGTCTACCCCTCGTCCCACTGTCTCTGCCCCTGCACTGGATGTGCCTGCCCTCAGGTGGCTGCCCCTCCGCCCCAGAGATCTCCTTCTCCCTCCCCTACCCTGACCAGGGATGCCCCCCTGCATCTCCTCCTCCTCTCCTCCTACACTCCCCACCCCTCTCTCCTCTCCTCTCCTCTCCTCTCCATTGCTCTCACACACTCACACCCAGGCACTCACACAGGCCCTCACACACTCACTCACTCACTCTCTGTCACTCACTTGCACTCACAGACTCACACTGTCAAACAAAAAATAAAGGTGTGATGTGTTATCAAAATAAAAATGAGCTATGTGTGTGTATGTGTGTTTGTGTTTGGATGTGTGTGATGGATATGTGCAAAAGTGTTTTATGTGTATTTTTATGGTGTCCCAATGCTCTCCAACTCCTATCTGTGTGCTGTGCTCCTCTCTACCTCTCACTCTGTAAAACTAACCTCCACTCCTTGGGTCCTGAGATCTAGCTCTGTGAACTCGATAACAGACAAAGGTGCGTAGGTGATTTTGGGTCTATTTATAGTTTTTTCGACTGAACTTGATACTTTGGGGGGCTGTGATTGGCTGGAGCGCTTGGTAACGTTGGACGTTTCGCTTGTTTTTTGCTTTTGGAGACGTTTCTCGCGTTTCTCGCGTGTTTGGCGTCGACGATGAGGTCAAATGTTTGGCGACTCCAGTTTTGTAGTCTTCGTGTGTTTTGTAGGCCGTCGCGCGTTAACTCTTTTGGGTATGGAACATTTGAATCTCACGTTACCCAGTTTGGTTTAACTCGCGAAGCCAGTTTTTTTCTTCACGCTAGTTTTAACTCCAACATTTGAATCGAGCCCTCAGTTCCTACATCTGCTGGAGAAAGGTAAAGAGGTAAAATTGGTCAGGTTGCTGTTATGGCTGCATAAGGTTTTAAACGCTATGATAAATATGAAGATTTATGACAGTATTCATCAAGCTAAAAAGGGGCCATTTTTGGAGCAAACCAATTGCATTATAGGGTTGATATGAACATTTCACACATTTCCACTGGTTTCTCAATGCACTGAAGACCTCTCTAACATCCAAGGGGTTCAAATCTCAATCTGAACCAATGGGAATGACTATTTGCCTCCTATGAGGCAGATGGTTAACCCCATAATTGCATCTCTTAAGCTTTATTAAATAAGACCCATAACCCTTTGAGTGCCAGTGGGGTATGCAACGCATTGCAAAGCAATGCGTTGTGTACCCCTCTGTCACTGAAAGGGTTAATATTATAATATTAATATTAGACTGTAAGCTCCTTGGGGCAGGGACCTCTCTCCCATTGTTTCTATGAATGTCACACTTATTTCAACCCCTCTTATTTATTGTAACATATGTATATTGTAAGGCGCTGCGTACACTGTGTGGCGCCATATAAATAAAGATATACATACATACATACAATAGTCCAGTAATAAGATTTGTTTTCTACTCCACTGTCCTTCCTCTTGTATTATTGTGGTTTGACTATACCAGGATCAATATGGAGATCTGCAGACAGGAGGCACACACAATTACATGAATCTGTTATGAAGCCGAGCTGTAATACTATGGGGCTAATTCAGCAAGGTGAAATAGTTTAATTCTAGGTAAAACCATGTGCACCATAGGTTACAAATGAAAATTCCTTTTGATTTAAATGGTGTTTTTAACCTAATGAATGCTAGAGAGGTCTCCAGTGCATTGCTTCACAATGCATTAGAGACCTCTCTAGCATTCAAAGGGTTAAAACCCATTAGAAACCAACTGGAATTTGGAGGATTTTCATTTCATTCGTACTGTGCAGTTTTGTTTGCTCCAGAATTGCACCACTTGCAGAATTAGGCCCTATGTATTTAAAATGGATTAAAGGGGTTGATTTGACTGTTACAAATTACACCTTGATTTTGGGATAACTGAATTTTTTCTTTCATTGTTAGTTGGATCATCTTAGCCGGAGAATGTCTGGATATATTTGTCTTACCTTCAGTTGAATATTGCAAGTTATGGTCATGCTGAATTTTCACTAGAAATGTAAAGTTTGTGGTAAGAAATAACACCTGTTAATAACCCCATGTAATTAACACCTGTTAATAACCCCTATGTAGCTTAATTATGGACAGAAAAATCCTATTTTTTCCTGTTTCCAATTAATTTGGCCTTTGTTCAAGAAATACCAGTATCAGTCCTGGTTGTCATTTCAGTGGAGGCAGACATGACAGTTGTTAGAAGGACCAAAGGACCTTAGACTCTGCTTACTGCACATGTTAATCTCAACCCTTTAAGGACCAGAAAGACGTGCAATGCATCGCTAGTCATATTCATAACGAGTTTTCTCTATTTGTACAGTGCTGCTGAATATTGCTACTTTATAAAATAACTAGTTGAAGAGCCAGTTACACGGGCCACAGTGCCACTGGCAGCCGGTCGTGGGGCAATCATGCACAGTAGAGACTGCCCACGCAGCGGCTGATACAGTGCCAGCCGGTCGCGGTGCAGTTATGCTCAGTACAGACTTCCCGCACCGCAGCTGATACAGAGCGGGAAGCTCCTTCCGAGCACCCTGCTCTGTATCAGCCTCATCACTGGCAGTCTCTACTGCTCATGACTGCAGCACTCGCAGCAGTCTCTACTGCGCATGATTGTGGCGTTACACACGTTTTAGCGAATTATTATATAGGATGTTAATAATGATAATAATAGCTCAACATTTTTGCATTGAAATAATGTGATTTATTTTCTTATCTCCATGGCTAGTTTATTATGGCTAGTGATGCTAGGAAAATGTCACATTGCAACCAAAAATCACAAACTGATAAACCTTTGTTCTCTGACTGAGCAACATAAAAAGCAGAAAATTAACGCTTGCTTCAAATACAGAGAACCCATTACATAGGAACAGCTAGGAGCCTAGGGAAACTGGATGTCGGGTAAGGATGGTCAGACAAACCGGGTCAGGAAGCCCAATTAGATTGGGCTTTGCATCCAGCACAATACTGACTATGATGAATACTGTTTGTACTTTTAATTACCAGGGCCTGAAAACTAAAAGGGAGAAGAGGGTAGAATGTTTTGAAGAATATTGATTTTTTAACACCCATGGCACATATAAACGTTAAGGACCCATGACGGTTATGTACATCATGGAATTCAGGGGTCTCCGCGTGGCTGCATGCCATTTCGGGGACTCCAGAATCCATTGGAGCAAAAAAAACCCCTGTGGTCCTCAACTGCTAGCCCGTGGTCATTATGGGGTTAAGCACCAAGTGGGTGTGCAATGCTTTGACTTATATTCTATGTGGTTTGACCAGACAAAAGAAATCAGAGTGGAACTGTCACTTTGTAACAAATAATTTTGAAAGAGTTTTCAAAATTACCTACATTTCTGTTTTCCTGTATTTCAAACAAGAGCTTATGATATATTTAGCCTTTTATATTTGCCAGTTTATGGAAATAAGCTAGTAATGGCCGACAAAGAGTGACAGGTTGGAAGGAGAACAATGTGAAATTTTAAAATCTGTCAAATGTGCATTAACTGAGAAATAAATAAAGCTTGAGTCTGTTGTTAAATAAAAAATTACAAGTAAATTTAGGTCATTTTGGAATGTTTCCAGTGTAATCTACTTGTAGTAGTTATCAGGTAAAGTGAATTTCTCTTTTCATGAATGTTGTGATTGTGGCCTGAATTATGAATATTAATATGCAAATATCAATATTCTAATTAAGATATTAATCACAACATTAAAATGTATTTGATTTGTCGTATATCAGTTAATTATGTGGAATGAATACACGGGAAACGGTTGTAATATTTGATGATATACTTTACTATAACATCTGCTGTTAAAGCAATACATCTAAAAGGGTTATTACAACAAAGTTATAGATAACAGAAATACAGTGTTACAATGATACTTAGCTTAGTTTACAATGAAAGTCAGTAGATGCAAACATATCTCTTTGTCCAAGGGAACCCTGCAAGTCATCTTTGATGTGACTCTTGGACAGCAAAATGCCTTTGTTCATCAGCTCAGCATGGAGGGTTCTAACTTAAACAATGACTGTAGAGACTAGTGATGAGCGAGCATGCTCGGCCGAAGCTCGGTTCGGCTCGAGCATCGCTCTGCTCGGCACATGGCGGTACTCGTACGAGTACCGCATGTGCTCGCCCGCCATGTTCGGGTCTCCTCCCCGCACGTTTCGCGGCTGCTGCGCAGCCAATAAACGTGCAGGGAGGCTCTGACATCAGTGTAATGCCAGCAGCCATGTTGGCTGCTGGCATTACACTGATTGGCTGGCCAGAACCCGTGATCGGGTGCTGTATAGCACCTGACCAGCAAGTTCGGCTCAGTCTTAGCCAGGGAGAGATGAGGATAGGAAGGGAAAGTCAGTGTAGGGAGAAGAAAAGCGAATTTGTAAAAAAAAAGACCCAAAAGTCCTTTTTAGGACTACTGTGTGTGGAGGCAGCAGTTTATTTTGTTTGGGGGGGCAGAGATATAAAAAAAAACACTTCACATATTCTGTTCACTGTGCCTAGCCGCAGATTAGCAGCACATTCTGTTTAGTGTGCAAAGTTGCAGATTAGAGCACATTCTGTTCAGTGTGCAAAGTTGCAGATTAGCAGCACATTCTTTTTAGTGTGCAAAGTTGCAGATTAGAGCACATTCTGTTCAGTGTGCAAAGTTGCAGATTAGCAGCACATTCTTTTTAGTGTGCAAAGTTTCAGATTAGGAGAACATTCTGTTAAGTGTTCAAACTGTAAAATATCAAAGTCACATATTCCATTCACTGTGCGTAGCCGCAGTTAAGAAGCACATTCTGTTTAGTGTGCAAAGTTGCATATTAGGAGAACATTCTGTTAACTGTTCAAACTGTAAAATATCAAAGTCACATATTCCATTCACTGTGCCGAGCCGCAGTTAAGAAGCACATTCTGTTTAGTGTGCAAAGTTGCATATTAGGAGAACATTCTGTTAAGTGTTCAAACTGTAAAATATCAAAGTCACATATTCCATTCACTGTGCGTAGCCGCAGTTAAGAAGCACATTCTGTTTAGTGTGCAAAGTTGCATATTAGGAGAACATTCTGTTAAGTGTTCAAACTGTAAAATATCAAAGTCACATATTCCATTCACTGTGCGTAGCCGCAGTTAAGAAGAACATTCTGTTTACTGTGCAAAGTTGCATATTAGGAGAACATTCTGTTAAGTGTTCAAACTGTAAAATATCAAAGTCACATATTCCATTCACTGTGAGTAGCCGCAGTTAAGAAGAACATTCTGTTTACTGTGCAAAGTTGCATATTAGGAGAACATTCTGTTAAGTGTTCAAACTGTAAAATATCAAAGTCACATATTCCATTCACTGTGCGTAGCCGCAGTTAAGAAGAACATTCTGTTTACTGTGCAAAGTTGCATATTAGAACATTCTGTTAACTGTTCAAACTGTAAAATATCAAAGTCACATATTCCATTCACTGTGCCGAGCCGCAGTTAAGAAGAACATTCTGTTTACTGTGCAAAGTTGCATATTAGGAGAACATTCTGTTAAGTGTTCAAACTGTAAAATATCAAAGTCACATATTCCATTCACTGTGCGTAGCCGCAGTTAAGAAGAACATTCTGTTTACTGTGCAAAGTTGCAGATTTGCAGCACATATTCCGTGTAATATGAAGAAGGCGGGTAAAAAGGGACGGGGAAGTGGACGTGATCCTGATAGTTCAGGGCGCGGGTCAGGATGCGTAGAAACTGTGCCTGGTGCCAGAGCACAAGACAGAAAGACATCCACCATACCTAGCTTCATGTCTCAGTTTACAGGGCGTCGCAGGACATCACTCTCAAGGTCCGACCACTGCGAACAGGTGGTCGGTTGGATGTCAGCTGATACTGCTTCCAGTCGGTTAAGCACCACCCTGTCTTCCACCAAGTCCACTCTCAGTAGCCAAAAGTCTGGTCAACATAATCCTCACCCTGATCATCCTTCCTCCCACCATAGAGGATCTGGTCAAAGAAGTGATCCCACACTGGGATATAGTGAGGAGCTCGTCTCATCACCAATCCTTAATTTGAACCTCTCTCCAAGCACGCTTGCAGAGGAACATGACATCTTGTGCCCTGATTCACAACCTCTAGAGGGTACCCAATCACAAGAAGATGACAGAGGTGAACGGCATTTAAGGTCAAAGGAAGTGGATGATGATGATGATGAGACACAGTTGCCATTAAATCAACCACTATTACTGTCTCAAGACCTTGATGAGGAGGATGATATACAGTTGTCAATGACTGAGTATGTGGTGGGATCAAGACATGAGGAGGATGATCAGAGTGAGGAAGTGGAGGAGGACTTGGTGGACGATGAGGTGACTGACCCCACCTGGGAAGGTGTAGAGCCGAGCGATGACAGCAGTCCTGAGGGTGAGCCATCTGCAGCACCGCAACAGGCTGGAAGAGGCAGTGGTGTGGCTACAGAAAGAAGGCGGACCGCACCAAACCGGCCCGCAAATGTTCCACGGAGCACCCCCTTGCGTAAATCTCCCTTGCCAAGGGGTAGGTGTTCCGCGGTATGGCGTTTTTTTAAGGAAAGTGCGGACGATAAAAGAATTGTAGTTTGCAACCTGTGCAACACCAGAATGAGCCGAGGCATGAACACTAGAAACCTCACCACCACCAGCATGATCCGACACATGGCATCCAAGCACCGTAATAAGTGGGAGGAACGCCCGGATCGCCAATCTGTGTCTGCAGGCCACACCACTGCCTCCTCTTCCCCTGTTTTCGGTGCCGGCCAATCGCCTGTCGAAGGCGCAGGCCCGCATACCTCCCGCCCTGCACCTGTACCATCTGAAGCACCATCAGCGACCACATCCACTTCCCTGTCCCAGCACAGCGCCCAGCCACCCACCCACAGGCCATAGCACTAACCTCACACCTTTCCAAATTACTGGCCATCGAAATGCTGCCATTTAGGCTTGTGGAGACTGAGTCCTTCCGCAGCCTGATGGCAGCAGCTGTCCCTCGGTACGCAGTCCCCAGCCGCCACTACTTTTCCCGGTGTGCCGTCCCCGCCTTACACCACCATGTGTCCCGTAACATCACCCGTGCCCTGACCAACGCAGTTACTGGGAAGGTCCACTTAACGACTGACACATGGACAAGTGCTTGTGGCCAGGGACGCTACATTTCCACTGGGTGAATGTCGTGGAGGCTGGGAGCGACTCGGACCCTGGGATGGCACAGGTGCTACCCACGCCGAGGATTGCGGGCCCTACCTCCATCAGGGTTTCCGCCAGCACCTACGTTATTGGCTCCTCCTCCTCCGTTTCCACCTCCGAATTCTCTGCGCGCAGCGCCACTCACCCATCAGCCGGTAGCTGGAAGCAGTGTAGCACTGCAGTGGGGAAGCGTCAACAGGCCGTGCTGAAGCTGATCTGCCTTGGGGACAAACAGCACACGGCCTCAGAGCTGTTGCAGGGGATTAGTCACCAGACCGAGCAGTGGCTCTCGCCACTCAACCTGCAACCAGGCATGGTTGTGTGTGATAATGGGCGTAACTTGGTGGCGGCTTTGGAGCTCGGCAAGCTCACACAAGTACCATGCCTAGCGCATGTATTTAATTTAGTGGTTCAGCGATTTCTAAAAACCTACCCCAATTTGCATGATCTCTTGACCAAGGTGCGCCGCGTGTGTGCACATTTCCGTAAGTCATCTACAGCTTCAGCCGGCCTGTTGAAGTTGCAGCAGCGCTTACAATTGCCAGCTCACCAGCTGCTGTGTGACGTGAGCACGCGCTGGAACTCCACCTTCCACATGTTGGCCCGGCTTTGTGAGCAGCAGAGGGCAGTAGTGGAGTACCAGCTGTTACACGGTCGTCGCCTCTCCGTTCAACTTCCTGTAATCAGAAGTGAGGAGTGGGAATGGATGTCAGACCTCTGTGAGGTTTTACGCAATTTTGAGGAATCGACACAGATGGTGAGCGGCGATAACGCTATTATCAGTGTAACCATCCCACTTCTGTGTCTACTGAAACGCTCGCTGCTCACAATTAAAACTGACACTTTGCATGTGGAAGAGGTGGAAATGCGGGAGGAAGAGCTTACACAAGGTGATAGCCAGAGCACCCTCACTTCGTCTTCTCAGCGACAATTGGAGGAGGCGGAGGAGGAGGTGGAGGAGGAGGAAGACACGGTTGCCTCCGCTACAGAGGGTAGCCATGGAACTTTAGTTCCATCTCTTCAGCGTGGGTGGGCAGAAGAGGAGGAAGAGGACGAGGAGATTGAGAGTCATCCTCCTGGTGAGGACAGCGAAATCTTGCCTGTTGGTACTCTGGCACACATGGCTGACTTTATGTTAGGCTGCCTTTCCCGTGACCCACGCGTTATACGCATTTTAGACAACACGGATTACTGGGTGTTCACCCTTCTGGACCCCCGCTACAAAGAGAATTTCTCATCTCTCATTCCTCCGGTGGAGAGGACAAGCAAAATGGTGCAATACCAGAAGGTTCTTGTCGAAAAATTGCTCCAAAATTTTCCATCTGACAACACTGGCGGCAGAGTACGTGCTACCTTGGCCAACCGAGAAGGGGAGAAAAGGGGAGAACACAGCAGTTCCGACAAAGGCAGGGCAACACTCTCCAAGGCGTGGGACACCTTCATGACACCCCGCCAGCACCCTCACCCTGATGCGCAGCCTAGTGTCACAAGGAGGGAAAAGTTTTGGAAGATGGTGAAGGAGTACGTAGCAGACCGTGTCAGCGTCCTCAATGATCCCTCTGTGCCTTACAACTACTGGGTGTCCAAGCTGGACACGTGATATGAACTGGCACTCTACGCCTTGGAGGTGCTGGCCTGCCCTGCCGCCAGCGTTCTGTCTGAGCGGGTATTTAGTGCTGCTGGTGGCATCATAACAGATAAGCGTATCCGCCTTTCCACCGAAAATGCTGATAGGTTGACACTTATAAAAATGAACAAGGCCTGGATTTCCCCTGACTTCTCCACTCCACTGGAGGAAAGCCCCGGGGGAACATAAAGTGACTTTATATATGTTATTTACAATGATGGGAATACTCTGTATTCCCATTCACCCCTTCCACCCAAAAAACGGGTATATGGTTGACTATCTTCCATATACCCAGGGATATAATTTTTATATAGGGCCAGCTCACCAGCGGGCCCTGTGATATAATTTTTATATAGGGCCAGCTCACCAGCGGGCGCAGTTTGACAATTTTTGTATAGGTCAGCTCACCAGCGGGCCTTCTCATATAATGTTTTATTGGGTCAGCTCTCTAGCGGGCCCTCTCATATAATGTTTTATAGCATCAGCTCACTAGCGGGCCTTCGCATATAATGTTTAGGATGGTCAGCTCCGCAGCAGACCCTCACCCATAATGTTTTAGATGGTCGGCTCAGCGCACGTTTCCCTCTTAATCATGGCCCCTGTTCAGAAAAATCGAGGAAATTTTTGGGAGAATTTGCCTTTGCGCACGTTTCCCTCTTAATCATGGCCTCAGTTCAGAAAAATCAAGGAAATTTTTGGGAGAATTTGCCTCTGCGCACGTTTCCCTCTTAATCATGGCCCCAGTTCCGAAAAATCGATGACATTTTTTGCAGAATTTGCAGATGATATACAAGTAAATATACAGCAAATACTGTTTGGTAACAATTTTTCGCCTAAAGTCGTTTTTATCTTCCTTTTTGTGTGTTTTACGGTCAGTCTGTAAAAATGGCGTACTACGGGCGAAAGATCGTTCCCAGCAGCGATGTTGGAGTCCAAGATGCATCCAGACATCCTCCCTATGCTGTCCCTGAACCATTTCTGTGGTGTTTCCATCATTTTCTGCCCTTTTCCTATGGACCAGGCACCCTCCCCTCATCAGAGCAGGGGGTGCCTGGTGTAATGCTCGAGTCCTCCCATTGACTTCAATGGGGCTCGGGTGCTCGGCCGAGCACTCGAGCCTCCGGGGGTGCTCGGTCAGAGCACCCGAACACCCGAGCATTGGGGTGCTCGCTCATCACTAGTAGAGACCTAATATCCCCAAGTACTGTCCAGTCAGGTTACTTGAATAAGTTACATGGCTCCTTTGATCCTGGCCACATGGCATAGCCATTGCACAGGTGGTCAGGATTCCCAGAATGCATGTCTGCAATGGCAGCCACTCATAAACATTGCCTCTTATGATGCACATTCAGTATGCACATACAATATGCAAACATATTGCCTTAATTGTCTGTGTGAAATTAATCATATTACCATATGCAATACACTAAATCGTATTCAATACAATGAATATGAATATTTTAATTACAAGTTATTTGTAAATACAGGACTAGTTACTAACTATTCACACTAAGACTCAATTTTCTACCTGCCGTGTCTCACAGCCAGAGATATTTTTAACTACTGCTGGGCATGGAAAGTTGAGGGCCTACATCAAACTCTTAACCTCTTGAATGCCAGAGAGGTGTCCAATGCATTATGAAGCAATGTGTTGAACACCCCTCTGGAACCCAAAAGGTTAAATGCTAGAGAGGTCTCCATAATTTTGCTCTGTGTGATGGAGATCTCTCTAGCCTCTAAGGATTTTATTACTAATTATGCCTATTTTCTCCTCATGCTGAAAGTGACTACAGTAGCTTCACTAGATTTTGAGTATACATTAAATTAGAATGTTGTTTCACACCTACTGTAGGCTCACACAATAATAAGCACTTACAGCTAAGTAGCTTGACAAAATATAGAGCAGAGGAAGCCAACCCTGATCCTTAAAGGGATAGTAATACTTTATTATGACTATCCCCATATTGTACATATTTGTAAAATAATTTAATATCCCCCAGGTTCATCTCTCAAACCTTTATGGTTTGAAATATAATGGAAGGCAAAGTTCCCCCCTCCCTCCCCCTTCCCTGAAGTCAGTGTTGTGCTGACTGCAGGGATATCCGGTCTGACTTTCATCATGCGGCTCTGCAGCAGAGCCGCAATCGTGTTAGTTACAAAGAATTATTTCACTGAAATGGTCTTCTACATGAGCTTGCAAACCAAGCATATGTAGAAGACCGTTTCAGTGAAATAATTCTTTTTCACTAACGCAATCTCAGCTCAGCTGCAGAGCCGCAAGCCTGTCATATGACAGACTTCCTCTGCAGTCAGTACAATGCTAACTTCAGGGAAGGTGGAGAGAAGGGGGAACTTTGCCTTTGGTTATCTCTCAAACCATAAAGGTTTAACAGATGAACCTGTGGGCTATTAAATTATTTTACAAATATGCACAATATGGGGGATAGTAATAATAAAGTATTACTATCCTTTTATGAGCTATGAACAATTCATATATTCTGAATATCCCTGAATGAGCATAGATAAACCTATCAAAGTGAATCACTAGTTAGTCCACCTGTGCTCTAATTGGGGTATCCTGAAAACATGCACTGTTGGTAACACTCGAGGACCAGGGTTAACAATCCCTGATATAAATGCTGATGTACTAAGAAGAACTCAAGTTATTATGTGGAAAACCAACTGTACCACAGAGGACAAATAAAAATATAATTTGCATCGGAGGCAAAAAAAAAAATTAAATCAATGGTTATGCTTATTTGTTCTCAGCGATGTGGTTGGTTTGCCTTAAAATTGCTCCACTTTTTAGCTTTTACTACAAAATAGCATGTATAATCTGATGTGCTGTCTCCTCAGTGAGAACAGCCACTGCACTGCACCAGTGTTGCTTTCAGGAATTCTGCATTGATTAATGATACATGTCTCCTGTGGTTCTACACATGCTGATTCATATTTATGTCTAGATCCCTTTTAGCCTTTTTTTTTTCTTTTGTGCAGGTTGTATCATAACCCTCACCCAATGCAAAGAATTCCATAGCATTCAAGGAGTTAAAAGTCCCATTTAAATTAAAGAGAACTTGGCAAATCTGGTGCAGTTGGTTAGCTCCAGAAATATTCTAGTTATTCTTACTACATTAGACTTTCACACAGATCTTCACACACACTGAGTAGACTTTGTTGTGTTTCCGGATGGTTCCAGACTGTATTGTGTGACAGTCACAATATCATGTTGAATAACAGGGTCTTCTTCCACCAGCAAGCGTTGGGCAGGTGTCCTTTTATTAACCATTTAAGGATCAGGGATTGTGTAATGTATTGCAAGACATTGGGGGTTATGCACTGTGTTACTCTGTAGAGCCTATGCACTAAGATCTCCAAAGCTGGAGAAAAGTTAGTGCATTGGCACCATAGAATAATAGGAACTGGAGAAGGAATATACATATATATACATATATATATATATATACACACAGATAGACAGACAGACAGACCATCATCACCTTTAGCTGTTGTCAATCAACAGCAGGATGAAGGCCTCCTCTCCAAGCACCCAGCAACTCTGGACTTGTTCCTTTTGTTGCCACTGTGTACCAACAAATTTGGTAACTTCATCCACAAAGTATTGGGGACACAACTTAACCCCTTAAGGACCGACTGCGCATGCACGCTGCGCTCATTTAAGGACCACAGAGAATTTTTTTTTTTTAATTGAATCCGATTCCGGACTCCCCGAATGGCATGCAGACGCGTGGGGAGCCCGGAATTCCATGACGGTCCTGGTACGTCATTGGTGCTTAAAGCAAATCCAGCCATGACGTACTAGGACTGTCAAGGGTCCTAAGGGGTTAAGAATCTTGCCATCACCCTTGACACACAGAATGGTTTACTGCAGGGGATTTGCTAGTTTCCCAAAACAGCAGGGCTTTCATCCAAAGACCTGGGGTGTGCCCGGTCTAATGCATTATTAGTGCATCATGCAGCCCAATTTAACCATTACTTTAAGGGAGATCGGTGCAATTACATGTCCCAAAACTGGCAATAAGTTTATGGCTTTAAGCATGAAACCTGAGGCTTTATCCTCCCCCCAAAAGGGAGAGTCTAACTTATTATAGTTTTTGCATGTTGACTAAAACTGGAACAGGTATTATCAGCTGTGAATGTCATATGTTCCATTTGACAAAATAAAATCAGAAGAATATTTAATGCCTTTTTAATTGTACTTAGGCACCCTGCTAAGTGCAACCACTAAGCCTTTTGAAATCACTGCTAGAGGTGTTATGTAAATCTATTGAAGAATACATGTGACACATCTGATTGTCTGTTAGGTTAACTACCATTAATTTGTACTGGTATTTCAAGGGCATTGCTGTTCAGTTTAGTTTATTCATGCATAGCCTATAACGGTTTGAATCTATGTCTGATTTCTGGCATCTGGCTAGCACTTGTTTTGATTAACTCTTCAAGGACCAAAGGAGTAAGTAAATCATTGCTTCACATTGCGTTGTGCTTCCACCCCCTCCGTTTTGGTCTTTAAATGTTTGTTCCCCAAGATTTCTTATCTAGCTTTCCTTATAAATTTAGTGTCAATCTACAGGATTTGCATTGCTTATCTTGTTCCTACTAGCTCTCCTTTTTTAATTCCTGCATTCCTCCTTCTAAAATGAACATTTTCCATTTGTCTGTGCATCCACAAATGTGCTGATTGTGTATTTTACTTATTTTTATACATTAAAACCTCATTAAAATCTATTCTTTCTTTAATATTAATATGGATTGGTAAGTGAATCTGTGGAAGTGGAGTGATATCCCTATCCCCGAAGGAGAACCGGGACCTTTTACCCTGTTGCTATTAATAGGTCTGTGTCATATACTTGTACTTACTGGTAATGACAAAAGTGAGTACAATTTCTGTTTATGCTATATAAATTACGAGTGTAAAAGCCGGTGTACACAGGCCAAGGTGCAGGTGATCTTAAGAGACCAGTCCTGCTCTGCGTCCTGCCGCCGACGCAGTCATGCACTGTAGAGACTGCCTGAAAGCACAGAATACTCCCAGCATTCCTACATCTCCCAGCATTCTGTGCGTTCGGGCATTCTCTACTGTGCATGATGGCTTCTGACAAACATCCTGGCGAATTATTATATAGGATTGTGTTGCAAATCACAAAAAACACCTGTTGTGCATATACTCACTTCTCCATCAAACCTCTTTAAGGGGTTAATCTTTGAATCTCAAACTACTTACTGCCCCTTGGGGGCCATATTTGCAGAACTTATAGTAAATCCAGTAGTTTATCACTCCACTAGATTTTTTGCTTTCAGAAGCATGGGTCTCTCACTATTTGAACTGGTCTGTATCTGCATGTCATATTGTTTGTATTTATTCTATTTGTTGTCCTTCATTTGTACATTACAGTAGATCACTGGAATTTTAATGATAAGGTGTAATTGGAGCTCATGGTTACAGTGGCCTTCATCCTGTGATTTCAACACTCCCAGTTTTATAGGAAGGAATTAATTTAATCGTATACTCATATGGTCAGTGAGGAGTGAGTCTGTTGTGGGTGCCCAACACATAAATGTGGCTGCTTTTAGTAGTTGGAAAAGGAAGGTTAGAACTAAACTTAAGAGGATCTTAAATGTCCCCTTATATTTGGGGGCCTCAATTTACAATTTCATCTGAGGCCTCAGGGGTTCACAAAACTGTACTGCTGCAGAGCACAGTACCATTTTATAGGTTATAAATACTTATTAATGATAATAATAATAACAAGAATCAGAGGCGTAACTTGAAGTCACTGGGCCCTGGTGCACAAATTGCCATGGGCCCCACCGACCACATTGCCCCCACTGGGTATCTCCACATTACCCCCATTGGCCACCTCCACATTGCTCCCATTGGCCACCTCCACATTGCCCCCAATGTCCACCTCTCCACATTTGCCCCCAGTGTCCTCCTCTCCACATTAACCCCCAGTGTCCATGTCCTACCTCCCTGGTGGTCCAGCAGCGTGGCAGGAGAGGTATATGCCTCCTTCTGCACAGACTTCTATTATCAGCTGGAGCTCACGAGCGGTCCTCTCTCCAGTAATGCAGAGAGACAGAGAGGGCGCTCAGCTGCTAATAGAGGTATGTGCCGAAGAAGGCATAGACCTCAGCTTGTTGCTGCACCAGGCTGAGGGGGGAGCAGGGGGTGGCCGTGCCCCTAGAGCGCCCCCTATTGTTACGCCACTGACAATAATAAAATAGAGGGTTAAGAATAATCCTGCTGTATTTGGAAAACCATTTGAGAATTATGTGTTCGAAAGCGTAAATGCAACTACCGGTGGAACATTTTAATGTGAAAAACTCTTAATGGCCTGATGATATACATTACTGATTGGATATCTGGTGGGGGGGGGTTATGCTCTAAGACGTGAAAACGAGGTGATACTGTTGAGATAACCTCTGCAGTGATATCACTTCTACAGTTTCTATGTTATTCTATGTAGCCTCTGCACTAAGATCTCACCCACATGAGGTATCTTAATGCATAGGCTCCATAGAATAACACAGGAACTGGAGAAATTATATCACTGGAGGAGTTATCTATGCTATATGACCTATTTATCACCCCTTAGTGCATATCTCCTGTTATATTCTGAACAAAGGCACAAGGGTATAACTCATAGAAACCGTTATGATTTTCTGGGCATTTGAGGCAAGCAGCTGGGTTATTATTAGGATGTAGTGGTTTTCCTTTAAAGGGAAAAGGTCAGGGTTCACCCCTCCTGAAATGTGAAAATGCTAAAAGAGCTTTACTAATAAGTATGTATCAGCATGGGTAGAAACACAGGAGACATGTATCATTAGGCAATGCAGAATTCCTGAAAGCAACACTGGTGCAGTGCGGTTACTGTTCTCACTGAGCTGAAGGCAAGTCAGGTTATCCAAGCCATTTTGTAGCATATGCATACGGATAACACACTGGATCAATTCTGGGGCAATATAACAGTACCATTATGAAAAAATACATAAATATTCCTCAAATTATCATTGATTTAAATGTATAGTAATCCTTTGCTTTGGCTTTACATATTCTGCAAGTATATAATATACACTCAAATTGTCTATACTTTTGATTATTATTAATTTTATTTTTACCTATTTTTCTTACTTTTATGTCCTTTACTGGGAGCTACTTGGATCTCAGTTTCCAGAGTGTTTCCTGCTAAACAGACCATCACACAGGGATGTAATAGAATGTAACGCTCTGAGTGCAGCACTGATGGCTTGTTTACATTGTATCTCTAGACATACTTTAATGTTCCCTGACAAAATACTCTCTGAAAACAAATTGCAGAAGGATCATTGCCAGGGACATAAAAGTGTAAGAAATAGGTGAAAACATTAAATATTAATTATAGGCAAATTGAATGTATATATTTTGTGCTTGCAAAATAGGTAAAGTCAAAATAATTGGTTACAATTCCTTTACATGGGCCATTTAAACCCAGTCATAAATGCAGGCGAGGTCTGCACTGCAATGTGAAATACAGGCAGTTTTAATTCCTTTTAAAAGGAACTAAACTTATCTTACTGTGGTGGGCTCAAAGGGTTAACACACTCAAATAAAGAGTGAAACACACAAAGACAAGATGCTATAATCCATTGGCGATACAAATGAGTCAGAGATTCTGTTTATAGACTGCAGATAGTGGGAGATCACATCACTGGAAGAGAAATTAAAAAGAGAACTGAAATATCTGATTCAAGGTTATTACACAGAATTAAAGAAAAAAGGGACATAGTTGATGATGCTGGAAAAAAACATGTGGCCATCAGGTTCAGCTCATGACAAATCACCCTGTTGATCCAGAGCAAAGCAAAAAAAAACAACAAAAAATAAACAAAAAAACTCCATTTCCAATTGAGTGGGTAAAAAAAAAATCCTAAATCACCAGTCAATGTATTGATATGGGGCCCTAAGCCCCATTGCAATACATCAAAAGTATGAAAAAAATTGTAAAATGTTAGATTAACCCTATGAGTGCCAGTGGGGTATGCACTCATAGGTTTAATCCGACTAAGTAAAAAAAAACAAATTCCCTGCAAAAAAACACTTACCAGTAATCCTGATGTCCAACGGGGTCTTCAACATCCTGGTCAGCTACTGTCTGTCTTCTTCTGTCATCTTATATCTTCTCTCTTCTTCTTTTTATTCATCTTCTGTCTTCTGATCTTCTGTCTTATTCTCTTGTGTTTGGTAAAGATGCACCTGTAAAAAAAATAAAATCAACATTAAAATCATTATTAAAAAATATATGTTCAAGTGATGACGAAACCTGTTAGAATCTGATTGGCTAGGAGGCTGGAAACCATTTTGAACAGAGACTGGCCATATAAAAGCCAGTCTCTGTTCAAATTTCTCACAGACTGTCTCAGTCATGGGCCCAAAAGTTAACAAGGGTTGGGATTTTTGCCATGCAATCCTGTCGCCACTGCTGGCAACAGCGTGAAGGCGGCAGCATCCTTTACACTTCAATTGCCTGAGAAACTTTTGGGATATGGAGACATATATATTGCCTATTGGGTCTATTTTATATATTTGGGCAACACGGATTGTGCAATTTATTTTGCATTGGGCATTATATATTTTTAATATTGGAATGCTGGAACTGCTTAAACCCTTTGAGTGCCAGAGAGGTATGCAATGCATTTTATTCCCCTCTGGCACTCAAAGGGTTAACGAAGACATCACTTGGACAGCTCTTTTTTTATAATGATTTTAATGTTTACTTTATTTTTTTTTACAGATACATCTTTTACAACAGATGAAGATCAAAAGACAGTAGATGAAGAGAAAGACGAAGAAGAAGGAAGATAGAAGACTGAAGAAGAAGATGGACAGTGGATGACAGGTGTTACAGTTATGGGAGTTAGGCTAGTGTTAGCGGTAGTATTGTTGCACTTTACTGTAAGGGTAGTGTAGGGTTAATGTTTGGGAGGGTGACTGTGTGTTGAGCTCAGACTTGATGCTTGACAGTGTGTCAGGCACCGATCAATAGCTTGTTTCCTTTGATGTTCCCATTACTCACGCTATTTAGTATGGGTTTTGGGAACTGAAAACACACAACGGACGTTTGGCTGCAAGTCCGTATCTGTGGCCCGATGTTCGTGGTAGTTTCAGTTGGTAGGGCAATTGAATACCAACTTAGACAATTTTTGTGCATAGTCGGTAGCCAATTTTGCTCTACCGGCTGTTTTTGCAGAATACATTGAATCAAGGCCTTAATGTCTGAAATTGCCTCTCTCATCCTCACTTATCCTTGGGAAGCTGCCTGAACCTCTCAGCTTCCACCAAAGAGGTGGAATACATTGATTTGGAGGAATAATCATGCAGATAGATGTTCCCACTGAAGTGAAGCTCTGAGAAGATGGCAATTCTTCTCCAAAAGGATAGTAATGAATAAAAAACACAGAAGCAAAACGTATCTAGAATTGTTATGTGAAATCATTACCTAGTGGCAAAGCCTGCCGCCATTTTATCAGTGCACAACAGCTAAACCCCTCCATAAATACAACTATGAAGCGAATTTGGGGTAAACCAACTACACTGTATGGGAAAGATAAAACCTTTCCATTTTTTAATGGAGCTTTTATATTAAACCCTGAACAACAGAAAAATCTCATTGTTTCCTGTAGTTTTAGATTGTTCATTCTCTGTGACAAACATATCTAATATGATGTACTAAGAAGAAACTGAGCCATTCTGGGGCAAATCAGCTGCACCATAGGGGACAAATTAAATTCCCTAAATATTGATTGATTTAAATGGGGGTTTTCACCCCTTCATTGCTAGTGATGTAGTGGAAAACTCTTTGGTATTCAAGGGGTTAAATACTTTTTTTAAATCAATGGTAATTTATATTTGTTTCCTATGGTGCAGTTTCTTTTCCCCGGAATTGCTCTACTTCTCCTTAATACATCAGATCAGCCTAGGTGCAGGTGTGTGTAAGAGAGACGGAAAGCTAGAGTGTGAGAGACAGAGAGACAGCTAGAGCATGAGAGACAGAGAGAGAGCTAGAGCGTGAGAGACAGAGAGACAGCTAGAGTGTGTAAGAGAGACAGAGAGACAGCTAGAGCATGAGAGACAGAGAGAGAGCTAGAGTGTGTAAGAGAGACTGAGAGAGAGCTAGAGCATGAGAGACAGAGAGAGAGCTAGAGCGTGAGAGACAGAGAGACAGATAGAGTGTGTAAGAGAGACTGAGAGAGAGCTAGAGCATGAGAGACAGCTAGAGTGTGTAAGAGAGACGTAAAGCTAGAGTGTGAGAGACAGAGAGACAGCTAGAGCATGAGAGACAGAGAGAGAGCTAGAGCGTGAGAGACAGAGAGACAGCTAGAGTGTGTAAGAGAGACTGAGAGACAGCTAGAGCATGAGAGACAGAGAGAGAGCTAGAGTGTGTAAGAGAGACTGAGAGAGAGCTAGAGCATGAGAGACAGCTAGAGTGTGTAAGAGAGACGTAAAGCTAGAGTGTGAGAGACAGAGAGACAGCTAGAGTGTGTAAGAGGGACAGAGAGAGCTAGAGCGTGAGAGACAGAGAGACAGCTAGAGTGTGTTAGAGAGACAGCTAGAGTGTGAGAGACAGAGAGACAGCTAGAGTGTGTAAGAGAGACAGAGAGAGATCTAGAGCATGAGAGACAGAGAGACAGCTAGAGTGTGTAAGAGAGACAGAGAGAGAGCTAGAGCATGAGAGACAAAGAGACAGCTAGAGTGTATAAAAGAGACAGAGAGAGATCTAGAGCATGAGAGACAGAGAGACAGCTAGTATGTATAAGAGAGACAGAGAGAGAACTAGAGCATGAGAGAAAGAGAGCTAGAGTGTGTAAGAGAGACAGAGAGAGAGCTAGAGCATGAGAGACAGAGAGACAACTAGAGTGTATAAAAGAGACAGAGAGAGAGCTAGAGCATGAGAGACAGAGAGCTAGAGTGTGTAAGAGAGACAGAGAGAGAACTAGAGTGTGTAAGAGAGACGGAGAGAGAACTAGAGCATGAGAGACAGATAGCTAGAGTGTGTAAGAGGGACAGAGAGAGAAGTAGAGCTTGAGAGATAAAGAGCTAGAGTGTGTACGTGAGACAGAGAGAGAGCTAGAGCATGAGAGACAGAGACAGCTAGAGTGTGCAAGAGAGACAGAGAAAGAATTAGAGCATGAGAGACAGAGAGAGCTAGAGTGTGTAAGAGAGACAGAGAGAACTAGTGTGAGAGACAGAGAGAGAGCTAGAGTGTGTAAGAGAGACAGAGAGAGAACTAGAGCATGAGAGCCATAATGACAGTTAGAGTGTATAAGAGAGACAGAGAGAGAACTAGAGCATGAGAGACAGAGAGCTAGAGTGTGTAAGAGAGACAGCTACAGTGTGTAAGAAAGAGAGCTAGAGCATGAGAGACAGCTAGAGTGTGAGAGACAGAGAGAGCTAGAGTGTGAGAGATAGAGAGACAGCTATAGTGTGAGAGACAGAGAGAGAGCTAGAATCTATAAGAGAGACAGAGAGAGCTAGAGTGTATAAGAGAGACAGAGAGAAAGCTAGAGTATGAGAGACAGAAAGAGAGCTAGAGTGTGAGAGACAGAGAGACAGCTAAAGATGTCTTTAGATGACGCTGCCTTTAGATGACGCTGAAACTAAGGTAAGTTGTAACAGCCCTCTCCCACAACAGATTGGCCCATGTCAGTGCTTTGCTGGTCAACAAGAAAATCATAAATCCTACTTTGCTTCTTTCGCTTTGAACACATGGGGTACCAGTTCCAAAAATATTCCGAGTTGGTTTATGAACCCACGACACAACATGAGATCCCCATTGTATCTTAGAGGGAGTGGAGCAGTCCCAGACAGCCCTCTATAATTCATATTCTCCACCTGAGTGGTTGTTACAGATGCCGATACCGAGGAGGCCATCAGTGGTTGCCCACTGCTATCAAGATGCACCTCTCGGTCTAGGAGTGTCTGCAACACTACCAACAACTGATCAAGACGTTCCTGCATATCCATCCTGGACACAATACTAGGCGGCTGCCCGCTACTGGTATCTGTACCATTAGGGTTCATGGCCCTTTCGTACTGTCACGGAGTGACTTGAGAAATAAAGACACTGACAAGTACAGATAAAATAAAATAGATTTTATTGAAAATATAATAGTAGCAGCAATGTACTTCTCCACTTTCACAAGACCAGGTAAGGACAGTGCACTACACTCCCTTCACCCTTCACTAGGCAGGTGTCAGATGCTACCATGTCTGTACACTAATGTTAGGGTAAACCCAAAGGCAACAGGAGCAAGAAACTCCAGAACCCTGGAGCTGGCAACAGGAGCGAGAAACTCCAGAACGCTGGAGCACCACCAAGTAGCGACTATACCTCCACCACCTTCACGAGTCCAGGTGTGAGGACAGTGCGTAGCACTTCCTCAACCTTTCACTAGGCAGGTGTAAACTTGTAGCGTATACGTACTGGCCCTTTGCAACCTTCACAAGACCGGGTGTGAGGACAGTCCACGACACTTCCTCAACCTTTCACTAGGCAGGTGTAAATAGTAGCGTATATGTATTAGCTCGCCACAGCCTTCACAAGACCAGGTATGAGGACAGTGCACGGCACTTCCTCAACCCTTCACTAGGCAAGTAAATAATAGCACAACTATACCCTACCACTAGGGTATACCGAGAGGCAAAGGTAAACTGAACCTAGAACGCTTGGCGAGGCAACAAGCCACTCGGACCATAGGCCGCAGAAGGTCAGTGACACGGACTGACCAAACAAGCGCTGCTACAGGGGTAGCAAGAGCGGTGTTAACAGTAGGCCCAGGAAGCCAAGGGTGAACGATAGCCGGGGCTGGGTAGCCGAGGCTGGCAGTAAACCTGTTATGGTTCAGTACACTCAGACACGGAGGTATAGGTAAAAATACAGCTTTATTGAGACACACAATGAACAATGTAACCCTCCCGGGTCCAGTATAGCACAAACTGACACAAGACAGGTTACAAATGGTTAATCCACACGGGTCCAGTAAAGTGAACACACAATACTGACACAAGTCAGGTAAATGAAGCAGATACAGTGTATGAAACCCACTTAACCAGTGCAGTGCTGGTCGTAGCGAAATACAGGCTAAATGTCGCCTGATGGGAACGGAACTGCAAACTCAGGCTCTGGACACCTGTAAATGTGACCAATGGTGGACGCCCACCAATGACTAAAGGAATGGTCAGAACTCGTGCTTAACGGAGGCCCTACCGGAGCAACCCAGCACCATGTGCACTACTACCTGAAAGGGTTAATGGGCAATGGATATATATGGATGGCAACCGGAAGCGCCCTTCTCGTCAACGGGTTTCAATAGCCCAAACAACGCAGCTCAACGGAAACCAATATGGTAGTGATAAGTGAGGCCCCTTCCCCCAAACGGGTCAACGGCACTATGGTCTGTACAACGGAAATCACCAACACAGACCAAGCGAGTGCAACACGGAGTGGAAGCGGCGAGACTCTGACCACAGGTCTTAGTGTGCGAGCAAACAGAACAAAGCCACTTGGACCAGTACACAGGAATGGTGCCCAACTGGTGGGCATGGAGTAGTAATACGGATCAGCCAACTGGAACGGCAGAACAGGAACCACGCCAAGATGAGTCGGTAGAGAGATCAGGAACGTCAGCCAGGCCAAGTCAGTACACGGAGCAGGATCCTCAGATACGCCGGGTCGGTACACAGAACTGGGTCGTCAATCTCGCCGGGTCGGTACACGGAGCAGGAACGTCAGCCAGGCCGGGTCAGAACAGGAAGCAGGAACATCAGCCAATCCGAATCTGTACACAGAATCAGGAACGAGACAATAGCATGGTCAGGCAGTCCGGGGTCATACACTGGATCAGAACAACGATAACTAGCGCCAGACATCAGGTACACCACGAAAGGGCACTAGCAGAGTGACAGCCCAGGGTATAAAAAGGCTGTCACTATGAGGAGCAGTACAGGGCAGCCAATAGGAGAGCAGTATCAGCGAGATGGACAGAATTTCGCCCAGATCACGGGCGCCGTGATAAAACCAAAGCCGGGAGCGCAACAGAGGAGGAGGTAGTCAGACGAAGCCAGGAGTCAGAGCTGGATCGGGCAGTCAGACGAAGCCAGGGTTCAGAGCTAGATTGGGTAGTCAAAAGAAGCCAGGAGTCACAGCCGGATCAGGTAGTCAAACGAAGCCAGGAGTCAGAGCCGGATCAGGTAGTCAGACGAAGCCAGGAGTCAGAGCCGGATTAGGTAGTCAGATTAAGCCAGCAGTAATACGCAGGAATCAGTAAATGGACCAACAAAGCACAAGGCTCAGGTACACCACGAAAGGGCATTGGGTATTGGAAATGCTGAGGCCTTTAAGGCCTAGTAGGTGGGAGGAGACATGACAGCAATTACCAGTGACCTATAAGAACAGCAACTTGCACTGACAGACAGCCAGGAAGGAGCAAGGTCGCTGTTACATTAAAGTAACACTGGAGGCAACCACGGGCACCGTGATACAGACAACATGTGGGAGAGAGTAAGAAAGGGGTACTGAGACAAACAAAATAAGAGAGACAGTACAAGACAGATAGAGAGCTATACTGAAATTAAGCAAGAGAGGCAGTACGAGAGCTATACTGTGATGAAGTGAGAGATACAGTATGAGAGCTATACTGAGAGAAAGCAAGAGAGAAAGAATGAGAGTTATACTGTGGCAAAGTGAGAGAGACAGTACGAGAGCTATTATGAGCCAAAGTGTAAGAGACTGTATGAGAGCTATACTTAGACAGACAAAATGAGAGAGACAGCATGGCAGTTATACTGAGACAGACAAACTGTGAGAGACAGTATGAGAGCTATATTGATACAGACAAAGTGAGCAAGGTACTAAGAGAGAGAGATATATATATATACTGAGACAGAGAGACAGAGAAATATACTGAAACAAAGTAAAAGAGACAGCATGAGAGCTATAATGAGACTGACAAAGTATGAAAGATCAGAAGGATATATATTTATATACAAGAAATTGTATCTCAGAGCTAGGGTATAAATCTAGAGACATTCAATATTTAGATATTTGATTATATACAGTGATTCATTTTCAAGTATTAAATATCAAAATTGTAATTGAAAATGACACCTGAAGGTCTGATTTAGCTGGATAAATCACCTTGTGGAGTGCTTGGATAACTTTTAAAGCAATTATCTTTTGTGGACTTTATATATCAATGTTTATTCTTCAGACGGTAATGGAATAGTTCCCAACTGTACACGTCATACGGGAAAAGAAACAAACACAGGGGTAGATTGCCAGTTCTTTTTTTGAGACAGGAATAATCCGGAATGTTGCAGTCCTATAATATATCACTGGAGGATATATATCACAAAGAAACTGTAGCAAAAAGAGAAAGGGCTCAGGTCCCCCTAAGAGCAAAACCTGTATTCAAAGTTGTAAAAGCAAATCTAACCCCCTAATTTCAAATAAGATTACCATATTTCCAAATAGAAAAGGATCTTAATATCTGTACAGCCTCCAGTAGATTTAATCATGTTTTTAGAAGTTCCCTGTTGCACAATATCCAAAGCAAGATTGTAACGGAAGAAAGAAGGGACCACGTCGCCTTCTGCCGTCGTTCCCGGGTTTCTCCCTCTCAACGCCGGACTGGCGCAGTCTGATGCACCGGTCGAACAAATGGACAGACTTGTTATCGACTCGCAGAGTCAACGAATCCCCAATGTCGTTGACTCCACGTCGAAGGATGCGAGTCGAGGAGTGTTCGACGTGGCTCCGGTCTTGTCAACAAGTTGCAGGCTGTAACTCTGGGCCTCTACTCCCGGTCTACGAATAACAGGAAAAATGTCGCAGGAACAAGATGTTGAGCAGATTCGAGCACGCTGTAAGCTTGAGTCGAATAGTCACTGGAACCAAAGGAAGGAGAAGATGGAGTCCACGTCACCTCCTGACAGCATACGAAGTCGGGGCGCAGGAAGCTGGCAGCAGGCGGTCGACATTTCAGGATACTTGGCGCAGATGGGTATCAGAGTGGACACTTTAGACCATAAACAATACAAGACTCCAGGACTCCTTGTTCACTCAGAGTAACTCAACTTTATTAAGCAAACTACACATATTTATACACAAGAACCACATTGAAATACATGGGCAGGCAGGATACAATAGGTGACTCACAGGGATAATATAATCACAATTACAAGACAAAGGACCAAGGTCCCAGAAATTACAATAACACAGACATGATTGCATTACTACACAAAAGGATAGCAACAAATGGTACAACACAATACAAAGGGCCAGATGTGATTAAGTTAACACACCACAGGGGGTCTTAATACAGTTCACAAGCCTACAATGACTGGAGTGGCTAGAATACACACAGAGCTTGGGTGAGGGTGAACATTGAAACAAAAGGCTTGAGGGACTGCAATATACATTTGCAGTACCCTTGGCCAAACTCAAATACTTAACCTTTAACGGCCCAGTCCCCTGAAAGCAGTCTATGATTTTAAGTCTTTTTGGCATAGCTCTCCGCCAACATAACATCCCAAAGTTCTACATAGCTTGCGACATCGGGCTGGCAATCTGTAGACAGGAGGTGTTTTAGGCATGACAGAAAAGTCCACAGTTCCTAATGTTCCTTGTTTAACAGTCTCAGGCCCAGACAAGGGCTCCAGTAACGGACTATGATCCATTACAAATATGTACTAACCGGTGTTCACCTTTTATTAAAGCAGATATAAAAGTAAAAAAATATGATACAAATATTGATTTTAGGGGTGTTCAGTGCATTGATACATAATGTTTTGGGCACCCTCCTGGTCCCTATAGTGTTAGGTTGGCTCATGCATGCTGCCTGCTTCAGTTTAATAAAACCGCCAGCTACTGTCATATCTATCTCCATGGACATGATAATCTAGATTTTCCAAAGGCATTTAATACAGTGCCACACAGGAGGCTGGGGTATAAAATAACGAAACTGGGGCTATGGGATAACCTTTGAACTTGGATAAAAAACTGGTTGAAGACTTGTGTCTTTTTTCAACCTAATTTACTATGTTGCTATGTTTTGCTATGCTACTATGGACGCTAGAGAGGTCTTCAAAACATTGATTCAAAAAAGTATCAGTTTTTCTCCACTCGTACAGTATAATGACTGGCTGTTTATTTTGTATTCAGAATCAAAGCGGTGTAACTTTATTGACGATTGTGAGTCACAGAGGGGGTATACTAATACAATTATGCCCTACAAAAAGAGCTAGAGGCAATTTTTGTATGCTGGAGGAGTGTAAGGGCATTTATGTTTTTGTTTTCCATGTTCCATTTGTACTGCTTCATGTCTATTCCCTATTCTACAGCTCTACGTAATAACTTGGTGCTACATAAATAATGGATAATAATATTTATGTTTCTCTCTATGTACTAAAAAGGTGCATGGTAATTTGGTATAAAATGAGTCCATTTTCCAGTGCGTGCTACAGGGTAGGAGTTCAGGACTTGCTCATATTTAAGTCTTAACGACTGCAAGGTATGTGTATCATTATGTACTAAAGGAATCAGGTATGTAGTGCATACCGAATGGGGAGTCACAGGAGTTGGAAGCAAGGAAGTTGTGCTTGTAGAATAGTACATTCTCCCCAAAGTAGTATATTTATTTATTATATTACTAGTGTAAAAGCCTGTGTACACTGGCCAGCATTTTGTGCATCCTGGCAGTCTCTACTGCGCATGATTGCATTGGCAGTCTCTACTGCGCATGACTGCATTGGCAGTCTCTACTGCTCATGACTGCAAAAGCCTGTGTACATGGGCTAGCATTATGCGCATTTGGGCAGTATCTTCTGCGCATGACTGCACTGGACAAACATACATCTGGCCTTTTATATTATAGGATGCGCTGTTAAATGGTTATATTATGTGTTGTTACATAAGTATAAAGTTATTCATGTTAAAAATATTGCAATTGTAAGTTTCTCAACCATCATGAATCTTATATTCTTTAAATAAACAACTCACATATGCTTATCTTATTAGTTTGTTCTAACTACCACTTAAGAAAATGCTATTTTATTCAGCCTATTTTACGCTGTCTAAAGCTCTTATTTTTTTAAATGTATGTTCCCCTGCGTCTGTAAACTTAGTGACCAGAACAGAATGATACTGCTTGTTGATAACCTCTTACACAACTCACATTCCAACCCTTATGCAAACAGTTCAATAGGACACCAGTGCATTTTTCTCTTTTTACTAAGATGCCAAGCTACCTATCTATGTTTTGCAAAAAATTAACAGCTTACAAAACCATATTCTAATATCCCCTGGCTACTCATTGATAAGAATAAACTCGGTTCAACCATTAATAAGATATACTATTTCCAAGAAAACCATGTGAAGTTTTTTGACCAATGTGATTTTGAGAATTTCATAAATTATATTACCGTATGTCATCTTCTTGAATAAGTGCTAAATACATAAACTGCACGTGTTTGCTTTTTTTTTTTTGACCAATGTGATTTTGAGAATTTCATAAATTATATTACCGTATGTCATCTTCTTGAAAAAGTGCTAAATACATAAACTGCACGTGTTTGCTTTTAGTTACAGTACAATAGCAATCCCTAAATCCAAAAAAGGAAAAGTATTATTAGTAGTATTCTTTATTTATATAGCGCCAACTAATTCTGCAGCGCTGTACAATTGGAAATAAACATACAGAGGTATTAAATAATACAATCAGATGAGGAGATCAGAAGGATCATAGGGACCTACTATGAGAATAGTTACTAATGGATTGAAATCAGCTCATTGGCTGAATTTGCACTGTTGTGTAAACCTATTTGTTCAAATTATGTATAGTAAAAAAGCAGAAAGGCTGATATAGTAATTAAAACTGGAGCAAATAAATTCTGCTGTAGGGGACAAATTAAAATCCCCATTGTTTTAACCACTTCACTGCTAAGCCTTTTCAAGGTTTCTTTGTTATTTGAGTGTAAACTGAAAACAAAGCTTGTTTGCACACTTTGGTTTCAGTTTACACTCAAATAACAATTTTGGTGCTTTTCAGTGGACAACCCAAACATGTCATGTAACTTTTTAACACCTTAAGGACCTATGATGGTGCTGGACCATCATGGGTTATTATACCCTTAAGGACCCATGACAGTCCTGGACCATCATGGAATTCTGGGCTCCCTGCGCGGCTGCACGCCATTCAGGGAGTCCGGAATCAGATTGCACAAAAAAAAAATGCTCTGTGGTCCTTAAGGGACCACAAAGTACGTGCGTGGCCGGTCCTTATGGGGTTAAGCAGATTCTGAGCATACAAAATAATAATAATATTTTTTTGTACATATCACCTAACAAGTCCAAAACATTTTTTTATCCAGACTACAAACAAAATGTTTGGTTTTTTTCAATTGAAATCCCAATAAAGTGAGTAACAAACAATTGTCCTGGAGTGCATGTTTTTCTATATTCCACTAGCAAATTGATATGTTATTAGTATTAACCTATCATTCTAAAACACCAACATTTATGTTTTTATATGCAGGTCATTACATAAAAATTAGCAACTGAAAAAATATAGCACTTTCTTTTTCCATTTTGCACCATTCTGCATTTCAGACACAAACAAATGCTATATATAGTTTAAAAGTACACATATTCTAATCTCAGGGACTAGTCTAAAAGCTAGCTTGCTATGAAATCACTATAAAATGTTTGATTATTTTTTTTTTTAATATTTATACATTGAAATCACTGAAGCAGTTGACTACAATATTATGTTTGGTAGCTAGTGTCCTGCTGAGCAAAATGATATCCCATTGGTATGAGCTGACATACCATAGTGAGTGCCAGGACCACAATACTGCACACACCACATTCTGCCACTTATCTTGTTTTGTTGTTTCTTGTGTGTGACATACCTGCACTCAAATGTTTGTAAAATATAAACACAAGACAGAATCATATGTATGAAATAGTATTGCAACAATCCTTGCTAATGGTACCGGTACCTTTAATATACTCTAATAGTATCCAAAAAGCTTCTAATGAAGTGACTTTATGTCACGAAAAGCGTTATACCACTTTTTTGCTTGATATTACATGTTCTTAATATATTGTTTTGACTATATTGTAATATATATTTTATTATATATTTTTAATAAATGTGTTTACTATTGGTTCTTTCTAGTATCCACCCTTAATAAGAGTCACTGGCTCTATATAGCACTTCACTCTAACATAAAAGGATTTTCCAATATAAAATTAAGGTTGGGCCAGAGATAGTGTTTGGTGTGATATTACCTTACACTTGACTGGCTATTCCACTTATTTCCTTTGGTGGGGTTGGTGGGAGCAGAGACTGATCCAGATGAAGTTAAAGAACACCGTACTGAGTGTGAGCCAGTGCAGGCATTTATACCACGTGGCTGGATATAGCCTCAGAAGAATGTGAGTAAGTTTCCTAAGGTTTATTATCATTGGTCTGGGTGAAGGAATACATCAAACCATGTGCATCTGGAGGGGGGGGGGCGGCAATTACCTCCTTGATATAAACAATGGGGCTGGATGGGCTGGCCTGGGGGTCATATTATTGCTTTGCCCCCCCCCGCCCGGAAAAATTTCTACGGACACCCTTGCGTCAAACGCTATATACTACACTTAGTGAGATCCTCTGCTCCGCTCTGTTGTTTTGTGTTTTTAGTGTATACTCATGTGGGCACCCTACCCACAGGGAGCGAGCAGAGTGGATCGGATGGGATTGGACTATATCTATTACCTGCTGGTCTGGTGGACTATATGATCCAGTAGAGGATCTAGTGTGTATAATTATAATATTGCTAATAATTTTTGCCCTATTATATTTTAGTTGCTGTTTTATTTACCATTTTGCTGTACTGTGTATTACATATATATATATATATATATATATATATATATGTACGTATTACAAGTTTACAGTATATAGGGATTAGGATTAGACACCAGTTAGTGGTCATTGTTTTATTCACCTTTTTACTGTACTGTGTATGTTCATATATGTATGTGCATGTATTGTGGGTTTACAATATATAGGGATAAAGATTAGATACCAATTAATGGTTACTGTAACATGGGGTTTCTATTCCCTCAATTGAGGCGCAACAACAGAGAGGTGTGTTAGTGCACTCTCTTTTCTTTTTTTCTACATCAAGGACATTTAGATCTACCTACAAATGCCTAATCTGTTTGCATAGGGGGTACTCATACAAGGCAGGAGGATAAAAATAAATGCCCCACCAGAGGACCAATAAACAAAAAAATACAATAAAAATGATACCACAAAAAAGATCTAAACAATAAAAATACATAGAATTAATATACTACTAAATAATTCCGCAGAACATGTATATATCAAAACTCTAATCAAATGTTCTTAATAAATAAATCCCTGGTATATGGGCTTGTTAATAGTGTTTGTAAGATGTATCCATTGAACATACATAAGTATTTGGGATTGCGAACATTTTATCACTCTCATCGCTGATGTCGTGACTATCAGACTGCTTATATTTCAGTCACCATTATATTTACAAAGGGACTGTATACATATGATCTTAAAATGGTATGCAATAATTAAATTCCATTAGAGTTCGATGTTTAGTCTAGACATTCTTCAGAATGAGGCACTGTAATATAGCATAATATAATGTTTTTGTGCATGACTAATGGTTTATCAGCTCAGATGATATACTGGCGGTCCATCCCCTCAACATTCATCTTTCAATTGCAATGTCCTTTGTTAGCGTTTGCCCACTGATTCTTAGTTCAGTAACTAGCTTGATCAAAGACACCACAATGATGGTGTCTCTGCCAAATACCACAGTCGGGCCGGTCTTCAGTCTCATACACTGCTTTAAGTGTGCCTTTATGCCATGAGTTAAAGAAGTTAAATAAACAAAGCATCTTTCCTTTTTATATTTTTCTGGTTTATTGATTATATGGTTCCCAGCTTGAGCGCCAAGATATTTTTCTTTATTCATTGTTATTGTTGATGTTGTGTGTGGCGTATCCAGATCTGGGCTGCTATCTATCTAATATATTATATATATTTGTTGTCCATTTGGATCTTCTCCCTTCTTGTGCGCTACTGTCTTTTAAATATCAACTTCACATGTGTCATTGCCGCTACTCTCCACATTTCTGTCTTGATCACAATGACTCTCAGGATACCAGCCATTAATACATCTCCTTCTTTCACACAAATTTATCTTGCATACGATGAACACTGGCTTTGAACAGAAACCATAATTTATCATATTATCATATCAAATTTTTAGTTTTAAAATAAAGGATATATTTCAGTTCTAATAAGATACTTTTGTTTTCATCTTGATTCTGTCGGTATACTTGAGGTACTTGGAGTGAGAAAGTAACCAACACAGCGGAGATCTATAATCATAGCCATCTAGCACCTAACCTGATATGCATTTTGGGTGCCATTCTTCCTTAAAACTTTGTATTCCAGCCTACCACATACTTTCTCTCCCCTAGACATAATGTAAAGTTTTACTTCACTGAGAGGGTAGTAGATAAGTGGAATAGCCTACCAGCAGAAGTGGTAGAAGTTAATACAATGACAGAATTTATGCATGCATGGGATAGGCATAAGACTGTCCTTAACATAAGAAAAGACCAAGGACCAAAAAAGGTTTGAGGTTTTTACAATAGGAAAATGGGCAGACTAGATGGGCTGGATGGTTCTTACCTGCCATCAAACTCTATGTTTATATGTTTCTTATATTGATCTCTGCTTTCACTTTTATTTTATCTATGCTGCCCTCTCTTCCACCTCTCATTTCCTTATTATGTGAATTACATAAGAAAATGGTAAAATAAATTACTTAACACATTAGCAGTAGCATTTTGAGTCAGAGCTTGATTTGGAACTGGATAAACCAATTACTCAGAATCATCAGACGAGTTTTGGGCCTCATATATATTAAATTATTTAAATGTAATGAAAAATCTGCCACAGTTAAACAAATTAACATGTTTAGATTGCAAAATGGTGTCATAAGTTGCTTAAACCTGTCCTCAAGGACCAGTGATAGGCCATGTGTTTAGGATCTTCCTGCTTGAGCATAGGTGAGTTAATCAAAGGCTCAATAATTTTAATTAACTCCTATGTGATCAAGCATTATAGACTTGACCTATTAGTCATTCTTGAGGGCAGGTTTGGGAACCCCTGAGCTGGATAAATGAAGGAAACATCAAGTACAGCAAGTAAAATACATATAGAAACACACTGAATTCTTCAAAGACAGTTATTCCTCTTTCAGTTTTAATTTTTATATATAAAAGGCAAAAAGCAAAGTTACAGTTCTTAATCATGATAAAACATACTGAAATTTCTTGTTATAGTTCAGTGAGAACTTAAACTTCTCCATTCCCCCAACCCGGTGCCTTGTTGATTATTGAATGCATAATCACGAGAGCAACAATTTACTCCTTCAAACTAAAAACAGAATTTCCAATACTTCTTATTGAATATGTGATATTTTTAGTTTTTTTAGCTTTTAATTTCAACGTGTTTTTTTTTTTGCAATGTTTGTTTTTAAAATCTTCAGAGATTCTATTGATTTTATTTTAATCAATCAAGTGTTTTTATCGATCAACCACACTTTGTGGGCACAGTTGACCTTTTTCTGACTGAAACGTTTTGTGCTTATGATCAACCTTTCACCATGCTTTTTGTGCTCCATCTTTTTTTTTCCTGTGTGTAATGTTTTGTTTGATTGGCTTTTTGTGAAATGTTTTGCTTATTTTACCTTGTTTTGAGCATACAGTTGACATATATATATATTTGTGCTAAATTGATTGTGCTTCAAACCCCCAGTCAACAAATGCATAATTCTATTTTTCCACCTATTTCTTTGACCTATCAAGGAAACACTTTATTCATATACATGACTCGAGTGGAAGCAAGTTTCCACTATGCATGCAATCTAGAATGTTAGCAGCATGAGCAAAAATTGAAATGTATGATTCTCTTAAATTTCAGCAACAAATTATTTATATTGTGCGCAAATTATTAACAGTGTAAACAGTTTTTACTTAATCCTTTGAGTACCAGAGGGGTGAGCAACAAATTTTAAAGTAATGTGTTAGGCATTCCTTTTGTATCCACCTGCAATTCATTGCCTATTCCTCTAGCAGTCAAAGAGTTAAAATGCTTTTCCGTTTAAACGGTTTATGTTTCTGATTAGAATTAATACAGCTCCCGTTTGTAAATTACAAATACTTACATAAATGCACGCCCTAGTTGTGTAATGTATTCTTACTGCTTGTGTAATACAATACTGCTCTCTCTCTCTCTGTTGCAATATGGGAAAAGAACACGGTGAAAGCTGGGGAGTATTGGAATGAATGTTTCATAAAAACATTACATGTGCAGATTGCAAAGTGCAAATGTTTGTGCAAAGTGCAGATGTTTCATGTTAACTGTATCTTTTTTTTTTTTCTTACCTTAATGAATTAGTGTGTGTGTGTGTGCTTACTGGAAAGTTCCATAGTACTTAGTCTAGTGATGGTCCATTATATCATAAATTCCCACTGACTTCATTTTGTGAGCATTTGCAAGTAAGAATGTCCCTGCTTGTGCTCATGTACATAACTGGTCCCTGCTTGTGCTTTTGTGTATGCTTGGTCCCTTCTTTGTGCTCAGGTGCCTAGCTGGTCCTTGCTTGTGCTCATGTGCATAGCTGCTCACTGCTTCTGCTCATGTGCATAGCTGCTACCTGCTTGTGCTCACATACATAGGTGGCCACTGCATGTGCTCATGTACATAACTGGTCCCTTCATGTGCTCGGGTGCATGGCCGGCCCCTGCTTGTGCTTTTGTGCAAAGCTGACCCCAGCTTGTGCTCATGTGCATTGCTAGGCCCAGAATGTGCTGATATGCATTGACAGGCCCAACTTGTGCTCATATGCATAGCAGTTAGTTCTACAGCTATACCTGGGAATGTAATACAACTATGTCAGATATGTCACATTTCCCCATTAAATCTAAAGCACATAATAAACAGAGAACAGTAAATGATCAGTTACGTTTTGTTAAGAAATTATAAATAGACTAGTTGAAGAGCCCGTTACACGGGCCACAGTGCCACTGGCAGCTGGTCGCGGGGCAGTCATGCACAGTAGAGACTGCCCATGCCGCGGCTCATATAGTGCCAGCCGGTCGCGGTGCAGTCATGCTCAGTAGAGACTGCCTGCGCCACAGCTGATACAGAGCGGGACACTCCTTCGGAGCTCCCCGCTCTGTATCAGCCTCGTCACTGGCAGTCTCTACTGCGCATGACTGTGGCGTTACACACGTTTTAGCAAATTATTATATAGGATGGGCTTTTTTCTCTAGATATATATAAAGCAAGGATATTCCCACTACTGGCAGGTTGTTCATTCAAAAGTTATTACTGTGCAAATGTATTTTTTTTTTTTTATCAAACTGAATGAAACATGGCCAGCTGGTATGCAGAGGACAATTCTGTTTTCTATTGCACTTTTTGGACTCTTTAAGACTAAAACGCTTCATAGAAAAGTATAAGAACAGTGTCATCTGGTGGTGATAACATAAATTTGCTGTATAATGAAAAGAAGTTTAAACCGTGACAACTTTTGAATAAAGCATCTACTAACAGTACGACAAATTCGGTGGCACTCACTGTTAGTAGTCATGTTAACTCCTGGGTGACATCCAAAAACGAAGTGATACATCCAGAGTTGCAAATGATAGATGGCACTCTCAGGATCTTAATGAGAAAGTCAAACAGTGTTTTTGAGATCAACGTTTTGGCTATATGACATAGCCTTTATCAGTCATGATAAAGGCTATGTAATATAGCCGAAACGTCGATCTCAATAAACACCATTTGACTTTCTCATTTGCAGCTTTGGATATATATATCTCCAAACAAACAAATATAGGAAAAATGGCGCCACTAATCAACCTCTCTAGTTTCCAAAAATATGTCCTACTGATCCATAGAATAGAGACACAATAGCGGGCAGAGACACAGTGGGTGTCCCGAGCGAGCATCTCACCCATCTATTGAATTGCGGCAATGAACTACACCAGTAGCCATAGAACAATGAAAATGTAGCGGACAGAGTCTTTAATGGTGTCCGATTACTTCTACTGGACTTGACCTCTTGTCCGAGTATAGAATGAAACTCAGCTGTCTCACTATTTGGCTGATTAACATGACAAAAATAAATACTGTAAGGGTCCTAATATTCCTACGCGTTTCGTATCTACTAGAGATACTTCTTCAAGGAAAGATTAACATATACGGACACCATTAAAGACTAGTGTTGAGCGAGCATGCTCGGCCGATGCTCGGATCGGCTCGAGCATCGCTCTGCTCGGCACATGGCGGTACTCGTACGAGTACCGCATGTGCTCGCCCGCCATGTTCGGGTCTCCTCCCCGCACGTTTTGCGGCTGCTGCGCAGCCAATAAACGTGCAGGGAGGCTCTGACATCGGTGTAATGCCAGCAGCCATGTTGGCTGCTGGCATTACACTGATTGGCTGGCCAGAACCCGTGGTCGGGTGCTGTATAACACCTGACCATCGAGTTCGGCTCAGTCTGAGCCAGGGAGAGCTGAGGATAGGAAGGGAAAGGCAGTGTAGGGAGGAAAAAAAAAAATTGTGAAAAAAAAGAACCAAAAGTCCTTTTTAGGACTACTGTGTGTGGGGGCAGCAGGTTATTTTGTGTGGGGGGAAAAAAACAAAAAAAAAAAAAAAAAAATATTCTGTTTAGTGTGAAAAGTTGCAGATTAGAGCACATTCTGTTTAGTGTGCACAGTTGCAGATTAGAGCACATTCTGTTTAGTGTGCAAAGTTGCAGATTAGAGCACATTCTGTTTAGTGTGCAAAGTTGCAGATTAGAGCACATTCTGTTTAGTGTGCAAAGTTGCAGATTAGAGCACATTCTGTTAAGTCTTCAAACTAAAATATCAAAGTCACATATTCCATTCAGTGTGCGTCGCCGCAGTTTAGCAGCACATTCTGTGTACTGTGCAGAGTTGCAGAATAGGAAGAAATACTGTTAAGTCTTCAAACTAAAATATCAAAGTCACATATTCCATTCAGTGTGCTTCGCCGCAGTTTAGCAGCCTATTCTGTGTACTGTGCAGAGTTGCAGAATAGGAAGAAATACTGTTAAGTCTTCAAACTAAAATATCAAAGTCACATATTCCATTCAGTGTGTTTCACCGCCGTTTAGCAGCCTATTCTGTGTACTCTGTACAGTTGCAGAATAATAAGAAATACTGTTAAGTTTTCAAACTCAAATATTAAAGTCACATATTCCATTCAGTGTGTTTCACCGCCGTTTAGCAGCCTATTCTGTGTACTCTGTACAGTTGCAGAATAATAAGAAATACTGTTAAGTTTTCAAACTCAAATATTAAAGTCACATATTCCATTCAGTGTGTTTCACCGCCGTTTAGCAGCCTATTCTGTGTACTCTGTACAGTTGCAGAATAATAAGAAATACTGTTAAGTTTTCAAACTCAAATATTAAAGTCACATATTCCATTCAGTGTGTTTCACCGCCGTTTAGCAGCCTATTCTGTGTACTCTGTACAGTTGCAGAATAATAAGAAATACTGTTAAGTTTTCAAACTCAAATATTAAAGTCACATATTCCATTCAGTGTGTTTCACCGCCGTTTAGCAGCCTATTCTGTGTACTCTGCAGAGTTGCAGAATAGTAAGAAATACTGTTAAGTTTTCAAACTCAAATATCAAAGTCACATATTCCATTCAGTGTGTTTCACCGCCGTTTAACAGCCTATTCTGTGTACTCTGCAGAGTTGCAGAATAGGAAGAAATACTGTTAAGTTTTCAAACTCAAATATTAAAGTCACATATTCCATTCAGTGTGTTTCACCGCCGTTTAGCAGCCTATTCTGTGTACTCTGTACAGTTGCAGAATAATAAGAAATACTGTTAAGTTTTCAAACTCAAATATTAAAGTCACATATTCCATTCAGTGTGTTTCACCGCCGTTTAGCAGCCTATTCTGTGTACTCTGCAGAGTTGCAGAATAGTAAGAAATACTGTTAAGTTTTCAAACTCAAATATCAAAGTCACATATTCCATTCAGTGTGTTTCACCGCCGTTTAACAGCCTATTCTGTGTACTCTGTACAGTTGCAGAATAATAAGAAATACTGTTAAGTTTTCAAACTCAAATATCAAAGTCACATATTCCATTCAGTGTGTTTCACCGCCGTTTAACAGCCTATTCTGTGTACTCTGCAGAGTTGCAGAATAGGAAGAAATACTGTTAAGTTTTCAAACTCAAATATTAAAGTCACATATTCCATTCAGTGTGTTTCACCGCCGTTTAGCAGCCTATTCTGTGTACTCTGTACAGTTGCAGAATAATAAGAAATACTGTTAAGTTTTCAAACTCAAATATTAAAGTCACATATTCCATTCAGTGTGTTTCACCGCCGTTTAGCAGCCTATTCTGTGTACTCTGTACAGTTGCAGAATAATAAGAAATACTGTTAAGTTTTCAAACTCAAATATTAAAGTCACATATTCCATTCAGTGTGTTTCACCGCCGTTTAGCAGCCTATTCTGTGTACTCTGTACAGTTGCAGAATAATAAGAAATACTGTTAAGTTTTCAAACTCAAATATTAAAGTCACATATTCCATTCAGTGTGTTTCACCGCCGTTTAGCAGCCTATTCTGTGTACTCTGTACAGTTGCAGAATAGTAAGAAATACTGTTAAGTTTTCAAACTCAAATATCAAAGTCACATATTCCATTCAGTGTGTTTCACCGCCGTTTAACAGCCTATTCTGTGTACTCTGCAGAGTTGCAGAATAGGAAGAAATACTGTTAAGTTTTCAAACTCAAATATTAAAGTCACATATTCCATTCAGTGTGTTTCACCGCCGTTTAGCAGCCTATTCTGTGTACTCTGCAGAGTTGCAGAATAGTAAGAAATACTGTTAAGTTTTCAAACTCAAATATCAAAGTCACATATTCCATTCAGTGTGTTTCACCGCCGTTTAACAGCCTATTCTGTGTACTCTGTACAGTTGCAGAATAATAAGAAATACTGTTAAGTTTTCAAACTCAAATATTAAAGTCACATATTCTGTGTAAGATGAAGAAGGCGGGTAAAAAGGGACGGGGAAGTGGACGTGATCCTGAAAGTTCAGGGCGCGGGTCAGGACGCGGAGAAACTGTGCCTGGTGCCAGAGCACAAGAAAGAAAGACATCCACCATACCTAGCTTCATGTGTAATTTTACAGGGCGTCGCAGGACATCACTCTCGAGGTCCGACCACTGCGAACAGGTGGTCGGTTGGATGACAGCTGATACTGCTTCCAGTCGGTTAAGCACCACCCTGTCTTCCACCAAGTCCACTCTCAGTAGCCAAGAGTCTGGTCAACATAATCCTCACTCTGATCATCCTTCCTCCCACCATACACGGTCTGGTCAAAGAAGTGATCCCACACTGGGATATAGTGATGAGCTCGTCTCATCACCAATCCTTCATTTGACCCTCTCTCCAAGCACGCTTGCAGAGGAACATGACATCTTGTGCCCTGATTCACAACCTCTAGAGGCTACCCAATCACAAGAAGATGACAGATGTGAACGGCATTTAAGGTCAAAGGAAGTAGTGGATGATGATGATGATGATGAGACACAGTTGCCATTAAATCAACCACTATTTCCGTCTCAAGACCTTGTTGAGGAGAATGTTATACAGTTGTCAATGACTGAGTATGTGGTGGGATCAAGACTTGAGGAGGATGATCAGAGTGAGGAAGTGGAGGAGGACTTGGTGGACGATGAGGTGACTGACCCCACCTGGGAAGGTGTAGAGCCGAGCGATGACAGCAGTCCTGAGGGTGAGCCATCTGCAGCACCGCAACAGGCTGGAAGAGGCAGTGGTGTGGCTACAGAAAGAAGGCGGACCGCACCAAACCGGCCCGCAAATGTTCCACGGAGCACCCCCTTGCGTAAATCTACCTTGCCAAGGGGTAGGTGTTCCGCGGTATGGCGTTTTTTTAAGGAAAGTGCGGACGACAAAAGAATTGTAGTTTGCAACCTGTGCCACACCAGAATGAGCCGAGGCATGAACACTAGAAACCTCACCACCACCAGCATGATCCGACACATGGCATCCAAGCACCGTAGTAAGTGGGAGGAACGCCTGGATCGCCCATCTGTGTCTGCAGGCCACACCACTGCCTCCTCTTCCCCTGTTTTCGGTGCCGGCCAATCGCCTGTCGAAGGCGCAGGCCCGCATACCTCCCGCCCTGCACCTGTAGCATCTGAAGCACCATCAGCGACCACATCCACTTCCCTGTCCCAGCACAGCGTCCAAATGTCGTTACCCCAGGCATTTGAGCGCAAGAGAAAGTACCCAGCCACCCACCCACAGGCCATAGCACTAACCTCACACCTTTCAAAATTACTGGCCATCGAAATGCTGCCATTTAGGCTTGTGGACACTGAGTCCTTCCGCAGCCTGATGGCAGCAGCTGTCCCTCGGTACGCGGTCCCCAGCCGCCACTACTTTTCCCGGTGTGCCATCCCCGCATTACACCACCATGTGTCCCGTAACATCACCCGTGCCCTGACCAACGCAGTTACTGGGAAGGTCCACTTAACGACTGACACATGGACAAGTGCTTGTGGCCAGGGACGCTACATTTCCCTGACGGCACACTGGGTGAATGTCGTGGAGGCTGGGAGCGACTCGGACCCTGGGATGGCACGGGTGCTACCCACGCCGAGGATTGCGGGCCCTACCTCCATCAGGGTTTCCACCAGCACCTACGTTATTGGCTCCTCCTCCTCCGTTTCCACCTCCGAATTCTCTACACACAGCGCCACTCCCCCATCAGCCAGTAGCTGGAAGCAGTGTAGCACTGCAGTGGGGAAGCGTCAACAGGCCGTGCTGAAGCTGATCTGCCTTGGGGACAAACAGCACACGGCCTCAGAGCTGTTGCAGGGGATTAGTCACCAGACCGAGCAGTGGCTCTCGCCACTCAACCTGCAACCAGGCATGGTTGTGTGTGATAATGGGCGTAACTTGGTGGCGGCTTTGGAGCTCGGCAAGCTCACACACGTACCATGCCTAGCGCATGTATTTAATTTAGTGGTGCAGCGATTTCTAAAAACCTACCCCAATGTGCATGATCTCTTGACCAAGGTGCGCCGCGTGTGTGCACATTTCCGTAAGTCATCAACAGCTTCAGCCGGCCTGTTGAAGCTGCAGCAGCGCTTACAATTGCCAGCTCACCGGCTGCTGTGTGACGTGAGCACGCGCTGGAACTCCACCTTCCACATGTTGGCCCGGCTTTGTGAGCAGCAGAGGGCAGTAGTGGAGTACCAGCTGTTACACGGTCGTCGCCTCTCCGTTCAACTTCCTGTAATCAGAAGTGAGGAGTGGGAATGGATGTCAGACCTCTGCGAGGTTTTACGCAATTTTGAGGAATCGACACAGATGGTGAGCGGCGATAACGCTATTATCAGTGTAACCATCCCACTTCTGTGTCTACTGAAACGCTCGCTGCTCACAATTAAAACCGACGCTTTGCATGTGGAAGAGGTGGAAATGGGGGAGGAAGAGCTTACACAAGGTGATAGCCAGAGCACCCTCACTTCGTCTTCTCAGCGACAATTGGAGGAGGCGGAGGAGGAGGAGGAGGAGGAGGAGGAAGACACGGTTGCCTCCGCTACAGAGGGTAGCCATGGAACTTTAGTTCCATCTCTTCAGCGTGGGTGGGCAGAAGAGGAGGAAGAGGATGAGGATATTGAGAGTCATCCTCCTGGTGAGGACAGCGAAATCTTGACTGTTGGTACTCTGGCACACATGGCTGACTTTATGTTAGGCTGCCTTTCCCGTGACCCACGCGTTGTACGCATTTTAGACAACACGGATTACTGGGTGTTCACCCTTCTGGACCCCCGCTACAAAGAGAATTTCTCATCTCTCATTCCTCCGGTGGAGAGGACAAGCAAAATGTTGCAATACCAGAAGGTTCTTGTCGAAAAATTGCTCCAAAATTTTCCATCTGACAACGCTGGCGGCAGAGTACGTGCTACCTTGGCCAACCGAGAAGGGGAGAAAAGGGGAGCACACAGCAGTTCCGAGAAAGGCAGGGCAACACTCTCCAAGGCGTGGGACACCTTCATGACACCCCGCCAGCACCCTCACCCTGATGCGCAGCCTAGTGTCACAAGGAGGGAAAAGTTTTGGAAGATGGTGAAGGAGTACGTAGCAGACCGTGTCAGCGTCCTCAATGATCCCTCTGTGCCTTACAACTACTGGGTGTCCAAGCTGGACACGTGGTATGAACTGGCACTCTACGCCTTGGAGGTGCTGGCCTGCCCTGCCGCCAGCGTTCTGTCTGAGCGGGTATTTAGTGCTGCTGGTGGCATCATAACAGATAAGCGTATCCGCCTTTCCACCGACAATGCTGATAGGTTGACACTTATAAAAATGAACAAGGCCTGGATTTCCCCTGACTTCTCCACTCCACTGGAGGAAAGCCCCGGGGGAACATAAACTCACTTTATATATGTTATTTACAATGATGGGAATACTCTGTATTCCCATTCACCCCTTCCACCCAAAAAACGGGTATATGGTTGACTCTTAATCTTCTCATCCTCCTCCTCCTCTTCCATATGCCCTGGGATATAATTTTTATATAGGACCAGCTCACCAGCGGGCCCTGTGATATAATTTTTATATAGGGCCAGCTCACCAGCGGGCCCTGTGATATAATTTTTATATAGGGCCAGCTCACCAGCGGGCCCTGTTTGACAATTTTTATATAGGTCAGCTCACCAGCGGGCCTTCTCATATAATGTTTTATTGGGTCAGCTCTCTAGCGGGCCCTCTCATATAATGTTTTATAGCGTCAGCTCACTAGCGGGCCTTCGCATATAATGTTTAGGATGGTCAGCTCTGCAGCAGACCCTCACCCATAATGTTTTAGATGGTCAGCTCAGCGCACGTTTCCCTCTTAATCATGGCCTCAGTTCAATAAAATCAAGGAAATTTTTGGGAGAATTTGCCTCAGCGCACGTTTCCCTCTTAATCATGGCCTCAGTTCTGAAAATCAAGGAAATTTTTGGGAGAATTTGCCTCTGCGCACGTTTCCCTCTTAATCATGGCCTCAGTTCTGAAAATCAAGGAAATTTTTGGGAGAATTTGCCTCTGCGCACGTTTCCCTCTTAATCATGGCCTCAGTTCTGAAAATCAAGGAAATTTTTGGGAGAATTTGCCTCTGCGCACGTTTCCCTCTTAATCATGGCCTCAGTTCTGAAAATCAAGGAAATTTTTGGGAGAATTTGCCTCTGCGCACGTTTCCCTCTTAATCATGGCCTCAGTTCTGAAAATCAAGGAAATTTTTGGGAGAATTTGCAGATGATATACAAGTAAATATACAGCAAATATTGTTTGGTAACAATTTTTCGCCTAAAGTCGTTTTTATTTTCCTTTTTGTGTGTTTTATGGTCAGTCTGTAAAAATGGCGTACTACGGGCGAAAGATCGTTCCCAGCAGCGATGTTGGAGTCCAAGATGCATCCAGACATCCTCCCTATGCTGTCCCTGAACCATTTCTGTGGTGTTTCCATCCTTTTCTGCCATTTTCCTATGGACCAGGCACCCTCCCCTCATCAGAGCAGGGGGTGCCTGGTGTAATGCTCGAGTCCTCCCATTGACTTCAATGGGGCTCGGGTGCTCGGCCGAGCACTCGAGCCTCAGGGGGTGCTCGGTCAGAGCACCCGAACACCCGAGCATTGGGGTGCTCGCTCATCACTATTAAAGACTCTGTCCGCTACAGTTGCATTGTTCTATGGCTACTGGTTTAGTTGATTGCCGCAATTGAATAGACGGGAGAGACTCTCGCTAGGAACACCCACTGTGTCTCTGCCTGCTATTGAGGGGTCTACATTGTTACCGATTGTTTATACAACTAATAATGAAGAGATGAAAAGTTGGGAATAACACCTAAGCTCTGCCCGCGGATATATAGACGGGAGAGGTCAATTGGAGAATTATATCCCAAGTTTGTCAGCGGAGACACATTACACCTGATATGGTGATAAAAAGACGGGAGAGAAGTTTGTTTTGAATTACACCCCTAATCCCTTCCTGCGGTGGAACTCCGCTTATCTCATTATCAGTAACATTAGTCACATAGCCACTGAATCGATTTGAAGCTCTTACAGGAGAGACATTGATATAGTTGTTACAGTCCACTCCTAGTAATATGGTGGTCTGTTATTTTTGCTTACCTGTCTCACTGCAGATTGCTACTTACGTGTCATTTATAATCAATTCAGTTTTATATTGCATATTTGATTATATTTTATATATAGCGCTATATATTTACTGTTTTAAGGATTATAATATATATAGTATATTTCATTGCCTTATTTATTATTTTTATATGTATTAATAAATACTATTGCATCTAGCAGATATATTTATATATGTGTTTGTGTTTGTGTGCGTTTGTGTGCGTTTGAGTGTGTGGACTTTCATTCTATGTCATGCACGTATCTAGCGGTTCTGTTTAGCTAATCAGATGCCTGAAGTGGGCTCTCAGTTATAAACCTTTTGTACTCCATTCTGGTAGGTAGTCACATTATGTCACAGCAAAGTATCATACCTTGAATTTTTTATGTTTTAACACACAAAATGTAAAGTGGAATGTATGAATATGGCAGTGCAGCTTTACTTGGGTAGCCTCCAATGCCACTAGCTGTGCGTCAAGGAATGTACTATAGCAAAGATTCTCAGCTCCAGTCCTTGGGGCACACCAATAGGCCAGGTTTTCAGTATACCCATTAATAAGCACAGAAAGCTCAACTATAATTCCTGAGAAACAGATTGGTCACTTTATTCCACGCTTAACTATTGGACACTCTGTATGTCTCCCTTATTTGCTTTAGATTGTAAACTTTCAAGAGGGAACCAATTCCAGAGTTTCACTTTGCAAAGCACTTTTAACTGTTTCTTGTGTAAATCCTCAAAATGTAAAGAGCTGTATATACTTATGGTGCTATATAAATAAACATTAATTCATGCAATCATTCATTCATAGTCACATATGTCTAGTCAGTGATACCTTGCAAAGTTGACCTGTTTGTGTGCTCAGTGGACTAATGTTGAGACACACAACTTCACTGGAGTGTGTGATCACTGAAGCCTACAATCACACCAATTTCTATGCCTTGTTCAGTACATAAATATAAGCACCCTTTGAGTGCAAAGGGGTGTCCAAAGTATTACTTCAAAGGTTTAATGGGAGAATTCTTGGCATAACTAGTTGGCTTAAGCTAGCTGGCTTAAAGGAGCAGTAAACTTTTTTTATGAAAAAATATATATTGTAGGGATTTTCCTATTGAGTAAAATAAGGGTACTCCCACTGCGGAGAGATTTATATTTCCAGAGTTATTACAGTTTAAACCCCTGTTTTTTACATTAGCAGTGCCCTCTATTGGTCAAATTCTAATTATATTTCCTGTTAGATTCTAATGGAAAGGAAAGTCAGAGACATACAGTTCTCCATAGAATGTGATAGAAACTGTCTGTCTCTTCCTGTCAGTTAGAACTATCAGGAAGGAAACACAGTAAATTCACTTCCTGATTATTTAAAGTGTTATAAATTTTTAATAAAACATCTGACAGTGATGGGAGTGACCTTGTTTTATTCAGCAGGAAAAGCTCTATAAAATATGTGTTTTCATAAAGAAAAGTTTACTGCTCCTTTAAGGCTAGAAAATTGATTCCACAGAATCACATTCATAAATTCTCCCTACTAATTTTTACTGTAATAATAATAGTAATAATAACACATTTCTTTTAGTTTTAAACACACTGTGTGATTTTTAAGAGACAGATGATATGCAATACATTGTAGCGCAAGAAGTTGTGCATCACTCTGTTATCCAAAAGGTTAAAATATCCAGTGAAGTTTTTACAATTGTTTACATATTTAATTTTGATTACAATGCCAAATGCCTCTGTGCCTTAGAGGAAATATGTTATAGTGATCTCTTAGCCAGCTGAATTATATGAACATTTGTAAAAGAGATTTGCAGATTAGTATTCCATGAAAACCCATATGATTGAGTAAACCAGCTGGCATGGTTTGAGGAAGAAGCTTCAGATACAAAGAGAAGTAAATCTTTTCTTCTCTTTACAAATGTATTGTGCCTGCAGATAAGACTAAGTAGGTCCATAAAGTTCCAAAGAAGAATAGAAAAGGTTTGCATTATGATACAACATAAAACATGTTTTTTTTCCAAGAAAACTGTATTGCAGATTATAATTTCCATGTTACAAGATGCTGTTACATTCTCAGATGTGTATGTCAGTTTAGAAATGAATACATGAAGCTTATGTCCAAATAATGAGTGTACATCAAGGATCATATAAAAAAAGCACAGCAATACAGTATCAACCCAACAGTACCACAAGGGAGAAATAAACATATCCACTGATTTAAAAGGGGCTCAGTGGCAGAATGAGAGCCCTGATAAAAAATTCATTTTGGGCCCCCGATTCACTGTAAACTACTGAAAAACTCATTTTCTATTTCAGCATTCAATGGGCCTGTAATGTTGCTTTGTACCTGCTGCATCAACGGTGCTATAGATAAGCTCCTGATGGGTATCTTAACCAACTGAATGCTAGGAAGATCTCCATCATATCGGTTTGCAATTTGTTGGATACCTCTGTAGTATTCAAGAGGTTAGAAGTGCTATTTAAATCAAGGTGGATAATGTGAATTTTTAGTTGCCCTCTATGAAGGCTGTCAAGGAATCACATTGTTCTTACCTCTTCATATCTCAATTCATTGAGTACTTACTCCCTTCTTCTGTGTATATATTGACTGTGTGAATGCAGGTCGGATGTTCTGTTAGGATTGTGTGCCAGATCTCAGTGTGATGACTGCATACCTCCAGTGTCCCTCTTTAGGAGGCCAGTCCCTCTTTGAGACCCAAATCCCTCTGTCCCTCTTTACCACCCTGATGTCCCTTTTTAGGAGATCAGACTGTGTATATAAGTGTATCACATTGCACCAAAGCAATAAAACTCACTTTAGTGTTTGTTTAATCTTCAGTATATGTGTTTATACATTAGTCTGTATAAAAACAAGGCTTGTTCTTGCTCTAAATCATTTATTGAGTTACACCACAAGGTATCATAAAGTCATGGAATGACCTAAAAATTATAACTAATGCCCTACCCACCAGCCATGCCCCCAACAACACCAACCAAAACAAAAGTGTCCCTCGTTGGCAATTTTAAATGTCAGGAGGTATGTGACTATATTATATACAGACCTAGATTTATATCCCAGGCACCCTAAGCAAGACACTGTAGGCTCTTTTAGCTCCACTCATGGCCACACATATACCTATAACATGGCTCCACCCCACATCCCATCCACTGGCAAAGAAAATACAGTTGGCCTTTACCACACAAGAGAAAAAACAAGCTTTAACCCCTTGATGGCTAGAAAGATCTCCAATGCATTGCTCCACAATGTGTCGGAGCATCCAAGGGTTAAATAATAGCATGTAAAGGGGAATAAAACTGCTGCAGGAACATTGAGATTGCTCTGGCCGCAACCAAAATTCAGAATGATGAGCATTTCTGGAGCAAATCAACTGCACCATAGGTGACAAATAAAAATTCCCTAAATTTTCTTAAATGTAAATGTTTTTTTTAAAGCCTAGTGTGGTATAAAGCAATGCATGGGACTTCTCTAGCACTCAAGACAAAAACCGTGTTTATATCAATGTCATTTTGTGTCCCCTATGGCGTAGTTGGTAAGTTTCAGAAATGCTTCTCTTTTCTTTTTGTGCATAAGATCCCAATTATGTTGGCCTAAAAGCCTTCAGATGTTGCTGAACTACACTTCCCATCATCCTCATCTGGCTAGTGGCTAGCTGAGGATTATGGGAATTGTGGTCCAGCAGCGGGTGCAGATAATTTGCCCACTACTGACATTAACATATAGAACAGTTCTGATCTATGTACTCTGCCATAAATAAGATTCTAATGCCTGCAAACCCCAACAGCATGTGAAGGGAAATGGGGTCATGCAGTTTTCTTCTGCTCCATGTTTCCATACACAATATAAAACAAGTTGAAGAAGAAACAAAAACAGCAAAACACCCACACACTCCAAAATGTCTCTTCTTAACTGGATGCAAGTGGCAGTAAGGAAGAATTTTAAGCTTAAATTGCTTAATAAATTGGCATTTGGCAGGTGTCAGACAAAGAAATCAGTTCCAGTACCTGGTTTAATGAGGAATCATATTAGTACATGCAATGTAATGTGTTAAGGCCATATTTTCAATTAGCCACAGTAGGCAACTGCCTACAGCTCCCCACTGTTAGAGGCACCTCAGCTTTGCTGACCACACCCACTATTAAAAGTTGTGGGAGTGCTCAGGACAATTCCAAAGCTTTAACCATTTGATTGCAATGCATCAGACACATCTCTGGCACACAAAGGGTTAACAAAAGTTTCATGGGAGATCAGTTTTTTTTTAAATACATTTTGTTGATCAACATACCTGGCAACTCTCAGGGTTTAGACCCAAATCTCAGGGTCAAGGGTGAAGGGCCAGCTTCTCAGGATGAGAGTGTTCTGTGTTACCTACTATAGGATTTACCCCAGTTAAATGTTTCTTTAGTCTCTAAGCTGGTTCCATTTGTACCAGAAAAACAAGGAGAGATGTCCTGTTTGTCTTTTTTGTGTTTAGGTAGTGAGATCTCTAATTTGTAACAAATTAAAGGTTCCTTGTGGGCCGATAGGAGCACCTCTGGGTTACAGCAAGCAGGCACATATTGCATAAAATCAATATTATGGGAAGCTTTAAGGATTAATATTCCAAAGATCTCAGGGTCAGCTCATTTAAAAAGTTCCCAGGTATGTCGATCAAGCTTAAACTGATTGATTATATTTTGTACTAGTTGTTAGATTCATCAGACAAGCTGCATGAGTCAAAGTCAGGCCTTTGCGTGTGTGCAAAGCCCTAACTTAATGGCTTAGAAGCAGTAAAAATTTCTTCCTGTGACATTTGGTTGATTTCCGTTTAATATATTTTTTCTGTAGTTCTACTTTTTGTGGAATGGTTATAATGAGCAAAGTACTCATTTTTTATGTCCCTTTGTATTAGTTTTACAGGGTTGTGTGAACTGGCAGGCAGTAGGAGGCTGCACTAAACTGATTCCTTGGTAAGAAGCTGCTAAAATACATTTTCATTTGGTTTGCCTGCCTATCACCTATGTACTAGTGTATTTATGCTGGGCATTATACCCATAACCCTGGTGGGACAAAGAGGAGGGTATTGCAGGAATGTATGGGTGTTTTAGGGAAATCTGTTCCTCTGTGCCTTGTTTTACCTCTTAAAACAAAACACTCCTCTGTGCTTCAAGGTCTAACATAATATATTTAACATGACACAGAGGAAATTGCAACTTCATTTCCTACTCTTGCTGTTGCGGAGAGGTTCAGGTTTTGTTCATATTACTATCTTAATAATGGAGGAGTGTGTGTGCACTAAAATGGTCATACACTCTAGTACATACCTGTCAGTGCATGCGCATGATGAGTAAGCCAAAGTCCCAAACCAGAAAATTTCCTGTGCCAGTAAATTGGTACATTCTCCTCACTGACTTTTAAACTGGCAGAATTAATTTCATTGCTTTTAAACAATAGAAGCATTTGAAAATAAACATTTTGCAGACACACATAGGGCCATATGTTCAAAGAATCAGCGAAATAGCTTTTGTCGTTTGTAAAGACTTTTCAAAGTACAGTGTTGTTGGGATCATTAATATTTTCAGAGAGTGTCAGTTGCGATCAGAAATATGTTGTTTGTCCTGACTGAAATTATTGTATGTAACAACAAAAAAAGTCTTAACTAACGACAAAAATGTGTTAACTAATGACAAAAATGTTTTCACTAAAGACAAAAATTCTCACATTCAGAACTTCACATTCCCTCCACTTTTTTCTTAACATACAAATTTTGACTTTTGTAAGACATTTTTTTGTCATTAGTTACGACAAATTTTCTTTTCCTCTATACGACACTGGAGAATAGTTTAGCCCTGCTCTTTCCCCACCCCTTTGCCCGTGAATTCTGGATTTGTGTCGTACACAACGGACATTACTAGTTTTTTGTCGTATACACTATAGAAAATGTCGTTCATGCATACAATTACTTATTTTTGTCTTTCATACGAAATTTTTTTGTCGTGATCCCTTTTAACATACGGCCCATAGAGTATATGTATTCAAAACATTTATTAAAGCCAATGTGTCGAGTGGAATCCTCAGGGACAGGCTTGGATCAAGCTTGGTGAGTGAAGGAAGAAGTTGACTTGGAGCAGTATCCTGCAGAAAGTGACTTCATCCAGTAAACAATAGGTTTTTTTGTGACTGCAGGTTAGCTGCCACCTTAGAAATGAAGGCAGGCATAGTGGTGATTTTAACTCTTTATTTTCCCTAGGTGCATTGCCTGTAGCACATGCCCTGGAACAGCAACAACTGCTGCAGGTACTCCCTCTTATTTATACATTGTGGAACAAAATAATTACATATGCTTGATCACATTAATATCAATAGGTAAGCAAATGATGTGGCTTGAGAGTGGAACAAATCCTGAAAGTGTTTGAAATGTCTAGCTAATAACAGATAATGCAGTTTGTCCAGTCATGTGGCAAAATTGTGACCTTGCCCTTCTAAAATACTAGTTGGAGAAGACCCTACATCGAGTTTTTTTCTGGTTGTAGTCCAGAAAGAAATAGGAAGAGTATATACTTTGTCCAGCCATCTCTGTGAGGATATTCCACCAATCCCCACAGAACCTATTTTCTCCCCCATGTTATTCAGTGGAGACAGCTCTTCCTCTTTCTGACTGACACTGGCTGACTGAGAAGCCCATCAGGGGGTCTTCCCGCTTTCCCTTTCAGTAAATTTAACTGAATTAATGTTTTGTCGAGAGTCACCTCCCCCCCACCCCAGAATACGATCTTTGAACATATGTAATTTTCCCATGCAAGTAACAGTAACTGGTACAGCTCACACAAATACAATATATAACAAGAGAATTTGACATAAAACATACAGACATATATTACAGCATGTACCCCTGTCCCCAATAAACTGACAGCTCTTTTGGCCTTGGAGAAAAGCTGCAGGCCTGGGCTTGGCCTTTAGTAAGACTGGCTCAGTCTTGCACCTTCCTCCTGATCAGAACTTAGCCCTGATCACTCAGACAAAAAATGGGAAATTCAGAGTGAAAGTGCTTAACAAATAACAGCTAATTGATAATGTTATTAAAGTAATTAAATATGTACAAAGTTAATATATGCAAAACATTTGAAAATAGCATTAACCTTAGATTTTCCATTTGAACTTTAACAAAGAGTTACTGCCCAGCCATAATATACACATAAATGTACACACATCTTGAATGGTATAGCATCAATAAAGGGATAGTAATATCCTTTTAAAACATAATGAAATATTGTATCTATTAAAAAAATAAACAGAATTATCCCAGTCCCATCTGAGAGATGACAGCAGGAGATGCGTGTAGGCCAACTTGAGGCAGCTTTTAAGCAGAGCCGAAATACCGCAATCTAAAAAGAAGCACTTAATTGGAATGGTCTACAAAGCTTGCCTGGTTTGCAAGCACACTTTATAGACCATTCCATTGAAGTATTTCATTTTAGATTTCAGTATTTTGGCTCTGCTGAAGAGCTACCTGCCGGTCCCCGGACCAGGATCTCCTTCTGTCAGCTTACAGCTGATGTCAGGGAAAGGGGAGGGAGGGGAGAACTTTAACCCCTTAAGGACCCATGACGGTCCTGGACCGTCATGGGTTGTTATACCCTTAAGGACCCATGACGGTCCTGGACCGTCATGGAATTACGGACTCCCCGCATGGCTGCACGCCGTTCGGGGAGTCCGGAATAAAATGGTCCCTGGTCCTTAAGTGACCACTGCATGCGTGCGTGGCCGGTCCTTAAGGGGTTAAAATGTTCTATGTCTCGAACCAGAGAGATGGGACTGGGATCATTTAGTCTATTTTTTTAATAGCTACACTATTTTGTTATGTTTTAAAAGGATATTACTATCCCTTTAAATCTTTCAGTGATTGAGAGGTCTCTATTGCATTGCAAAGCAATGCATTGGTGACCTCTCTAACATGCAAGGGGTTAAAAAAAGAAAGCTGAACCTAGCTTTTGAGATGCTTATATATGATACTGTAACACGTGTTTCAATTACAAATAAAAACATACTTGTCAATGTGAATGTTATACAAGTTGAGCTTATTACCTGCAATAAATTGAAAACTATTAACCTGCCATGTGCTGTAGTTGTTTCATAAGATTCATTTCTACTTAAGGACAAAGTCTCAGAGATAAGACCCATAGGTGTGTATATGAGACTTTCAACGCATACATAAAAAGGCCAGTGTACAGCTATGGAATTTTAGAGCCAAATTACAATTTGTAAGATCTCCTGAATCATCTTGTTTGCCTGGGCTGCACATTGTACCAATCCCGTTGTTATATACAATGGATGTGCATAAAGTGCTGCTGTATTCACTGATAATTCTCTCAGTGGTATCCTATGTCTGCACCATAGTATTCAATGCTTTGTCAGCAGTTGCAGAAAATGGTAAGCAAAATGGGACATTCCTTTCTGGTAATATATACCTATATGATATGCATAAAGTATGTGATTTTGTAGAAGGATTAAGTGAATTCTGTAAATCTAATTGTAATCGATTTCTCAGCTTTTGTTTTCTTCCAGGAAGAGGTTTAGACCGATTGTTATGTTATGCTCAACAAGGAAATGTAATTAAAAGCATAATGAATAGTATGGCATTGAGGCTGATATACTATGAAGAGCTGGAACAATGCTGAGTCATACCAACTGCAAATGAAGATTCCCAGTGATTTAAATTAGTACTTAATCCCCCTTCAATGTTAATGATGTCTCCAACCCTTTGCTTTGTAAAGAGCTGGAGACCTTCTAACATTCAAGAGGTTAAAAACCCCTTTGAAATCACTATGAATTTTGGAACATTTTGTCTCCTATGGTGCAGCTGGTTTGCTATTCAGTCACTCCAATTCTTTTTAACCCTTTGAGTGCTAGAAGGGTACGCAACGCACTGCGTAACTCTCTGGCACTCAAAGGGTTAATCCATCCTCCTCATAATATCAGTTCAACTCCTAGGGTCTATGTCCATTGTCATGAAAAGGAATGTGTTAGAATTATTCTTCAGAATAAATACATTTTTTCTTTCTTCCACTTTCAGTGATGTGACCACCCTCTAACTGCAGCCTATAAAATGCGTTGGTGACTCAGTTCTAACTGCAAAATATCATTACGTATCAATGAAAACTGGATAAATTATGGGGCAAACTGAAGTAATGACATTGGAGAAATAAAGCATTATGTGGATTTAAATTGGGCTTTTAAAGCCTTGAATGCTAGAATGGTCTCCAAAGCAATGCAAAGCTACACATTGAAGGCCTCTCTAGCATTCAAGGGGTAAAAACTCCCATTTAGATTAATATTAATGTTAGAAATTTGTATTTGTCTTCTGTGGTGCAAATGGTTTGCCACAGAAGTGATCCATTTTTTCTTAGATATATAAGGCCTTAACCCTTTGAGTGTAAAAAGTGTCTCATCTACCTCTGTTAGACAGAACAGCAATCCCAGCAGTATAAACAAAAAAACACAGACAGGGTTGATGATGTTTTGCAGATACAGTTGAGTCATAGACTCTTTTTGCAAACAGCAGGCAGAAAAAGAAAAAAAAAGAAAACCTAAAGTAGCAGATGATAAGTACACAGACTTAAAGGGATAGTAATGTTTAATTATTCAAGTAAAATCAAGTCTTCTCTATTCTTTTTTATAACGATGTGTAGAAAGAAAATGTTATTAAAAGATGCCGTTTTTCATTTACAGTCTAATAAAGTTTCCCCCTCCCGTCCCTTCCACTTACCTCAGCATCCTCAGCAAGCCAGCCTGGACAGAATGAGACGAGTGACAATCTTCTTCCAGCATAAGGAAAAACCTGCCCTCCTTCGTCAATGGGACAGGCTTTCCCTTATACTGAAAGAGGAAAGATTGTCCCTCGATGCAGCATGTCCGGTCCGTGGATCGGATTCCAGATCTGAGGGGAGGCTGCGGAAGTAAGTGGAAGGGGTGGGGGTGGGGGGGACTTTATTAGACTATAAATTAAAAATGGCAGTTTAATAATGTTTTCTTGCTACACATCTTTATAAAAAAGAATAGAGAAGACTTGATTTTACTTGAATAATTAAACATTACTATCCCTTTAAGGACAAAGAAAGCCAGAGGGTAAAATAAGATCATATATATGACTTAAAGAAAATGCTGAAATAAATGACTACCTTTAGTTTTAGTTGTAAACATATTTCACTGGTAGAATTGTGATATTTTTATGGTAGCCATGTATTTATAGATCAGCATTATATTCCATAGCACTTTATAATAGGTTGCTAAAACACTGTCAGCCGCCAAAATAAGAACATGCCAATAGTGATGTACTGACAAGAACAGGGACAATTCTGGCACAAACCTACTGCACCAAAGGGAACATCTAATTGATTGATTGATTTCAGATTAGTTTTTAACCCCTTGAAAGTATTATAGAAATTTCTAGCATTCAAGATTATGAAAGCCCCATTTAAAGTGGATCTATCACAATATAACAACTTAGGTAGCTATGAAAGAACTTTAACCCTTTGAGTGCCAGAGGGGTTTCATACCCCTCTAGCATTCAAAGGGTTAAGGGCTGTAAGTGAAGGTGTTCTGGGGCAAACAATTTGCACTATAGGGGAGAGCAAAAAATTCCCACTGCAAAGGAATGAGCTGGAGACCTCTCTAACATTCAAGGGGTTAATTCCCATTTAAATCAATGGGAATTTTTAGCTCTCTCCTATAATGTAAATGATTTGTCCCAGAACTCCTCCACTTTTTTTAACATACACCCCAAAATGTATTACCTATTTGTTGCATTAGCCATTTTTTATTTAAAATAAGTTAAGTTTATGAATTCTATAATTATTTTCATTCTCACACAGTGTAAAAAAAATACCTCCCCTAGCCCCTTGTTACTCTTTCCCAGTTGGTTCCCACCCACCTCCCCTCCATCTATATTGTTATTTAGTAACTAGGATACTTGGGAACTCTAAGGATCTGGCCGGAGACTCCATTTTTTGCAGTGAATTATCAGGTCTCCAGGGGCAGAGGCCGGTTCTCCAGTGGTGGTGAGATTCTTATGAAACTCTGCCCATTTTTGCTCCTTCCCACCCTGTTCCTCACATTTCTTGTCCACTCCTCCTCCTTTCCCACACTGTTCTGCCCACTTCCCTCTTTATAACACATTCCATTAAACCCTGCCCCTTTGTGACATGAATTGCGTGATTTATATCCCCCAACGGCACCACATGAGCCCCCTCGGTGAACTCTAGAAGAAAAAGTTGCCAAGACCCCATTTCTTGTCTAATGTATTGAAGGTCTATTATCACATTTTACTAAATCTGCTCCAGTGGTATCAGACTGAGTAAAAAGGCTGGGGCTGTTCTGTGTAGTTCCAAAATGGCTCCTATCAGCTAGTCTGTGGGATAGAAAGCTAACCCATATCATCTGGGATACAAACTGGGAGTCTGTGACTGTTATGCACAAACTCCAAGTTTTCTTGCTCACCTATAAACCTGCTGGTGCTCGAGTATAATCTAATGAGCATATGGAGAATATTGTTGAGCAGGAGAGGAAACTATCCTGCTTGATGCAACATAGATCAAGAAGGGGAACACCAAGGGTTTTCTTTCAGACCCCACTCTACTACTCTGCTGCTATACGCACATACACACATACACACACATGAATATATACACACACACACTTGAGCATGAACATATGTGCACCCAGTCATATATACAAGCATACACATAATTAAATCACTTGGAGTTTGGGGATATTTATTTATTCCCTTTGGTGTAGTTGTTTTGCTCCAGAATCACTGTAGAATTACTCCTAATTTTTTTTTCTTTAAACCCTTGAGAACTAGAAGGAAGCACAAGGCATTCTGTAATGAAGCCACACCATTCCAGCCTATGGAGAATTCTCCAGCCATTAATATCTATGGAGTGAGAGTTCCCCATAGACTGTAATGATTCCATCACATGATAGCAGCTCCATTACTCATGAAGCAGAGAGCCACAATCTCTGCCTCTGTGAATTGCAGTGAAAGCCACAGGAGACCATAGATATTGGCAGGTACTGGTTTACACAGGAGTGTTACCACAGGTGGTACAGAGGGTGCAGTTGTGCTGGGTCCCAGCATCCAAAGGGGTTCCATCTGCTCCAGGCTCCTATACATTCTAGTTATGCCTCTGTTATGCATTGGAGCCCTCCCATGACTTACTGCACTACTGCTCTTTAGTTTAGTGAATATTCTCCAGGTCATCTCATTCTCTAACGTTGTATTGCCATACCTGGGAATTTTTCCATGTGGACAACCCGGAGGGCAGTCCTCTGGTGCCACTGGGGGAGATGTATGACACGATTTGCATCAGAAAAGGGGTGGGGCTTACTCGCCAGTGGGGGCAGGGCTTCAAAACCACAAAAAAACAAAAAATAGCCTGAGAAGGAGGGGAATTTGGCTGAAGTGCAAGGAGCATACACAGAAGTGGGTAGATTTTTATCTAAAACTCCCCACACCCAGAGAATCATCCTCTGCCCCGGAAACTCGGCAATTAGAAGACAAAACCAGAGTCTCCGGGTTAAATCTGGAGCATTCCCAGCTATGTGTATTGCGTAGCTCCTTTCATGTATTGATGTAGATATTTACTAGTGTTATGTAAGATCGTGTCATTGGCCTGGCATGACCTGACTGAATATTAGCTCTGATAATCCCCCTCCTGCAGACACACTGTACAGATATTTATCAAACAGCCTAGCTTCTCTAGTAACATCTCTGTCGAGAAAAAAGCCTTTTGTGAAAGCTCTACAAATTCAAAATAGTGTTTTACTGATAAATGTGGCCTTAGAAACAGAAAAAGAAGGCCTTACACAGTTTTGTGGAATTTTCTTTTGTCCCCTATGGTGCAGTTGGTTTGTTCCAGTATTACTCCAATCCATGCATCAGCCTCACAGCCTATAAGATATTGGGCCTCATGCGCAAAAGAATACATGAGCAATTTTGGATTAAACTAAATGTATCACATGAAAAATATAAGAATTCCCATTAATTTCAATGGAGCGTTTAACTCCTTGAACGCTAGAGGTCTCCAATGCATTGCTTTGCAATGCCTTATAGACCTGTCTAAGATTTAAGGGGTTGAAACATCCATTTAAATCAATGAGACATCTTATATTTCCCTGTGGTGGAGCTGGTTTGGTGCAGAATTACTCCAGTTTTCCTTTTATGTAAGGACTAACGTGCCATGTTTTCATCTTTTTCATAAAGCAGTGAATCAAACAAGATGTGTGTTGTTAAGTAATGATATTTTATTACATCCTTAGGTGTATTTGCTACAACTGCCAGCAATATTTCCAGTAAGTATTCACTGGAGATCACCCCAGCTGGCTGGACATTTTCCATTTGGTCGGTAATCTATATCTGGAACGGACTTTGGATTGTTTATGTTTTCTCAACCCTCTTCAGAAGGTAAATATCATACTATATATGCAGTAGTTTGGAACGACAAGGGAAAGTAGATTAATTCAATTAAATTGGAGCAGTCATTTTGTAACAAACAGGTGGTTTTGATTATGAGATATTTAGATATATTTGTCAGTTTATACAGTTAAGCTAGTGCTGGCCAACAGAAATTGGCAGTTGGTAATGTAGAGCTGTATGGAATGTTAGTACCTGCCAGGCATGTCTGCCAGATTTGTACTGACAAATAACTAGAGCTACCTATCTCATCATCTCCTATATAATAATTCGCTAAAAGTTTGTAACAATGCAGTCATGCGCAGTATAGACGGCTGCGCGTGCTGCAGTCATGCGCAGTAGAGACTGCCCATGACGCGACTGATATGGAGCAGGGCGCTCCAAATTCAGACCGTGGTCCTCTCTGCACACTGAAGGGTGCGCAGAGAGGACCACGGTCTGAATTCGGAGCACCCTGCTCCTTATCAGCCGCGTCACAGGCAGTCTCGACTGCACCGCGACCGTCCGGCACTGTTGCCCGTGTACATGGGCTCTTCAACTAGTTCATTATAAAAAAACAAGAAAAAAGAAAAGGGCGCTCCTAAAGCAATATGTTGCCAATACAGGACCTCCACCAATACACCACTGTACTCACAATTTCCAAGACCACTAATAGTGATCAGCGTACACTAATGAAGGAATCCAACTGCCCCACTCAGTCCCACAAAAGATGGATGCTGCGTCTTGAAAAGGAATTCCCACTATCTTCTGGGACCCTTAGAATAGAAGAAATACACGAACAGGAAGAGCGCAAACCATCTCACATATATCCTTCGGACCATTAAATATCAAGCAAAAAAAACGGATCCTTTGTCTTGTAAAAAATATATATGTTTATTAAAATATATATTTAAAATATAATAGCCTGGTATTTGAAATAGCGTTATGCATATATCAACTTCATAAGCCTAATAATGCGTTTCGTGGTTATATCCCTTTATCAAATTGTATAGGCAACAAAATCCAATACAGTGGATTGCCTGTACTGAATTTTGTTGCCTATACAATTTGATAAAGGGGTATAACCCCAAAACGCGTTATTAGGCTTATGAAGTTGATAAATGCATAGCGCTATTTCAAATACCAGGCTATTATATTTTAAATATATATTTTAATAAACATATATATTTTTTACAAGACAAAGGATCCAGTTTTTTTACTTGTGAAGATAACTGTATCGGGGCAGTTTATGTTTCCCCATTTGCTTGAGCTGGTTATATCGTATACCAGCTATTCCTTCTGCAAAGTGTGAGTATCCATTTTGCTTGATATTTGATGGTCCGAAGGATATATGTGAGATGGTTTGCGCTCTTCCTGTTCGTGCATTATAAAAAAAAAAAAGGTTAATATATAGGTGTTTTGAAACCGCTTTCATACTCACCTGAACAAAATAATTTTGATCTAAATTTAATTACATTCTGAGGCAAATCAACTGCACCAATGGGGACATATACACATTTTCCTTGATCAAAATTGATGGGGATTTGGGGATCTTCTTCTAAATCCCCTACCCCTTCCCTACAGTGCAGTTGGTTTGCATCCAGATTCCTCCATTTTACTACTGAAGGTAATTTTTGGAGTTAAAAACAAAAATATTTAACACTTTCAGTCCCAGAGGGGTACCTCTTTGCCACTTAAAGGGTTAGCATATCATTTGTTTTGATGCTACATCTGGACACACTGCCCCCCAATAAGAGAAGGGTGACTTATGTGCACGGGGAGGCCATTAATAATACAGTATTCAATTTATATAAAATTAATACAATCACTATAACCTTTTGGGGAGACTTAGGTCTCCATTATTCTCCTCCTATGACACACTTTTAACCTTTTGAGTGCCAGAGGGGCATCCAACAAATTGTTTTGCCCCTCTGGCACTCAAAGTCATAAGACAATTTTTATAAAATTCTCTTTCATAGTTTTGACACTTAAATGTATATATCTGTTTTGAAAAGTGTCATTACTCTGACATTACAGGTGTTACCGACTACTTTTTCTTTTGAAAATTACACCCTGTACTTTATAACATGTATTATAACAGTTTTTTGTATTTATCAACTATTAAAGTGTAATGGCGAAATAAATTGCTTGTTTCCTAAACTATGCTATACTTATACTTGGGCTGGTTAAGATTTGATTGCTCCTAATGTGTATTTTAGTACAGGGGAGCTCAGGCTTGTCCTCAGGCCCCCTCTCCACTGGGTTTTCAGGATCTCCTCACATGAACACAGGCGAATCAGTTATTATTCATTCATTGAGAAACATCTGCTTGAGTTAACTACATCATTTGTTTTTACTTGAGGTTATCTTGAAAACAAGCACTGTTCTAGGGCTTAACCATGTCTTACTGCGTGACACCACATACTAAGGACTGGATTCATCAAATGGAGATAAGATCACTGCATAAGATACACTGCTCTTCTCTGAGATCATTCACTGATATTTTTATGCATTCATTAAATAACCATAATTCTGATATGCAATCAAGAGTGGTGAAAGTGTGGCTGTTCTGGTGACACATAGATATATATGTCCCCCCATAGGTCTGTATGGGATCTGCCAGCTTCAAGCTGGTGAATGGAATTGGTGGATCTATCTGGCATTCTCATATGGATGAATAAGCAAAAATCAGACAGGATCCAGCCACTGGTGAATAGCTAAATGGCTGAATGTTCAAGGAAATCTGAGGAATTCCTTGAAATTAAGTCATTCACTGTTACAGTACCTTACATTGCCACCGCTTCTGGCGACGCTCACTATGATGCTCCGGCGTCATTCCACGAACAGTGGACATGGTTTGGGCGCACTGCAGTATTGCAACCTTCCATGTCGCCGGATTGACACAGTGGTTGGCCGAATCAATGCTAGATGCATCATCTGCAGGCACGAGGCTTCAAGTATGCTGCAGGCCTCTGTATTATGTGTTTGCTTCCTGTAGTCTCCTCCTACTTACTTCCTCCCTCTGAGCTGTTCCTCCTACCTACTTGCTGAGGAGGGGTTTAAAGGGCAGACTGAGTTCTGACTCACCCTTACGTTGTTATTCTGAGCAGTTCATTTATTTGGTATTCCTGATTCCTGTGTATTACCCGGATTGTCTGTCCATCCATTCTAGTGTTGATCTGTGGATCTGTCTGGCCATTCTCCTTGTGCATTCCAGTTTGGCTTAGACACCCTTTCTGGTGCAAACCTGTGGCTCTGGCTGACTACCCGCTCCTTGTATGACCTGGCTTGTCTGACTACCCACTCAGGTGTTGACCTGGGGCTCTGTCCACTGCGCATCCAGCATACCAACGCTTCAGTGGATATCCTATCTGGTGCAAACCTGTGGCTCTGGCTGACTACCCGAACTGTGTATGACCTGGCTTGCCAGAGTACCCACTCTGGTGTTGACCTGGGGCTCTGTCCACTGCGCATCCAGCATACCAATGCTTCAGTGGATAGCCTATCTGGTGCAAACCTGTGGCTCTGGCTAACTACCCGCACAGTGTATGACCTGACTTGTCTGACTATCCTATCTGGTGCTTACTAGAGAGCTCTGTCTGTTCGCTCTGTGTGTTGGTCCCCGTTCCACAGATATCCTTCCTAGTATTGACCTGGGGCTCTAGCAGACTCCTAGCTACTGACTGCAGGCGTGAGTCAGTAGTCTCCATGGTTGCGTACGATATTGAGACTCCTTTCCTAGACTGACCGCAGGCTGAGTCAGCGCTACCTTTGGGCGTTCTAATTACCTCGTGACTCCAGTGGGCTGAGGCCTAGTCTCGGACAGTGTGGTGGATCTATTGGAAGACTTCTATTTCTGATACAGTGCTTGCTTCTTTGATCACCCTCTGTGTATTATTTGTTATTTGCATTACTGTTAATATATTTCTAATAAAGGTGATCTTAACTATACCGTCTGACTCCTTGTCTTGCTTGCCAACCGTAACATTCATTGTTTGATGAATCCATGCCACAAATGGAACATAAAGCTGCATTCTGGAAGCTAACAAGATATCATTCTGGAGCAAACCAAATGCACCATGGAAAACTAAGAAATCCCCAAATTTCCATTGATTTAAATGGGTTTCTTAAACTCTTGAATGCTTGAGAGGTAATACATCGGAGACCTCTGGCATTCAAGGTTGAATTCCTTATGAAATTAATGATAATTTTCCTTTGACCCTATCATCTAGTTTGTAACCTTCTTGTCCCAAGTTCCTGGAGGAACACTACAAGGCTGAGGATGGGAATATATTTCATTTGATATTGTAGGTGGGACTTAGCTGGTGGGTGTGGATGGTTGAAAAGAGGCTTTTGCCATGAAATGGGTGGCAAATGGATAGAATAGGGTGGGAAGGGACTTTAAAGCAGGCAGTGTTAGCACTAATCTTTTTTGAGCTGAAGAATCAGCCTCTATTCCTAGAGACCTGGGAATTCAATCTGAAAACCGGAGTCTCTGTGGCAGATCTGGAGCGTTCCTAGGCTCAGATATGAATATCATGAGTACGCTGGCTGTCATACAAAAAATGGATGATTCCTAGATGCCTTACTTTCTCTAGTTGTGTTTTCAGTATAAACATAAATGGCCTTAGTAAGTAATCTAAATTGGTGCAATTCCACAAAAAACTAACTGCATCATGTAAAAAATCCCACATGTGTTGGAGACCTCTCTAGCAATCAAGGGTTAAATGTTCTGTTTCAATCGATGGGCATTTACATTTGTGCCCTATGGTACAGCTGATTTTCCCCAGTTTTGCTCCTCTTGTCTATTGTGTATACGGCCTATGGTATCTTGAGTCTTACATTCACTTTATTTATCATACCTTGGAGCTCTCCAAATCTGACCCGGAGACTCTAGTCTTTATACTTAATTACCAGGTAATTATCAGGTCTCCAGGGACAGAGGCTGATCTCAGAACTCATTGAGTTCCCTTGTAACTCCTCCCACTTCACTGCATGCTCCTATCACTTTCAGCACTGTTCTCACTTTTCGCCCATTTTAAGGGCAAATCCCACTTCCTCTTCTGCATGCCTCAATGAAGTTCCACCCATTTTAAACATGAATAGTGTTATTTAGACACGTTCACAACCTAGACCTTAGTGGACCTTCTGAGGCTTGGGACGTATGTCTCTATTATAACCTATAGTGCTTATAGGGACTGCAGTGTTTCAGGATTTGTACTGATGGTGCATTATATGAAACAAAAAAGGGCAATTCTGGAGCAACCCAATGACATCATAAGCTGCAAATAAAAATTCCAGTGAGATTGTTCAGTTTTCTAATGCACCAGCTATAGAGTCTGATCAAAACCTCAGGGTTGCAGGTTCTAGTCCCGGCAAGGTTAACTCAATCTTTCACCCTTGTGAGGTAGATAAAATGAATCCAGGACATACTTGAAAATGAGAGACAATCTCCAAGGATGTTAGGCACTAAGGCGTGATAAAGAGGTGATAAAGTGGAGATGACTTCTCCAGTTATATCACTGAAGATGTTATCACCTCTATGTCATGCCATAGTACATAACCCCCAATGTATCCTTCATGTAAAATACTTTCTCAAAATAACAAAAGAAAAATATTCCCATTGGTTTAAATGGAGCATTTAACTCCTTGAATGCTAGAGCATTCTCTAACACATTGGTTTAAAAGGCATCAGAGACTTCTCAAGCATTCAGAGGGCTAAATGCCTAATTTAAATGAAATGAAATGTATTTTTTTCCTCCTATGGTACAGATGGTTTCCTACAGAATTGTTATTGTCATCATTTCCTTATTGCATAGGCCTATAGTTGCTTGGTTACTAAAGAGCCAGCATGAGGATTCTGTCACTGATATACTGGATGAACAGAAATCACAATACAATGTACATAGTCTGCAGGTACATGTCAGTCAATATTTCTACAAGTCACTGAGGCTGAAAGACTAGGAAGATCTGTATTAATCCTGGAGCCAACCAACTGCACCATAAGGGAAAATACACATTTTCAACATATCCTTTGATTTAAATGGATCTTTTAAACCCCTTGAATTCCAGAAAGGTCTCCAAAGAATTACAAAGCAATGCGACCTTTGTAGCATTCAAGGTATTTAAAAATCCCATTTAAATCAACAGGAATTGGGATTTGTGCCATATGGTGAAGCTGGCTTGCACCAGAATTACTACTGTCTTGTGTCCCTTTAAATCTAATATAGTTTAGGAAATATTCACACTATTTATTTCTGGAAAAAGTGAAAGTCTCCAGATGCAGCACAGTGCTTAATTAGCATATGAAACATCACTGAAAACCTTAATTAACAAATTAAACGTCATTTAAAAATGTAATTAGCATATGAAACATTACTGGTATACCGCAATTAATATACATTAGTATACGCTAACAAGTATGAATATTTCCTTAACTGTACATTTTCTGGTTTTTTGGCTAACATGACACATAGGCAGTTTTTAATAAGGTTTTCAAATATGCAAACTTGAGTTAAGAAGACAGTTCCACTTTCTTTTCTTTTTTTTTCGTTTCAGGAATAAATCGGGCTTTGTATACTTGAAACCAGGAATCCACACTCCTGAATTCTTTGCTGTATGGATATTAAACAATATAATAAACATCAGCTGGCTATTTCTTTGGGATCAAGAGTAAGTTTGCTGAGTATATCTACTAAATCTTTTTAGTCAGATACTAAATAAAATAACAACTGAGGGTATATGTAATCTATACAATGATGATTATTCAAGCAGCCTTTTATGCTCAGGTTTAAAGGGATAGTAATGTTTCATAATAAAAGCGACTCTAATTAATCACCATAGTATTTGGACTTTGGACAGTGTTATATCAATACTGTCAGACTTGTAGTTCAAGAGTAATTCAATGACAAAGTATCCCCTTCCCTCCCCTTTTACTGATGTAACACTGTTCAGCCAGATCAGAAGGGAGGTGTCTAGGAAGACTGCAGAGAGGGACAATCTTCAATTAAGATAAGGGAAAAACCTGAAAAACTTGTCAAGGGAGGCAGGGCTTTCATTGTTCTCATAGGAAGAAGATTGTCCCCTGCTGTTATCTGTCTGGTCTATGGACTGGATTCTACATCTGAGAAGAGATGGCTTACACTAGGTAAAAGGGGCGGGAGGGGAAACTTTGCTTGTGAATTTTATCCTCAATGGGTTTTTTTTGTTTTTTTTGGCTATATGGAAGCAATAATCCTTAACCATTTGAGTGTCTAAGGGGTATGCAATGCATACCCCTCTGGCACTCAAAGGGTTAAATTAAAGTGTGTACATTCATGTTTAATAATTGACCTCTGTTGTTCATAGGATCCTTATACTTGGCAATGTTTTCCTGATTTTAATCCCGATAACATGCATCCTAATGCTTACAATATCATATCGCAATTGCTACAAGCATGGAATTTGGATGTCTGAAAACAGCAGATTTGACTTGTGGTGTATACGAATCTTGGTGAGTAATATGAAAAAAATGGTCTTTGTGTACAAAGTTGGTATTTATTGAACATCCTACAACATTCTCATATCTTAGGGCACTGATTGACAACGTGAGGCCCCCCAGCTGGTGCCAGACTATAACACCTAGCATTTCATAGAACTATTAGTTTGGCAGCAACTGGAGGTCTCACATTGCCCACCCATGTCTTAACCCTTTGAGTGGCAGAGCGGTATGCAGCTCATTGCTCCTTATACCCCTCTGGCAATCAAAGGGTTAAGACATTAATAACAAAAGAGGAGCACTTCTGGAGCAGATCAACAGGCCTTTAGAAGATAAGCTTTCCCCTAATTCCTATTTATTTAAATGGGGCTTTTAACCCTGTGAATGAGAAGCAATGCATTGGTGACCTCTTTAGTACTTAATGGGTTAAAAGCCTCATTTAATTCAATGGGGATTTACTTCTGGCTTCTGTGGTGCTGCAGTTGCTTTACCACAGAAATATTCCTCTTTTCATTGCTATGTGGCCGTTAATTTGCTACATAATGTTCATGGCTTGTAAAATACGATTAAAATTGGCTTTTAAAGTTCAAGTATCATGTCTTGCTAAGTCTGCTACTATGACAGCCTGTGGTTGCCTATTAGCCTTTCAGGGGGTAAGAAAACAGATCCCCTCAGTGAAACAATCAAGAAGTATGCGGCACTCAGCCATAAGTTGTTTAGGTTTGTACACAGCCCACATAGACTTTCTTTATCTTGGTTTCAAGCCAGAAGCAGAGGGCCTATGGGTACTGCATTGCACAAATGGAAAATGAACTGCAAAACTTCAGTGTTGCAGTTCAGTCTCTTCTCCAAGGGCTATTGAGGTAGCCCAGAGGGTCTCTTTTCAAACCCTCCTTCTGTTCCTCCATTGGTCACTAAAGCTCATATAGCCATTGCCATGCCTGCTCACAGGGGAAACAATCCAATGATAGGGCACTATCCAAGCAATAGTTGCCCTTTAAAATGAAAATAATGTATTTTGTGTGGCTTTTCTCTCTGAGTAAAGAAACATAACTCCCACAGAAGTGAGATGATTAATTCAAAAGTTATTACAGCTCAGACCTGCATTTTTTGATGCAGTATATTTACGGCCTTTTAGTTTCATGCTGGCAATGCTATTACCGCAGTCTATAAATGGCTTTGTCACTGACAATAGTTCTGTATTTACTGTTAACTATTGGCACTTACAGAGAAATTGACAATAGTTGAATTTTTAACTGTTTTTTTCTATGGCTTTTAAGGTACACAATGGATTAGCAACATATACTACTTGGACATGTATTGCTACAGTCATTAATTTTGGCATAGTCTTAAAGTACTATGTGAATATAGAAGACGCCGTGGCTAGCAATATGGTACTTTGCCTGGTTTTCTTCGCCCTATTATCATGGTATGGTCAAATGATTCCTATTTTATTAACTTTTGCATTTCCATAATCTTTGCCTCACACATTTTTCAAATATTCTTTTTTGGAGCCATTTTATTTTGTGGTCCATGTATTAGACATTTAACCCCTTGGATATTAAATTCATCATATCACATAAAAACAGCTTTGGTAATTTTGAGAGCTTTTTGAAACAACCCATATGTTATACTGACGATTTTTTTATTTCAAAACTAGCTTTTGGGCTATTCAGTTTTCTAGATTATGCTAATTAAGGTCTGTTTCTTGTTTGCTATCCACCTCTCCCTGGGGTGGAAGGGGGCAGAGTGTACCTGCACCCAGCGAATCACCAGAGGTCAAAATTGCTGCAGTAACATTCATGAGGGAAGTGATTTTCACAGGAGTGGCCAGGGGGAGAAGCCCCTTACTGGCCAGGGAAGGGCTGGCAGCTTTTGACCTGCGTGGCAAATACAATCCAATGGTCCACTTATACAATTGCTCCAGCCCACGGTCCCAGAAAGAGTACCATGTCCCATTCAAGCCTCCCACCAAATAACTGAGAGATCTACAGGGGTCAACTATATATATATATATATATATATATATCATCAGCTTCAGCTATTGCTGATCCAGGATGCAGGATGAAGGCCTCCTCACCAAACCTCCAACAACTTCGTCCCTGTGACTTTTGTTGAATTGTGTACCAACAAATCTGATAATATATTATACATTTCAGCAGATGTATAAGAACTGACTGTTTTGTCAGTAAGATTGGGTGGACTAATAACTTTGCACCTCCTGCATTTTATTCCCTGATTGGTGACCATCACTGGTATTTACCAGCACTGTATAATTATACTAAGCACATGCACTCATACACACAGGGCTGGAAAAATATCAGTGAGGTCCACTAGAAAGATAGGAGAGAAAAAAAGTTACTTATTGGGAGGTAACAATGTACTACTACATCCAATGCAAAATAGAGAACAGCATCATTTTTACTTGCACGTTTGTATTTTTTTTTATACTAGCCACAGACCATTGTAAAGTTCTAGCCCTATATGTATATTATATATACATATATATATATATATATATATATATATATATATATATATATATAAAACACATATTTCCCAGTTGAAATAACTGTACTTACAGGTTCCTTCAGGGGCAAATAGGTGCAGCCTTACTAATCAATGCTTTAACTCCCTGCTTCAGACTTTCTCACTAATGATGGAGACCCAAAGAGGGAGGCTGTTCAGTAGTTTATAAACAAACTTTGTCAGTATATATGGGGTCATGCAAGAAGTGGGATTTGCCCTGGAAGTATCTGAGAAGCAAACGCCTACGTAACCTCATATTGTAATGTACTGAGATGTATAGCAGCAATTCTGTGGCTAAAGATACAGAACAAATAAAAAAATTACGTTGACCTTCTCACATGCATTGTCTGATAGGGAACAAAAAAATCCCAATTACTGAATTGGGTCTTTTAACCCCTTCAAAGCTAGAGGTATCCAACACATTGCTTCAGAACATACTAGACCTCTCTACCATCCAGTGAGTTATAAGTCACATTTAACCCTTTGAATGCCAGAGGGATATTCTTTTGATTGCTTTCGAAATGTGTTGTGCACCCCACTGGTTCTCAAAGATTTAAATCAATACGAATTTTGGAGATTTATATTTGTCCTCATATTTATTTGTATTTGTCTGTTGTAAAACAACAGAATATTCTGGTGATAAAAAAAACCCTCAGATAGACCAATCCTGAACCAGATGGGGCAAATTAAATTAATTTGAATGAATAATGAATGTCTTGTAATGACTACTGGATAATATAACCTAGTCTGATGCTCCAGTAAAGTCCTCTCAAATATATATATGTGTTTGTGTGTGTGAACTAAAAATGATGATAAAAAGACATATGTATATTGCTAGTAGATAGATATATAATCAATCAAACTAGTAACTTGTGAATTCTAAATAATGTGTTGTTCAAAAAGTGTACCAATATGTACAGTGGACTTGGTAATCAATATTATAGACATATATTGTTACACAGCACCAGCTGAAACTAGTTCAATAGAAACAAAGTCAAAATAGTAAGGATGTGCCCTTACTTCATTATGTTGAACAAACTGGCATATCAAACTGAGTTTTCCATTGTCTGCCTGATTATTCAGTATGAAGGAAGTGGCATATACGGACCAGTACAGATGTACCCTTACTTGGAGTATAATGCAAGAAAGTGGAGCATTCACTATTTTATAAAACCCATACATAAATGTATGTGCGATTGCTCACATTTTGATGCAAGAAACCTATTAACGCCTTGTTACTAAATAGCATATGCTCCTAAATTAATGTCAAAATTAGCACATACTCTTAAATTAACTGCGAGATGTGCTAATTGCTTTGCAGAATTAGGAGAAATGGCTAATCATCTCACAAAATGTCAGACATTTTAGCCATGCCTACTTTTTTAAACACAGTTGATAAAAATAATTAGCAAACGTTCTCTAATTGAGAAATAAAAACGTGTATTTCAGTAAAATTTTGGTGCTTATCATTTTGCCATCAAAAGTACACTGTAAATAGTGATTGTACACATTCCGTCCTTGGTTCCATGCATGGCAACTCCGCTGAAGGTTTCCCTGCAATCACCTGTATCTCTCCGGATGAATGGAGGCCATCTGGAGGGTAGCCCCTTCTGTGTTTCAGTGAGTCTCAGATCTATAGACTTGTACAATGGGTTAGTGGAAGCTTCCCTCATTCAGGGTATCAATAGACTGTACCAACTGGTTTTGGGTAGTAGTCTGTGATATTGGCAGAATCAGTAAAACTATGAGCAAATAAGTCCGCAGGAGATCCAGAGTGCCCAAGTAAGTTCCAATATGGGAATCTCCTACATGTTTCGGCACAATCTTGCACCTTTCTTGAGCAGCTGCCTAATTCTGCATACATTGCAGACTACCACCCAACACCAGTGGGTGTAATCTATTGGTACTCTGAATGAGGTAAGCATTTAACTAAGCCATTGTCTACAGATAGGAGACTCACTAGGACAACGAAGGGACTACCCTCCAGAGTGCCTCCATCCACATATGTATTTTATTTAACACTGATTGTTTTTATTATTAAATCAATTTTTCATTGAGATTTGACTTACTACATTGAGAGGTGAATTCCTCTTTTTCACTTTTTTCCCCTGTTTGAGCAGTATATTTTCATATATTTTCCTAGAATTCCCCAACTTAGTGTTTATTTGTATGCCCCAATGGTCCATACTTATAAAAGTAGAGATATTCTGGAGTAAACCAACTGCTCTATAGGGGGCACAAAAATTGTGTTAATTTAAATTAGGCTTTTAACCCCTTGAATGCAAGAAAAGAATTTGTATCTGTCCCCCATGGTGCAGTTGGTTTACTCCAGAATAACACCAAAGTATTTTTTCCTTTTCTGTGTTTGTTGAGTTCATAATCTTATCCCCCCCCCCCCCATTACTCTGGCCAGACAAATCGAGGCAACGGAGGGATGGAGAGAAAGGCAGATGCGACCTTTCACTACCCGACATGACAATCTCGCTCTGTCATGCAGTGCAAGATTCTCATGTCACCATTTTTATTCTGACGACATGGTGAATGTATCTTTTGGCCGCACGCTCTTTCGCGTGTAACCTTTTTAAAGGATACCCTACAGCACTATGGAACCAAGCCACAACACACAACAGCCCTAGAGTGGAGAGCTAAATTGATTTAAATGCTAGAGAGGTCTCCATCGCATTGTGAGACCACACCTCTAAGTGCAATAAATTATTATAATGTAATATATCAATAAACAATTCCAACTTCGTGACAGCAGCAAGTCAAATTTATTATTTGATCTCTGAAGATCTTGAGTCTTGGAACAAAAAGTATTCCGAGAGACATTGAAGTACCTTATTTCTACTTCTGTGTGTATACTATGAGGCTGTGTTTATACTATGAGGTGAGTGGTTAGCCTCCTGTTTCGAGAGTGCATTTCATAAAGAATTTATATTGATAGATTTAACTAAAGTAATGTATTTAGATGATCCTTTTTTATCTTATCTTAAGAATCTTTTCTACATCAGAGAAGTCGGACCCATAATTTTTGGGGGCAGATTGACTAAGCGGTGATAAAGAGATGATGAGGTGGAGAAGACTTCTCCAGTGATATCTCTTCTCCAGTTCCTATGTTGTTCTATGGAGTCTATGTATTAAGGTCTCCAAATCTGAAGAAATCTTAGTGCATAGACTCCATAGAATAACATAGGGATTGGAAAAGCGATAAACTGGAGAATTTTTCTCCACTTTATCATCTCTTTATCACCGCTTAGTCAATCTCCCCCATGAATTGTAGCAGCTTCTTCAAAGTGTTTTTCTAAATCTGACTTTATTTTGCTAACAAATATCATTTTATTTCTTTTTCTGATTTTCCCATGCTTAGGTTAATTTACTTGGTCTCTCCTCCCTTTCACCATTTGGAAGCAGCTGTGAACAATTTTTCTGTTATTTGTGATATTCAGTTCGGGCTTCATGGTGACAGAGATGGGGGACATCCCGATTCTGTGAGAGAGCACACTTACAGCCGTGTATATCTGAGATTATATACCAAGAGAATCTGGAGTAAACCAACTGTACCACAGGGAAAAATAGAAATGTAAGGGCTTATAACCCCTTCAGTGCTAGATTGGTCCCCAACTTATTGTAAAGGTTAAAAGTTTAAAGCAGAACTTTCACCCTAAGTAAAGTCTCCCCACCCAATATTTAGGCATACAGCGATATGCTTTGAAACAGTGCTATTATCATGAGAGACTTAGGGCCAGGCTTTAGAGAAAACTGCGCACCTGCGCCGTCAGTCCCTTCCTGTTATCTTAAGCTATCATGAATGAGACCGGGAAGGACAGCACAGGTGCACAGATGTGTCTAAGCCAAAATGTCTGCGCTCAAGCCTGGCTGCCAGTCTCAGCAGAAGGATTTCTTCATAATGCTGTACTTGTGTGTGATAATAGCACTGTTTCTAAGCATATCGCCATATGTCTAATTATTGGAGGGGGGGCTTTATTTAGGGTGATAGTTCCTCTTTAATTCAGTTGTGGAAATTTGTATTTGTTTTCCTTGGTGGCCTTGATTTACTCCAGAATTACTCCTGTTCTGCTTTATCCCTTTGAGTGCCAGAGGTGTACACAACACTGGCATTCAAATGGTTAGAATCCACCAATCTTTCTCCACAGCTTCTTCTGTGAGACCATTTAGGGATGAGAAGCTGCACAAAAGCAGCAACATAACCCCCGCTTCTGTAAATAGAAGAGAGTGGTTGGTTTTCAGAGCTGTCTACCTGCAAAACTGATACAAAGCTTATTCATTCAATGGGAATAACGTTCTATGATGATTATAGACCTGCTTGTACTTCATAGATTGTGTCACAGCACTAAGTAGGTAGTACCAGTAAATACAACCTTAAATATTTACCACAAAATCATCCTAACAATATGCATATGAAAATTAGTTATCTTTTCAAAATCCTAAGGTATGTCATGTGAAATTGGGGGGTTATATGTATGCAGTGAGAGTGAGAGAAAGCGAGAGAAAGAGAGAGAGAGAGAGAGAGAGAGAGAGAGAGAGCACTTGTATGACCAGCATTCCAAGACATTTATGTAATATGAAATGCGGACAATACTATGTGCACTACAGCATCTGAAAAAAATACTCTGCGGTGATTTAGATAAAGACATTATACTGCCCTCTTGTGGTTATAACTTTCACAATTCACAATCACAAACATTTGTTCACATTTAATTTTTTGGTAGCTACAGTGTTAAACAATGTCAAAAATATAACTTAAATTAGTAGTAATAATAATACAGTGACTGAAGGCACAATACTGCATTTTATTGTATGAAATCTCCAAATGCAAGGTCCCACCTTGTAAATATTTGTAGCAAATAAACTTTTTTATTAGTATGTTTTTGTTTTTTTTATTGCATCCATATAGTAAATAACTACTGCTGTCCATTTATTTCTAGGTTCTTCATGGAGACATTTGTCTTTGAAAAATATGTACGATATACTTTTACAATTTATCCTGTTGCAATTATTGCTTCAGTTGGAGTCTTTGTTGAAAGAGACCACTCTGCTGCATTATCTACAAATGATATAATTAATAGTAAGTTTCTGATTTGTGCATAGCTGTACAACATTTTTGTCTTTGTTAATGAGCTTTAATCCTTTGCGTGCCAGAGAGCTATCCAATGCAATGCGTTAGATACCTCTCTGGCACTCAAAGGGTTAACAGATTTATATAGTTAACCCTTTAAGGATCAGAGAATTGAGCAACACGTTTCAAAGCAATGCATGCACACCCTTCTGGTCCTTAAAGTGTTAGAAAAATAAAATGTTTTATAACTTGTTCTTAAAAGATGAGTGATTTTTTTTTATTATGAAAACACATGTATTGTAGGCTTTTCCTGGTGATTATGTAATGTGAACTCATTTCAAAATGTAGTATAATTTCCACTGTCTTGAAATGGCGGAACTGTTACTATGACTTTGCATACAGAATTGTAGCTTAAAGCACCCCTATCCCACAGAATCACAGGATAGCTATCTGTACACCAAGTGACCTGTCTGTACACTAGGTGGCACTATTCCTAACAGTTTTCTATAATTAAAGGTTTAGTAATACTTAAAATGTAAAAAGAAAATGTTGTAGGGTTTATCCCCCTTAGTAAAATAAGGGTACTTCCACTGCTGAAAGGTGTTTTATTCAAAAGTTATTACAGCTCAAACTTGCATTTTTTAGGTGCAATATCACAGTGGCCTGAAATTGTACAGTGGGCTGTTGCTACACCATCCTATGGACAGCTCTGGTCCCAGGACCATAAATCTCCATTGGATGGTGTAGCAACAGCGCCACTATACAATTTCAGGCCACTGTGATATTGCACCTAAAAAATTCAACTATGAGCAGTAATAACTTTTGAATCAAACACCTTTCAGCAGCGGGAGTACCCTTGTTTTACTCAAGGGGATAAACCCTACAACATTTTTTTTTTACATTTTAAGTGTTACTATTCCTTTAAAAATAAATAACAGTATGATATTATAATTGAAGCGACTCCAAGCTTTACTCAGAAGGAAAACCACTACAATCTTATTTCCATAATAAATGTTTTCTGCTGTGTAAGCATACAGAGGCTGTTTTTTTAGACACAACAGGAGCACAAAATAACTCTTTTTTTCCTTGTAAACAGTGCACATGGCTACCCAACTTTTTATTTAAAACCATTAGCTGCTATTTATTTTAAAAAATATACATTTATTGCTTTAGCTTTTTATGAGTTTACTTCATAATGAAGACTGGTGAGTGACTAGAGATGTAGCTTTCTATTTAGTATGGCTAGTGACATGAAGCTTTACATTCCTATAATGCAGTGCTATGGATGTGTTACGGTAAGGAGCAATTCTGGTGCAATGTGACTTCAGCCCAAGGAGGTGAATGAAAATCTCTGTTCATTTAACTAGAGGTATTAACCCCTCAGATGCTACAGAGATGTCCAAATGCATTGTGTAGCAATGCACTGAAGATCTCTCTAGCATTCAAGAGGTTAAAAGCCAAATTTAAAGGGCAATTTTGATTTTAATAGACAGTAAAATGACCTCACTAGCATTCAAGGGGTTAAAAGCCCCATTTAAATCAATTAAATGTTTTATTTATCCCCTACGGTGCAGTTGATTTGACCCAAAATTGCTCCAATTCTTTATAGGGTCACCTTAGTGCAAGAGGGGTGTCCAAAGTATTACTTCACAATTAAAGTAGAAAAGTATATAGCACAATAGAGGGATAAATATGTTAAAAAACACGAAAAGCTGCCCCCTATCAAAACACCCTGTCTTCAATGGTGATATCACAAGACACCAATATATACACTAAGATACAGAACGCTAGTCGTGTAGGTGAGAAAAAAAGAATAACAATATATGAAAAAATGTATAAAAATTTATTATACCTAATCTCTTAAAATAATTATACCACAATTTCACTTACACAGAATAAACTTGTGTTATTATCTCAGGTATATGTTGTATCACAGGTATATGTTAGTACGTATCTACCCGAACAATGATAAGAACTTTTCTCATATAGACGTTAGGGGAACTTCAGAGTGTCTCTTCTCATTTGGGAAATTATTATCAACCATTTAGTTAGTTGTCATATACTCCAATGCTACAGTATTGAGATAAAAACACAAGTTTATTCTGTGTAAGTGAAATTGTGGTATAATTATTTTTAGAGATTGGGTATAATAAATTTGTATACATTTGCATATATTGTTATTCTTTTTTTCTCACCTACACGACTAGCGCTCTATATATTCTTGTGCAATTAGTTATTCCTTTGTCATTCAAGGTTAAAAGGTTTCTTCAGGCCGTGTAAGGACGTGGTGATTCGGCAATATTCATGGCAATTGACCTAAGAGTGATTAGCAACAGATGCCAAGCAAATAGATTTCTTTGTTTAGTTCAACCTAGTTCAACCAAAAAGAAATGATACATGCCAACAGAACTTGATTTACCTTAAGTTAGTGATTGCTGCCAAACTAAAAGATAATAGTTTCTAAGATCATTTCCACATTTTCAGTCATTTAACCTTTTGCGTGCCAAAGGGGTACGCAACCCATTGCAGTGTAGCTCATTAAGAACCACAGAGGTGATCAAAACATTGTTATGTAATTTGTTGCATACCCCTCTGATCATTGAAGTGTTAAAAGCATTCCAAAGATGAAACAAATAAAATAATGGTGGGTCTTCCGATTGCTGCAGGACTTTTCCTGCAGAATGAAACAAGGGTGCACTCCTGCTGTGACAAAAGTTATGTTTCAAACTCTTAACAATGAGCTGGAACTCTTACAATTGCATTATATGCAGAGCTGAAGCCTAAGTGTCAGCTATCCTGGAATGCAATAAAACCAAATGGAATTTGGGCATTAGTGGCATGTTGCTAACAATTTGATAGAAAATAATAATTTCAGTTGTAATAACTTTTGAACAAACAATCTCCCAGCAGCTGTACGTGTTGTTCTTACCACCTTACTTATTATTTAAATGTGGAGTTGTAGACCTAGGGAGGGAGATGCAATAAAGTGAGTAAAAGGTGAGAGAAATGTATTAGTTCCAATTTTCTATGTAAGCTCAAATTGGAGAGATCCTGGAGAAGTTCCTACAAACAGGCAACCTGCAGCTCTTCAGCTTTTGTTGGACTTGATGGGAATCATACTCCATTAGCGCTTGCTGGGCTCCAGGTGGCAGTAGACCTTGCTATTAACCCCAAGTGCACATGTTAAAGTCTGGCAGAAAATTATTGACTTTATTGTAAAATCCAATATGAGTGAAGTACAAAGTCCAGTGACAGTGAAAGCCTTGCCAAGACCAATGATTGTGACATACATGCTGTGTGGACTTTTCAATGGATATTTTCAGTAACTGGTTACCAAAGAAATAGCACACTGGCTTGTTATCACAGTTACAGAGTGTTACATGTAGAAGAATGGCAAGAAAGTGAAATGTTTGTTCCATATGTGGTGTATTAAAATATTTAAACAAAAGATCTTTAACCCTTATAGTGCCAGAGGTGTATTCAATGCGTTGCATACCCATCCAGTACTCAGAGGTTTAATAAATAAACGACCAGATGGATGTAAATGCATATGAAGCCATGTTTTGTACACTATTGTGGTTCTTAAGGAGTTAAACTGTAATCAGAGTTATAATTGTAGCACAATATAGAAAACTAGTTTAACAGCCCGTGTACATGGGCCACAGCGCCAGGTAGCAATGGCCTTGGTGCATTCATGCGCAGAACAGGCTGCCCACGCCGCGGCTGAGACAACAGTCAGAATTTGGAACGCCCCGCTCCTTTATCAGCGAGGCGCAGGCAGTCTATACTGCGCATGACAGCTTCTGACAAACATACATTAGCAAATTATCATATAGGATGTGTATGTGCGATGATGATGATGTAATGTGGCTGATATACTAAGACAGGGTAGTCAATTGTTGGACCTCCAGCCAACAGTTGGTTGGGGATGATGGGAATTGTAGTCCTCAACAATTGGCTAACTCTGTGCTAAGAAGAATTAGAGCAATTCTGGGACAAACAAACTTCACCATAGGGGACAAATAAAATTCACTTTAAAGGGATAGTAATGTTAGCAATAAAGTAGATCTCTGAGTCTTCTTTATAGTAAATTGAACACATTGCTGTATTTTTAGCAACTTACTTTTCTGTAGTTCAAAAGTTAATAAATGTAGAAAGATCCTCCTCCCGCCCCTTCTGGTCACCGGATGGATGCAGCGAGGGACAAAGTTCAATGAGTAAGTATAAGGAAAACCCTGCCCACCTTGTCGAAGGAGTACAGGATTTTCCTTTGTTTATTGAAGTTTGTCCCTCGCCCATCTGTCCGGAAAAGACAGAGATGCAGCGTGACATGGCCAGAGGGTGCAGGAGGGGGATCTTTCTACATTTAATAACTTTTTTTTTTTTTTTATAAAACCTTTATTGATAAATTGTAAAATACAGTATCAATCATTTTGAGAAAAGAAAGCTAAACATTATAAAACAGGAGTAATGTAACATAGCAAAGATACATGTACATGCAATCATAAATGAGTAAGAGATATCAAAAGCTATATTCAATATTGGACATTGCGGATAGCCGCAATGTTTATCCCAGATAGAAAGTACGTGGACAAACACCAAATGGGATTTTCCTAAAGGTGGGTGAGCAGTTTTCTTGGCTAGCAGTGTCTGTAATGGTCCTGATTGTCCAGATATGGGGCAAGAGAGTTTGCCCATTGCAACGGCGGGTTACCGGTCAAGTCAAATACTTTGGCCAGGGCTGAGGCTCTGTAATAGTCAAGTTTGTCAGATAAAGTGCCAGTCACCAGGGCCCTTGCTGTTGGATTTCTGTATAGACTTTTCATGGCAGTCAAAATGTTAATACCTAGCCCAAAGTGTTGCAATACACTAAACAGGTATTCCCTGTGTACTCTGTTGAATGCTTTTTCTGCATCCGTAGAGAGAAAAAGTAATGGAACTTTATTTGTTCTGGGCAAATTGCATAGTGGAAAGTGCTAGTGTCGTGCTATGTCTGACTTCTCTGCCAGGAGTGAAACCATTCTCATCTGGGTGTATAGGTTTTGGCAAATATTGTTTAAGTCTGTTAGCAAGGATCTTGGCGAATACCTTTAAATCTGTGTTCAACAGTGAAATAGGGCGAAACTTGGCACATTCTAAGGGGCTTATGTCCTGTTTATGAATCACTACAATGTGGGCTTCCAAAGATTGTGGAGGAAAGGTAGTACCAGCTAAGACTGTATTGAAAGTAAGACATGTGAGGGAGAAGAGAATCTAGGAAAAAAGTGTAATACTTGAGGGAGAAGCCGTCAGGGCCAGGGCTTTTCCCTGATGCTGTGGATTTGAAAGAGTTTAGGACCTCTGCTTCTGTAATAGGGGTTTCCAGTGAGTCCGATTCCACTGGAGACAGAGAGTAAACCTTTGGTTTTTCTAGAAAAAGCTTCAGTTTGTCTGAGGGGTACTGGGGGATGGACCCTGAGTTGTTCTGCAGGTTATATAATTGTTTCTAAAAATTCTTAAATGCGTCTGCTATGTCAGGGTAAGATCTAGCTTGGGTATTTGAATGAGATATAACATGAGAAACCAAGGCAGATCTCTTTTTGACAGCTATAATTCTAGATAGCATCTGTCCACATTTTTTACCTGCTAGATAAGTGTGATATTTCTGCCACATGAACGATTTTGTAACGTTTTCTCTAAGAAGTGTGTTAAGTTCAGCTTTCTTATCAGTAAGGGATTACAAGGACTCAGGTGATTGTTCTGCATGTGTTCCGGTTCCAGAAGTCTGATCTTAGCTATAAGGTCATGAATACCTTTCATTTAATAACTTTTGAACTACAGAAAAGTAAGTTGCTAAAAATAGCACAATGTGTTACATTTACTGTTACATTTACTATAAAGAAGACTAGGCGATCTAGCGATTGCTACCATTACTATCCATTTAAAGGGTTATAATGTTTGCATTCCACTGAAGCTAGTATCCCTCCTCATAGCATGTACTAATGTTTCATTAGGTCCCTAATGCCAGCATTGATACATTTCATCTGAAATTCTATCATAAATTGTCTCCATCCCACCACTTATGCTGAGGTCAGTCTTCTTTGATCAGAACTGATGGAGGATCAAAATGAGGGGCAATCTTCCTTCAGTATAAGGAAAAACCTGATCTCCTTCTTCAAGAGGGCAGGTCTTTCCTTATACTGGATGAAGGATGATTGTCCCACATTGAGATCTGTCACATCTGAGGGGTGGTGACTTCCAATACTTTAAAGGGGCAGGAGGGGTACAATTTATGTCATCATTTCAGATGTAATATAGCAATGTTGGCATTAGGAACCTAACAGAGCATTAGTACACGCTATGAGGAGGGATCGTAGCTTCAGTGGTATGCAAACATTACTATCCCTTTAAGTGGGGCTTTTAACCCATTCAGCTCTAATGAGGTCTGTAACACATGCTTATCAATGCACTGGAGATCTTTCAATCACCCAAGGGGGTAAAAGCCTAATTTAAATGAAATCATTTTTATTTGTCCCCTAAGGTAAAACTGGCTTGCACCACAATTGATCCGGATCCTCTTATAACATCAACATCAATATGTTTCTCATAGAATATAAGCAAAATCATAGATAACCTAGATACACTAAAAAATAAATACAGATGTACTGTTAACTACTAGCCACAAGGTGAGAATGTGCTAGGCCACCCACTGTTAACCCTTTGAGCGTCAAAGGAATGAGCAACACATCATGAAGTATTGCATTGTTCATCCCTCCTGTGCTCCAAGGGTTAAACATAGTGAGTAGCATTTTACTGTGGGCATAGTATGTGACTAAACCCTCATCCTGAATATACACTATATGTAGGGGTTAACCCTTTAAATGCCAGGGGGACACCAATGCATTGCAAAGCCTTCTGGCACGCAAAGGGTTAATATGGATGTGCATCAATATTTTTTGACTTTAAAAATTTTACTGGTCTACTGAATATTTTCTTCTAACAAGTGCCACATTTGTGAACTAGTGGACATTTTCAGTCCTGGTTATGGTTTTGAGATGATTTATTGGTTGATTTTATGTGGTGGAGTTAATAAGATTTTTTTTGTTTTTTTTGCTTTTACAGTTGTGATAATCGGTATGAGTAGCTTTGCATGCCTATTGCGGTTTACACTGCTCTTCTCTTGTGATAAACTAAGACCTTTGTTCTCTGAGAAACACTTCAAGACTTCTAACGGAGATTTACATGTTTCCAACACACAACAAACAAGAAGCGATGGACACACCAACCCGATGACAATAGAAATGATGGAAACACAGTGAGAGTTTCATCCAGTTCTATACACCAGGGAGAGATGCACTATGGTGTGACAATGGTGGGGTTTTCAATGGTATTCATAGGCTCCATATTCTATGGAGACTATGCACTAAGATCTCAAGTTGGAAAGATCTCAGTTCAGTGGAGGGAAACATGAGGCCCTTGAACTGTTTAAGACTACAGTTCCCAATGTATAATGGGATGATAGGAACTGTAGTCCTGAATGGCTGAAACGCCTCCAGCTGGCCACCACTGTCTTGGTGTATAGGTTCCATAAAATAACATCATTTGGAAAGTGAATCCTACCTTTGTAACACCTAATGCATAACCCCCCCCCCAGGAGTAGTCATTTGATGGACCACCAGCTATTCATGACTACAACTACCATCATCCACAATGAGAGTTGTAGTCCTCAACAGGTGGAGGTCTAACAATTGACTTCCCCTGCTCTAGATTTTAAGTTGTATTTATTTGTATGTTTGGGGTGCAATAATAATTGAATACTTTAATCACGTGCTCACAAAGAAACATGCTGCATACACCTTTTACCCTAAAGACAATGATTTACCCCATCTGTAACTTTTTTATTGTAGCAATGTACTATAGTGTGCATTTTTTTTAAAATAAAGTATGTAAAACGTGAAACTCTCTTAAGTCTCATTATAGTATGTTGGCATATATTTTAAGTTTTAATTACTGAAGAGCAGCAATATTGCTGCAGTTTAGAATCTAACAGAGAATCAACATAAGGAGGCTGATTTAACATGAAACACTTGTGCAAACCAGCTGTACTTTAGGTGGCAAATAACCCCACCACCACCACCACAACAAACACACACACACTTATTTAAAGTGAAATTGTGGACATACAGACATACACTGGCAGTACAGCTTTGTTCCACTGTCCACTGGTAGCTCCACTGTCCACTTATAGTCACATAGTATATATACACAGTTTGTATGTTAGTTAGACTGTCCATTGATAGCCACATAACCACACATACACTGTGTGACACCCCCTCCTTCTTCCTTTGTCCCCTGGTAACCACAGAAACACATATATAAAGCCTTGTTCCATTGTCCACTGGTAGGCAAATATATACTGACACTCCAGCTTTGTTCTGCTATCCATTGCTAGCCAGATAACTGTCACGGTTCCCCAGAGATGTTCAGGAGTCAGTACGGTATAGTTAAATGCAATTTATTAAACTATAAGACGGTAGTACACAATAGCATACAGAGAATAAGCAGGAACAGGCAGATGTTCAAAGGCCAGCAAGCACTGATATCAGAATTAGTAGGCTGCCAAGATGGACCACACTGCTGGAGACTAGGCCTCAGCCACTGGTAGTCTCTGCTGGAACCAGGCACAGGAAATGGAACGGAACAGGAGCACGAACAGGAACACAGGATCTGTGTTACAGCTTACCTTGTTGTCAGCATCATCTGCAGGTGTGAGGCTTCAAGCATGCAGCAGGCCTCTGTTTTATGTGCCATGCTTCCTGTAGTCCCCTCCTACCTATTTCCTTCCTTTGAGCTGCTCCTCCTACCTACTTACTGAGGAGGGGTTTAAAGGGTAGCCTGAGTCCTGACTCAGTTGCCCTTGCGTTGTTGTTCATAGCAGTTCTAACACCTTGGGCTCTGTGTATGACCTGGCTAGTCTTCCATCCAACCTGGTGCTGACCTGTGGCTCTGTCTGACTATTCTTTTGTTTATTCCTATAATGGACATCCAACCTGGTGCAGCCTTGTGGCTCTGGCAGACTACCTGAACTGTGTATGACTATCACGGTGCCCGTGTTACTGCTCTAACAGCGACATTGTTACTGTGCTTAATTTCCATACTGCCTGCTCATTGGCCTGTCATCTTTGCTCCACCCAGGACTTGCCTTTTTATACCCTGTCATATCTATTCTAAGGTGCCCTTTCGTGGTGTATCTGAGCCTGACATTTTGCTACTGTGTTGCTGTTTGTGTATGACCCGGCTTGCCTGATGACGTTCCTGTCTTCCCGTGTTTTGCTCTGTCACCCACTGATCCGGCTGAGAACCCGCTCCGTTGCTGAACTTATCTGGCTGAGAACCTGCTCTGTTACCAACTGATCCGGCTGAGAACCCACTCCATTGCTGAACTGATCTGGCTGGGAACCTTCTCCGTTACCGACTGATCTGGCTGAGAACCCGCTCCATTGCTGAACTGATCTGGCTGAGAACCTGCTCTGTTACCGACTGATCTGGCTGAGAACCCGCTCCATTGCTGAAGTGATCTGGCTGAGAACCTGCTCCGTTACCGACTGATCTGGCTGAGAACCCGTTCCGTTGCTGAACTGATCTGGCTGAGAACCTGCTCTGTTACCGACTGATCTGGCTGAGAACCCGCTCCGTTGCTGAACTGGTCTGGATGAGAACCTGTTCCTTTATCGACTGATCTGACTGAGAACCCGCTCCGTTGCTGTACTGATCTGGCTGTGATTTCCCGTTGCCTCAGTCTGCCTGGATATTGAGCCTTGCCTGTGCACCTGACCAATCTGTGCTTCCCGTTGGTTTGTAACCTGTTCCGCTGAGCCACGGTTTCCATTGCAATCCGTGTATGGTAGGGCCTCCTCCGTTGTCTAACTGGCCAGCATTACATTCCACGGTTTCCAGTTGCCTGTTGGGGTGCGCCACGTGGCGCTAATCTTTTTCTGTCGACCTTGGGTATAGCTTTCGTGCTACCGCCACTTACTCCTACTGCCTGTGGCAGTGTGTACATGCAAAGTACCGGTACAGTACTAGCAAGTGCTGACTGAGTTACTCTGATCTCTCTGTGTCTCCCTCTGTGCTAACTGCTGGGCTCACTCCCTGTGGGAATTACTATGTATCTCTGGGCATCTCCTGTTAACCGTTCAATGCCTAACACTATCTAAACTACCCGTGTGCTCCTTCATGTGGCAGTGCCTGGGTGAGGGCCAGCACTACACTGGCACGCACTACTGGGTGTGTGGAGACCCTGAGCTCATATCCTGTCTAGTGGCCTGGGGGCCTAGATCCAGCACTTGCTCTTGTTCCACTGTCCTAGAGGGGATACCTGTGGCCTTCCAGTGTTCACTTCGATCCACCTCTAGCGCTCTAGGGTTTACCCTTGTAAGTGGTGGCCTCGGTCACTCTGGGACCCCTGTCCCGTGGTCAGTGTTGCCTCATTGCATCCGTGGGTTCTGTGCCACCCAGGCGTCTGGGTCTCATGCCAACTACCATCTCCAGGACTTACTGCCATCCTCTGTCCTGCTGTCAGCCGGGGTCCAGTAGCCTGATCTCTCCAGGTTCTCTAGTGGAGGGTTGCCTGCCTAAGATACCTCCACTCCCTGTATTCCGTCTCCGTCATTCTGTTTACAGTCATTGCTTACTGCCTATATATACTCCTTATAGTGTGGTTTCGTTTGTGGGCCTGTGGCCTCATTCCTTGTATGCACTTTACTCAATAAAGTCGTTTTAACCTTACTGTTCTGTCTGAATGTTCATCAAAAACCAAGACAATGACCTGGCTTGTCTGACTACCCCCTCTGGTGCTGACTTGTGGCTCTGTCTGACTATTCTTATGTTTGTTCCTTGTTCCTAGCAGACACTCAATCTAGTGCGAACCTGGGGCTCTGGTAGACTAGCCCCGATACTGACTGCAGGCGTGGCTCAGTTATCCATTTCTTTATACTGACTGCAGGCGTGGGTCAGTTATCCATTTCCTTATACTGACTGCAGGTGTGAGTCAGATAACACACTATACTGACTGCAGGCGTGGGTCAGTTATCCATTTCCTTATACTGACTGCAGGTGTGAGTCAGATAACACACTATACTGACTGCAGGTGTGAGTCAGTATTCTCGCTCGTCGGATCAAGATCCAGCGTTCCTGTTCCTGCTCCTGGTTCATGAAGAGACTACCAGTGGCTGAGGCCTAGTCTCCAGCAGAGTGGTCAAGCTTGGCAGCCTACTATTCCTGGTAGCAGTGCTCGCTGGCTTGTGCCCTCTGCTTGCTACTTGTGTATATAGTGTGAGCTACTTTTCTATTATTAATAAATTTTGCATTTAACTTTACTGTACTGACTCCTGAACGTTATTGGTGTTACCTTGACAGTACGCAAGGGCCATGAGTTCAGACGGTGATAGTAATGCAGTCTTTCAAAGTATCCTGGAAAGGATGGAGACACTGAGTCAACGACTTGATCAGTTGTCTTTGGCCATGCAGACGGTTTCACAGCGCACTGCTAGCCTCGAACAGAGACCTCCCGGGCACCAGTGGTTTCAACCTAACCTGACGCAGGCATGGTCAAGAGGTTGATGGGTTCTGCTCAGCTCCCACAGCATTATGGTGGGGATCCTGATAGTTGCCGTGGCTTCCTTAATCAGCTGGGCATATATTTCGAGTTAGTACCGGATGCCTTTCCTATTGAGTGCAGTAAAATTGGTTTCCTTATATCCCTCCTCATGGGCAGGGTGCTGGCATGGGCCAATCCGCTATGGAAAACGAATAAACCCATTGCTCATAATTTCTCAGAATTTGTGAAATCATTTAAACAGGTCTTTGATAGGCCAGGCCGAGTGGTTTTGGCATCCAAGCACCTTATGACCCTGCGGCAGGGTAATCGTAGACTGGAATAACAAGGCCCTGATGGCCATTTTTTTTCAAGGGCTCAGTGACACTATGAAAGATGAGATTGTGGCTCGCGATCTACCTAAAGATTTGGACAGGCTGATTGGCTTTTGTATTCTAATGGATACCAGAATCAGAGAACACCCTCTTTTAAGGAGTACCTATGGAGGTCCTCCAGTAAAGTACCTGCTCATTATTCTGGCGCACCCTATCCTCCCTCGCCTCCGGGGCTTTTTTTGGACGATGCCGAACCTATGCAGGTGGATGTCATCTTCAGGGGGAGACCCTCGGTAACTGAGATCCTGTCGGAGGCCTCAATGGGAGACATCTTCCCATGTTCTTGACCCTCCCTATCCTCCCTCTCCTTCCATGCCTCCTGATCTAGTTTCTGAGAGTGGTGAACCTACGATGGTGGGTGTCACCCGACTTTCTAGGGAGGAGAGAGCCTTTCGGAGAAGGGAGAGCCTGTGTCTTTTCTGTGGGAGGGCTGGTCATTTGTTGTGGTCATGTCCAATTCGCCCTGAGCGACACACAAATGTGAAGTGCGGCCGGTGACAGATGATAGGGGGCATTTCATTGTCTCCACAAAATTTGTTGGATTAACCTTTGCTGAAGGCCTGTATTTATTGGGCAAACAAATCTGCCTCAGTTCCAGCGTTGCTGGACACGGGCTGCCGGCTGCTTTATAGATGCGGAATTTGCAGCCAGTAAGAATATTCCATTGTTGCCTCTTGATTCCCATTGGCCGTAGAAGCCATTGATGGCAGACCATTACTGCCTTCACATATCACTCATAAGACCATTCTGTTAACCCTGAGGGTGGGAGCCCTGCATACGGAAACCCTAAAGTTTCAGGTGATTAATTCTCCACACCACGCCATTGTCCTGGGGTTTCCTTGGGTACAAAAACACAACCCCAGGATAGATTGGCACACTTGTGATGTGGTGGCCTGGTCCCCACAATGCGAAAAGTCTTTTTTATCGTGTCCTGTGAGAGTCACTCAAGCCTCAACTCCACTCCTTCCGAAGGAGTATACGTCATTCATAGATGTTTTCAGCGAAAGTCAGGCTGAGGTCCTTCCTCCTCACAGACCATATGATCGCGCGTTGGAATTGTTGCCTGGTACCACACCTCCAAGGGGCCGTAGTTACCCATTGTCTGTGGAGGAGAATAAATCCACATCTGTTGCTGGTGATGGATTTTTTTTGTCAAAAAGAAGGACCGAGAATTACATCCATGCATTGACTTTCGTGGTCTAAACAAGATATTGGTAAAGAATGCATATCCTATTCCCCTGTCACTGAACTCTTTGACTGGGTCAAAGATAATCACAAAACTCGATCTGAGAGCCAGCGTTCAATACCCGGAGTGGGCACTATGAGTACTTGGTCATGCCCTTCGGATTGTGTAATGCCCCAGCTGTCTTCCAGGAGTTCATAAATTATGTGTTATGAGAACTCCTTCAAAATTGCGTCGTTGTAGATTTGGATGACATCTTAATTCACTCTCCTACATTGGAGACTCATCAGTCTGATGTATCCAGAGTCCTGAGCCTATTACACAAGAACAAGTTGTTTTGTGAACTTGAAAAATATGAATTCCACAGACCTCAAGTCACATTCCTGGGCTATATAATTTCTGCTGCCGGGTTTGCCATGGACCCTCAGAAATTGTCCGCTGTTATGAATTGGCCACGTCCTAAGGGATTCAAAGCGATCCAAAGGTTTCTGGGTTTCGCAAATTATTCCCAAAAATTCTTTAAGAATTTCTCTACCATTGTAAAACCCCTTACGGACATGTCATGTAAAGGGGCAAACACCTTGGAGTGGTCACAACCGACTATTCTGGTTTTTGAAAATCTCAAGGCAGCCTTCGCTGCAGGCCCCATATTGGTACATCCCAATCCCTCCCTGCCCTTTACCCTGGAGGTGGATGCATCGGAAGTCAGAGTGGGTGCTTTGCTGTCCCAGAGCTCAGCTCCTGGTGAGGCCCTACGCCCATGTGGGTTCTTTTCTAGGAAACTGTCCAAAGCTGAAATGCTTTACCAGATTGGGGACAGAGAATTACTGGCTGCTATCCTGGCCTTGAAAAAATGGAGGCATCTGGTTGAAGGCACTAAAGCTCCTATCTTGATTTTAACAGACCACAAAAACCTAATTTACCTCTCTGAAGCCAAACGCTTGTCTTCCAGGCAGGCCAGGTGGGCACTGTTTCTGTCCCGCTTTAATTTTGTGGTTGTCTATCTTCTGGGCTCTAAAAATGTACAGGCAGACACATTATCCGACCAGTTTTGTAGCCTATCCAGATAAAAAGTTCCACCTTCACCAATCATTCCAGCTGATCGTATTCTCGCTACGATTCGTACCTGTATTACTTCTCCTCTAGGAGAAGAGATTCTAGCAGCCCAAGACTCTGCTCCTCCTCCTGCACAGTTGCGCATCAAGTTGTTAGAGACATCTCATGCCACTAAAGTTGTGGGTCACATTGGTCGAGACCAATTGATATGGTCTGTGTCACAAGTATTTTGGTGGCCTAGTCTTCGGGCCAACTGTACCGCTTTCAATGCTGCATGTACGACTTGTGCTCACACCATGTCTCCTAGACACCTGCCAGTGGGCTTGCTTCAGCAAGTGGCCAATGGGGAACGCCCCTGGTCACATCTCTCCATTGACTTTATGGTCAAGTTTCCAAGTTCCATGGGTTATACAGTCATTCTAATGACAAGTTTTCTAAGATGGCCCACTTTGTGCCACTGAAAGGGTTAAAATCCGGGCAGGAAGTGGCAGTGGTATTTGCTAGAGAGGTCTTCTGTCTCCATGGCATTCCTAAAGTAATTGTGTCCGATAGAGGAAATCAGTTTGCGTCCCGTTTCTGGAGGTGCTTCTGTAAGCAAATGGGTATTCAATTGGCATTCTCCTCCTCGTATCATCTGCAGTCCAACAGTGCGTCAGATGGGTGTGTTACAGTCAGGAGCAATTCTGGTGCAATGTGACTTCAGCCCAAGGAGGTGAATGAAAATCTCTGTTCTTTTAACTAGAGGTTTTTAACCCCTCAAATGCTAGAAAGATGTCCAATGCATTCCTTTGCAATGTACTGGGGACCTCTCTAGCATTCAAGAGGTTAAAAGCCAAATTTAAAGGGCAATTTTGATTTTAATAAACAGTAAAATGACCTCACTAGTATTCAATGGGTTATAAGCCCCATTTAAATTGATGAAATGTTTTATTTATCCCCTACAGTGCAGTTGATTTGACCGAAAACTGCTCCAATTCTTTATAGGGTGTCACCTTAGTTCAAGAGGGGTGTCCAAAGTATTACTTCACAATTAGTTACTCATTTGACATTCAAGGTTAAAAGGTTTCTTCAGGCTGTGTAAGGACATGGTGATTCAGCAATATTCATGGCAATTGATCTAAGAGTGATTAGCAACAGATGCCAAATAGATTTTTTGCTTTATAGTTCAAACAAGTTCAACCAAATAGAAATTATACACACTGGCCGAACTTGATTTACCTTAAGTTAGCAATTTCAGACAAACTAAAAGATATTAATTTTTCCACATTTTCTGTCATTTAACCTTTTGAAAAGTTAACCCATTAAGAACCACATGGTGAGCAAAACATTATAATGTAATTACTGAAGTGTTAAGAGCATTCCAAAGAAGAAATGTAAAATATAGTAGGTCTTCCAATTGTTTTAGTCCGTTAAATGTTGGTAAACCATTATTACACTAGTCTATTTGCAGGTCTTTTTCTGAAGAATGAAACAAGGGTGCATTCCTGCTGTGACCGATGGTTAGTACAAAAGTTATGTTTCAAACTGTTAACAATGAACTGGAACTGTTACGATTACATTCTACACAGAGCTGAAGTGTCAGCTATCCCAGAATGCAATAAAGCCAAATGGAGTTTGGGCACTAGGTAGCACTGTTGCTAACAATTTGATAGAAAATAATAATTTCAGGTGTAATAACTTTTGAACAAAGAAACTCCCAGTAGGTGTATGTGTTGTTCTTACCACCATACTTATTATTTAACTTTGGGGTTGTAGACCTAGGGAGGGAGATACACTAAAGTGAGTAAAAGATGAGAGAAATATATCAAGTTCCAATTTTTCATGTTGGAGAGATCTTGGAGACCTTCTTACGAATGGACAACCTGCATCTTCAGCTTTTATTGGACTCTAGCCGTTGGCGAGCTGAGAATGAGGGGAATCATACTCCATTAGCAGTTGCTGGGATCCAGGTGGCTACTCATGTTGTAGACCATGCTATTAACCCCAAGTGCACATGTTAAAGTCTAGCAGTTTATTATTGACTTTAGTGTAAAATCCAATATGAGTGAAGTACAAAGTCCAGTGACAGTGAAAGCCTTGCCAAGACCAGTGATTGTGACATACATGCTGTGTGAACTTTTCAATGGATATTTTCTGTAATTTGTTACCAAAAAAATAACACACTGGCTTCTTATCACAGTTACAGAGTGTTACATGTAGAAGAATGACTAGAAAGTGAAATTTTGTTCCATATGTAGTTTATTAAAATATTTAACCAAAAGATCTTTAACCCTTTGAGCGCCAGAGGGGTAGGCAACACATTGCTCTGCAATGCTTTCCATACCCATCTGGTACTCAAAGGGTTAATAAATGAATGACCAGATGGATGTATAATGCATTATGAAGCCATGTTCTGTACACCCTGTGGTCCTTAAGGAGTTAAACTGGAATCAGAGTTATAGTTGTAGCCCAATATAGAAAATGTATGTGTGCAATGATGATGATGCAATGTGGCTGATATACTAAGACAGGGTAGTCAATTGCTGGACCTCCAGCCAACAGCTGGTTGGGGATGATGGGAATTGTAGTCCCCAAAAATTGGCTAACCCTGTGCTAAGAATAATTAGAGCAATTCTGGGACAAACAAACTCCCACAGAGGACAAATAAAATTCCCTTTAAAGGGTTATAATGTTTGCATTCCACTGAAACTAGGATCCCTCCTCATAGCATGTGCTAATGCTCCATTAGTTTTCTGATGCCAACATCGCTATATTTTGTCTGAAATTATATCATAAATTGTCCCCATCCAGCCTCTTATGCTGAAGTCACTCTACTTTGCTCGGAACTGAAGGAGGATCGCTACAAGGGACAATCTCCATTCAGTATTAGGAAAAACCTGACCTCCTTCATCAAGAGGGCAGGTTTTTCCTTATACTAGATGAAGGATGATTGTCCCACATTGTGCTCCTCCATCAGTTCCAAGCAAAGTAGACTGACCTCAGATATATACTGTTTAACAACCCAGCCTTGTTGCATTGCCCAGTGGTAGTCGCATAGCCACATATACACTATCTGACACCCTTGCCTTGTAATCTCCAGTCATAACCACATATACACTGTATGACATGCTAGTCTTGTTGAATGAGATACTGGGAATTATAGTTCAAAAAAAGAAAGAAGTGGGGGAGGTGGTTAAAAGGAGAAGGGAGTAGTGAGAGAAGTGTGGAAGATGGAGATGGAGTGAGGTTGTAGAGAGAAAGTGAGAGGGTGGGGAGAGAGGGGGGTAATGGAGAAGGTTATGGGGGGGCAGGGTTAGAAAAGGCATCGCAAAATTCTGGGAGGGGCTTGAATGCACCTGGATGATGCACTGTTCAAGCTGCCCATTTAACTACCTCAGAGGTCCTGCATTCTCTTTGCACCTAAAGAAATGTCTCATATGCTGCTCCTCCCTAATTTTACCTTTCAAGGTTGCTTCCTAGTTTTCCTAGTGCTTGCAGCAGATACAATTGCAGTGCTGAACTGGACCAGAAAATACCAAGGGCAGCCTACAGTATGAATTATTCACAGAGGTTATTTTTTTTGCCTTTGTTAAAATTAGCAGAAGCCAACATGTGGCTCATCAGCTGTTGTGTATATTATCTATAATTGTAGTCTAACTGTAGATGGTGAACACACATTACCTGCCTCTTCCTACAGGCATAAACAGAGGAGGAGTGTACAAAAGCATAACTAGAAGCCACCAGGCCCTGGTGTGAAAATTGCCATGGGGCCCCCGACCACATTGCCCCCATTGTCCACCTCCACCAAGCCCCCATTGTCCACCTACACACTCCACAATTCCCCCATTGTCCACCTCCAAACTGCCCCCATTGTCCATCTCCACATTGCCCGTATTGTCCATCTCCACATTGCCCCCATTGTCCATATCCACATTAGCCACCTCTACATTTCTCCCATTGTCCACCTCCACAATGCACCCATTGTCCACCTCCACAATGTCCCTATTGTTCATCTCCACATTGACCCCCATTAACCACCTCCACATTGACCCCATTGATCACCTCCACAATGCTCCCATTGACCTCCTACCCACTGTCCCCCATTGTCCACCTCCTACCTCCCTGGTGCCTGTGCCACCTTCTGCACAGACATCTATTAGCAATTCCTGCGTGGTCCTCTCTCCAGTAATGCAAAGTGCTGGGAGATTATGTCATATCCTAGCACACTGCATTACTAGACTGCTGGGGATGGCGAGGAAGATGAAGAAAGCACAGACCTCACTCAGACAGATCTCAGCTCGCCGCAGCTTTTTAACCTTTAAGTAAAAGAGATAGGGTATAGGATAGGAGAATGACCAGATAATGGCTAAGAGAGAGATATTGGTAGAGAGAGAGAGGGGAGAGAGAGAAGGAACTGAGTACAGGAGACAGGGAATATAATGGAGTACATGGTTGAGAAAAAGTGGAGATGGGTGGGGATTGATGTAAAACACCACCACATGATTTATATATCCAAAACATCCAATAAATATCCCCGCAACACATTTAACATACATCTGGTAAACACTGCCTGAATCAGAGCTTTCGATTGTCATGTATGTGTGAGGAAGTGCAACCTCAGTCTATATTGTAATTTGGATTATTGTTAGAGGGTTAGAGACTGAAACATTTCACACTCCTGGCACTGAAAGGGTTAACTCCTTGAATGCGAGAGAGGATTCACAATGGTTTGTGAGACCTATGTGTGCCCATTGGATTGTAATGCAACTCCTGTCATTGCCTTTATCCACTCTCTACGTCTGGCAGAGAAAACATAAATTGAGATAACTTTGACCTAAACATAAATTATAATGGAGGGTTTATGCAGAACAGTGATGTAGCTCAGAGTATATAATCTCCTTCCCTATCCTCTAAATCACTTTACCCATGCAAATTGACCAGCACACAAAGATTCATCTACTGCTGCTGAAGCTCAGGCTAAAATCAACAAATTATATAGGTGTCGTCTGGAAGAAGGAATTTGGGAGGCTGTAGATGAGGGTGTGAGCCTGTGAGGAGAACATAAACCCACTATGGGGGAGATACACTAAGGAATATAAAGAGGAGATAAAGTACAAATGACTTCTCCAGTGATGTCACTTCTCCAAGTTCTATGTTATTATATGGAGCCAATTCACTAAGGTTTCTCGTACTTTGGAGATCTTAGTGAATACCCTCTATAAAATAACCCAGGAACTGGAGAAGTGATTAGATTTGTGCGAATCAGTTCCTCCACATTCCGAATTCGGAAGAATAAGGGTCATTCCGAGTCATTTGGACCTGACGAAAGCCCAGAGTTATTCATTTTTTAAAAGCCGAATCCGAACAGCACTGGGCAGAAATTTGTGTCAAGATTCGGATATTCGGATGACATTCTCACCCGCACGCGCCCTAATTTCCCTCCTTCTCTAGTCCAATTAGCTTCTTCGTTTCATGATAGGGGTTGGACTAATGACATCACAAACACCCAGACAGCTCCTGCATTTCCTTTTAGTGGGTACTGCGTTGTTGGAGTTCAGAGAGAGAAGAAGCAGATAGAGAGATAGAGTGACTGTCCAGTTTTTGTGTAGGCAGGCAGATAGGCATATGCTTAGGCAGGCAGTCAGCATTAGTGCCAGTTATTGCCACTGCAAGGGAGAATCATCTTTGTTCCTGTGTAAAATATTACAATTAATATTAGGAGTTTGTTTGGATACTTTGCAGAGTGACACAGCCAATCTCATAGTTGTGTAGGGACTAGGAGGCCAAGTACCTATTGCCACCGCAAAGGAGAATCATCATTGTTCCAGTGTCAAATATTACAATTAAAATTAGGAGTTTGTTTGAATAATATTGCCACCACAAGGGAGATTCATCACTGTTCCAGTGTCAAATATTAAAATTAGGAGTTTGTTTGAATAATTTGCAGAGTTACACAATCTCACATTTGTTTATGGACTGGGAGGCCTAGTAGTTTACTGCCACTGCAAGGGAGAATCATCATTGTTCCAGTGTCAAATATTACAGTTTTAATTAGGAGTTTGTTTGAATAATTTACAGAGTGACACAATCTCACAGTTGTGTAGGGCCTGGAAGGCTTAGTATCTTACTGCCACAGCAAGGGAAAATCATCATTCTTCCAGTGTCAAATATTGAAATTAAAATTAGAAGTTTGTTTGAATAATTTGCAGAGTGACACAAACAATCTCACAGTCGTTGTGTGGCCAGGTTGTAAAATTGTCAAATAATTATAGTACACTACCTACCTATCTGTAATGGATTTGAGTCCTAGAGAACAACCTGGTGTTCCTCGTCCTGGTACCAGCAGCAGTGACCCAGCAACCACCAACACCACTACAGTGATGTTGCTGTCAAGCAGAGCTAGCAGCAGCAGACGGGCAAAGAAGAGTACTAGTACTAGTCAGACTCAGCAGCAGCACTCCAAATAAAAAAATAAAAATAAGAAGGGAACTGCATGTTGTTCTACCTTTACTAGCAAGGTAGAAAGGTCCAGGTCCTTCTCTGAGACCATGAAGCAGCTATGTGTGCCTCGTCAGCTATTTGGTGATGATTCCACCAGAAGTACCTGCACAATGACTAATGCCACTGGCAGTTTAGTCACCACCTCCTCTACAGCCAGTTTTATAAACCTGGGGACACCTAGAGTCGGTAACACTACTGGTCAGACACTGCGGGGAGTATCAACTCAGGATTTATATAGCGAACGTCCGTTTAAGCAGCCCAAATGGAAATTATTGCAGTATTTGGATAACATTTTTCCTGCCACTGAGAGCATATCTACTCCAGAAAATGTTATTGAGGGAGATAGTTTACCATTTCCCGGTTTCTACCAGGCAGAAGAGGAAATTGAGCAGGTTTCCACAAAATCTCCTGCTGATGATAATTTTTCTTCCTGTCAAAACCTGCAAAAGGTAGAAGAAGAATCTGAGGGATCAAGGCCTCCTAAACTTGATTTGTCCCCTGAGCTTGATTTTTCCAGTGATCTTGATTATTCCCAAGAGCTTAATTTTTTCTCCTGCTTCCCATATCACTCCTCCTGTTTCTCCAGTTACACTTGTGTTTTCTATCGATAACTCAACACCTGCCTCTCCGGTTCCATTTGAGTCTCCCAGTGTTAGGGACCAGGAACCAGACAGAACACAAAAATGTAAAATGCAATACACCTTTATTAAAGTTAACAAAAATAGAATCATGATCCAAGAGCATAAACCAAAAGACACTCCAGGGTCAGTAACCAAGACATGTAATCAGCCAAGCCGGAGTCAGGAAACCAGAAGTCTGCGATGTCAGGAATAAGCCAAGGGTCAGGAGCACAGAAGTCTGCGATGTCAGGAATAAGCCACGGGTCTGGAACACAGCTAAACAAGAGCGCAGGAGTATCCACAGCAGCCAGCAGCAACAAGGTCCGCAACAAACACAAGGACACAAGGAGCCAAGCTGCTTTAAATACCCTGAGAGGGTTAGCTGATAACAGTCAGGTGAGTAATCAGAATGGTCAGCTGATTCAGCCTGTCCCAGGAACTCAGAAGGCAGCAGCAATGGATAGCAGAGCACTAGATTAGCTCAGACATCAGAATCAATAAGCAGAGTAGAGCAGCTCAACCAAACCTTGACACCCAGCCAGGTAGTAGCTGCTAGTGTCTCTGCCACCAGTGCCACTGTTACTCCACAGTCCTCCAATCCCAGTCCCAACATCCCTGCTGCCATATGTAGAAAAAGCAAAGTGAGGTTGCTCCAGCATGTGAAGATGAAGAAAGTGTCACCTCAGTTTCTTCTTCACCACCTTCCAGAGTTATCTGTCGCTCCAAAGCGTGGGACCATTTTGTGGCACTTGGCGATGGCCGGCTAGCAAAATGTAAATTGTGTGGCAGGGAAGTCAGACAAGGGTGGGTGTTGGGTCATCTAACCACCTCCGGGATGAACCAACACCTGAACAACTACCACAAGTCAGTATTGATAAGTGCAGAAAGTGGCAGGTTAAAGAGGTGCAATATTGAATCAAACAAACTGCAAAGCAAATGAAACAGTGCTACCTACAAATACTGTCTTTTAAATTGCAGCAAAGACAACACTTACTGCCATCTTCTGAAGTTAAAACTTAAAGGGCAAGCATTGACAAGCAAAATCAAAATCCTGCACCCCTCTAATGAGTGGAACCACTGACTGAGTCCTGCCTTCTCCAGTCATCCTCATTTTTGTAGTGTAACTCTAGTCTAACAAAAGTCATATGAGTATCTATCTACTGGGTCCTGTCTGCTCCAGTCATTCTCAGTTGTGTAGTCTATTCTAAGAAAAGTCGTATAAGTATCTGTCTACTGAGTCCTGCCTGCTCCAGGCTTCCTCAGTTTTGTAGTCTATTCTAAGAAAAGTCGTATAAGTATCTATCTACTTAGTCCTGCCTGCTCCAGGCTTCCTCAGTTTTGTAGTCTAACTGTAGTCTAAGAAAAGCTGTATGTCTATCTACTGAGTCCTGCCTGCTCCAGTCATCCTCAGTTTTGTTGTCTAACTCCAATCTAAGAAAAGTCGTATAAGTATCAATCTACTGAGTCCTGCCTGCTCCAGTGTTCTGTAGTTTGCTGCTGGCTACATCTACAGTGTTGCTAACATGACAAAGGCTCTCCGTGATGTCAGGTTTGTGGGTGTTCAATTCTCAAGACATCTACAGTGTTGCTGTCATCCTCAGTTTTGTAGTCTAACTCTATTCTAAGAAAAGTCGTATGTCTATCTACTGAGTCCTGCCTGCTCCAGACTTTCTCAGTTTTGTAGTCTAACTCTAATCTAAGAAAAGTCGTGTTTCTATTAACTGAGTCCTGCCTGCTCCGGTCTTCCTCAGTTTTGTAGTCTAACTCCAATCTAAGAAAAGTCGTATAGGTATCTTTCTACTTAGTCCTGCATGCTCCAGTGTCCTGTAGTTTGCTGCTGGCTACATCTACAGCATTGCTAACATGACGAAGGCTCTCCGTGATGTCAGATTTGTGGATGTTCGATGCTCAAGACATCTACAGTGTTGCTGTCATCCTCAGTTTTGTAGTCTAACTCTGTTCTAAGAAAAGTCGTATGTCTATCTACTGAGTCCTGCCTGCTCCAGGCTTCCTCAGTTTTGTAGTCTAACTCTATTCTATGAAAAGTCTTATAAGTATCTATTTACTGAGTCCTGCCTGCTCCAGTGTTCTGTAGTTTACTGCTGGCTACATCTACACTGTTGCTAACATGACAAAGGCTCTCCGTGATGTCAGATATGTGAGTGTTCGATGCTCAAGACATCTACAGTGGTTTCTGTCATCCTCAGTTTTGTAGTCTAATTCTATTCCAACAAAAGTCATATATTTCTCTACTGAGTCCTGCCTGCTCCAGTCATCCTCAGTTTTGTAGACTAACTCTATTCTGACAAAAGTCGTATAAGTATCTATCTAGTTAGTCCTGCCTGCTCCGGGCTTCCTCAGTTTTGTAATCTAATTCTATTCTAAGAAAAGTCATATGTCTATCTACTGAGTCCTGCCTGCTCCAGTTATCCTCAGTTTTGTAGTCTAACTCTGTTCTACTAAAAGGCGTATATCTCTCTACTGAGTCCGCCTCTACTCAGTCTTCCTTCTTCCTAAGAATAGCTACATTCATGCTTCATCTACAGTACCATAAGTCTAAAGCTCCACCTTACCCTGTTCCACTGTCTTCATTTAGACCCTTGAAATGATTCCACTTATTTTTATTTATCTAATTTTGACTTTATTGTGTTTTTAAAAGCATGGTGAATGTGGCCAAATAATTCGATTGTATCCGAATTTCGTACGAGTCGAACAGGTCCGGTCCGAAATTCTGAGCAGCCGAATAACAATAAAAAAATTAGTCCGAAATTGAATTTTACCAAATTTTTTCCCCATGCACAAGTCTAAAAGTGATATCACTGGAGAAGTCATCTCTGCTTTATCACCTCTTTATCACACCTTCGTGCATAACCCCCTATGTGTTTCAATATCTGAGGACTGTACACTGTTTTAATATACTATAACTACCTGCTGGATAACCCATTTCAGAAATCAGATTAAGGACAGTGACAAGTTATCACACAGCAGCACCAAACAATTTGTTTGTTCATTCTCCAAAGAGAAAGAGTGGAAGACTGCAGCTCACAAAATCAGCCACACACTGCAAATGCAAGTGGTCTCCTGGCAAAATGTAAACAGCCCACGTAAACAACATAGGGGCCTGAGCGGGTGCGTAACATGACATCACTCCACCTACTGCCTGCACTAAGCCTTGACCATCGTGATACTTCCCAAATTGTAGCCACAGCCAGCTTGTTCTCATGCTGACCAGTGGCCACACATTGCAGCCTGTAGGCGAGCACACAGAGATTCACTATGCCATTTGTGGTTCCCTGGTGGCCCCAATATAACATAGCAGCTAACACTTTTTGCCCCCCCCAGGTTCTGGCTAGGTCCACCCATTCTGTGGGGGCCACCACTGTGCCACTGGGCACTACATGTATACCCAAAGATTTATACATACACATATGTGCATACAAATATATTGTCTTCATATAAAATTAGCATTTGTAAATAAAATCTAAAATGTCTTTATTTCTCATCAGTCTGGATTTCAGGCACAAAATAATGACAGAGAAACCAAGAAACCTATCATGCTTTATACACAATTCCAATATCAGAGGCTGGTTATTTGCATTCTACCCAAAGGCTGTTTTTCTATGAAGTCACCAGAAAAAGGTGCTATGGTAAAAAGAAAAAAAGAAACAACATTTTGAAATGTACTGAAATCACTGCAACAATGGAATACAATATTATAATAGGCCATTGAGTTGATATACTGTAGGAGGTTCCAGGACCACAAAACTGCAAGGGCCACAATCTGTTTTCTTGCTTTGTTTATGACATACCTGCCCTAAATGTTTGTAACAACTACATACAAGAATAAAAGTAAGCAAGGCAAAAAAATGTGGAAAGAAGACAACTCCCCCACATCAAATGAGGGGTCATTTGCCTTTCTACCGCGAACCTGCTACACATAATATTTTCAGAAGATGGTGCAAAGAAAGAAAAGTCGTTTATCTGTCTACTGAGTCCTGCCTGCTCCAGGCTTCCTCAGTTTTGTAGTCTAACTCTATTCTAAGAAAAGTCGTATGTCTATCTAATGAGTCCTGCCTGCTCCAGTCTTCCTCAGTTTTGTAGCCTAATTCTAATCTAAGAAAAGTCATATAAGTATCTATCTACTGAGTCCTGCCTGCTCCAGTGTTCTGTAGTTTGCTGCTGGCTACATCTACAGTGTTGCTAACATGACAAAGGCTCTCCGTGATGTCAGGTTTGTGGGTGTTCGATGAAAAAACTCTGTTCTAAGAAAAGTCGTATGTCTATCTACTGAGTCCTGCCTGCTCCAGTCTTCCTCAGTTTTGTAGTCTAACTCTAGTCTAAGAAAAGCTGTATTTTTATCTACTGAGTCCTGCCTGCTCCAGTCAGCCTCAGTTTTGTTGTCTAACTCCAATCTAAGAAAAGTCGTATAAGTATCTATCTACTGAGTCCTGCCTGCTCCAGTGTTCTGTAGTTTACTGCTGGCTACATCTACAGTGTTGCTAACATGACAAAGGCTCTCCGTGATGTCAGATATGTGGGTGTTTGATGCTCAAGACATCTACAGTGATTTCTGTCATCCTCAGTTTTGTAGTCTAACTCTATTCTAACAAAAGTCGTATATTTATCTACTGAGTCCTGCCTGCTCCAGTCATCCTCAGTTTTGTAGACTAACTCTATTCTAACAAAAGTCATATAAATATCTACCTACTTAGTCCTGCCTGCTCCAGGCTTCCTCAGTTTTGTAGTCTAACTCTATTCTAAGAAAAGTCGTATGTCTATCTACTGAGTCCGCCCTGCACCAGTCATCCTCAGTCTTCCTTCTTCCTTTGAATAGCTACATCCATGCTTCATCTACAGTACCATAAGGCTAAAGCTCCACCTTACCCTGTTCCACTGTCTTCATTTAGACCCTTGAAATGGTTCCACTTATTTTTATTTATCAAATTTCGATTTTATTGTATTTTTAAAAGCATGGTGAATTTGGCCAAATAATTTGATTGTATCTGAATTTTGTACGAGTTGAACAGGTCCGAAATTCTGACCAGCCGAATAATAAAAAAAAGTTAGTCTGAAATTGAATTTTAACAAATTTTTTCCACATGCACAAGTCTACAAGTGATATCACTGAGAAGTCATCTCCGCTTTATCACCTCTTTATCACTACTTTGTGCATAACCCCCTATGTGTTTCAATATCTGAGGACTGTACACTGTCTGTTTTAATATAGTATAACTACCTGCTGGATAACCCATTTCAGAAATCAGATTAAGGACAGTGACAAATTATCACACAGCAGCACCAAACAATTTGTTCATTCTCCAAATAGAAAATCCAAATTTGTATATATACCCAAAGATATATACATACATATATGCGCATACAAATATATTGTGTCTTCATATTAAATTAGCATTTGTATATAAAATCTAAAATGTCTTTATTTCTCATCAGTCTGGATTTCAGGCACAAAATAATGACAGAGAAACCAAGAAACCAAACATGCTTTATACACAATTCCGATATCAGAGGCTGGTTATTTGTATTCTACTCAAAGGCTGTTTTTCTATGAAGTCACCAGAAAAAGGTGCTATGGTAAAAAGAAAAAAAGAAACAACACTTTGAAATGTACTGAAATCACTGCAACAATGGAATACAATATTATAATAGGCCGATGAGTTGATATACTGTAGGAGGTTCCAGGACCACAAAACTGCAAGGACCACAATGTGTTTTCTTGCTTTGATTATGACATACCTGCCCTAAATGTTTGTAACAACTACAGACAAGAATAAAAGTAAGCAAAGCAAAACAATCTGGAAAGAAAAAAACTCCCCCACATCAAATGAGGGGTCATTTGCCTTTCTACTCCTAACCTGCTACACACAATTTTTTCAGAAGATGGTGCAAAAGGACACAATATGCATTTTTTCAAATATATCCCTAATTTGCTTTAAAAATAACACTGTCGGCATTCAGAATAGATCTGTTCTGGTAGAGATATAATATTCTCCGAGTCCCTACCACCTCAAAGGTTCCAAGAGAGGGATCGACAGCACCCAAGGGACCTGAGCACTATCCAGGACCCTTGTGGAAGTGTGACCTCAGAGAAAAATCTATCTACACTAGTCTGCACATAAACCCACTAAGCATAAACTAATATACCGTTATATATAAAAAATGAATAAAAAGAGAAAAAAGGCATCCTACTATGGATGAAGTTCGCAGAGATATGATGGCATATTTCTCTACAACAATAATCAATATGTATTCAGTCACTGTTTCAATTCCTTTATTCTTTATATTGTGACTTGAAATCGAAAGCTCAACCCATGAATTGATTCTCTCTTGAGCACAATTCAATTAAGGAGAAAACACCTCAATGCATTCCTGTGAATTCCTGTGATCCCGAACAACAGGTATATGTTGGCTTTGTAATCTGGGTATAACTTTTCTGTTTACCACTCAAGCACCAGACTATATAAAATATATAAAAAAAGGATCTACCCATACCAAACTAAGGACTCAGTTCAATAATGCACTGTAAGCGGAAAATTGAATAACGAACAACAGCCATGCCTGTGTATTGCAGTAATTCAATAAGCTGTCTACCAGAATGGACAATGAGTATAGGCCACAAAAACACACGTTAACCTGATAACATGTGTTGCAGCTTTTTTTTATCTCACCGTGCATTCATTTAATTTCATAAATAATGCCAGATATGTCAGCTTCAAAGCAAAGTAGCTAAAGTTTGTCAAAACAAGTTATAAAAAACACAGAAAAGTATCAAGCCAATTCAAATAAATGTATATGTACCCCAAAATAACTGACACACACTGCCTGTGTTTGGAGGTTCTCAGAGCTACAGCACATGGCCCAGGAATGGAGGATAGACATAGCGACAGAGTAAGACAGGAGCACACATTGGAGACAGGTATACGTAGATTTGGGAGCAGAAAGAATTACATACAAAAAACACAACACATTGGCACATATTGCACACATCACATACACACACATCTTTTGTTTTGGACACAAAACACCTTTTTTATTATTATCATTATTATTATTATTATTTTATACAGTGCTATTCATTGAGTAGAAGAGTCCAAACAGAAAAAAGGAGCTCTGATTGAAAATATATGAGTGATATATGTGTAATATAATTCAAATGGCTCATAAAAAAGAAAATACCTGACAAGCTCAATATTATTCTGCAAACGTTACATGCAAAAGATAAGCTCTGTGCGTTATCAATTTGATCAGGGCATATAAAATACCAAAGAATTTTGTGAAGGAAAATTTGTACTCACAAATCCCAGATTTTGACAGCATTAAGAAACCTTTTTCAGATTTTATTATCTTCCAAATTCAGATAATAAAAAAGATAAAAATTGAACACATAGTGTGATCTGTATAATACTACAACCCCAGAAAGGTGAAATCAAGCCCGATAAATCTTGTTTTTTTCAAGGGTGTATCAATATCTTCAGTAGATACAGGCAGTCATGTCTCCACTTGGCTGACACACCAGTCCGACAAGCTATGGAAGCATGTGAAACCTAGTCCTGAGCCCAATGGTTTTTAATTTATTAATGTTCTAGAAGTAGGTATTGAAATAGTGTCTCAATCTTTGCTGATGACACTAAGCAGTGTAAGGAAATACATACAAAAGATTTGGTTAAACTGAGTGAATGGATGGAAAATTGGCAGATAAAATTTAATATTGATAGGTTATTAGAAACTGACATGCTACTTTTACAGTAAATTGGAAACTTTAGGAGTACTGACAGCATTTGGGCTGTAGAAACAAACACACTACATATATAGTAAATGGAAAACTGCTTGGGAAATCCTCATTAAGGAAAGATTTAGGAGTACTGATGGACAATAGACTTTGCACCAGTGTTAAGTGTCACTCCGCTGCTGCAAGAGCTTATAGGGTACTAGCCTGTATAAAAAAGGGTGCAGATGCATGGGATGCACAAGAATTCTACCTCTATAAAAATGCTCGGAATATTTCAGTTGGAAAAAGTGTACAGAAGTGCAGGAAAACTGATAAAATGATTGGAGGATCTGAATTATGAAAAGAGACTGGCTAAGCTGGGTTTGTTTACATTAGAGAAGATACACTTAGGGGGTAATATACAGTGGGGCAAAAAAGTATTTAGTCAGCCACCAATTGTGCAAGTTCTCCCACTTAAAAAGATGAGAGAGGCCTGTAATTTTCATCATAGGTACACTTCAACTATGAGAGACAGAATGAGACAAAAAAATCCATAAAATCACATTGTCTGATTTTTAAAGAATTTATTTGCAAATTATGGTGGGAAATAAGTATTTGGTCAATAACAAAAGTTCATATCAATACTTTGTTATATACCCTTTGTTGGCAATGACAGAGGTCAAACGTTTTCTGTAAGTCTTCACAAGGTTTTCACACACTGTTGCTGGTATTTTGGACCATTCCTCCATGCAGATCTCCTCTAGAACAGTGATGTTTTGGGGCTGTCGCTGGGCAACACAGACTTTCAACTCCCTCCAAAGGTTTTCTATGGGGTTGAGATCTGGAGACTGGCTAGGCCACTCCAGGACCTTGAAATGCTTCTTACAAAGCCACTCCTTCGTTGCCCGGGCGGTGTGTTTGGGATCATTGTCATGCTGAAAGACCCAGCCACGTTTCATCTTCAATGCCCTTGCTGATGGAAGGAGGTTTTCACTCAAAATCTCACGCTACATGGCCCCATTCATTCTTTCCTTTACACGGATCAGTCATCCTGGTCCCTTTGCAGAAAAACAGCCCCAAAGCATGATGTTTCCACCCCCATGCTTTACCATAGGTATGGTGTTCTTTGGATGCAACTCAGCATTCTTTCTCCTCCAAACATGACGAGTTGAGTTTTTACCAAAAAGTTCTACTTTGGTTTCATCTGACCATATGACATTACATAGTAACATAGTAGATAAGGCTGAAAAAAGACATGCGTCCATCAAGTCCAGCCCATGCCAATAACACCCCTGTTGATCCAGAGGAAGGCAACAAAAAAGCCCTCTGGAGCAATTTCCAGTGTAGGGTGTGTGTGTGTGTGTGTGTGTGTGTGTGTGTGTGTGTGTGTGTGTGTCAAATAGTTCCCCGGCTCAATATCCTATTTGTTTTGAAGCCATCTGTCATAACTGTCAATATTGTTCTGTGCTAGATAGGCATCCATTGCTTTTTTGAATGCAGTTACATTATCTGCAAGCACAACATCCCGAGGCAAAGAATTCCATAGCCTTACTGCCCTTACTGTAAAGAATCCCTGCCTGTGTTTTAGTCGAAAGCGCCTTTCCTCAAGTCTTAATGGATGACCTCTTGTTCTTAGCTCAGCTCTTTGCATAAATAATTCATTGGATAGTTCTTTCACCCAATCCTCTTCTGGATCATCCAAATACTCTCTAGCAAACTTCAGACGGGCCCGGACATGTACTGGCTTAAGCAGGGGGACACGTCTGGCACTGCATGATTTGAGTCCCTGGCGGCGTAGTGTGTTACTGATGGTAGCCTGTGTTACTTTGGTCCCAGCTCTCTGCAGGTTATTCACTAGGTCACCCCGTGTGGTTCTGGGATTTTTGCTCACCGTTCTTGTGATCATTTTGACACCACGGGTTGAGATCTTGCGTGGAGCCCCAGATCAAGGGAGATTATCAGTGGTCTTGTATGTCTTCCATTTTCGAATAATTGCTCCCACAGTTGATTTCTTCACACCAAGCTGCTTGCCTATTGCAGATTCAGTCTTCCCAGCCTGGTGCAGGTCTACAATTTTGTTTCTGGTGTCCTTCGACAGCTCTTTGGTTTGGCCATAGTAGAGTTTGGAGTGTGACTGTTTGAGGTTGTGGACAGGTGTCTTTTATACTGATAACAAGCTCAAACAGGTGCCATTAATACACGTAATGAGTGGAGGACAGAGGAGACTCTTAAAGAAGAAGTTACAGGTCTGTGAGAGCCAGAAATCTTGCATGTTTGTAGGTGACCAAATACTTATTTTACTGAGGAATTTACCAATGAATTCATTAGAAATCCTACAATGTGATTTCCTGTATTCTTTCCCCCCATTCTGTCTCTCATAGTTGAAATGTACCTATGATGAAAATTACAGGCCTCTCTCATCTTTTTAAGTGGGAGAACTTGCACAATTGGTGGCTGACTAAATACTTTTTGCCCCACTGTAATTACCATTTACAAATATATTAGAGGTCAATACAAAGACTCTCCAAGGAACTATTTACTCAAAGCACTGAGCAGAAAACAAGAGGTCATCCTTTAAGACTAGAGGAAAGGCACTTTAGACTAAAGAAAGGCAGGGATTTTTTATACAATAAGGGCAATAACGTTATGGAATTTGCTTTGGCATGCTATGCTTGCAGATACTGTAGTTGCTTTTAAAAATGTAATGTATGCCTTTCTAGCTCAGAACATTATTGAGACTTATGACAGCTAGGTTCACAGCAGATGGGATGTTGATGCAGGAAGACTTGGGGCTTAAATGGAAATGGCTTCAGTGTTTTTTTTGTTTTGTTTTTTGCCTTCCTCTGGATCAACAGGGGTGATATGGCATGATCTGAATTTGATGGTCGCATGTCTTTTTTCAGTCTCATTAACTATGTTACCAAAATCTGTAATTTTTTTATATTTTCAAATATGACCTGCTTGTATTTATGTCATTACCCTGTCCTCTTCTCAGTCTCGAGCAGTACCTCTCAGTGCCACTGTCTTCCCTTGGTGCTGTTTAAGGCTGCAGCTATCTAATTAGAGGCCTGATTTTCTTCCCAGGTGGCCCCTATCACCTGCAATCACCTCTGCCCTATTTAGTATAGTCTTTCCCCTTGCTCTGGGCCAGATTATACGTGATACTTCACACTGCCTAGACTTCACATCCTGTCCTGTCCCTGTTGATTTCTGTCCCATTGACCCTGGGCCCTCCTGTGTTCCTGAATTGCCAATGGTCCTCCTGTGTTCCTGGATTGCCGATGGCCCTCCTGCATTCCTGTACTGCCAATAGCCCTCCTGTGTTCCTGTATTGACTGTTACTCCTGTGTTCCTCAATTGCCAATGGTCCTCCTGTGTTCCTGGATTGCCGATGGCCCTCCTGCATTCCTGTACTGCCAATAGCCCTCCTGTGTTCCTGTACTGACTGTTAATCTCCTGTGTCCGTGTTCCAGTGCAGGCTGTCCACCCCCTTGCACCCTTCATGTTCCAGTGCAGGCTGTGCACCCCTTGTTCCAGTGGAGGCTGTGCACCCCTTGTTCCAGTGCAGGCTGAGCACCATCTAGTTCCAGAGTTGCAGTCCTCCTTGTTCCAGAGTTTCAATCCCCCTTGTGTTGCAAGCAGCTGCAACCCTTGACTTCCAGAACCAGCTGTACCCCTGGAGTTACAGAAGCAACTGCACTCTTTGTGTTTCAGAGCAGCTGTACCCCTTCATCCAGTGCAGACCGTGCACCCCTTATTCCAGAACAGCTGCGCCCCTTGTTCCTTGAGCCCGGCTGCACCCCCAGAGTTCCGGAGCCGGTTGCATTCCTTGAGTATCACAGTTGACTTTGTCCCTGTTCTCAGTGGCCCTTGCTTCACGTTCTCAGTAGCCTCTATCCCTAGTTTTGCCCGTAGGTCCTGTCCCTAGTAGTCCTGAGTCGCTGCCCTTTTCTGTTTCATGTATGTTTTGTTTTGCACAATTGGTGGCAAGTTACTGAGGTATGAAGCGAAGGTTGAACTTGATGGACTTGTGTCTTTTTTCAACCTAATTTACTATGTTACTATGTTACTAAAATGACTGCAACAACTACAAATCTGAATAAATCTAGATAAGGAATACCATTTTGAAGAAGACAAGCCCCTGACTCAAATAAGGTATGACTTTCTTTCTACACCTAGGTTAGTGTGCATAAATGTTTCCAGAAAATGGGTATACATTTTTATAATTCCCCTACTTACTCGGTATGTACTGCCAGCCTAAGAAAAATCATACCCCATTAGTATGAAGTAACATAATGTAGGGGGCACCAGAAGCACAAAACAATGTCTATATGTGTGTGTGCATGTGTGCATGATATCAGAGCTTTTTAACCCACCCCCCTTCCCAAATTTTATATCATGCATGCCAATAAAGAGTGCCCTGGAATAAAAGAAGGGAATCCCTTCTTTCCTGAAAGGGCACCCATATATTTTGAAGAGATCCCTCCCCAACTTCTCAATACTCACATATTGTTCTAGTGTCAGTGTGTGTGTTTATGTCATGTGATATGTGATCATCTGTTATACTAATTGGAGATTACTCTTATTAAAAGAGCGGACCCCCTCTTTCAAACAAGGGTAGTCCCAATTTGTTTGGTTCAAGTAGGGCCTATCTGTACTCTTTTAGAGCTCCAGTCCCTGTTCCTTCAGAATTTTTCATTTAAAATAACAGTTGGTCACGCGATCACCTGAAATTGTTAATGTCAAGGGATCTTTTGTTTGAAAGAGAGGAATCCTCTTTCAAAGGGGTATTTGTTTGCAAATTGCAGCTGAGATATAGGCTGTTACAGAGCGTGTTCCCCTTCCATTTAGCTTGCAAAGCACTGCACACCCCTCTGACACCCAAAGGCCCAAAATGAGCAGTAGTCATTTTGAAAGTACAGATTGCTTCTCATAGCATGACTTGTATTTTGAGAGGTTGACAACACAAATCTTTTGTTCTGCACCTGTTGTTGGTTCATTTAAATGTCCTGCCTTTTGCCTTAGTCTGTGCAGGGCAAGCAATGATATATTCCCCCTACTCCCTTAAATGTGATCATGTGACTACTACAATCCAAAGGTCACTTAGAGACTTATCTTAACCATCAGTAAGAATAGACAAGTAGTTCGTCCTTATATTTCTGGAGTTAATTCTCCAATTTTTCAAGCCACTAGTATCCGCAATCAAAGTGGTTAGTTTAGTATAAGATTTTTTATTTTTTTTTAGATGTTCACACAACTTTTATAGTCCAATACACAATTCCTTTATCATAAGTACCATTACTTCAGTTCAGGATCTAATATCAGTTCTCACAGACCTTTGGGTTTAAGCATCCAGTGGTGGGTGGAATACGAATTTTGAATCCATTTGGGATCAGTCTGGTTTTGTAATACTCTGTAAGGTTTCCCCATACAATTTGTTTTAAGCTGCAATTCTTCCAGAAGAAATTGATCAAGTGTGTTATTGGGGGGAAAAACAGAGGAGTCTTACACTTCAGGAAAATATCCGGAGAAGTACATTCCCATCAGAGGCCCCAGAGTCCCGAGGGGTCTCCAGCATTGCTCTGATGAGCCCCTCAACAGCAGGGACAGGGTCAGCCTCATAAAAATCTCCAAAGGAGTTGAAAGAGTCCATATTTTCATCATCTTCTGAATCTAATTTTTCCTTAGAGGAGACCCCAATAATTTGAATATGACCCTTAAAAACAGGTTCAACCTGTTTTAAAGTGGGAAAGGGTTTTTTTAGGAATAGAGAACCCCCTGAAAGTAAGATGGAATAGCTACCACTGATAACAGGGTTTTAACCCTCACACGCATTTAGTCAGTGCTGGATGGCCCCGGGGGAGTGATAGGGGCCACAGTACATGCGGGGCATAGAATATTCACTTGGTATCCCAGTATGGCATGAGGAAGAGTCGGGAGGGGTTAAGAAAAGCTATTGAATCCCTAGTTTAGGATTTCCCCATATGCCCCTTAGAGTTAGACATGTCCAGGAGGAAGTGTCTAGAACTAGCTAAAACTAGTTTAAAGTAGCCCCAATTTAACGAAAAGCCCCAAAAAGTACTTATCTGGTATGCAAAGGATAAAACTGGAGAAGAGAGCATGAGATCCAGCCTCTGTATAGGACAAGTAAGGGATAAGATGGCCATGAGGAATGGCACCTGCAAATCGGAAAAAAGCTCTTATGGGAAATGAAGTCTTCTCCCTTGCTTGTTGCCTAGCGATGCACAGCTCTCCATCCGTGGGTCTTGGTACACTCCATGGACACTCACAAAGTGGACCATGTGATAGAGCATATGGAGACAAAAAGAGCCCTCACATACAGTAATCACGCATACCTATATTTTTGTTCTTACATTGTTACTCTGATGTACTCCATTATTTGATGATCATTTGAATGATATTCAGGGACTCTCTTACATAACTAAATAGGGTTACTCATTTAGGCACTCTGACACTCAAAGGGTTAAAAACAATGTATTATAGACCTCTATCATTCAGCAGGTTAAAAGCACAATATAAAACATTTTACTTCTTTTTTTACCAGAATGGAGCAGTTGGCTTGCCCCAGAATTAATCAACTTTTCTTTTGAAAATGTCCCTTCTGATGTATCTGCTTAGTATGTGTCAATTTAATAGAACAGTTATAAAGAAATACAAAGAAAGCTCAGACTGCAGCATTTGTCATGCAATTTCATGATTGCAGGACGCCTACGCGGCAGACCGCAGGTCCTTAAGGAGTTAATACACACACAAGAAATAAATGATATATGGTTTCTTCTTGGGTTAATCCATCTTTTTATATTCGTGCATAAATATTGCATAACTGAACAGATTATTATTACAATTGAAGCTTTGTATAAAGACAGATTAGTAACGGTAACATGATACCACATAAAGGAGTTGTACAACCTGTTTGTTCTAAAAAGATAAATAATTCATGACTAATGTATAGGGTGCAATAAAGCCTTACCCACTTTAACCCTTGTAATGCCAAATTATTAAGTATTTAAAAAACAAAATGCAAATTTCCAACCAATGTAAGCACAGTGGCTACTCTATGGAATTTTACTATACCAATAACCATCTCTTTTTAAGGAGCACTACTCATAATACTTAGACAGCATTGTCTAATAGCTTGCCATATACGAGTGGGACTGATCTCAGTCACACTCCTAAAAATAATATATTTGAAAAGTTATTTAATTGTTTTGCTTTACCCGTCCTGTTCCTTTACGTGACAACACCCTTGGAAGGGACTGATCTCCAACACTACAGTACAGTATCCAGCAATCTTAGACCGAAACTTTTCTTGAATCTTGTAAATGAGTCCTGAACTACAAAAAATAGTCAACTGTAGTTTTTTTTTTTTTATTATGGCTACGATCAGTCACATTCAGATGGTAAATGGTTTCATTGAGCAATGTTTGATACAAAAATGAATATATCTATGATGCACAAAAAGCATACATAAAAGGTTCCTACTTACAAAAAGGCACAAATTTACAAACAAAATAGGATGTGAGCAATAACATTTTCTTTAACTTTGCCAGATTTTCTAATTGGATTAGGTATAAAAGCTGGATGGCAAATAGAAAAATGGTAAATATGACTTAAATGGAGTAATGCAAAAGTAAAGATGTAACCCTATTTATTGTCCATGATTTACTTATTTAACTTACTGTGTAAACTGAGTAAACAAAGATCCCCATGCAAGTCAATCAAATTTGCTTATCAGAGCAAGAGGTCTTAACTCTGCAGTTAAAGGGATAGTAATACTTCGTTTTAACTTTATTTTGTAGGCATTAAAAAAACATGAAGAACGATATAAGTCTTATCTCTCAAACCTTTATGGTTTAAGAGATATTCACAAGCAAAATTTCCCCTCCCCGCTCCTTTTTCCTAGTGTAAGCCATCTCTTCTCAGATGTGAATCTGGTTGTAAGACCAGACAGATACCAGCAGGGGACAATCTTCTTTGTATGAAAACAAAGAAAGCCCTTCCCCCCCTTGACAAGCTTTTCAGCTTTTTCCCTTATCTTAATTGAAGATTGTCCCTCTCTGCAGTCTACCTGGGCAACTCCCTTCTGATCTGGCTGAACGGGGGGGGGGGGGGGGATACTTTGCTTGTGAATATCTCTTAAACCATAAAGGTTTGAGAGATAAGACTTATATCATTCTTCATGTTTTTTAATGCCTACAAAATAAAATAAAGATAAAATGAAGTATTACTATCCCTTTAAGGTAGCTACATCTAAGTATTTAGCAAGTATTCCCTACATTAAATCAGGGACAAGTAAAGAATGTATCCTCATAGGTTACTATAGTAATATGAATATTGCAGTGACTCATAGTCCCAGTGAAATACCATCTGAAAATGTCCTCATTCACCTTCTTTTTTTGCTTGTAATCCCTTGGTAAATAGGAGTCATAAATATGTATTTTTAAATGGCTGAGTGTTTACATAAACATCCAGGGTTGTTAAAATAAAATATTAAAGGGATAGTAATGCCCGCTGATATGTTTATGCTATATTGTAGATTAAAAAAAATAAATTATGTGGAGCAAGTCCCATCTCTCAAACCTTTATGGTATGAGAGATATATGCAGCTAACGTTCTCACCTCCCTCCCCTTGCACTCTACCGACAGCAGGAGATCCCAGTCCTGGGACCAGCTGGCAGCTCTTCAGCAGAGCCAAAATATTTAAAAACAATTACTTCACTGGAACGGTCAACAAAATGGGCCTGGCTTGCAAACACATTTTGAAGACCGTTCCAATGAAGAAGCTCTGTTTAAATATCGCTATTTTGGCTCTGCTGAAGAGCCGCCTCTAGTCAGCCGACACGGATCTCTCTCTGTCAGTTTTGCAGCTGAGCTGACATCAGGTGAAGGGGGGGGACTTTAACTGCAAATATCTCTCAAACCATAAAGGTTTGGGAAATGGGACTTGATCCACATAATTTTTTTTTTTTAAATCTACAGTTGTCACGGTAGCCAATAATAACAACAAGGAAACAGGTACAGTAAACGAACACCACCTTTATTAAATAATGCACAGGTAAGGTAAATGATGAACACATGAGAAACCCTAGTATGAAGAAGAACCTGGACCAGAGCAAATGGATTCCACAGGAAATGGAATACTGCTTAGGAACGGTACTTGTATGGATGGTCACCTTAGCTCTGGTACCAAGGAAGATGGTAAGACCCAGCCTAAGGTCAATACCTGGAGCAGAAAGCAGCTAAATCCTAGAGAATTATGGAGCGAGGGACTATCTCAGAACAGGTAGTCAGCCGGAGCCACTGGTCAACCCAAAGACGGTAGTCAGACAGAGCCAAAGGGTCAGCCCCAGAGTGGGTAGTCAGCCAGAGCCACTGGTCAATCTCTAGCAGGTAGTCAAACAGAGCCAAGGGTCAATATCAAGCAGGTAGTCAGACAAAAGCCAAAGGGTCATTCACTGAATACTAAGCCACTGAGAGCATACTGCACTGGACACCACGTAAGGGCGACTGAGCCAGGTGTCCAGGCAGCTTATAACACTAGTGCCCAGGAAGTGGAGCACACAACGAGCCCCATAGAATGCTTAAAGCGGCAAGCAACATCATTGGAGGACAGCCAGATGACGAGCACCCGCTCACAAGAGCCAAAACAATGCTGAAGTCAGCCATATATGGAGGCGGGGCATGGCCGACTCAGAGGACACAGAAGCTACTGGCTCCTCCAGTGTCGGCCGCCAACAAGTAAGTCACAGACCGTGACAACAATATAGCATAAACTTATCAGTGGACATTAACGAAGTAAGCATTCAAATGACCATAGAAGGAAGGCTGCTTTGCTCTTATCTGCCATTAGCATGAAACCACTACATGGTCATGATACATGAACTGCTAGTAGGCCATTGTCCTGAATCCTTAAAGGGATAGTAATACTTCGTTTTATCTTTATTTTATTTTGTAGGCATTAAAAAAACATGAAGAACGATATAAGTCTTATCTCTCAAACCTTTATGGGTTAAGAGATATACACAAGCAAAGTATCCCCCCCGTTCAGCCAGATCAGAAGGGAGGTGCCCAGGTAGACTGCAGAGAGGGACAATCTTCAATTAAGATAAGGGAAAAAGCTGAAAAACTTGTCAAGGGGGGAAGGGCTTTCATTGTTTTCATACAAAGAAGATTGTCCCCTGCTGTTATCTGTCTAGTCTTACAACCAGATTCACATCTGAGCTGGCTTACACTGGGAAAAAGGGGCGGGAGGGGGAACTTTGCTTGTGAATATCTCTTAAACCATAAAGGTTTGACAGATAAGACTTATATCGTTCATGGTTTTTTAATGCCTACAAAATAAAATAAAGATAAAACGAAGTATTACTATCCCTTTTAGGTTATAGTAATGTTTCATAATAAAAGCAGCTCTAATTAATCATCATAGTATTTTGACTTCGGAGAGTGTTATTTCAATTCTGTCAGAGTTGTAGTTCCAGAGTAATTCAATGACAAAGTGTCCCCCTCCCGCCGCTTTTACTGATGTCACGCTGTTCAGCCACAGCAGATGGGAGGTGCCCAGGTAGACTGCAGAGAGGGACAATCTTCAATTAAGATAAGGGAAAAACCTGAAAAGCTTGTCAAGAGGGGCAGGGATTTCATTGTTTTCATAGGAATAAGAGTGTCCCCTTCTGTTATCTGTCTGGTCTATAGACTGCATTCCACATCTGAGAAGAGACTGCTTACACTAGGTAAAAGAGGAGGGAGGAGGAAACTTTGCTTGTGAATATCTTATAAACCATAAAGGCTTGAGAGATAAGACTTATATCATTATTCATGTTTTTTTAATGCCTACAAAATAAAATAAAGTTAAAACGAAGTATTACTATCCCTTTAAGTAAACTCAACAACCTCCCAATAATGATACTGACCCCAATTCACAGTATAACCTTGAGATCTTGCAACACACTGCTTCACAAGTCCCTCAGCAACAAAGAAGACAATGTCTTTAGGAATCTACGGAGGAACAATTCAGATGCAAACCAACTGCAAGACAGGGAACAAAAACATTCCCACTGATTTGAATATAACTTTTAACCCTTGAATGCATTGGAGACATCTCTAGCATTCAAGAGATAAAGGCTCCATTTGAAATCAATGTAAACTGCAGGAATTTCTTTTTTATAGTTTTTCATATAGTGCAGCTGATTTGTGCAGAAGAGCTTCCAGAAAACAACCACAATTTATTAGGAATTGTGGGCCTAATGTAGAAAGGTAAAGCAGACCAATTCTGGAGAAAACCAAGTGCACCATGAGGAAAACATATTCCACTAATTTATATGGTGCTTCTAACCCCATGACAGCTACAGAGGTTTACAACATATTGTTAAGCAATGTGTTGAAGACCTCTAGCACCGAAGGAATTTAAACAACCCATTTCAATCGGTGAGGATTTTGGAAATGTTTATTCTCTAAGGGGCAGCCGGTTAGCCCCAAAGTTGCTCCTTCTTGCCTTTATAGAACCCCTTAACAACCGGCCGATCAGTGCAGCGCGGTCACTTAAGGACCACAGAGGGTTTTTTTTTTATTTTTTTTTAATTCCAGTTCCGGACTCACCAAACGGCGTGCAGCCGCGGGGGTAGCCTGGAATTCCATGACGGTCATAGTACGTCATGGGTTGTTAACTCAGATGGACCCATCACATACTATGACCGTCAAGGGTTGTTAAGGGGATAAGGTCCAATCAATTTTATTACACCTCCATAAATCTTGAAAACCATAACTGTGTTTAGACACTAATCCTTATAAAGTAAGTCACAACATGCCTATTCATACAGAATTGGTAAGAAAATGGTACAAGGATTTAAAAATATTTTTTTTTATTAAAAGCAATTTCAAATGTTTGTCACAACAATTTAGGTTTTGTTTGATTATAAGGTTTACTGTGACATGCAAGTATAGATCATGTAATATTGAAATAGAATGCCAGGAGATAAAATGAATAACCACTCGATGTGGTCTTGTCTGAATTCTGACTGTGCGATCTGTTGCTATCTGTAAGGCTTAGTGTTTATTATGTGATTAGAGATGAAGGCAGGTAGGAAGTGGAGTCAGAAAAAATAAATGATACATTTAATAAAGGGTAAACAATGGATCTGGCTCTTTACTATATCTGTACAACGAATCCCATAATGTTCCATTATGAAAAATCTCTATATTGTATGGCTTTTCCTACTAAGTAATATAAGTGTACTCCCACTGCTGGGAAGCTATAAAAGCTCAGACTTCTCCAGTGATATCACTTCATCAAGTCCTATGTTATTCTATGGAGCCAACCTTGGAGATCTTAGTGCATAGGCTCTATAGAATAACAAAGGACCTGGACAAGTGGTATCACTGGAGAAATCATCACTACTTTATCATGCCTTGGTGCATAACCCCCCCTTGTCTTTTTCCTTTAATCAATAATACTCCATAAATGTAATCACTAGGTGGTGCTTTTTCATTAATGGCTATAGTGATTTTGTCTGAACAAATGTAAAGCTCTCTGAACACTGAAGCTTAGATTACACTGCAGTTGAAAAGTGTTATCAACTTGTTTTATCTAACAGATTACCATTTAGGTCTAAGGAACAATTTGTAAAGTTATCAGTTACAATGGAAGCTATACATGAGAGACAGTTTCTTGACCAGTTATAACTTCAGAACAAATAATCTCTCAGGAGGGAGTTTTGTGTGTGTGTTTGTGATTTAATCTAGAGCCTCTATCAAGATGCGAGATAAAATTTGAGCTGTACTACATACATAATAAACTGTACATGCTTCACCACAAGTGTGTTTTTAAGATGTAGCACCCAAGCCACATACCCTCATTGTCACTCAGTTTATATAAAGTAAACAGTTAAATTCCTGCCAAAATGCAGTGAATGTGGCATACACATAGAAAAAAAAAAAAAAAAAGTTCATGATTATGTGTGAAACCCATAGAATAAATCCATAGTCCCACTTTTTATCCTGAGGGGAAAAAGTGTCACCTGGTCTCATACTATGGCTACCAGGGATAGCATACAAGAGCTGCACTGTGGGTAAACCAAGCCCAGCAGATAGTATAGCATAGTCCTCAATCTTATTCACAACTAAGAGCTATGCTTCCCTTACCTGTAACATTATCCTCATCTCACTGAATACAGCTTTGTGGCTGAAACATCATTGCACCCTTACTTTACTTTGATATTCGGACAAGCCATTTTACTTATAGAAATGACAATCAAGCAGGGTCCTTTTATCCCTTTGTTGTCTATGCATTTTAATGTGGATTGTAAATATCCTTATATATTGTATATTGCACTTTGTTCTATTGTTTTGTTTACATGTAGTACAGGGATGAGGAAACTGTGGGTGCTTTATAAATAAATGAGGATTATTATTATTATTAATAATAATAATAATAGTAATAATCATGGTAATGGATGTAGTATGCCACTACCCTTCTGCCATGGTAAAGTTTAAATATCCTGGGCTAAGGCATAAGTGACAAAAAATGTAAACAACAGTGTGAACCAGATATATAACAAGAGACCACAGGAAACAGAGTCAGTGATGATGGCATGCACAGGGGCGGATTGTCCTATCGGGGGATCGGGCATCCCCCGGTGGGCCGCTCAGTTATGGGCCGGTAGGGAGATCAGATGATCTCACCTCTCCAGTCCACAACTTTGTGGACCGGAGGCACAACTCACCAGAGCAGCAGTGAAGATGCGGTCCTGTTCCCTCTATCTGTCCCATTTATTAGCAAGCAGAAAAGGTAGCAGGTACAAGGTGCACTGTGCTGCAAAGTGTAGGAGCCAGAGTCTTGCATTGTTAGTGCATTATCCAAAATATAAGAATTATAGATTGCTGGGAAATCTGTATCACATATTCTGAGTATGATAACTACCCTACTGGTGAATAGTGACAAGGATATTTATAAATACTATTTTGGTCTCCAGTGACTCATGGACCCAAAGTCTGGTAGTAGTGAACGTGCTCTGTAAAAGTATACATGTCATAATCCATAACCTTTCTTTCACATTCCTGCAACGTGGCTCCCACTGTCTAAAACACTAACCAGAGAGAAGACCAGGGGATTAATTTTGACTGTGGCAGATGGGTAGTGGCACACTACAGTCACTGCTACTTTTGGTTTACCCACACTAAAGCTCCTGTATTTTACCTTCAGTGGCCATGATACAAGACCACACATAATTTTTCCCTAGCATAAAAACAGATTACGAACCAGTGGGCACAAAAAAAAGCAACTTATGCTTCCTTTATAATGTGCGAGTATGGAACTATTATGCAATCGTTTGTAGAGATATTGTAGCTCACAAATATTATAAACTGGTTTTCTGTGCTTAGCATGCGAGTGTGTTTGCAATCTATGTACACTGGCTTAACAAAGCTCTAATGCAGCACATCCGGTATTTCTTTATTATAGTGTCATGCTGAGCATATATAGAACTCCCTTTTATAGAATATGTGTATGTATTTTTAATGAATCTGTATCCTTCACTACTTTTCTACAGTACTTCTGTTTTATTCATGAACTTTGAGATTTTTTTTTCTATGAAGTCACTTTCAGCCGTATACATGACAATCTTTGCACTGTTTACTTTGTATAAACTCAGTGATGAGCAGTTATCTTCATAATCGCTCTGAATTGAGAAGAAACTCTGCCCATACTGCAATAAACTCATTTTACTTTTTTGCACTTACAAAGAGTCCTGTGAGAGTCCATCCTGACATTACATAATATTTTGTTGGTAACTATTTATATTCCCCGCTCCCTAAACAAACATTATTATTCCATTACAAATAGAGAATTGCAGTTAGCATTTAATGCCCTCTAGTTATGCCATGTTGGGCAAGTAAATCCAGCACAAATAGAGAAATAAAAAACACGACACATAATTATGAAAAAAAACCGAGTACAATTACAGAGACCACCTGCATCACAGGGAACAAATAAAGATTCCCATTATTTAATGGTACACTTAACTCTTTAAATGCTAGATATAGCTACACATATTGCTTTGCAACATGCTGGAGACAAAACATTCAAGGGTAAAAAGATCCATTAATTCAATGGGAATTTTGAGATTTTAATTCTACCTTATGGCTCCAAGATTGTGCCAGTCTTATTTAGTACATCGGCATCTGTATGTAAACTACTATGGTGTATCGAAATGCAGTAATTAACTGGATGGTGGACACACATCTTGCAAACAAGAAGTTTAGCTGCATTATGTCATTATAACTGGAACCCTCATTTTCTATCTCTGGATGAATATTTAAACAGAAAACAATGACACCATATATAATTAACACATTGAGAGGGAAAAAAGCAAAAATTAAACAAGAGCACTCTAACTGGCTTTTATCTGTAGTTAGGGTTTTATTCAATGAGATAGAGAGGTGTGATTATGGAGCAAGCCAACAGCACCACAGGGGAGAAATTAATATTTCTAATAATTTAAACTGGGCTTTTAACCCCCTGAATTTTAGAGCAGTCTTCAATGCAATGCATTATGTCTTAGAAGTTTTTGTAAAAAGCACAGTCCTAAAATGGCTCCTAAAAGCCATTTGGGGGAAGGTCAGCAAACTTGGCTTGAACACAACTTGGCGGGGTGACTCACAAACTTGAGTTGAGTGCCTAGTCTCTATAGACAGACACTTTGTATCAGGCTTTCATGCCCAAACCAGGGGGTCTATGGCACTTCCTCTCACAGGACAAAAGACTAAATTGTGAAACTTCAGTCTTACAGTTCAGTCTCTTCCAGAGAGCAATGGGGGTACACAGGTGTCTCTTTCAGTCCCTCTTTCTGCTCTTCAACTGGTCTGCAGAGGCTCACAAGACAGCTCCAGATTTATCAGCAGGTCTGAACATCTCCTAATGAGGCACTACTGGAGTGACAGTTGCCATTTAACCCCTTAAGGGCCGTACAGTCCAGAGGGGGAAGTATCTAGAGAACCAATACACTTTTTTTTTTTTTTACACTGACGCATTCTGGGACCGCAGAGCAGCGTGAAGCCGCTCTACGATCCCATAATTCCATGATGTGCCTGGACTGTCACTGGTCCTTAACATCCGGACAGGACTGACAGTCCTGGCACGTCACTGGTCGTTAAGGGGTTCATTCACTGAGAATTTGGGGGATTTTTGTTTGTCTTCTGTGGTGCTTTTGGCTTACCCCAGAACTGTACTTTCTTAGCTTCTTGAATATAGCCCTATACGACAAAAAAACATCATAGTAGATAACAGAGAACAGAATGGAGAAACATACTTAGTTCATGGTCTGTACAGGTTTCCAGATTACGATTCACTGCAAGAACTTCACATACAAAGTGTTTCATGTATTTCAAACAATGAGGTTTTTAATGCGCGTTTCTTCACAGCATCTCTGTCATGTTTTGGAACAGCAACATTCACCACTAGTAGGTGGATTTAGAGTTTATTATGACTTCATTAAATGGAAATTATGGAATGCCAGGCTACATTACACACTATAGTCCATATCTACAACTATATCTACCAATTGGCCATTAAAGTTCTTCTTTAAAAGTCTAAAGGAATTTTATTCTAAGTGCTAACCTCTTGAGATATTGTCAAGGAACATCAACACAGAAAAATTAAATTCTTATATTATATATAATATTTAAATATCATGTACTTCCAGTTAACATTTGGACCATAATTAAATTATGTTGAATCCCTAAAATTTAAATAATCAATTTGCATTTTAAAGGGATAGTAATACTTAATATCTAAAAAAAATATATATTTTGTAGTGTTTATCCTCCTGAGTAAAACAAGGGAACTCTCACTGCTGAAAGGTGTTTTATTCAAAAGTTATTACAGCTCAAACTTGAAATTTTTATGTTCAATATCACAGTGGCTTGAAATTGTACAGTGGCGGCGTTGCTACGCCATCCTATGGACAGCTCTGGTCAGTTGACCCTAAATCTCCATAGGATGGTGTAGAAACAGCGCCACTGTACAATTCCAGGTCACTGAGATACTGTACCTAAAAAATTCAAGTTTGAGCTGTAGTAACTTTTGCATAAAAGACCTTTCTGCATCGGAAGTACCCTTGATTTACTAAGAGGAATAAATCCTACAATATACATTTTTTTTTACATTTTAAGTATTACTAGCCCTTTAATAAACATGCAGACTTATACATACAAATGTTGTTTGTTTGAGCAGCACGAACACTATATTTGTATTGAGATTAATTCCCATTCTTTGTCTATACAGAAAGGGAATTACCTTCTCTTAGGCCCATTAAGACAATAAATTAATACAACTTCTGAGACACCTATCAATATTGCAAAGGTAGCCCTAAAAAAAGAAACAGAGCCCCCAGAGAGTATATAGACTAGATTTTATGCCTCAGAAAACAAATATTTTTTTTTTTATCACAGAGGTCAATATGGAGTACAAGGTATTTAAGTGCAATTAACCCTAGGTCATTTTAGGTGTTAGTGTTCCTTTAATAATAGCTTTGTAAAAGTGACAACAATCATATCGTAATAAGCCTTTTTTGTGGCAGTAATGCCACAAAAAAACAAAACAAACAAAAACATTCTACTGAATTCTCGTATTGAATGGGATTGAACACGTAATAATAAACCAACTTATCTTACTATGGCCAGAGAATCCTAAATGCCCCTATGAATTGTGTTCTTGTACCTTTGTTCAAAGGATAACATTAAACCAGATGTGGAGGTCATGTCCATGGAGGAATACATGACAGGTGCTGGCATTTTTTAATGAAGAAGCAAAGTGCATGAGACTTAAAGGGATAGTAATGTAGCTTAAAATGTTGCTTGCCAAGTTTTCTGTATGTTAAACGTAACCGATTGCGCCATGTCTAATACCTTACTTGTTTGTAGTTAAAAAGTTATGAAGCGATAAAGATCCCCCGCCCGCCCCTTTCTGGAACGTCACGCTGAAGATGCAGGCTGGTCAGGATGGCTGCAGCGAGGGACAAACTCCAATAAGCAAAGGGAAATCCTACCCTCTTCCATTAAGGGGGGGCAAGATTTCCCTTATACTTACTTTAGGAAGTTTGTCCCTTGCTGCAGCCGTCAAGTCGCACAACCAGATTTGAGATTTAGAGGGAGGCGGCCAGAAAGGGGATCTTTAGTGCTGAATAACTTTTGAACTACAAACAAGTTAGGTATTAGACATAGTGCAATCGGATACTTTTAACATACAGAAGACTCGACGAGACGCTTTTAAAGAGTCATGACTATCCATTTAAGATAATCATGTGCAAGGAACAGAGTTCAAAGGTCCTGTTAGCAGCTTCAAGATGTTATCTCCTGAACAAAGGCAAAAGTGCAAAAATGACAGGTTTATTATGATACTCTGTCCATAGTAAGCAAGTAGGTGTTTACTATTAGGTGGAGATAGCTCTAAAAATAAGAGGTTCACTTTGAGTAAAACCCGAGCCTTAATTAGCAATATTCATTTCATAAGTTAGAATTTATATCCAATTACCCATGAAATGATCAATATTTTTGTTATTGGCATGTACAAAATTATGAATCAAGGTAAAAATTTCAATAGTTAGAAATATGTCCAAGGATAACAAAAAAATTGCTCTGACACAACTAATTTGTCATTGTAAAATGATGACCATAGTTTCTTGTCCAGAGTGTTTTTTTCTTCTTCTTCTATGGCTGATGTAACACTGCCATTTACTCCTCTGCCATGTAGAACCGGTACATCAGGGCAACAATGAGTGCAGATAACCCAGGAATAATCCAATTGCTCCACCAACTAGGAGAGGAAGAGAGAGAGACATTATAAATATTCAAAGTACAAATCCTTCTCCATATGTCATGTATTTGCACCGGTTATTTGTACCTACTATCTTATCTGTAATGCACTGAAAACTTGACTCTACTGGGTTGCATTCATCATGCTGAAGTTGTGCAACTGTGGAGCAAACCAGCTGTACCATGGGGTGTTGGGTGGAATTGGATGAAAATGCCACATATCTTCACAGATTAAAAAAGTGACCCTATGAACTAAACATACCAGTTTTCCAAAAAATCACTTTTATGAAGGCTCAACAAAACCAAGCGGGCCAGATCACCATGGTGACTAGAAACCGGCACCTGCCGCCTAGGACTACAGAACACCACTTTTTTTTTTTTTTTTTATTCCTTTATTTATTTATTTATTTATTTTCCCACAACACTCATCCTTCCATACACACTTGGCAAAGGAGGGCTTTGAGACTGCTTAATCGGTTATTGTCTATTCTTGATATTAGAAGAGAGTCTATATCTCGACATACCACAAGAGGAACCTTACTTTTATTTTACTGAGATACTTGATCCGGTAAGCTATTATGAGGTGGCCATACTGACCATATCTTATTATATTGATTTAGACTTCCCTCTGTTAGATAAAATTATCTCTCCATATTATATTGATAACTATTTAATTTAATATTTCTCACCACACTATTTCTCCTTGTTGTCTCCAGTCCCTAGCTATACACATCTTAACTGCTGATAAAATATGTATAAACAGATTCTTCTGAAATCTATTCATCCATGGAAGATCTATAAGAACAGCACTTTTTAAATTAAGCCCGCTTCGAACAAACCCTGCATGTATGGAAAGAGCAAGTTCCCTACACAGTAGGGCAAGTTTTAGCACTTTAAAATATACACAATCAATTCCACAAGCATGGGAGCAGATAATACTTGATCTCTTGACTTTGCACTATGTGTGCTTAAAAAATAAAGTCATAAACTCGTGGGTGGCATTGGAATACCTCCTAATGTCTCCCCTGGCATACCGGTACAACTGTATAGGTGACAAATGCTGTGACCAGGAAGGTAATCACCCATTCCCTTTACTTCCTCAACCCGGCCTTCTATGAAGTTCAATGATGCGAGTGGGCCTTGAAGAGCTTTCTACTCTGCCTGGACATTCATAGAATGCAGGGTTGAGAAGGGGGTGATTATCTTTCTGGATGTTGCAATGGTTGCCTATTCAAATCAGACGGGTGATCAATGCCAGGAAAGGCATCAGGAGGGGTCCTGATGCCCCAGAGGAAAGTCTGAATGCAATGAAATAAAAAAATAAATAAAATAACCCCCAGCTTTGTGCCACTGTCCCATATACACTGTCTGATCCCCCCTCCCCAGCCTGGTTCCCCAGCTCATCGGTAGCCACAAATCCCCACATACATTGTACAACCCCCCCCAGCCTTGCTCCCCTGCCACAGATCCCCACGTACACTATGTGATCCTCAGCCTGCTTCTGCTGGTAGTGCAGGGCCCTACATACACTGTCTGACCTCCAAATTGGCTCCACTAAACACACAAACACACACAGTTTGACCCACAGACTGGGTCCACTGAGAGTCCTAGATCACAATAAACACTGTATACCCCCCCAAGCCTGATTCCACTATCTATTAGTAATCATGCATTCACTAACACACTGTCTGACTCACCATACTTGTTCCACTTTCCCACTGGTAACCATAGAACCATGAATACACTGGATGCTTCCTTTGCAAGCATAAGCCACATTCTCACATTGGGTAATGAGGCAATACACCTCTGGAAAAGTTCAGATTTTGGATCTAAGGCCAAGCCCTGTCTGAAGACCATTCTGAAGAAAGGCCAAGACAACCAGAAGATCAAAAAGGTTGTTGCAATGTCCTCACAACATCTGTAGAACAGGGACCATACCTTGCGGTAGGTCTTGGAAGAAACTGGCTTCTGAGCCTGTAGCATGGTAGCAAGGACAGGATCAGAGAAACACTTCTTTCTCAATACAATGGACTCATGAGCCAGGCATTCAGAGCCAACTCCATGTGGCTGGTAAATCACATACTGGGATATAAGGTCTGGGTAATGAGAAAACCAAATAGCTCCACCAAAGACAGATTGAGGAGACCCTAAAAGCAGGTCCTAGGAGTCCAGAATGGGGAAATCAGAATGTCATAAGCTCCTTCCATTGTGATTTTCCACAGCATCAACAAATGACCATCTGGTCTACTGTGAGAGCCAGAAGATCCCTGGACCTGGCCCAGAACTGCGGAACCTTGCAGTTCAGCCGAGAGGCCATTAGGACCACTGCTGGGAGATACCACAGTCAGACTAACGTCTAACACTATTGACTGAGCTCCAAGTTGCTGGCTTCCAGGGACTGGCAACTGAGAAAGTCTGCCACAGTGTTGCAAACCCCTGGAATGTGAGCAGTGGAGAGAGATGAAGATTCAAGTTCCACCTATGTGGGGGGTGGGGGAGTGAAAAAAAAAAAAAAAAAAAAAAAAGAAGAAGAGGGCCAGACAAACCTCCACCCATGCAGTCACTCTTGATCCTTCCCTGATGGTTGATGTAAACAACCACTATAGCACTGACTGAATCTACACAGTGTATCCCTGGAGGAACTGGGACCAATGCACCAGGGCTAGGTGCATTGCTGAAGTTCGAGAACACTGATGGACAGGATGCGCTCCTCCACAGTCTAAACACCCTTTGTGGTCAGGTGACCCAGAGCTGCACCCAAGTCTGTCAAGTTGGCATCTGTCGTAACTAGGACCCTAGTAGGATGACCTGGTAGCCCCAAGGTCAAGCGAGGAAGATGAAACCATCATCGAAGGTCTGCTTTTGTCCTGTGGACAAAGGCATGACATGGGAAAGGTGACACTGTAGTTTGGACCAATTCCTGAAAATTGAGCTGCAGCTCCAGAGTGTGGAACTGAGCAAATAGAACCGCTTCCAAGGTCAAAACTATATAATCCAGCACCTGCTTGTATTTCGGCACTGATTCAGACTACAGGGAAGCCATATGAAACACCTGAAGGGATAAAGACCAAACCTTTCATCTGACAGAAATACATTTGGAGACTGTCAAACTTCATACAAAGCAAGTCAAGGTCCTGGGACAGAACCAGATAAATATCTTGCGATTGTGCACCCAACCATGTTGTTCCAGAATTAATGCTCAGAACTGAGTCCGAGTGTGCAGCAATGTTCTGATTGAGCCTTTAGTAAAAGGTCATCCAGCCGGGGAGTCAAAGAAGTCTCCTGAGAATGTATGTGTGTGCCAGGGATGACATGACCTTTCTGACTATTCGAAGAGCGGACACCAATCCAAATGGAAGTGCAGTGAACTGAAAATTACAATCTTGGAAAGAAAACAGCAGGAAAAGCTTATGATCTGTGTGATTATGAATATGCAGATAAGTGTACTTTATGTCCAAAGAACCCAGAAACTCACCATGACATATCGTAGCAACAACGGAGTGCAAAGACTCACTCCACATTGATCAGCGGAGTGTTCACAAAGAGGTTGAGAAAGTTCAAGTCCAGATTAGGATAACAGTAGCTGTATGTGTAGCAGTGAAGTCTAAAAATAGAGGGCTTCGTTCAGAATTGCGAGGAAACCTGGACATAAAGAAATGACAAGGAGAAAGGGACTTGAAATCTATGTGGTACCCATCTGAGATTACCTGCAAGACAGCTTATGCTGAATGGAAAAGTTGGACAAGACATCCTATTACTTGTGGTGAACCAGTACCCCACGAGTCATGCAGAGGTAGGTTCTCTTAGTTGAGCTTCAGGATAGCCTCTTGCCCACCCAAAAAAAAATCGCTCAGGAGTAACCCAAGGAAATTAGGTACTCTTGCCTTCAGTAACATAACTAATGACCTTATCCAATTCCAGATCAAACAGATGTTTGACCACAAATGAAAGCAAAACCAAGGATTTCTTGGAGGACTGGTCAGCCAACTAAATCATATGCCACATGGTGATATGCAAAGCCACAGAGAGCAGAGGCCAAGTCTGTAAAATAACCATTAGCTTCAAGGATCTTAAGAGCTGAGGACCACAAGGTCCTTCTTGGTTGTGTTTGCATGGACAGCATCCAAAAATGTGGGCATCCTCCACCCAGACAGCCGTAACACTAGCAATCCATGCAATAGAGAAGGTAGTGAGTACGGCAGCAACATTTGCCTTCAAAAAGGAGTCCTTGTGCTTGTCTGCCTGATCCTTGCAGGCAGCAGCACCTGGAGTGGCAAGACTGTATTCTTAGCCAAGTGAGAAATTGTCCGCAGGGGGAGTAGCTCGCTGCACAAAATTCTAAACAGTGAAAGGATATAAAAAGGGAAATGCGCTGATTAAGGAAAAACCTGTCGGGTGTTTTCCATTCCTTGATCATCAAATGATCAAAGGAATTTTACGGCAGAAAACACCACAACCTCCCTTTTCAATCTCTTACAAATATTTGGGGAAGAATAACTAGGACTGGAAGCATCTGACACCTTAAGCATCTCTAGTACTGCCCAAATAAGACCCTCAGCCGAAAAACAGCCATCATCTTCATAAGAAGACCTGAGCGAGAGGGAAGAATCCAATTCATCCTCATCATTTTGTATTCCCCACCATATCATGTAAGTGCCTTTTCAGAGGAGTAGGGTGTCCCATGATCCAATTATGCAAGACCTTTTTAGTGGATGAGGTGACTGACCTGAGTAAATCAGGGCCTCGACCCATACAGGCTCCTGTTCAACAGGTGAGTGCCCTGATGAATGTGCAGGGGCTCCAGAGCAAGAAGGAAATACAGAAACAGAAAATTCCTTAATCCGCCCCACCCGGCATACGGATCAATGGGATAGAGGGTGTTAAAGGGGCCTCTGAATCCTTAGTAGACGTGAATTTGCCTGTCTGTTTTTCTGAGGGGGTCTGACAAACAGGGGACTCTCAGAGATTAATACAAGTAGAGAAACTGCAGAGAAAGTGGAAGTGCTTTGAAATTATTTATCCAACTGCAGAGTGTTATTGTGACAGGCAGGTGGGAGTAGGTGGCCTTTACATAGCCAGCGGGGTCTCAAAAGGCAAAGAATTCAGCAGGTACCATTCTTCCGTTGCACAAAAGCCTACTTGGAAATGTAGTTTCCCATGAACAAAATGGCGTGGTGGTTTCACAGCTGCCGACGTGACATATTCCCTGAAAATGAGGGTCTCTACATAACCGAATAGATGCTGAGCCATCCTAGAGACCCAATAAACAAATATCTACATTTGAAATTACTACTGAGGGAGACGTTGTCTACAATAGCACTCTGCTGCTTAATTCAAAAACGTCCACCACATATACCAATTCTTATAGACACCACGGCCCAAAAAAACGGCAATCATATATAAAAGGGGTGGCCACATTTTTCAGTAGTGTACCATATGATCAGAAAGTCATGCATGTGAGTGCCACATTCATTTTTTTTTATTGCCAATGGTGAATATAGAAGAGAAAGAAAAAACAAAAAAGAAAAATCTAGTCAAGATCTTTACCTTGCATCCATTCTTGCAAGAGCATTTTTTCAAACTGGGCATGTTTGGGCAGGGTAAAGTGGTGCAAGATGGGAATCCTCAACCTTTGGGAGCCATTTTTACAAATTCCCTGCCCTCCTGCGGAGGTAACTTCACCCCTATGGTTCCTGTTTTGCACACTGAATGAAAGATTATGTTATATATATATATATATATATATATATATATATATATATATATATATATATATATATATTTAGTAAATAGAATACTAGACTGATGTTTAAAAAAAATACCAAACAAGGTAGGTCCTTCTGATAATCAGATTAAGAACCACTTATTCTCAGGGTATAGTCAGGGCAAAGTAAGCAATCATAAGTAAATTAACATGAACACATATTAATGGTTGCATTTATTACACCTTAGGGGTAGGTTTAAAGCAACTTGGTCCCTTTTCAGCCTTAGGGCTGTACATTCAAAGTAAGAATTTAGAAAATTTGTGGGAAACCAACTGCACTATACAGGAGAGCTAAATAGTCCATTAATATAAATGGGGGTTTTAACTCCTTGAGTACTAAAGACGTTAACAATGCATTTTCATAATTTTTAATTTTCCTCTATGATAAAATTGGCCTGCCCTAGAATTCCTCCACTTTTTCTTTGAACGGTCTTTGGTAAAAGGTTAGGACACCTTTACCTCTCTTTAGTTACCTCCACATGGCCTTTTTTACCTGGTGATATCACCACCGGCTCAGTGAACTGCTTATATCCTACCCTTGTCTGAAAGGAAATTTAGGGAAGATGCAGATATTGGTAACATGTCTAATCTTAAATGCTCTTTCACATGGAAGAATGGAACAAGGCATCAATGCTGTCATGATCTACAGTAATTGCCAATGCTTTTACTTACCTTCTCTTGAATTCCTTCAAATATCATGTCACTGATAAAGATGTGAAAGATTGCTGTCCCACTCTGGTTAGCCAAACATTGGAGGCTGATATAACAATTGCAACCTCCAACATGATCCATGTAAACAATCAAAATGGCAGCTTCATAGGCATGGTGCCATCCAGTTGTGCTGTTTTATTTATTTTTTTTTTTTTTCCTGACTTCTGATTTGTATGCAGGGAAACTGCTCCATGCTTTGTTGGGCTGCATTCAAGTGAAGCAATAACTGCCAGTGTGAACAGGCCAACCAGATACAAATCTGTCTGGTCATAAACAGTGTCCATATTTAAATCAGCTACAGTCAGAAAGGATCAGAAGATCTGAAGAGTCATAGACCAATAGGTAAGCCTTTAGCTGCCTTTCAGTAAACATTTTTATGAAAACATATGTGTTATTTGTTTTTTCCTGTTGAAAACAAACAAGGGTATAGCCACTGCTGGCAGTTATTTTATTCAAACGTTATAACAGTTCAGACTGTTAGAAAGTAAGTTAGCTTCATTAAAGTTCAAACTGGCAGGAAGAGATACAGCTCTATGGAGGAGATTTGTTGTCATTGACTCACATCTCTCAAAGAATGCAACAGAAAAACTGTCTGAAATCTGGCCACTAGAGGGCATTGTTAAGTAAAAAAACACAATAGTTTAATCTTAATAACTTTGGAAAGATGCATCCCCCCTGCATTGGATGTATCACTGTTTCAAAAGTGTATTGCTCCTTTAAAGATTTCAGACAGGCGACATCAGCAAATGCTTTCAAAGTTGTGTTAACCACCTGGAAATGAAGCTCATTGCTACTGACGGAGCTGTTTGCATGGGTGACTATAACCTTGTGTGATGTGTCAGACTGCAACACACTGCAGCTTGGATGCATTTCCCATTCTGCTAGACACCTCCAGGTTGCTGCATTCTTAGTTTGCCCGGTGGCTTATGTCTCACATGCACATTATTCACGATTGCTACTTTGCCCTTCTCTACTTCCAAGAACTGGTCAACCCACATAGGCATCAGCCAAATCACATAAGTGACACAGACATGGACCAGCCATCCATCCTGCCACACCTCTTGTAATGGCATTGTAAGGAAAATGAAGGACAGCATCAGGACAAAACACAGGAGGCTTGAGCTGCCCTGTAACTGTTCAAGCATTGGACCCCTTTCTCACAGTGCTTAGAGAGATCAGCTACACATCACTGACGAGGCCCAACAAGGCCAAAATGTACGTCTGGGGTTGGCTACTTCTCTTGTTCCGAGAGGAATTGCCCGGCATTTCGTGGTTGGACTGCTGTAATGCAGGACCAATATGATATGCTTTAGGATATTTCCTCTCTGTGAAAGGCACTAGTGGGCTAAAAGAGATTGCACCCTGGGTAGGACACCACTCCAGAGAGCCTGCAAATTTGTATTGCAGGTTCGTTCCTAGTTGAGCATCTCTGACTTTTAACATACAACTGTTCAGGTTGCTTATATGAATCTAGGTTAACCAAAAAAGGAGTACTACAGACTAGGGCAATTTTACACAAAAACGCACTGTTATTGATTGTTGTTCTAAAACTGTTGTTATCTACATACTTAAGTGATACAGTGATTAAATCAGTAGAATACCTGGAATCTGAGTCATTAGTAGTAATGAATGTGTCCTGAAAAAAAAAAATACAGAATCATTAGAAACATCACATAAGAAGCAAAGGTTAAAAGCATTTTCTATATGAAGCTTTAAAGAAGGACTATTATGTTTTGTTTTTTTTATATAATGCTATTTAGGGAAAAAAACAAGAAAACACACTGTTTGTTTAGAAAGAGCTCTCAAAATCACCTTTATATGTTATATGTCATTTATTATTTAGGAAACTAGTTTTGGGGGTATTTATAGACTATGTGATTAAGGCACTTCCTGTATTAGTGCTGCATTACTTCCCCTACTCACCAATACATTGCTCACATCCCCTAGCACTGAAAGGATTAAGCTTCAGTGACTAATGGAGATGATGTAGAGCAAAGACAGGGGTTGCCTGTGTATCATGCCTTAATTAACATAATGAATACATCAAAATGACTCAAAAATCAGTTTTATAAATAACAGTTAATACAACATTCAGTTCATTTTGAAATAAAGTAAATAAATAAAAAAGCCTCCTAAGTAAAATGGTATCTTATTGGTATGAATTGACAGGACAAAAATAAGAATTTAGTGATACAGTTAAATCCTTCTCTTAGTCCATATGAAACACAGGAAACACGAGTTAAAGCTTGTCTAGAGGGCAGGGCTCTTTAAAAAAAAAAAAAAAAGCAGGGCCTTTTCTTCCTCCAGCTTTATCACTCACTCCCAATTTCACGTACACCAAATTGGTGCAAGAAACAATAAGTGGGAAATGTGGAACACAGAAGAAAAAAAAAATATACAAAAAAATGGCCATTCATTGAAAGGGATGCCCTGCTTCTATTGACTTGCTTCCCTTTTAACTCTTTGAATGCTTAAAACATCTCCTACACAAATTAAGTAGAGATGTCTCAACATAATTAACATCCAAGTGGTTAAAACTAAAAGCACATATAATTCCCTTAAAATTTTATAACCATCCAAGAAAAATGTAAACTTACCGCTGGTTTCTGGATTTTCGATCTATCATCCTAGAAAAGATAAAATGTCAAAACATAGGGTCATTTCCCAATATATAAGATATCAGAATTAAAGAAACACACAAAACAATGGGAAGAAATACAGATGTTTCCTTCCTCAGAATTATAGGAGGGGAACAATGTAGGTATTTAACAATCTGCCCAAGAAAATTATTTATTTATACTATGCGTAAAAATGTATGAAATAATCATTTTTTTGTGTATTAACCAGTCACAAATTTACTAATGGTTGGATCGAATCTGGTAATTAAGTATTCATCAGTGGGTAAGTACCAGGTATCTCTGCCATTTTCTTTCACCAGTTTGTAGCTCTTTATTTTTCTGTGACTGTACTGCAGTTATGACAGTACTTGTGCACCCCCCAATGATTGTATTTTTTTCCCCCCATGCTGGAAATACAGCCAAACATTGAAAAAAATATCCGAAAGATATCAGTCAATGATCATCGGTAAATGGCAAACTATGCTTTGGTTACCATTTTTTGAATTCCAGTATATGGGTGAAATAGGTGGAGAGAACAAGAGGATTTTAGTCTTACCTGTTAAATCCTTTTCTCTTAGTCCATATAGCTTACAGATAACTCTTGGAAGGCAATCACCCCTTTAAGTAGGCAGGAACAATTCTTGTAAAGAATGCAGGGTGGAGCCTTCCTTTCCTCCTTAGCTGGTCACCAGCCAATCCCCTCCAGTCAGTTAGATTTGAGACTCTAATCTATCTGACTAGATAGCAAGAAAGAAAAAGAAGACTCCTGTGTGCATGAACCCAAAGGAACTCCCACGTTCAGCCACAGGAGAATCAAGCATGGCCCCTTGACAGGGTGGGAGACCTGTAAGCTATATGGACTACGAGAAAAGGATTTAACAGGCAAGACTAAAATCCTCTTTTCTCCATCATCCAATATAGCTTTCAGGTAACTCTGGGATGTACAAACATTGAGTTTCCCAGTGGTGGGAAATAAGGCAAGGACCATGCGCCGGTCCCCCAAGTTACCAGAGCTCATATGGACTAATAAGATCACAGAATAGCCCTTAACAAACTAAGTGTCAACGGACACTGAACTGGAACACCGCATGCCAGTAGCTGTAAAACAGAACACATAACAAGAGCCAACGGGGCTCAACAGTTACAGATCTCTAAGATACAGGAAATAAAGTCCTAGACTGGCAGTACTGCCTCCAGGACTTTCCTGCCAAAGCTGGCTTCAGCCAAAGCCAGAACATCAACATGGTAGTGTTTAGCAAAGGTGTGCGCAGACAACCAAGTGGCCGCCTTGCACAGCTGATCAGCCGAGGCCTGATTCTTGTAGGCCCAAGAGGCCCCAAAATACCTGGTGGAATGAGCAGCGATGCGAAAGGGAGCTGGCTTCTTTTTATGTTCATAGGCCTTACGAATGGTAGCCTTGATCCAAAATGCAATAGTCCACTTAGATGCAGCTTTACCAGCCCTAGGACCCTCAGGGATGACAAAAAAAGTTCACCAGTCTGGCGAACAGACTGTGTGCGGTGCACATAAAACATAAGGAAACGCACCACATCCTACAAGTGGAGATCCCTCTCCCTGTCAGATATAGAATCAGGACAAAATGAAGGCACCACAATCTCCATGTTGATGTGGGTCTCAGAGACCACCTTAGGAAGAAACTCCTAGGAGGTGCGAAGAACCGCCTTGTCCTTGTGAAAATCCAGGAATGGAGGTTTGCAGGACAAGGCCTGCAGTTCAGCGACTCTACGAACAGAGACCATAACCAAGATGAAAGCCATTTTCCAAGTCAGGAGATGAAGAGGAATGGTAGCCAAGGACTCAAAGGGAGTGCGCTGCAAGAGTCCCAATACCGGAGTAAGGGCCCACTGAGGAGTGGGATGCTTAAAGGCAGGGAAAGCATAAGCAACACCTTGAAAGAAAACCTTGACATCTGGGACAATGGCAATGTGCCTCTGAAAAAAAGATAGAAAGAGACGATGTCTGAACCGTCAAAGAACTCAGGCTAAGGCCTTGCTCACTCCATCCTGTAAAAAGGACTGGACAGGAAACAGATCAGACTCCTGTGAGGACAGATCCCTGTCCACGCAAAAAGAGTGTAAGATAGACCAAATCCTATAAGAAGCCTAGAGGAAACAGGTTTTCGAGCTTGAAACAAAGTAGCAACCACTTCAGGAGAAAATCCTTTCTTCCTCAAGTCAGATGATTCAATTGTTAAGCCATCAAACCCAGATGCTACATGTACACCATTCACAGGTAGCCCTGTAGGAGGAGATCCAGTTTGTGTGGAGGCCGAAACAGTCCGCACACAGACAGGTCCAGCAACTCCTGAAACCAGGGTTGCCGGGCCCAGTATAGAGCAAGTAGGATGACCAGAGTCTTCTGCATCTGTAGCTTCCTCAGAACCCTGGAGAGCAGGGGAAGAGGAGGAAAAATGTAGGCTAGAGGAAACACCCAAGTAATGGACAGAGCATCCACTGCATAAGCCAGATTGTCCATCCAACGAGAGCAAAATAGCGGGACCTTCCGGTTGAGTCTGATCGCCATCAAGTCAATACAGGGAGGACCCAATCTCTGAACAATGAGGTTGAACACCTCTTGGTGAAGTACCCACTCACCGTTATCCACAGTGTGGCAACTCAGTTAGTCAGCCAAGACACTCCCTACTCCTGGAATATGTTCTGTGGGGATGACAAGCACATGGACTTCTGCTCAGGAGAAAAGAGCCATGACCTCCAACCAAGCTGCAAGACATCAGGTGCCATCCTGCTTATTGATGTAAGCAACGGTAGTGGAGAAGTCTGACTGGACACACACTGGACAACCCATGAGATGAAACGACCAACTCATCAGGGCATGGAATATCTCCCTGAGCTCCAGAACATAGATGGGTAGAAGAAATTCCTCTGCCAACCAACAGTCTTGGACATCCAGATAACCAAGAAGTGCTCCCCAGCCAGAGAGGCTGGCATTCATCGGTACTGTGATTCAAATGGGACCACAAGGGGCTATTCTTCTGTAAGTTGGAGAGACTCAGCCACCAAGGAAGACTCGGCTCTACATGAAAGGGAAGAGAGGCCGATAGCTGCAAGATATTTTGATTCCCCTTGCAAACTTGTATCACAAACCACTGTAGATCCCCGTGAGACCCAGTGCAAAATGGCACCGCCCCCATGGTGGAAACCAGACTCCCCAACCAGAGATTGCCTAAAGATCAGGTCAACAGAACAGAAATTAAGCCACAGAGAGCACCTAGCAGCCACAGAGAAAGCACAGGCCTTGGCCTCAAGACTAACAGCATCCGATAGGGCATCAGTAAGATAGAGCTGAGCTACAGAGATATCATCCAAAAGCGTCAAAATGTCAGCTTTGGGAGAATCCATACGGACAGCATCAGAAAGCTGGTCAGTCCAACAGTAATAGCTCTCTGAACTCGGTACTTGGAGCAGTTGCAGAGATAGGTCCCAAATGAAACTGTCCCATAGATATCAATGGAGCATGGTAAAGTCGACAGAAGGAGATCTGTGTCGGCAGACAGGATGAGGCTCTTCAACAGAGCCGAAATTCCATTTTTAGAAAAGAACTACTTCATGGGAACAGTCTACAAAGTGTGCTTGCAAACCAGGCACACTTTGTAGACCTTTCCAGTGAAGTAATTATTTTCTAATAACGGGATTACAGCTCTGCTGCAGAGCCACCGGCTGATCCCCGGACTGGGACCTGTCAGCTAGACACTAACGTCAGGAGAAGGGGAGGGAAGGGGAACTTTGATTGCCAATATCTCTCAAACCATAGTGGTTTGAGCAATGGAGTTTGTGGCAATCAGATTTTTTTTTTACCCTCTACAAATCTATTTAAAACATTTTGGACATTACTAACACTTTAAAGGGGTTATTGCCTTCCCAGAGTTACCTGCAAGCTATATTGTCGACAGAGAAAAATATATTCACTAATTTACTACTTAGCTGTATTTAGGTAAGAGGGTTAAGCAAAATGTCTGAGATACTTCAAATATTTTCACCATTTTGTCTCAGCTAATAATCCCATTTTAGTCAAAGAGAATATGGCAGTGAAAGACTGGTTTCTAGGGAAACAAAAAACTTTCTTTTCATATTTCCCCAATAGCCTTGGCTCTCTTATTTCATTTTTTCTATGTGCAGATAAGCTGCAGAGAGATTTACACAGCTGTTGTACTTTGTAGAGCCACAAAATTATTGGCAAACAACCATCTTTTTCACTGTATTGAAAGAAGCAATAATGTCTGTCTTATGAAACAAATATTGTAACCCCTTTCCATGGGTACTCCTATGGCTGAGAGATGTTTTATTAAAAAGTTAATGCAGCTCGGATTTTGCTTAGGTGTTGTTGTCAGATCATTTTCATTGCATCAACAGTGCAAACACAGGGATATTCAAAATCTTCCACTGCCTCTACCCTTTAGGTATACAGTTTGAGACCACTAGTCTAATACTTGAGCTTTTTTTTAACCCCTTAAGGACCACTGATGTGGCAGGACCGTCACGCTGGTCCGGCACTTAAGGACCAGTGACGGTCCTGGCACGTCACGTACTTTTACTCACTGCGCTCGGAGCGCGGTAATACCAGGAACTGAAGTTGATCTCTTTCAGTCCCCCATTCGGCGTGCCGTCCCATGTGATCAGTCATGTGGGACGGCGCGTCAAAGTTTCCTATGTGGTTCTTAAGGGACAGCACACCCCGGGACCGCTGGTCCTCAAGGGGTTAAAGAAAACAAAAAGAACAATTTTGCCATCTGTCATCAGTTTATTTCAAAAGGTTTAAGTCGTATTATTCCTTGAATGAAACATCTCCCATACACTGTTTGAGCATTTAAATTTGCAAGATATAATCTGTGGGGGTACTACTATGTGCATTATCAGAATGACTGTTTTTCCTCCTTCATTAGTATGGTAAGGAAGAGGTTAAAAACAAAAGTATTTTTCCCCCCATTGCAGGTGTGTATTAGGTATAAGTGACTGCAAAATGTTTTAGGTTGGTGTGTTGCTTTTTATTGCTGTGTGGTGGCCTTCTGCCACATAGAGTAGATGATGAGTGAATATTTGGGGCATGTGATTCTTGTGGCACACAATGGAGTGCTCAATAGGCAAGAACACCTCATAAAAGTGGGTACCAGACTATAGCAGGGACAAGATATAGGAACATAGCATTCATTGATTTAACTTAAGTCTTCAGATTCCAATTTAAATGATAGAACATCAGGAAAGTTCAATAATAAAGTCAACCTCCACAAGGATATGGTCCAGAAAAAAAAAAATCTATGAATTGGTCAATAAAACTCCAGGGAAGCCATTTAATGGGAGCCAGCCTAATGGTGGATTACACATCCCCATATCTAAGATCTAAAACAAGAAGTTTAGTTAAAGGGATAGTAATGTTTCATAATAAAAGCAGCTCCAATTAATCTTTATAGTATTTCGGCCATGGAGAGTGTTATTTCAGTACTGTCATAGTTGTATTTCAAGAGTTTTTGAATGATAAAGTATCCCCCACCCGCCCCTTTTACTGATGTAACACTAAGTAAAATGGGCAGGAGGGGGATACTTTACCATTCAATTACTCTTGAACTACAACTCTGACAGTATTGAAATAACACTCTCCATGGCCCAAATACTATGAAGATCAATTGGAGCTGCTTTTATTTTTAATCATTACTATCCCTTTAAAATAAAGAGTTACATGATCCACTTTATAGGAAGATCAATCGGAGCGATGTTGGTTTCGAGGTATTGCTAACCCTTTAATATGCTTATTCATGATCTTGAAGTGGTTATTGAAAGCAATATCTCAATCTTGGCTGCTGATACTAAACTTGTATATGTGAGGAAGTTGCCATAGTGCTCTTTAGCATTGGTGATACCCACACTCATTGTTTGAGAAAGATCCTGTCTCCCACCCACTACATTGTCTGTGTAGTTAAACATCTTGAATGTCAAAGCGTGTTCAACTTACTGAACACTTATCTGACACTCACATTTGACGCCAATACTTTGAATGCCAGAGGTGTTTGCACACACTTAGTAGTCAATAGTTTAAACCCTTGACACATCTGAATGGAAATTAAAAAACATAAATAGAAAAAACATTGTAGTACCAAACAGATCCCATATAACAATTTTACCCATCCTTTCCTTTAGTAACACGTTCACTACACCAATAAGGAGAGAGGATTGTTATTTTACTGCAAAATACTGTAGTCTGTTTAGCAGTTGGTGGGTTAAATGAGTGATTGTACTGACTGTTCTCTCCTAGACATCAGTAGCAAGCCACTTAAGTCTTTGTTGTGTAGTACACCTTCACACTGCAGAAATGTATAATACACTACCAAAAGGATACAGTGTTGTCTGTACTAGTCAATCACACAAACCCTAAAACACACCATATTTGCATACCAACACAGAGGAAGATATTCTCATTTCAACTAGTGAATGGTGTACTGGGCATACCGTGCATGTCTAAAACCTGGTGGGCTGCTGCCGTGGCCAGTCTCCCCCTCATGCCACCTCAGGGAGGGGCAGACAGCTAACCAGAAAATACTTAGAATTTGTTATATATGTCTGCATATAAAATAATTATTGCAGGTTTGTCAAAAGTAGGTAGTGTAATTAAGATATCTGAAAAGAAAGAAAAAGATAGGTGATGTATGTACCCTTTTCCCCTCTCACAAACACATTTCCCATGCGCCACCCAAAGTAACGGCTGCAAACACTGACACACAAATACACTTGCACAGTGTCTAACACACTAGCAGGCAAAGTGTGTTTGTGGGGGGGGGGGGGGGAAGACACATGGCGGAGAGATACAGGGTTAAGAGACGGATAGTGGAAAAACATGGGGCAGAGAGAGGCAAGTAAAGTGAGACAAAACATGGAAGGTAAGACACAGGAGAAAGTTTCAGTCTGTTCTGGACAGCCCTCTTGAACTCAAAGGCTTAAGATATCTCCCAAACTACACTTTTTTTTCTAAGCCTGGGTCTCATGTCTAATTTGAGTACAGACATTAGCACAGCAGTAAGCACCTGCCTACTGACATTGCCTTTCTTTCAAAATGTTTTGCCTAGGCTGAAAGAAGTGGTATCAAGCAAGTCCTATACACGAGCTTCATGCTACGTCACTGTACTTACTGGGTGGAGTTCTCCTATGATGAAATCTTTTGACATATTTCTGGCATCTGTAGAATGGCCAATGTCTTCAAAGGTCTCTGTTGCGTCTCCTCCTGCTTGTTCTCGCAGAACTTCCTCTCCTCCTGGATGCTAATAAAAGCATATAGAAAAGAAAAACAGACTGAGTTTTCAAATACAATGCATCTTACACAGAGTTAAAAATTACCGATCTGAAACATATTGAAGAGGGAAGCTTAAATATTCTATTGTGTGATGAAATATAGTTAATGGATAGTCTGTTTTTCCATCATTTCACAGATAAATAACTGGATCTTCTGATTATATAAAGGGGCAGGAGTAGGGAGGAATTATCTGGTGATTTTGACAGGAGAGATGAAGAGAACCAAGTCCCCCCCCCAGCCACTCCTGCAAAAATAAAAATAATATCACTGCAGGAACCTCCACAGCCACTGCTGGCTACAGGCATAGGCTTGGGCACAAGTACACAACATCCCAATCACTGTATGACTATAGTCCCATACTTCAAAACCTGACTCGGCATGGTTCAGGAACCTCTCTTAATTCCATCACCCACCCACAAAAGACTTATATATATTTTTTTTACTTATTTATTTATTTTTCTTCAAGGTATCTGCTTAATTACAGGTGATTAGTGAGTGGCCGTCATTGTGCTTGAGCTGCCTGTACTTAAATAGGGATATCCTGAAAACCTGAATTGGTGATGTGCCATGAGGACTGGAGCTCAAACAATGTTGGGAAGTATTAGAAACCGATCATGAAATACACCTTGCCTTTCTGTAGTAAGTCCAGTGTACTAATAAGAACAGCAAAACTCTGGGGCAACCAATGGCACAAAAAAGGAGGATTTTAGTCATACCTATTAAATCCTTTTCTCTTAGTCGATATAGGTTACTGGTAACTTTGGGAAGGCGACCGTCCCTTTAATAGGCAGGAACAATTCTTGAAAAGAAATGCAGGGTGGAGCCTTCCTTCTCTCCTAGCTGGTTCTGAGCCAATCCCCTCCAGTAAGATTTGGAATGCTAACTAATGACTAGGTAGCAAGAAGGGAAAGAAGACTCCTGTGAGCATGAACCCGAAAGGACTCCCACGTTCAGTCACAGGAGAACCAAGCATGGTCCCTTGACAGGGTGGGAGACCAGTACCCTAAATGGACTAAGAAAAGGATTTAACAGGTAAGACTAAAATCCTCTTTTCTCTGTCATCCAATATACGTTACTAGTAACTTTAGGATGTCCAAACATTGAGTTTCCCAGAGGTGGGAAGTAAGGAAAGGACCAGGCGCAGGTCCCCAAAGTCACCAGAGCATATATGAGCCATCAGATCATAAAATAGCCCTAAAAATAGCAATAAAGTGTCAATGGACACAAAAACTGGGGTATAACACACCAGGAACTGTAACACAGCACAAAGAACTAGAGTCAACTGGGCTCAACAGTTAAGGAGTACTGAAGATACAAGGAAGACCCTAGAGAGGCAAGACTGCCTGCAGGATCTTCCTACCAAAGCTGGCATTGGCCGATTAGAAAAGGTGTGCACAGATGACCAAGTGGCCGCCTTGCACAACTGATCAGCTGAGGCCAGATTCTTATAGGCCCTAGAGGCCCCAATAGACCTGGTGGAATGAGCCGTGACACGAAATGGAACAGGCTTCTTCCTCAGTTTGTAAGCATTACGAATAGTAGACTTAATCCAGGAAGCTATGGTAACCTTGGATGCCGGTCTACCTTTCCTGGGACCCTCAGGAATGACAAAAAGTGCGTCAGACTGGCGAAAGGACTCAAAGAACTTAAGGCAGCGCACCACATCCAACAAGTGAAGATCCCTTTCCTTGTCAGATGAAGGGTCAGGGCAGAAAGAGGGCACCACGATTTCCTGATTAATGTGGAAGTCAGAGACCACATTCGGGAGGAACCCCTGAGAAGTGTGAAGAACCGCCTTGTCCTTGTGAAACACCAAAAAGGGAGGCGTGCAACTCAGTGTCAAATCCGACTTGTCCATGTTGAGGATCCATCCATGATGGGTGAGAAAATGAATGCAGTCCTTTACCTGCTGGTGAAGGAGTTCTGGAGAGAGGGCCTTCAGAAGCAAGTCGTTCATGTATGGAGTAACTCTGATGCCGTCCCTGTGTAGGATGGACACTAACGCACCCAGGACACAATTAAAGACCCGGGGGGCTGTAGTCAGACCAAAGGGAAGAGCAGAAAACTGACTTGCACCAGAATTGTTCTCATTATTAATATTATTAGTAGTATTCTTAGTACTTTGCCTCAGTGAGAAATGCATCAAAAATAGGATCATCTCCCTTGACATGCACCATGTAAGAACAAGAGTGTTTTTGCCTCCTCTTTCCTGAACAGCTTAATCTACTAATAGAATAACTTTATAAAAATTAAATCAAAAACTCAGATGCCAAAGATCATGTTTAGAAGCCAGTGAAGGGTACATAAATATAAATGCATATTAATTACCTCCAAGACTTCAGGAGCCATAAATGTGATTTTTCAGAGCCCGAGCTCCCAGGTTCCAGACATTTGTTACCCCTGCCCTATCACAGTTTCAGTAATTCTTAGCACATTAGCTTTCCTCTGGAGACCTCTCTTGGATTCAAGACATTAAAAGCCCCATTACCTATTAACCCTTTGAGTGCCAGAGTGGCATGCAATGCGTTGCGCATCCCGCTGACACTCAAAGGGTTAAGGATCAGAGAGTCGTGCAGCCCATCCCAAAGGCTTAAATAAATGGGAATTTTTGATCTCTATGGTTCAGTTTATTTGCCTCTCAATTAGTCCATAGTTTATTTAACCCTTTGAGTGCCAGAGAGCTATCCAACACAATGAATGGGAGACATCTCTGGCACTTAAAGGATTAATGCAGGCCCACTATATTTACTCAGACCTGAATTGAACTTTATACTGTTGATACAGAGCCAAGCTGCATGACTAGGCAGTAAAACCACAGATGAGGACAAACAAACAAAAGAAGAAGGGGGGTGTGGATTGGCAAATAGACAGGAGTCTTATGCACACATGAAATTTCACCCTTGGACTGCAGAGGTGAATACATTGTGACAAATTACACTGATCAAAGTTCTTGAAACAGCAAGAGACGTGTCAGAGGATCGAATAATTTTCTAGCAGCTAACAAGTTATTTAGAAACTGTTTATATATTGCATTCTCTTTTTTCTTTAAAACCTGCTAAATCACAACAAATACAAATCACCACCAAATACAGTTCTTCATAATTCGTAATTTTCAACTTTGAAAAGTGGCAAGTTGGTTGCTGAGTAATTGTCTTTTCAATAAAAGCCGCATATTCATTTTGGCTACTTGCGCTGGAAACATTTATAGATTAAAAATAAGAAGGGGGTGATTAGTGATATTTTGGGGGGAACAAATCCTAAAGGTTGAACTTGTGAATACAACTATGTTCAATGTTACAAGAACCACTTTTGAAAACAAACGCCAAATGCATAGATGCACACATAGGCCATAAACCAAACTGCAGTCTGTACGTATTTGGACACTGACAAATTTTGCTGTTTCAGCCCTGTACTCCAGCAGATTGGATCTGAAATATATATATACTAGTTGAACAGCCCGTTACACGGGCCACAGTGCCTCTGGCAGCCGGTCGCGGGGCAGTCACGCGCAGCAGAGACTGCCCGCGACACTGCTGATACAGAGCTGGACGCCCAGCTCTGTATCAGCCACGGCGCGGGCATTCTGTACTGCGCATGACTGCCGCACGCGCAGCAGTGTCTACTGCACATGTCGGGCGTTACACACAACTTAGCGAATTATTATATAGGATTAGGCCTGAATAAGAGATCTAGTTTTCTTGAAAGCTTGTATCCGAGAGCCACTCAGTTAGCCAATAAACGTATAATTGTTTACTCTACTAGTCTCTTGCATTTCAAACTTAGATTCATGTAGATAAATGTCATACAGTGTACTATACATGTGCTTTTACTAAGACAGCATTGTGTGATATCACCATCAGTCAGAGTTAATGCTGGTGACATTTTTAGGACCTTGAAAATATATATATATAATTTTTTTTTTTTTTTAATATATTTGCTTCTTGCGTGAGAAGTTTGCATGGATGACACCCTGCTGTCACTAAGTGCCCTCTGCCCTGGTCTCCTTATCTTTGCTTTTAAGCAGGACAGTGTACAATAAAGAGAACACGTGAATTAACTTACAAAACCAGACTCATACACCATTAAAGTACGTTGTGTTGGAAAAATACACTGTACTCTGAGTGTTAGCTCCGCCCTCCTGCTGGTAGAACCAAATCAAAATCATAAATATCCAGTTTCCTCCTCCTCCCTCCAGTTATACTATTGTCCAAGCTGCAATATACAACAGGTTAGTAACCAGCATAATAAAAGGACACACGGATATACCAATAATCCACATAGTAGAGTACAGACTAACAACTGGAATGATAATTTACCATATACCCAAAAGGGAGGGGTGTCGTGGAATGACACAGAGGAAAACAAAATATCAGTGACTAAATTTCACCTTTTCCACTGTGTCTAATCCACGGCAATGTACTGTGGGACTTACCAAAGCAGTGCCCCAGAACATTAGGAGGGAACCATACGTACCCTTAATGTGGAAGTTCTGCTTCCAGCACCTTCCTGCCAAATCTGGCGTCAGTAGAGGCCAGAAGATCCAATCTGTAGTGTCTAATAAATGTGGACACAGACGACCAAGTAGCAGCTTTACAGATCTCATCAGGCGTAGCTACTGCTTTTTGTGCCCAGCTCTAGTAGAGTGTGCTTTAATTTTTTACAGGAGTTAGATTAACTGATGTATAGGCCAAATTAATGCAGTCCCTAATCCATCTAGCAATGGATGGCTTGAATGCTGCAGCCCCTTTAAACTCTCCAGAGAAATGTACAAATAAGGCATCCATCTTAAGTATTCCCTTTGTTCGGACTAAATAAATCCTTAGGCATCTGACTAAATCAAGATGATGGAAGGATCTTTCTTTTTCATTAGTTGGGTTAGAGCAAAATGAAGGCAGGATAATATCTTGGCTGAGATTAAATTCAGACATTACCTTGGAGCGAAAGGATGGTTTGGGTCTGAGCACAATCTTGTTCTGGTGAAACACCACATGAGGTGGAGTATAAAGAAGAGCCTGTAACTCTCCCACTCTTCAAGCAGATGTAACCGCTGTTAGAAGAACGGTTTTGAGTGTTAAGTGCTTCAGAGAGACTTCTGACAAGGGTTCAAATAAGCTATGTGAACATAGTTGGTTTAATACAAAACTAAGGTCCCATGGGGGAATTAATTCACTGATGGTGGGCTTAATTTTCGTGATTGCAGAAATGTATCTTTTGATGACATAGGATTCAGCAAATGGAGTACAGAGTACAGCTGATAAAGCGGATATTTGAGCCTTCAGAGATGCAGGTTTCAATCCCTTCTGGAAACCTTCCTGGAGAAAATCTAAAATTCACTCAGGACACATCTGGGATCGGCCTAGTATTTTATCTCTGCAACATTTGGAGAATATGGCCAATATTCTGTAATAAATCTTCACTGTAGAATGGCAACGCCTGGCAAGAATAGGCTCTATCACTTGTTCTGATAAACCCCTGTATCTTAGACAGCTTCTCTCAGCCTCCAAGCTGTCAGTTTCAAGAATGCAGGATCTGGGAAGAACAAAGGCCCCGTGAAAGCAAGTTCAGAATGACTGGTAAAGGAAATGGAGGAAGAACTGACATTCTTTTGAGGTCAGAGTACCATACTTTGCGCTGCCAGTCTGGATCGATTAGGTTTACATTGGACTGATTCTCTTCTGATCGTCTGGATTACACCTCTGTCAACAGTGGCAGAGGAGAGAAGAGGTATAAGAGATGATGGTTTCCATGGAAACCTCAGAGCATCCTGGCCGACTGACTTGTCTGACTTCCAGCGAGACAGAAGTATTGGACATTTTGTGTTTATGTCTGAAGCCATCAGGTCTATTGATGGATGTCCGAATACTTCTGTCACCTGATTGTTCAGGGACCATTCTCCTGGATCCACTCTTTGCCTGCTGAGAAAGTCAGCCTGTAGGTTGAGATTTCCTGATAAATACACTGCTGTTAGCGCTAGCAGGTTGTATTCTGCCCAATGGAGAATTTGTAGAGCTAGTCTGTTTAGAGCTATGCTTCTTGTGCCAACTTGATTCATTATGTATTGTACAGTTGCGACATTGTCTGAGCGAATCATCACTGGTTGGTGTCTGAGATCCTGCTGCAGATGCTGTAGTGTGTTCCAGACTGAAGTGAGCACTAGTGGATAACATTATTTTGCCATTATACAAATCATTGGTAAGACCTCACCTTGAGTATGCAGTGCAATTTTGGACACCGGTTCTGAAAAAGGATATACTGGAACTAGAGAGGGTACAGCGGAGAGCAACAAAATTAATTAAGGGAATGGAGGACTTGACATATGAGGAACGACTAAACAAACTTGGTTTATTTACTCTAGAGAAAAGACGGACACCTTATCACATTGTACAAGTATACGAGAGGTCAATACAAGGATCTCTGCGGTGAGCTATTTATTCCAAGGCCTGATCAGGTGACCAGGGGACACCCCTTGAGATTAAAGGAAAGGAGGATTAAACTTCAGCAGCGGAAGGGTTTTTTTTACGGTAAGGTCTATCAAATTGTGGAATTCATTGCCCAGGGAGGTAGTTATGGCAGATACAATGGATACATTTAAGAGAAGATCAGATACATTTCTTTCAAAAGGGAACATACAGAATTATACTGTTTATCAGTAGGCTGATCAGGAAGGTCTGATAAAGACTAATTTAATTGGTAGCAGGAAAGCCATAACATTCTCAGTTACTGAGGTATGAGGCAAAGGTTGAACTTGATGGACTTGTGTCTTTTTTCAACCTAATTTACTATGTTACTAGTATGTTGATATGCAGGGATGATTGACTGTGACTCCAGATACCCTGTACTGTATTTGCTTTCCAGATTCTTCCCCATCCTGTCTTGCTGGCATCTGTATGGACAATCTGCCAGTTGTGATCCTTTAAGGTTTTCCCCTTTGCCAGACTGGTCAGGAAACACCACCATCTTAACGCTCTTCTCATTTTTTGCAGAATGGGAATCTTCTGGAAGGGGTTGTATGGATCCTTCCTGAAGTAGTGCACAAAATTCTTTTGGGATAGGAGGCTGTGTGACTTTGACCAAGGTATCACCTGTTGTGCTATAGAGAGATTCCCCAGGAGTTGTGAGAAGGCTCTGGCTGTCTGAACGGGTTTGTTTTCGGAGAAAGAGAGAGACTCTGTTGAATTTTATGCCCAGAAAAACTAGTTTCTGAGAGGGCATCAGCTGACTCTTTGACGTATTGATTATTCAGCCCAGGTTTTGTAGAAGATCTAAACTCCTGTTGGTGCTTGCTATTGCCTGGGACTGCGATTTCTCCACCATAAGGATATTGTCTATGTAGGGAAGGACTCAAATCTGTTGTTCTCGGAGTACAGCCATGGCGATGGATAGTATCTTGGTGAATACTCTTGGTGCGGAAGCCAGGCTGAAGGGTAGTACTCGGTACTGAAAGTGCTGACCGAAGATATAGAATCGTAGAAACAGTGTGTGCCGGAAGCATTGGGATGTGATAGTATGGGTCTTTTAGGTCTATTCTGGTTAGAAAAGCCTGAGCGTGTACCATTTTGAATGCCTAACTGATCGTCTACATCTTGAACTTTCGGACTCTCAGAAAGGAGTTGATTTCCTGCACATGTAGGATCAGACGTAAATTTGTTGAAGGTGTCAGAATGGAGAAAAGAATTGAATAATATCCATGGTACCTCTGGTCCCTTGGTACTAGTTCTATCACCTTGTTGTTGATGAGTGATGAAAATGTTTTCTTTATTGCCTTTGCTACACTTTTGTTCATGATTAAAGGATTTTCTGAACCGGTTTTGGGTAAGGACAGGACAGTTTGAAATTCCAGTGCATACCCCATCTCGAAGGACCCACTTGTCTGTATTGATATTCTTACAGGAGTCCTGAAACTCCTCCAGTCTGCCCCCTACTGGAGAAGGAGATGGGGTAAGCAGGATTTCATGGAGGATTCCTTTGGAATTTTGGCTTCCTCTGGAACTCCCTCCTGGTTCCAGTCTTAGCCCCTTGTCCCATGCCTCTTTGGCGTTATTCATAGGCTTTTCCCGGTCTGCAGCATCTGGCATCTCAAAAGGACTGTCTTCTGTAGTTGGATCTGGGAGAAAAGCTCCTGGTTCTATGATCCTGGGGTAAAAACTGGCTCTTACCTTCTGAGGTCTGTTTGATTATGTCTTCCAGTTGATTTCCAAATAGCTTATGGCCAGCAAAGGGTAGAGATACCAACTTGTTTTTAGAGGATACATCAGCATCCCAGGCTTTAATCCATAAGGCTCTTCTGACTGTATTTGACAGTGCCGAGGATCGTGCTAAGAACTTACTATTATTTAGGGAGGTGTCACAAGAAAAATTAACTGCGTCTATGATGGAAGAAAGATCTTTAAATGAGCCGGAAATAGGATACAGCGGGCTCCACTTTTTCTTTGAATTCTGTCAGCCAGATATGCAGGACTCTGAACACACAGGCCATGGCTGTTACAGTTTTCATGTTATGCTCTATGGACGTGAACTGCTTTTTAAATGCACTGTCTGCACACTTGTCCAAAGGGTCTTGTAATATGGTACCATCTTCCAATAGTAAAGTGGTTCTCTTCAAGATTTGGGCTCGGCGGCATCCACTTTTGAAGATGTAGTCCAATGTGCAGTAACTTCTTCAGAAAGGCGGTATAATTTCAGAAATAGTCTTGACATAATGGATCTCTTGTCTCCTGATTTCCATTCAGTGGTGATGATGTCCTGGATGGAACTATGCACTGGAAAGACTGGGCTCTCTTTTTTATACTCAGTGAATGCTGTATGCATTACATTTAATTCTTTTTGAGTTTCAGCTAGGCCTAGGGTTTTTCCTCGTGGCCCTGATAAGCCCCTCCATTTTATCGGTGCTAAAGTTTCCTGCTTCATCTGTTATTTCTCCTTCAGCTGAAGAGATGGTGGACTCCATTTCAATAATGCTTCCTTCATAATCTTTTTCTACTACGTGGGAAGGACCTTCATTTAAATCAGAATGTCTAGGATGTTTTCTGGCAGACTCCTGCATGGAAGAAAAAATCTCCTGCATTGACTCATCCATCCAAAAAAAAATCTTTAAATTGACAAGGCACCTCAGCAGAAGAGAGAGTTTGGCTGTATCAGAAATTGGAATCTTAGCCTCACAACCAGCACATGATTTCATTGTAGGAATATATTTATCTTCCTTGATAGTATCAGTCCCAGATTTGGGTTTGTCACTCTTACTTTCTTTAGAAGACATAGTAAAAGGCAGTGAACAGTAGCAACACAGTAATGAGCAGGTTAAACTTAAAGTAGAATCACAATTAAGGCATATTAAAGTGTAAATGTGACATTAAATATGCACATAAACTTACATAGCATCTATGTTTGTGTTCTCCCAGCCACAGCTTAAATAGGCGCCTGTATCCGTTCACTTCCTGGTTGTGTGTTCCACCTGTGGAATGCACGCACACGAACTTCCGGTTTGTCATGTAGAAGAGGGATGGCCCGGAGTGCCTCTGTTTGCCGGCACACGCTGAAGACAGGGAGAGTATGCGGGATAACACATCTCCTATAGCAATCAGCCGGGAAAGACCCATGTGACCTTAGAAACAAGGTATCTAGTCTAGCAATAAACAATGTAGACCACGTTTAAGGCAGCTACATGGGGAATTAAAATAACAAGCAAGCCCATAATTCTGGATTGAATGGAGAGTAGAGAAAGGCACAAGCCTCCGTCCGTCAGCTTGGTAGGACCAAAATAGCTGGAGGGAGGAGGAGGAAACCGGATATTTATGATTTAAAAGCATATATCATGAACTATATTCAAGTCATGGTCACTTGATAAGAGATTAGATGTGCAAGTTAAAATAAAACAGAAAACATACCGATGATATGATAGGTCCGCTCAAAATCATGTAGAGAGCATAGCTCCATAGAAGCCACCAAATTATGCTGTACAGACAGCAATGTGAGGCATCTAATAAGTAAGGTATGATTAACCAACAATACACAACTCATCATTAAAATAATGTTTATCAATTTGTATTAAATGGCACTGGAGTAGGTCAATAAAAAAAAAAAAAAAAATCTTAAAGGGATAGTAATGTTTCATAATAAAAGCAGCTCTAATTAATCTTCATAGTATTTGGGCCTTGGAGAGTGTTATTTCAATTCTGTCAGAGTTGTAGTTCAAGAGTAATTGAATGATAAAGTATCCCACTCCCGCCCCTTCTACTGATATAACACCGCTCAGCTTAGAGCAGCAGGGAGTGTCCAAGTAGATTGCAGAGAGGGACAATCACACGCACTTGGAGGTCACTTAAGGACCACGGAGCATTTTTTTTTTTTTTTTTTTTTTGCTCAGCTGATTCCGGACTCCCCGAATGCCATGCAGCCACGCGGGGAGCCTGTAATTCAATGACGTACATGTACATCCTTGGTCCTTTAGTCATGGGTCATTAAGGGGTTAAGATAAGGTAAAAAGTAGAAAAACCTGTCAAGGAGGGCAGGGTTTTCATTGTTCTCACAGAAAGAATTTTGACCCCTGATGTGAGCTGCCTGGTCTATGGACTGGATTCCTGAGGAGTGGGGGTTTAAACTAGGTAAAAGGGGCGGGAGGGGGAAACTTTTTCATTCAATTACTCTTGAACAACAATGCTCATAGTAATGAAATAACACACTCTATGGCTCAAATGCTATGAAAAGATATGGAAAGATAACACATAAAATGTAAATTATAGCAAGTGTGGTCAAATTGATTGCTGACTAACTACTGACCATTAAAACAGCTGCAAAAGTAGTGAATGTGTCCTGTGGTGGGCCAGGTTAATTATTTATTTTTAAATGAAATCTATATACTGCTGAACTTTTCCTGCATCTTGCGCCCCCCCCCCCATCCCTGGCAATGTTTATACAGGTTGTATAAACTGGCTGCCCTTGAGCTGGTGACCATGAGGTTAATAGTACTATGTTTTGCTGATTTTCCACAAGGTAGAACCGATATTGCAATCTTTCAGTGTTAATGTGTTGCCTCTGATCCAGCTCAGTTATTACTTATTCTTGACACTATACCTTGCATGTGATGGTCAATGTATGCAGCTGCAGCTTGTTGGGCAGCTTATGTACACCTGCTTTGAAAATTCATATGGGCTGTCATGTGATCCCTTCACTCACCTGTACTGTTCCCTCTTCCCCTGGTGCTTTCCGATTGTCCGTTCTTCCTTCTTATACCTGCTGTTCATACAGGAATATGCTCATTCTTCGCACGCTAGAAGTTGCTTGAAGAGTGAATGTATGCTGACCCAATTTGAATATTGGCCTCTGCTTGCTACCTTCTCTGGTACCCGACTTCTACTCTTCATCCCTGGCTTTGAACTCCTGGTTTCACTCTCAAGTCCACGATAGATCACCTTAGGCTGTGACACTTTTGTGACTTCTGACTCAGAGCCTGACACAGACAATGCATCTCTGATCTCACTAGGCACCACAATTGACTGGACTCCCCACTGGCCTCAAACTTCAGGCCTTGCACTGTCACTGAAAGGAAACCCAGATACCATTAACCGTATTGTTTTGTGGGGATCAAGTCAGTTTCCAGTGATTCCTGAATTCCTGCAGATGCCTTCTTCCTATAACCACAGACTTCGTTTTAGGGCCATAATGTGATATCCCTACTGAATAAGGAACAAGTGTCCCTAGTACATGGCTTTTTGGAAGGTGATGATCTGGAGTTATGTGGCTCCTCGTAGTTCCTGAAAGCCTTGCCTGTGCTCTAACATAGTCTTCAGAAATTAGCCTCTGCTGCATCTGCCCTTTGAATCTTCACACAGATTAATTGGCTGGACATGTGAAAGAGCCCGTACTGAAAGATCAGTTTCAACATGGCATGGCCAACTGTCTGAAGAATGAGCTTGCTGAGATAGTGTCCTTAATACACTGGAGGACTTGGAACATGAATCATGTTGACAGATACTTTGTGCGTGAGCCTAGAAGGTAACTGGCTTAATGCAGTCCAGCTGGGGATTTACTAGCATTCAGGGCAACTCACAATCCCTGCATACCAACTCTTTGCCTCCCATGAAACTACCCCAACCAATGCACATAGGCTTTGTGATGTCACTCATGAGGAGAACATCCGGAAGAGAAGCCAGCACCTCTGTTATTATTGTGGCATACCTGGCCACTGCAGCCACTCTTGCCAGAAACTCTCTCTGCTGTCCATTACAGGGCACACTGGAGTCACTCAATTCAATTTCCCATCTGTCTGCTTGAGGTCTCTTCTGCCATGTGTGTTTTTACCTCTCTGTGTCTCTTCTCCCTGCAATACTCAAGAAGAAGGAACTTGCAGTATAGAAAACTCCACCGCTCCAGCTATTACTTACCAGTAGCCAGTCACCTGCTCACTGACCTAAAATCCCACCACTTTCAATATGGGACAGCTTTAGCCCATCTTCCAGTATCAATCTGCACCCTTAAAGCCACAGATAATTGTTGCGGCTCATTCATGACCTTTAGAGACTTATCCTGCTAAAGTTCTGATCTGAATCTTTTATTGTCTGTGCCCTTCTCCAAGGAGGACCTGGCTAAGACAGAGGGGGCAGTTCCTATGGAAAACCTTGTTCACTTGGTGGGGTATTCCATAGTGGATGAGATTTCTGAATCTGAAGCGTAACCTGTTAACTACTGGGGGCTGGGTCTCACCAGGCTGGCCTAGATCTGAAGACACTGGAGCTCATAGCCTAGGAGGACTTATGAGGATCTGTACTCAATTTCACGTCTCCCTTGTTAGTGCATTATTGCAATTGTGTGCGCTTTCCTGCTAGTAGGCTCCACCTCAAGGTAAAGTGACGATGAGTTGAATCTAACGTATTCTCATGTTAGGAGATACTTCAATTCAATGTTATTAAACCTCAATCAAAATAAATGTTTCTATTATGGCTTGATTCCCTATTGTTGATGAGTAGCTGCTTTATAATTTGTTGGAAGCTACATTTATTATTACCATCAAAGTTGGCATTTCAGGGAAGACTTACACCCTATAACTGCATTGGTGTAATTTTTACCTCCACATACTTAGATCTCTGAATCTACTTAGAGGAGAGGTCTGGACAATTTTAGACCTTTGGTGAACCATCTTGGCTTGGTTTCAAAGTATGGTATATTTAACCCTTTAAGTGCCAGACGGATACACAGCACATTGCAAAGCATGGCTGCTGCATGGCTCCAGTTCTTAAAGAGGCAGCATACCAAAAGAAAAGTCAAGCTAAATATTACATGAGTACATAACGATTTACCATAAAATGAAAAGAGAGTAAGGCGAATGATAAAGAAAAGAAGAGGAAGGCTACAATGGATAATGTAATGCACAGTGCAGAAAAGGTTAAAAGCCCATAGAAATTAAAGGTCAGCCACCTTTGCAAGTATAAAAATCATGAAAAAATGTGAAATTGAGGATTTAGTTCTAAAGAGGTGATATCACTTAATACTGCCAAGTAAGATCAAGGACATGGCAGTTAGGAACACAGCACTCAAAGGGTTAATTTACAAGTCTTCTGTCTTTAGACTGAAATTATATAAATACAAAGCATCAGAGAAGTAAAGTAATTAGTTATACACTTTATTACAAGTCAACCTCCACAGGGAAATGGTCCATAAATACACCTGTAAACTGGGAAATCGAAATCCAGGGAAGCCAGTTAATGGGAGCCTATCTAACTCGGTGATTGCACAATGCCATATCGAAGGCAAGTGACCTGAGTCTAGGTCACTTGAAACTGAGGTGCAGAGGGAAAGAAGGGAGTTTCCACCTCAAAGGCTTTGGCAATTTTGAAGTGCACTGCCCTCTGGCAGAAGGGACCTCATGGCTCCTATGTTCCACATTGGAAAGAAATCAGCATTGCATTACATAATAATGTACATTAGACAAGGTATTACTATCAAAAGTTTTTGTAAGTTTTACTGTAACTGCTTATCTGCTAAAGGCTTCTCCAGCACAATGTTTGAGAAATCTCTAATACCCAAGGGGTTAAAGTGAAAACTTACACAACAATATAGGATGTCCAAGATTGTTAATCTCAGGTACTGCTCCAACTAAATAGTTGTGGGTAGATGTTGCTTCAGGAAGGTGGGAGGGGAGGGAGGGGAGGAAGAAGAGGGATTCTGGACGATCCCCATATTTAAAAAAAACAACACAACAAATGGAGAGGCAGCTATTCTATGTTAATATGCTTAAAAGAAACAAACAAACCTTCCTAATAGAGGAGACAGAGTAAAAGTGTTCCAGTTCAATTATGTATCAATCTTCAAAGAAGAAGAGAGAAAGCCTTGCAGAGTTACAGCACTTGCTTAACCCAAGAGTGTCACTTTCTGATATGCATATCAGTGTCACACATGCAATAAATAAGAAAGTCATGTTCCTATTAAAGGGATAGTAATACTTAAAATGTAAAAAAAAAAAAAAAAAAAATATGTTGTAGGGTTTATCCCCCTGAGTAAAACAAGAGTACTCCCACTCCTGAAAGGTGTTTCATTCAAAAGTTATTCATTTTCAAAGTTTAATTTTTTAGGTGCAATATCACAGTGGCCTGAAATTGTACAGTGGCGCTGTTGCTACACCATCCTATGGAGATTTATGGTCCCGGGACCAGAGCTGTCCATAGGATCGTGTAGCAACAGCGCCACTGTACAATTTCAGGCCACTGTGATATTGCACCTAAGAAATTCAACTTTGAAAATTAATAACTTTTGAATGAAACATCTTTGAGCAGTGGGAGTACCCTTGTGTTACTCAGGGAGATAATCCCTACAACATATCTTTTTTTATATTTTAAGTATTACTATCCCTTTAAACATATTCTATATCCGATAGCACTCATAGGAGAACGAAAGCTACAAAATGGGCCGATATATCAAGATTGGGGTTAATGAACATAATTCTATACTATTAATGAAAAGGTTAAACATACTAGGAGTTTAGTTTACCAAACTCATCTAGCTAAACAATTAACCCCTTAAGGACCAGTGGTCCTGGGACGTTTCGGTCCCATAAGGACCACTTTGATCCTTGCCGATGCGCCGGTACATGTGACCTGTTGCGTGTATCGCAGCGCTGCTTTGGGGCCTAAAAGGTATCCCTCCAGTCTTGGAATGGTCAATTTTAGGCCCCGTTTTTACTTACAGCACTCCCGGTGGAGCGCTGTAAGTAAAAAGTATGTGACGTACTATGGCCGTCATCGGTCCATTAGTATTTAAGGACCATGATGGTCATAGTACGTCATGTAGTCCTTAAGGAGTTAAACAATTAATGACAAGTAATTGTCAGAATTATACTGAAATTAACAGAGATAAAAATAAAATAGCTAAAAATAATACCATAAATATTCTTTTTAATATCAAGTCCAAGTATACAACTTCTCTTGTACAGCGCCACCTTTTTTAGTGTTTTTCAATTATTAAACAATGTCAGAATTTCTCAGAACAAACACCATCATCACCAAAACAAAAACTGGATGTGATAAACCTTAGAGCATTGTTCTGATTGATAAGCAAAAGGGTGTTACACTAGAAAGACACTCTGCTTTTGGAAAACTCCACTTGTTAACCCCATGAGGGCCAGTGGTGGTGTGCAACTCATTACGTTGTACTGGTTCTCAAGAGTTTTAGGAAGCATTGTCTGTTTAGTGGGTTAACAGGCAGATTGGTCTCACAATCCTATATAATAATTTGCTAAAAGTTTGTAATGACGCAGTCATGCACAGTAGAAACTGCTGCGCGTGCTAGTCATGCTCAATACAGACTGCCCGTGACGTAAGGTGCGCAGAGAGTGACCACGGTCTGAATTTGGAGTGCCCCGCTACATATCAGCTGCGTCATGTGCAGTCTCTACTGAGGATGACTGTACCGCGACCAGCCAACACTGTGGTCCGGGCTCTTCAACTAGTTTACTATATTATTCTCTGAATCCTATGCACCAAGATCTCTCCATGATTAATAGCAGATTCCACAAATCAATGTAGAAACTGGAGAGATTTTGTCTCAAATGTGTTAAGTTCTTATATGCTAGTCATGTGATGCGAATGCACATTCAAAAGCAGCAATGGACTCTGCCATGAAGACCTTTTACTCATAAATCAGCACTGAAATGCATATTTCACAAGACAAAAAAAGTACACCATGTTACATTTTTACCATCTCCCTTTGCAATAAAAAATTGTCACCCCATGTAGAATGCTGGTCGAGGAGAATTCTAACATACATTATCATGATTCATCAGCACTGGATCTTTGCAGTAATCTGATTAAACACAGTACTGCTCTTGACCTTTGAAACAGTCATGTGATTGAAAATGGGAAAAAGTAGCCCTGGAATTTTTTTTTTAATGGTTATTATTTCATTTGGCAAGTATTAAACTGTGCAAACTGTATTCAAGACAAAAGCCTGGTACATATAACACCATACTTGAGAGGCACAGTGTGTATAAAATGTTTATATTATACATATAAAAAATTATATTATACACACACAAACTTCTTTTCAAGGAACTTTTTTTTTTTTTTTTTTTTAAACAATGATGAATGCACAGATTTTGACCCTGTATTAACCTCTTCAAGGCTAGAATATCCTTGTACAGCAATCAGAAGATAATCCTATGCCAAAAACAGTACATTATAGGAATCTACTAATCTGACAAGAAAATAAAAATATAGAGAAAGCTTTGAAAAGTATAAGTAAAACTGGACTTTTATATACCCCAACAGGGCCTAGACAGTAGCTTTTCCCCCTTTTTTGGTGAATGAATGTTTCTACATGTGCATTAAGCATAAGGAACATTTAAACTGTGACTACGTATACTAGCTGCTTAATTTCAACAGAAAACATTTGGCCTGACTGAATCAAATCATTCCTCCTTTTAGCTCTGCTGAATTCTATACTCATTATCTTACTTTTCTATCATTCTTCTACAGGCAGCTGTGTACATTTTGTAGCTATATAAGAATAAATAATCATACAGCATATCCATGTGATGCAACAACAAATTGGAAGCTAAACACAGCCAACTGGTTACACAATAATTACCGTAAAATCTCGGGTATAACACGCACAATTTTATACCACTTCACCTTATGTGAAGTGGGGGGTGCGTATTATAACAGAGAGTTTTTTTTATTTAAAAAAAAAATTAAGCCTGCCAGAACCTTCCCTCCCTCCCCCCAGCACTATCCAATGATAAAATACCACTTACTATCTTCAAAAGTCAAGTCCCCGCCTTTCCAAGATGATCAGGCAACATATAAACAATGTAAATCTTCCCCTGTGGGTGGCATGCTTCCATTCACCACCCGCTTCCTTCAACTGTCTTTCAGGACTTACCGGCTCCAGCAAATGGTAATGCCCTGTGAGGATCTGAAGGTCCTCACAGGCCAATACCATAGCCGGAAGGAAGCGGTTGGTGAATGGAAGCAGGCTGCTCGCAGGGGAAGGTTGACATTGTTTATATGTTGCTTGATCATCTTGAAAATGCGGGGGACTTGACTTTTGAAGATAGTAAGTGGTATTTTATCATCGGATAGCACCAGGGGAGGGAGGGAAGGGTTCTGGCAAGCATAATTCTTTTTTCCGTAAGAGGGGAAAATAGGGGTGCGTATTTTATACATAGGCACTCTTGTTTTTCCTTAAAATCTTGGATATAATATACACCTGCGTATTATACCTCAGATTTTATGGTACTGTAAATGAGCAGTAAAATCTTTTATGAAAATATATATTTTGTCTTCAGCCATCGTTGATCCACTGCAGGGATGAATGCATCCTCAGCAAGCCTTCAACTTCGGTTCTGTGCCTTTTGTTGCCACTGCGTACCAACAAATTTGGCAATTTCATCTACTCATCTTGTCTTTGGTCTTCTTCTTGGGCGTTTAGTATCAAGTGGAATCCATTCCAAAATGTGTTTTGTCCATCTACTATCAGATCTTCACGCGATGTAATGCTATTCTTTGCCTCTGGATGTTGTAATTGCAGATAATGCAACTGCTGTCAAAAAAACAATGGGTGCCTATCTAACACAGAACAATATTGAAAATTATGACAACTTTTAAGCATATAGGATGTTGATGCAGGGAACTGATTGCCATTTAGAGTCAAGAAGGAATTTTTTTTTACCCACTTGGGGCTAAATTGGAAATTGCTCCTGAGGGCTTTTTTTTGCCTTCCTCTTGGCATGGGCTGGACTTGATGGACACATTTTTTTCTGTCTCTTTTTGTTATGCATAGAATTCACTGTTCCATACTTCTCTGTGTAATCATAAGTTTTTGTAAGGCTTTGGCATTCAGTGTCCATGTTTCACAGCCATACATAAGGACTGGGAGGACACATTGGTCAAAAACCTCACACTTGAGGCAAAGTGGTAAATTTGTCTTAAACACAGTACTACTAAGTTTTCCAAATGCTTGACATCCCAATTTTATTCCTCTCTCAATTTCTACCATGGTGTTTCCATCTGTTGAAATTTCCTCTCCAAGGTAAACATACTTGTCCACTTCTAGTACTAGTCCCCTTACTGTGATTTTCTTTGGTATGGTAAATTTGTTAAACAGGACCTCAGTTTTGTTATTATTCATCTTAAGACCAAAATTTTTTGCTTTCCTGTTGTAGTTCTTCAATGCGTTCTTGCAGTTATTTAGGACTACTGGCAAAGTGTATGATATTGTCTGCAAAACATAAGCGATATAGGTATTCTCCATTTATCTTAAGTCTTTTGTTATCCCAATTTAGTCTGCGGAAAATTTCTTCTAAACAAGTAGAAAATATTTTTGTGGAAATTGCGTCTCCTTATCGGACCTCTTTTTCTAAGTTGATGTAAGCGCCGCTTACCTTGCCGACGCTCGTGTGGCAGTTGGGTTGTGCGGCTCTTGTGGATGGAGGACCGGTGCGCTCTGGCGACCGTCCTCTTTGTTGCGCCCTCTGGCCACTCCTGCCACATCTGAACCAGGCACGAGTCTCAGGGATTCCCTGATGACGTTGCGACCTGGTTCTTAAAGTTACAGCACACATTATGCTCCACCTCTAAGGGTGGAGCAATCAGGTTAAAAACTGCCTGGACACCACTTCAGTTGCCCGTTCGTGGTGTTCCAGTGCAGTTGTGATTTTGGGCTGTGTGTGTGATCCGGTTTTGTCTGACAATCCATTCTGGTGTTGACCTGTGGCTCTGTCCTACTACCCGCTCTGTGTATGACCCCTTGGCCTGTCTGACATCCAATCTGGTGCAAACCTGCGGCTCTAGTGACGAACCTTACCGTGTATGACCCCTGGCTTGGCTGACTATCCGTTCTGGTGTTGACCTGTGGCTCTGTCCGACTACCTGCTCTGTGTATGACCCCTTGGCCTGTCTGACATCCAGTCTGGTGCAAACCTGTGGCTCTAGTTGACCAAGCTTTCCGTATTTCCTCCAGTGTATCTGACCACCTTGAAATAGACTGGGATTGTCAACTGCGCAACCACCATACAAACGCTCCAGGGAATAACCTAGTATTGCCCTTGGTGGCTTGGTGTACTTCCTCTAGCCTTTGGACCTTTGCAGCCTCCAGGTGCGGACCTGTAGCGGAGCCGGTCTTATTGGTACAAGGTCTGTACAGGTGCGAACCTGCATATCCTCCGTGCGCATTTGGTCTCTGATCCGTTGTCCGTACAGGTGCGTACCTGTAGTGTGTCCTCAGGTGCGGACCTGAGTCTTCCTTTCTCTGCCGCTGGATTCCGTCAGTACCAAAGTACCTGTTTGATCCATCCTGAAGTCCTCTCTTGACCTGTGTTTTGTGCTGTTTCCATTGTCCTGTCTTGTTGCTAAATAAAGATTGTGTTACTTAAGTACTGGTCCATTCTCGTTATTGAATCCGTGACAGTTGATCTGGACTTTAACAGATGAGAGTTGGTACAGTGTTAGCTGTAGAAATATAGGAAGTGAATTTAGTTATAGTTATCAACTTTACTATATTTGACTCCTGATCTGGACTTTGTCATTGTTTACTTGTATTGATGCAGTTGCATTTTCATAGTATAATTGCAGGACATTGATGTAAGCTCTATCCATTCCTTAGCTGATCAGGGCATCAGTTATTGCTAGCTTTTTCATGGAGTCAAAGGCCTTTTCGTATTCAATGAAGGCTATGCATAATGGAAATATTCATTATGTCACTCTATAACTCTTTGCACTGTCTGGATGTGGTCCACTGTACTGAAACCACTCCTGAAGCCTGCTTGATCATTTGGTTATGCAGCGTTGAAGTTCTGCGTCCATTCTTCTTGATAGTAATTATGTGAAAACCTTGCAGACCACTGGCAATGTGCTTATTGGTTGGTAGTTTTTTAGATCCTCCTTTTCACCTTTTTTGTGCAGTAGGATGACTTCTGCATATTTACTCCAACAGGAAAAGCCATAATATATATGTATATGTGTGTATGTGTGTGTGTGTGTGTGTATTTCTATGGCTTTTTCTGTTCGAGTAAAATAAGGGTACTCACGCTGCTGAGAGATGCATATTTCCAGAATTATTACAGTTTAAATCTGTGGTTTTTACATTAACAGTGACCTCTAGTTGTTAAAATGCCAATTAGCTATTCTTTTGCATTCTAGTTGAAATTAAAGTCATTGACAAACAGCTCTTCATAGAATGTGATAGAATGACTCGACAGTTTCTGTCAGTTAGAACCTTCAGGAATTAAACGCACAATAAATTCACTTCCTGGTTATTTGAATGGTTATAACTTTTGAATAAAACAAGTGACAACAGTGGCAGTACCCTTGTTTTATTCAGAAGGAAAAGATCCATAATATATCGGTTTTCATGGGAAAAAAAAAAAAAAAAAAAAAAAAGGCCCACATGACGTGCTATGACCGTCACATGGTTTATTCCTTCAAAGGATCGGTGACAGTGGTAGCACGTCACGTACTTTTACTTACATCGCTCCTCCGGGAGCACTGTAAGTACAAACAGGGTCTGAAATTGACTGCTTGATGACTGGCGCTGTCTCTTTCAGACCTCAGCTCAGCATGGTGGTGCGCATAACAGGTCACGTGTACCTGTGAATCAAAGAGGATCAAAGCGGTCCTTAAGGGAAGGTAACTTCCCTTGACCACTGGTACTTAGAGGGTTAATAATCAGTACACCATGTGTGTTCCTAATGGTGATAAATAAACAGATTCGGAAATTACAAATAAAGAAACACAAAAGAAGAGTGGAGCAATTCAAAGACAAAGCAACCATGCTTTCAAACATTCACCAAATTTCCCATGACAACTGATGACGTGCCGGACCATCAGCGGTGTCTGTGCCTTAAAGGAGCAGTAAACTTTTTTTATGAAAATGTATATGTTATAGAGCTTTTCCTGCTGAGTAAAACAAGGTAATTCTCACAGCTGTCAGTTGTTTTATTCACAATTTATAACAGTTCAAATAACCAGGAAGTGCATTTACTGTGTTTACTTCCTGATTGTTGTAACTGACAGGAAGTGACTCAGCAGTTTCTACCACACTGGATGAAGAACTTTAAGTCACTGTCTTTCCTCCCCATTAGACTGTAACAGAATAACTAATTGGAATTTGACCACAAGAGGGTACTGATAATGTAAAAGAACACAGGTTTAATCAATACTAATTCTGGAAATAAGCATCTCTCAGCAGTGGGAGTACCATTATTTTACTCAACAGGAAATATCCTACAATATATATTTTTTCATTTAAAAAAAAAAAAAAAAAAAAAGTTTACTGCTCCTTTAAGGACCAGTAATGGTCCTAGCAAGTCAAGGAATGCTGTCATCCCAGTGTGTCTATATGGCGAGCTGTGATCACCTGGCCTGCCCCCCCCAAAAGGCATGGGTCCTCCAGTAGCTCCATTCCCAGACCACCCAGTCCTTAAGAGGTTAAGTTAAACTGTGTTCTTAACCCATTTTATGCTAGCATTCTGAGTGTTAAAAAAATTAAATTTAAGTCAATGGGTCCTATTGAATTAAATGTGGCTTTTAACCCACTGATTGTTTCACAGTGCACTACAACTCTAGCAAAGTGTTGGCGATCTCTCTAGCATGCAAGAGGTTAAAAGCCCCATATAACCATGTGAAAGCCAGAGAGGTATCCAAAGCATTGTGTTCCAAAGCTTTGGATACCTTCCTCACACCCTAGAAAAATGGGAGTTTGGGGAGTTTTTCTCCACTATATTTCTTATGGGTTGCCTCAGAATTTCTGCACAAGGACCACTGTGTCTACTGTACACAACGGACATTAAAGGGGATCTCTCACCTAAATACATGTAATGCTCATTAGTTAGAGCATTTATCTAAAACACTGAAAATATTGTTCATTGTATTAAAAAAGCAGTTACATGCGCAAAACTTAAAGTTTAAAAAGTGTCCGGCAGCCTACTTCCGGCTTGCCGAACTTTGCCAACCAGAGACAGCTCCCGTCCCACTACCCATCATCCTCCGATGACGGAGGCTGTCTGTCACTAAGGTGGAGCGATCGCATTGGCTAGATATCGATCTCTGCCAATGCGATCGCTCCACCTTAGTGACAGACAGCCTCCGTCATCGGAGGATGATGGGTAGTGGGACGGGAGCTGTCTCTGGTCGGCAAAGTTCGGCAAGCCGGAAGTAGGCTGCCGGACACTTTTTAAACTTTAAGTTTTGCGCATGTAACTGCTTTTTTAATACAATGAACAATATTTTCAGTGTTTTAGATAAATGCTCTAACTAATGAGCATTACATGTATTTAGGGGAGAGATCCCCTTTAAACTCAGAAGCATAGGTGTATCCATGATTAATTTTTTGGAGGAACTTGATGGTGAGATTTATAGGCACAGGGTATTTACAATAACAAAAACTTGAACATGAATGTCTCTTAATAATAACATCCCACTTTCTTTACAATGGCCAGAAAATCCATATAGCCACTGTAAGGATAGTAAAGATAACCTGATAGTAGCACTCTGTGCAGGACCTCTTGCCGTTTGTACACATATACACTTCTCACAGACCTGTTTGATCACAATGAGATAAGTGGATAGCTTGAAGGGAGAAAAAAAGCTGAAAGCGAACAAATCTACAGATACAGAAAGTTATACCGGTAACTCTGTTGCTCTGTTAAGAGCAATAAACTTTATTTTTTTAATGAAAACCTGTTATAGAGCTCCACCCCCAAGTAAAACAAGGCTACTCTTACGGTTGTCAGTTATTTTATTCAAAAGCTAGACCAGTTCAAATAATCAGGAAGTTAACCCTTTGAGCGTCATTGCATGGCGCTCAAAGGGTGAGATGTTCAAAAAAAGTGGTGGTAACTGAAATAGGGCTAGATTCTATTGCAGGTGCTAAATGTTAACACCAGTTTTATCAAATATTTTCCTATTGAAGTCTATGGAGAAAACTGAAGATAAAAGTAGCACCTGTAATAGAATCTAGCCCATAGTCTGTAATCAGGACAAAAAAGTTATTTTGCCACGGTCTGTCAATTCTCAGACACGTTACCTTCATTTTTTGCATCCAATTCCTCCATCTCCATCAAAGGGAAAAAGTTGTCTTAAAAGTGGACTTGGTTTAATCTACCATCATATTGTAAGGCATTTTCAGAAAAAAAAAAAAAAAAAAAAAGATTATTTTAAATGACACTTTTTTGTCTGATTAACGTCATTTTTTCCCAGAAAAATAAAAATGGTCTTAACTTGGAGAAGACAAGTTAAAGTACTGTTCAGTGAGAAGTCATACTATAGAGTTAGCTGGTAAAAAAAGTCTTTGTATGAAAATTTGTTGTTTTAAAGACAAAGGGGGAAATTCATTAAGCGGTGATAAAGAGGTGATAAAGTGGAGATGACTTCTCCAGTTTATCACTTCTCCAATTCCTATGTTATTCTATGAGGCCTATGCACTAAGATTTTCTTCAGCTGTGGAGATCTTAGTGCAGTGATTCTCAACCAGGGTGCCGTGGCACTTTGGTGTGCCACGGGCATTCACTCAGGTTGCCCCATCTTTTCCATAAACACTTGGATAAAATGTGAATACTGTGTTTCAAATGTTTATTTCTGGAAATGTTTCTACATTATATGTTTATATATATTATTCTGACTGTGAGACCTATAAAGACTTATATATTGATGCATTGTATCATCCATTATGTGCTTGACCAATGACCTATAAAATGTTAGGTGTGCCCCAAAACTTCCAGACTGCATGTTAGGGGTGCCCTGAACAAAAAAGGTTGAGAACCACTGTCTTAGTGCATAGGTTCCATAGAATAACATAGGAAGTGGAGAAGTAGTCTGCATTTTAACACTTCTTTATCACCGCTGAATCCCCCCCATACAATGTCTTTGTTTTTCAAAAATGTTCATTTCAAGGACAAAATCAAAGGAATTTCTAACATTAGAAGTTTTAAGGGCAATGTTCATCAAGATCTCCTATCATTTTTAAGTCTTTATGACACATTTTCAAACGTGACATTTTAACATTTTGATGACTTTTTGAACATCTAGCCCAAAGAGTTACTAACAGAGCATTCACATCATGAAAGTTCTGACAACATGACTCAGCAGTTTCTATCACACTCCAGAACTGTTTATCACAGCCTTTATTCTCAAAATGCATGTAACACAATAACTGAATCTGACCATTAGAGGACATGGTTAATGTAAAAACATGGGTAATAAACTTTGGAAATATGAATCACTCAGCAGTGGGAGCATCCTTATTTTACTCAACAGAAAAAGTCATCCAATATATATATTTCTAGTTTTAAGGGAACACCACAGTGAACACCATGCAACTCAGTATGAATTAACCACTGAGCTACCAGTCATTGGCACACAGCCAGCATTTTAGTTAGTTTAGAGTAGGAGGGTTTAATTTTCCTTTAAGACCTCTTCCTATAGTGACATATACCCTGTTAGCTTTGCCCACTGCTTTGCTGCAAGACTTACCTACTTTCAAGTAATTTGAAATAAATACAAAGTGTCTTTCCTCTTCTGCTGCCGTCAGCAAAAAGAACCATTATGTCTATATCCCACAACTGGATTTTTCTTCCCAAAATGCAATACTTTCCATTTGGCAGAATACATTTTAGAGCCCACACAAGTGTCCATTCCTCTAATGTTCCTAAATCTCTAATTAACTCCCCCTTGAGTGCTAATTCTGTTAAAGATCCTTGTTATGTTTGTAAATGGGTACACAATACCTAGAATACCATTAAAAATATCACTAAGAAAACGATTAAAAGGACAGGCAAAGTACCAACCCTAACACACACAATCAGTAATCTGCACATATTGGTGGAGTAAACTACTGACTATGACACAGTTAACTCTCACACTGCCAATTACTTATAGAGTAAAGTATCCTTGAAATTGATCCTAAACTGTGCACATTAATAACCAATTAACTGTGTGGGACAATGGCAAAAGCATTATAAAATCCAAAAAAAGCTACATCTAATGCCCCAGCCTCATTTATCATTTTGGTAACAATCAAAATATTCCACTGGGTTTGTTTGGCAAGACCTTCTGGTTATAAAGCCATGCTAAAATGTATATTACAAGTCACTATACTTCACATAAGCCACAAATCTCTTTTTAAACAGCTTTCAATTATTTTTCCAAACATTGATGTTTGGCTCACAGGTCTGTAGTAACCGAAGTCCTCCATACTAAGCTCTTTGCAAAATGGCATGCTATTGGCAATTTACCAGCCACTTGGAAATACTGACGACAACAGTGACAGATAAAAAAAAAAAAGCTAAATTAAGGGTACTATACAAATATCAGCTTTAAATATTTGTGGATAAACCTTGCCTAAACCAACTGATTTATCGACTTTTCATTATGATAAACAATAAAATGTCATCCATAGTAAACAGACTTGTGCCCACTTCTTTAATGCTGAGTTCTTCTTCTTCATAGTCTTCTGCTGATGAGAGAAATAATTAGCCAAATATTTTAGTTATCTCCTTGCACATATCTACCTTTTAATCGTACTATTCCTTATTTGAGTTTCACTTTTCACTTATATACCTAAAGAAAGATTTAGCACCATTTTTTAAACAAACATTGTTATTTCCTCTTCAGACTGGGATTTGGTGCATTTTAAAATGTACTTAGACTCCAATATTAGGGCTCTTTCACAAAGGTGACTTTATAGTACAACTTTGTTTTGTAGCAACAGACTGTTGGGTGTTTTTATTGCTACAGTATATCAATGTTTTCTCAGCAACTCATTCTTTCAAGTAAAAACAGAAGTGATAAAATCTCAGGAAATATCTACTTGCAACATTGTGCAGTTTTAATGCTAATCCATTGAATGCAATACTACACATTTATATTTGCCTTATCACACCACCTGAGGAAAGTTGCAGCATGCTGCACCTCTCTGTAACAAATGTTGCCTATGTGAAATGTCCCACAATTATTCAGAGTTCATGCAATTTTCTCACAATTTTCTTGCACTACAACTTCGTTCTGAGATAGGGAATTAATCTTGTGACTTTTTCTGTAGTCATCTTCAAGAGTTTCCTGAGTGCACTTTTCCATATCCTTTACAATACCTGTTGCCTCTCTAGAGAATATGATTGGTTTCCTTTTATTAACAATTTGAGTGCCAGAGTGGTATCCAAAGAATTGCTTTGCAGTGTGTTGGATAACCCTCTAGCACTCAAAGGGTTAACAAGCCTAATGTAGATATCTACTGCAGATAAAATAGAATGTCTAAATTATTCCCATACACCACAAATCAATCTGCTCTCTGACAAGAAATTACTTACATGTTCACCCATAACATACAAAAAATTATATATCAGTCTAAGTTTGTTGTTTTTGTCTGATATTTATGTGCATTATCTGTCCAGCACTAAAAGGGTTAAGCCCACTTATTAGTGATCACTCCCATCCACAGATACATCTGACATTACATCACCTATATAGTAATAATTACTAGTATTGTTTCATCTGAAGCTGGCTCCTTCACAAACTTAAAGTTCTCACCTTGCAAATAATCTTAGATGCCCCTCACGGGCAGGTTCATCACTGTTAAAGCAACAGGACCCTGACAGTTTACATTTGACATAGCAAATTATGCCATAACTATCACATCACCCATTCATTAAAATTTAGGAACTCTGTCAAATTCTTAATCATATCCTGAAGATCTATTAACTACTATAGTATAAGATGTTCTACACTCCACACATTTCTTGCAAATCACATTCATAAATCAGTACCTCTTCCAGGAACTTGGAGACATCGTACACTTTGTGGTGGATAATAATCCAAGTACTCTTGCTGTTGTTGTGCTTCTTTATTTCATCTAGTTTATAATAAGTTACTTCCTTTTTGTCCGTATCAGCCATAATGATATGATACACTGGCCTACAAATATAATCCTAACACACACGAAACCACTTCGCTACTATCGCTGTTTATCTAGATTTTTTTCAAGACACTAACAATCAGCACGCCTTGCATTCCATCAGTTAACATCCCATTGGCTTAAAGATACTTCACAGCCCACTAATGATACGAGAGGGAGAGCGCAAATGTCTATTGGATGGTGATAAGACTGAGCGCTAGCATATGTCACTATCTACAATTGGCTAAGTGTAGAGTTAGGCGGGATTACAGTGTAGGGCGTTCCTGGCAATACGTTCGGTGACGAAAGTAGACGTGACTGCGGTGCTCACTCTTGTTAAAGTGTGAGCACTCCCTAGTAATAACTAGGGGAAAGTTCATTGGAGGGGAGAGAACTGTGATTCATCAAAGGCAAGGCTAGTGGTAATAGTTTAGGATAAGTAAGGAAATGTTATATTTTCTTAATTCGTTGTTTGGTAGATAGGTCTTCACTTGCTTCGTATAACATCCGATACTTTTCGGAGGTGCAGCGAGTTCACACTGAGCGTCAGAGCAGTATCCATGTCTGTGGTTGGCAGTAGGTGTGCGCAAGTCTGAGATAATGTGCAATTAGCGAAGCAAGCAATATTCGAATTACAGAAAACTGATGTTACTTCATCGTTTGGCGCTCGAAACGTAATGAAGTAAACCAAATGCAGCATGGGGGACACCTGATTCCTATATTCACATACGTGTGACTAGAGCTTTAACCGATTTGAAATTCGGTAGACCTCCCTAGCATTCAAGGGATTATTGTAATGGTAATTCGTACCCAGTTTAACAGTAATTTATACCCTGTATTGGAGTTTGTTTACCCCAAGTTCGTGTTTATAAATGTGGGCCATACTTTCTAGTCAAAATGTTAAGTGATTTAGTAGCTGAGGTAGTCAAAAGCCAATTACAGTGACGTGCGCAACACGTCTAAGTTCTAGAAACGGCGCAAAAACGGGCATAGTGTCACAGCGTGGGGAAGTTGGTGCTTTGTCCTGCACTAAACGGTGTAGTAAAAGAGTGGGGGAAAGTAGAGTTTTGAAATGCGTACGTGGCATGTTTTGTTTTGCTAGTTGGCGGAGTGTGCTGTTTTATAAGTGTAGCATTTCTAAATGGACAGCATGAAAATACATGTACGTGATTTCCCTTCCAATGGAGATAACTGGTGCCAAAATAAATCAGTGGTATAGGGAGGCTATCTGAACTACAGTGCTTATGATCCTTAGCTGGATGAAGTCTTATTTTGTTATTTGGTACCACCTGCTTCTTTTATAAATGTGATTTGTGTAAAAATAAAGTATCCTCTGTATGTAACTGGTGATATTAAACTCTTAATTCCTGAATATGGCAACAAATGTATTGCAGGCCTTTCTTGTGTTCAGTGTTTTAAAATCACCATTTATGGAATTTAAGTTCCCCATTTTGTAGTTTGTTTGCTCCTAAATTATTACATTACTTTGGCCATATGCCCCAGATACAGCAATGCTACATCACATCTCCCAACATTTCAAATGGCCAAAGAGGAACACTTTGTTTAGGTGGTCTTACTGGTGGGCAGTGCATTACAGAGAATGTGTAAATGTCTACAGGACCTATTTGCAATTCTGTAACTGAGCAAAATTAATGTATCTTATTTAGGCATACTATATAAACACAAACTGAAGTTTAAACAATGTAATTTCTACTGATGTGCCCCACGAAGGTGGTACGGATGGATTTGGGCTTCAAAGAGAGACTTTCCCTCCTAAAGAAGTACACTGTTAGTCACAGTCTTCACCCAAAGTGTCAGAGAGGTGTATAGCTCTAGGAATTAAGTGGGAACATTGGCTCATTTTTATGTGAAGCAATGCATTAGAGATCTCTCCAGCATTCATGGGGTTAAAGAGCTGCATTGAAGTACATGAGAATTTAGGTCTTTTTATGTGTCCCCAGGTGCAATTGGTTTACTCCAGAATAACTCCAGTTTGCTTTTATAAATATGGGATGATGGTCCATAGTTATAAAAGTAAAGTGGTTATTCTGGAATAAATCAACAGAACCCCTTGGATGCTAGAGAGATCTCCATTGCAAAGTATTGGAGACCTTGCAAACATTCAAGTGGTTAAAAAGCTCTATTTTCATGCATGTGAATTTAGGAATTTTTATGTCCTCTATGGTGAGACGTCAACTAGTAATGAGCCTACATTACACATTTGCAGGCCCTGTAGGAGTGGTGTCCTACCCAGAGTGCAATCTCTTTTAGCTCACTAGTGCCTTTCACAGAGAGGAAATATCCTAAAGCACATCACACTGATCCTACCAAAAGGCAGTCCAGCCATGAAGTCACCCTAAGGGGTAACAGGGTAATCCAGATATGGACCCCTTGCTCACAGTGCCTAGAGAGATCAGTTGTACCTCACTGACAAGGCTCAACAACCCCAAAACATATTCTCTTGTTTACAGATGAATTGCCTGGCACTTTGTTCCTAGTTAATTATCTCTGGCTAGCTCTTTCTATAGGATACTTATCCTGTAGAGTCTCATCAATTTGAAGGCAGACTTGTTCCTAGTTGAGCGTCTCTGACTAGCTCTTTATAAAATTTACACAGAATGCACAGCAAAATACAGTACAGAGGTGAATAATACAGGGAAACACAAAACACCTACCAAATTATAACAGAAGGGACACTCAACACAGTGGACACTTTTTAGCAGTAGGGGAAACAAGGGGCCCCTATCCTATTTTTCCACAAGTACATTTTCTTTTTATTTAAAAAAAAATAAAATAATGGCTTGGTGAATTATTTTTACTGTCACCACGTTTTTTAATGCAATAAGAATCCTATATAAATACCAACTCATAATATGGAATAAGGACATTTTTAGGATCTGTTCCCAAAAACGAACACTTTTTGTCTGTTATTCCTCCCTCCCCTTAGTTCTTTCCCTTTCTAAAAAGAGCCTTATACCTTTCTAGCATTCAAATGGTTAATATCCTGACAAGTATATTACACCTGTCTGAAATTAAAATGGTTCATCCTTAACTAATTGAATGCTAAAGGGGTATAGTGTAGTTGTTGGCCAGGATAGGAAGGTGATTAAGTACTTGAGTGGCAGTGTATATGATGAACATGTTAGTCAAGTAAGTAAATTATACACTGGTACCTTTATTTCTTCTGTGTCCCTAATCATGGCCATAGTAACTAATGGATAAAGTGGCTCCTCCCTCCAGCTGGATGTAGGACCAATCAAAACATAAAAGGCTGCCCCCTGACTGCCTCTGTAGTCTTTTTGGTCCTACATCCAGCTGGGGTGGGATGGAGAAGACCTATTTTACTTACCCGATTAAGCCCAGGGAGATAATGGCTGCTTTCATTGCTGTCCAAAATCAGAGCAGGTGATCCGCTAGACAGCTGACAAAGGAAAGGCACAGGGGAAGCAGTTACAGCAACAGGCGACACAGCGGATGTGAAAGCAGAAGCATGCTCTCTGTCTTCGGTGGTAGCAGCGGTCCCCTTCGGTGGAGACCCTGCGGCCCTGGTCACAAGTTGAAACTCCTAAAGGGAATGGTTAGTCTTTTTCTCTAACTTTATTTCATGGGGTATATCTGCATCCGGTAGGCCTCTGTGTTCCAAGCTGAAACACATGCCGTTTTGTAGACCTATTTAAACCCGCAGGATCAGTTTGGCCTTGAAAGTCATTGGTAACTTTTTTTTTTTTTTTTTTTTTTGCTATAAGCGATTTTAGCATATTAAATAAAGGTTATATTTTAATTCAGGGAAAATTTGTCCCTTGCATTGTCAATGGATACTACTCCAAAACCAAGCACTTCAAAAGAAAAATCTATATCAGAAAACAAAGATAAGATCCCTCCAAAAATTAAACATTGTGCAGGATGTGACAACAAACTCAGCGCATCAGATCTAGCCAATCTATGTGATGAATGCTTAAAGAAAATGGCAGGCATAGAGGTTGCAAGTCAAATATCAGATTTCCTATCATGGATGAAATCATCCGTGCAAGAAACCTTCTCGTCCATTCAGTCATCCATCCCTAGGAAAAGACAAAGATTAGAGGACCCTGAGGAAGGAACTTCTAGTAGGTTAGGGGTTATGGATGACATCAGTTTTGAGGATGTTTTATCTCAATACTCTTCAGATGAAGGGGGTATTAATGAAGAAGAGGAAGGCTCCTTCTGTATGGGAAAAAAAGACCCTTTTTTAAAATTAATGAGAATCTTTAGGCCAGGAAGAAGCTAATGAGCAAGGCTTTGTAGACACTGCATTCCTAGGGAAGAAAAAAGATTTGCCAGTATTTCCTGTTCATCAGTCCCTGTCTGACACAACAAAAACAGAATGGTCAAAGGGAGACAAAAGAATTTCTACATCCAAAAGATTCAGGAAAATGCACCCCTTTAAGGAGAAAGATGCAACTGCATGGATTGTTCCATCTAAGACAGATGCGGCCATAGCACAATTATCAAAGATAACTACCATACCAATTGAAGAAGGAGCATCTCTAAGAGATACAATGGAAAGAAAAATAGAGAATTTCTTAAAAAAAAAAAAAACAATTCTCTCTCTTAGGCCAGTCCATGAAGACTGCTACAGCTATGGCCTGTGTAACCAGAACTATCAGGATTTGGGTATGTGAATTGGAGCAGAAGATTTAATCCAATGTATCAAGATCAAAGCTATTGAAAAACATAGCAAATATAAATGATGCAGTAGCATTCTCATGCAACACTTTATTAGACAATCTAAGATTATCAGCAAGCTCTTCCTCCCTTTCTGATGTTGCTAGAAGGGCATTGTGTTGGGGAGCAGATGCCTATTCAAAAAATAAGTTGGTCTCGCTACCTTTTTCTGGAACACTGCTCTTCGGAGAACAGTTAGAAGAAATTATAAGAGAGATCACCTGAGGCAAAAGTTCCTTCCCTCCACAGGATAAAAGACACAGATCCTCTCCTCAGCGCTCTTCTTTTTGGAATAGACGGCAATCCTTTCAAGATCCTAGACGCTACCAACAGTCAAGAGCTTTAGATTCCAGGAAACAAACTTCCTTTAAGCCAAGAAGTTCTTTCCGGAAGGAAGGAAGACTAAGAAATCAATTGAAAAAAGATTCTCAGTGAAGGTCGGCGGACCCTGTTTCCAGTTCCAGTGGGAGGTTGATTGGAACTATTCAGAAAACAGTGGCAGACCTTGATAGCCCCAGACAAATGGGCAATTCAAGTATTGGAAACAGGGTGCCGCTAGAATTTGACCTCTTTCCATGCAAGGGTTTAGTCAAGATCTGAAAAAATCCAAGAAAGGCTGTAAGGGCCTCAGAATTAAAGAAGGCAGTTCAGGAATTGATACAGAAAAAAGCTATAGAGCCAGTACCAAAAGAAGACAAGACACAGTTGGTACTCTGTCATCTTCACCACTCCAAAGGCAACAGGAGGATCCAGAGCAATACTGGCCCTAAATATACTCAACACCATGATAAAGAAAAATCATTCAAAATGAAGACTATAGCCTCGGTCATCCAGAAAATTCGGCCAGGATATTACCTATCAAAAATAGATCTCCAAGATGCATACTTCCACATTCCAATCAAATTAACTCACAGGAGGTTCCTGAGGTTCTGTTACGAGGGGCAACACTGGCAATTCATGGTGCTACCCTTTTGGGTTGACCTCTGCTCCAAGGATCTTCTCAAAAATGTTGGTAGTAGCCTTGGGGCCCCTAAGGATAAAAGGCATAAACATTCTGCCCTGTCTGGATGACATATTAATAGTAGCAGAATCCAAAATACTGACAAGCATGTCTCTCAGACCCCTATTCATGTACAACAATTGGGCTGGATAATAAACAAGGAAAAGAGTTGCCTAAATCCATCCCAGTGATTTAATATTTCCAAGCCTATCCATAGACCCCAAAGAGGGCCTAGTCTCTCTATCCTCGGAAAGGATGAGGAACATAATCAAGAAGGTATGAAGCTTCGGAAAAAAGGCAGTATACACAGCTCAGGATTATATGGAAATACTGGGAACCATGACATCATCCATACAGGTATTACCCTGGACAAGACTACACATGAAACCGCTACAACGCTGGTTTGTTTTTGGGAAAATAGGACAAGAAAGCAGCAAATCCAGTGCAGAGAATACCTTTGCCATTCAAAATATCAGCCCGGACGTCTCTGACTGGAGGCCGGCGCATTCGGCCAGTCTCTACTGCTAATTACTACATTGTTCCTGCAGTCTCTACTGCACATGTGCGTGTTACGCACACAGCTTCGCATTCTAACAAATTGTTATAGGATAAGTACATTTCAGGTTCATTACCTTCTGACCATTCTTCAACTGACTGTCTGTGCAGGAGCCTTGGAAAGTAGTCTTCTTCACTCCTTTTCTTCACCTCTGTCTCCTCATCTCTCACTACTCCTGCTTTTCCTTTTTACTTTTTCTTTCTCCTGTATGATCTTCTTTCACTCCTTTACTACTGGCCCTGTTAATTTCTACACATACTCCTTACTTCTCTCTCCACTAGTCCACTGCACAATCACTTGATTCTTGTATTTATTTAAAATTGTCTTTTCCAGGCTGCCTGCCTTAAAAGTTCTGAGCAAAAAACAAGAGGTGATTTCGTCTAGTGGGTCCTCAGGACCCACTAACAGGCCAGGACTTATGGATTTCTCTGCTAGAGCACAGGTGTGGTGATCAGATGCTCATTCACATTGATTAACTCACCTGTGCTCTAACAAGAAAATAATAAAATCCTGGCCTGTTAGTGGGTCCTGAGGACAGGAGTTGAGAAACACTGGTCTAAAACAAAGGCTTTTATTTTTTATATTCAGTAAGAGCAGTTCTTTGCTTTGGGATGCTGCACTCGCACATACTATATTGCTTTGAAAAACTCATGCACCCAGAACGGTATTGACAATTATGACTGTTTCAAATGTTGGTCCAGGGAAATATGACTGCGTTTTAGTCAAGAAGATTTTTTTTTTTTTTTTTAACTCGGGGATTGATTAATGGGTCAGTAATGCCAGTTTATAACTTTTATTTTTGTAACCTATACAATATTAAATAATTTGGAGAAAATGCCATCTCTCGATATTCACCCCTAAAGTTTCCCTTTTCCTGCAGTCAGCTGTAAAGCTTACAGCGGGAGATTTGAGTCGGCCATCTCGAGGAGGCTCTTCAGCAGAGCAGAATTCACTTTATTTAAAAAGAACTACTTCAATGGAACAGTCTACAAAGTGTGCTTGCAAACCAGGCACACTTTGTAGACCGTTCCAGTGAAGTAATTTTTTTAAAATAACGCAATTCCGGCTCTGCTGCAGAGCTGCCGGATAGTCCCCGGACCAGGATCGCCTGCTGTTAGCAGTGCTGATGTCAGGAGAAAGGGATGGAGGAACTTTACCGGAGAATGTCTCTCAATCTGTAAGGGTTTGAGAGATGACACTTTCTCCAGATACTTTATTTTTGTAACCTTTACAGTACTGTTACGGGTGGTAAGAACGAGAACTGGACCAGTACTGTAGGTAACACCAACTTTATTGAAATACACAACGTACAGTAAGATATGGCAATAAGTACACCGTATAGTATAGGAATGTTCGACCAGAAGTACAGCTGAGTGGTGATGAATGGAATCCAGGGTGGAAGGCAGAGAAAAGGCCAACTCAGGTCCGCACCTGTACAGACCGCGATCTCAAACTGGACACTGAGTACAGGTTTGCACCTTAACACACCAGTAAATGTATGGAGCAACGAGATAGCTAGAGTACCGGAAGACTCTGTCACGGAGGACAAGCTGAATGAAAGCCGACTCAAGTCCGCACCTTAGTACCCCAGTAAACGGATGGATGCAAGGGAAGTCTGCGAGAGCTACCAGGCAAACCCACAGGCTATCACTGGAGCGTTTGATGCTGGATGCGCAGTGAACAGCCGCAGGTAACACCAAGGTGACTAGTCAGACCTCCTAGAGCAATACGGAGTGTATCATAAACCAGAGCCGTAGGTCTACACCAGATTGGTTATCAGACTAGCCAAGGTCATACACAGAGCGGGTAGTCAGACAGAACCACAGATTAGCACCAAAAAGGATAGTCAGCCAAGCCAGGGGTCATACACAGAGAGGATAGTCTACCAGAGCCGCAGGTTCTGCACCAGAATGGTTCTCAGACAAGCCGGGGTCATACACAGAGCCAATTGGTCAGAACCAGGACAGATAGACAAAAGCACCTCAACCTCTAGCCAACAACACTGGACACCAGGAAAGGGTGACTGAGTGTGGTGTCCAGGAAGTTTATATAGACAGTAGCCCAGGAAGAGGAGGAGCCATAAATGTATGCTGTTTCCTTAAATGGGACACGCGTTCCTGCCTGGATGCATGTCAATATGCAGAGCACAGAGCCACCGGAAGGAAGCTGCGGCTGAGCTGCCGGATACGGCTGTGATCGGCCCAGCAGCCGCCGCTTCAACAGGACACACACTGAGGCTGGATCCGCCCGACGTGGGCTGCGGCTGAGCTGCTGGGTAAAGTTGCGGTCGGCTCGGCAGCCACCGCTACTGTAACAAGTACTAAATAAAGTTATAAACGGGCATTACTGACCCTTTAAAAATAACCTCAATAGGGTGTGTATGTATGTATCTATATGTGTGTGTGTAATGTGTATATTTTAATTTTTATTATTCCCCCCACTCCCTTCAACTGGGTGATATGACATGGGTTGAATGTGATGGATGCATGCCTGTTTTTCCTCTGTGTCCAATCCACGGCAATGGACTGTGGGTATTAGCTCCGCCCTCCAGCTGGTAGGACCAAAGAAATTATAAATTAGTTGTTCCTCCTCCTCTTGCTCAGTTTTTATTTGGTCCTACCAAGCTGGTGGACGGGGCTTTGCCTACAGCTCCAACTATGGAGTGGACACATTTCTTCTTTATTGTTTTTAAATGTAGCCTGCCTGTCAATGCAGACTACATAAGATAACAAACATGGAGCCTGTACCTGTTCAAAGAGTCAGCGTTACCTTTCCGGGCTAAGTTGCTTTCAAGCAAAGTTCCCTGATCTCCCCGCCGGGTTCCCCTGCTGTCTCGCTGCATCCTCGGTCAAACCGAGTGGATCAGCGAGTGCACGCGACTTCCTAGGCGCCAAACCGGAAGTCGCGACGCGTGCGTTCCAACAGTGGAACGCAGAAGCCAGAATTGATCGGGAGAACCGAGGAATGCTTAAAAACAGACGAAAATGGCGGGGTAAGTCCCTAAAAGTGCATTTATTATGCTTATTTCTATATTTAGACTGTTAGCTGCCTGTACTTTGTGAGACTAGAAGGTTTAGCAGAATGTCTAAAGAAAAAGTGACAAGGTTAAGGTACCTTCTGAAGCACCCAAGGATGAGAAGGCTTCCACAAAAATTAAGACTTGTGCTGGCTGTGAAAATAAGCTATCTGCTTCTGACACAGCAAAACTATGCACAGACTGCTTAAAAAAGATTGCAGGTCCTGAAGTACCACCTCAATTTACGGATTTTTTAGGTTGGATTAAAACTTCTATGCAGGAAACATTTCACTCAATGCAGGAGACTTCAAGAAAAAGGCAGAGGCCATCTGACCCACAAGAAGGTACATCATATCTGGAAGATGAGGATATTCCCAGCCTAGTGGACCTAGAGTCAGGTGCATCTTCAGTGGAAGAGGGAGAACTTACAGAGGATAACACCTCCTTTAACGTAGACAAGATAGAAAGTCTGCTGAAAGCCATGAGAGACACTGGGCTTAACAGAGACACAAAAAGAATTGAATGTTATGGATTCAGCATTCACTGGATATAAGAAGGAAACTCCAACCTTTCTGGTCCATAGCTCATTTCAAGAAATTATCACTAAAGAGTGGAAGGCAGGAGACAAGCGTCCTCAGATTACTAGAAGAATACAAAAGATGTATCCTTTTTCTGAAGAAGACACAGGTTCCTGGGTAACGGTACCTAAGGTTGATGCGGCTGTGGCACAGATATCAAAAAGAACAACTTTGTTATTAGAAGACGGAACTACCCTCCGTGATTCCATGGACAAAAGAGCTGATTCTGCACTCAAGAAACAGTTCGCAGTCATTGGACAAGGTCTTAAGACAGCAACAACGATGGCATGCATGTTCTGTACGTTAAGAATTTGGCTGAACGAATTCGAAGAGAAACTGGATTCCTCAGTTTCTAGATCTCGTCTAATGAAAGAATTAGTTTCTATTAAAGATGCAGTCAACTTTTCTTGCGATGCCTCGCTAGATAATATCAGAAGTTTGGCAAAATCATCTGCCCTTTCTATTACCTCAAGGCGCGCTTTGTGTATTAAAGCCTGGGAGGCTGATGCCACCTCAAAGAATAAGCTTGTATCACTTCCATTCACTGGAACAAAGTTGTTTGGTAGCCAACTTGAAGAGATAATTAAACAGTCTTCTGGGGGGAAAAGTCAGTTCCTTCCCCAACCAAAACGAGCTAGAGTATCACCTTCGAGAGCTTCTTCTTCCAGGAGACAGTCCTTTAGGGAAGCAAGAAGATACAGACCAGGAAAATCCTATGACCAGAAGCAACGTACTACAGGCCAAGGGGCTAGACCAGGGGGCCGAAAGCCATTCCAGGGTAAGCCTCGCTTTCAACAACATTCCCAATGAAACAAGCTTAGCCCCATCTCCTACTCCAATTGGGGGCAGATTGGAGTTCTTCAAGGACTCCTGGGAGACCATCCACCCAGACCTTTGGGTGCGTCAGATTCTGGAGATGGGGTACAGCTTGGAATTTCGGACTGTCCCACATATTCAAGCCTTCAGAACTTCAAGAATTCGGAACAGAGAAGCGGCAATAGGAATGAAGAAGGCAATCCAAACTCTTCTCTACAATCAAGTAATAGAAGTAGTACCCAAGATCCAACAGTTCTATGGAATCTACTCAACAGTCTTTCCAGTTCCCAAGCCTTCAGCAGAATTGAGAGTTATTTTGGATTTAAAAAAGATCAACTCGTTTCTCAAAATAAAGAAATTCAGGATGGAGACAGTCTCAACAGCAGTGAAAATGGTTCGTCCTCAATCCTTTCTAACCAGGATAGACTTAAAGGATGCGTACTACCACATCCCAATTCACCAGTCGCACAGAAGATTCCTCCGCTTCCACTTCCAGAACAGACATTACCAATACGGGGCTTTGCCATTTGGTCTAGCCTCAGCACCACGGGTCTTTACAAAGGTTCTAGTAGTAGCCATGGCAGCCCTACGCCAACAAAAGATAAGGGTCATACCTTATCTGGACGACATTCTAATAATAGCAGACTCCAGAAAGGAATCAGAAGTACACACAAGATGTCTAGAACTACTATAAAGACTCGGATGGATGGTGAATCTAGAGAAGAGTCAGCTTCAACCAGCTCAGAAACTGGTGTTCCTAGGAGTCACATTCAACACCATACAAGAGATGGCATATCTATCAGAAGACAGACAGACTCGACTGTTACAAAGAATTTCTTTGTTTGCAAGGAAAAGCTCACAGACAGCAGAAGAATTCTCAAGACTGCTAGGAAACCTTTCATCAACATTTCAGATTCTACCCTGGGCTCGGGCCCACAGCAGGATAACTCAATTGAATTATCTCAAATTCTTCAAGAAGGACCCAGCCAACACTCTGCAGGTGATTCCAGTCCTATCATCCACCAGAACAGAACTCAAGTGGTGGAATCAACCCGCACATCTCTTAAGAGGAAGATCATTAAGGCCAATTCAGTGGGAAATAATTACCACAGACGCCAGCAAGATGGGTTGGGGAGGACATTGGCGTCACCAAGCAGTGCAGAGAAAATGGACAATAAAGGAGCAATCTCTGCACATCAATGTCCTGGAGCTACTAGCAATATGGAACACACTTCTGCACCTGAAAGAAGAACTCAGAAATTTGCATGTCAGAGTTCGTTCAGACAACACAGCAGCAGTAAGATACCTCCAGAATCAGGGAGGCACAAAAAGCAGAGCTCTCAATTGTCTGGCTATCAGGATCCTCAGTTGGGCAGAAAGACATTTAGCAGCCCTAACTGCAACATATATATCAGGGAATCTGAATGTAAAAGCGGATTACCTAAGCAGAAAACAGCAAACAGACGCAAAGTTTGGCAGGAAGGTGCTGGAGGCAGCCATTCCTGTTTCAGACTGAAGATTCCCACCCTGGCCTCTGGGGTACTGCTTTGGTAAGTCCCACAGTCCATTGCTGTGGATTGGACACAGAGGAAAAGGTGAAATTTACTCACCGATATTTTGTTTTCCTCTGTGTCCTTCCAACCCTACCCTCTGGGAAATCTATGGTAATTGTATCGTTCCTCAGACAAATTCCATAAGAGATTAAACTATTCTAAGTTTCTCATACTTACCTTGTTGATTACACAATTTGGAGTCATTGAACTAACGTTTTCTCTGTTTTACAGCTTGGTTAACAAGAAATAACTGAGCAAGAGGAGGAGGAACAACTAATTTATAATTTCTGGAGGGCGGAGCGAATACCCACAGTCCATTGCCATGGAAGGACACAGAGGAAAACAAAATATCGGTGAGTAAATTTCACCTTTTTCAGCCTCACCAACTATGTTACTATGTAAAATCAGTCCTGTAATATTGGGAATTGGTTCATATGTTCCACCAGGGACATCCTCTAGGCATTTTAATATAATTATTAGTGAAAGACCCTCTTGAGCACAGTAGCATGTACCGCCATAACTAGGACAAATCCTTTCAACTAACCAAATACTGAAGGCAACCTCTGATAAAATGTGAATCCAAGCTTTTGACTAATGATATCATTGTGACTATCCAGTAGAACAGGGGCAGGAGGAGAGTAAGAAACTGAATGCAAAATTCTATTCTAAAAATGAGGTTTATAGGGAGAGATGGGAACAACTGTGAAAATCTTAAGATTTACATTATTTCAGCCTTTATGAGACTGTTTTCTGTAGTTCATTGTAAAGGGGTGGTGGTGGGGGTTAGTGTCTGAAGGGAGGCAAAATTAAATATTTCTCTAGAAACCCATACCAGATCTCCTGGAGTAAAATTTAACAGTAAGCAGTGAGGCGCAAGTGTACTCTCCAAGTTCCAAAAGGGAAAAGACACAGACATCTGTGGCAGGAACACTAGTAGATGCAATCCCAAAATAAAAAGTCTAGGGATATATCCCAAGGCTATGGAAAATGGACAGCAATGTAAGAATTCCTAATTCATAGAACTCTTTACCAGTTACCTGCTGCTGTTCATTCTAATTTAGGCACTACATTTGCCATTTAGTCTGTAGATGGTAAGCAGAAGAAAACACTACAATAATTCCCATGCAGTGACAAAAGATCTTCTAACACTTGAAGATGAACTGAAGCACTCTTATCAGTGAGAGTTTGCAAAAGAGGGAAGTCATGGGAATGGGGGGGGGGGAGGCTTACTGACCGTCAAGACCCTGTAGTACGGGTTGCTGCCATATTATAAAGGCCTGCAGCCCCTCCCACAAATTCAGGCAATGCCTTCTACTCCTAGCAGAGTATGGTGATATAAAGGTGTATGTTTGGGATTCCCTGGGGCTTACTACCCCTATGGGACTTCATAATGAGGCAAGCCTGATTAGAGGCAAAAAAGGGAAAACAAACTTATTGGTCTTGAATTCTTTATTTATACTTCATGTGATTTTGACAAAACGGATGATGCAAAACTGATTTCCTGTGTTGGCTCAGGGATATATCTAGTGTAGCAATTCAAGCGTCACCTCCCCAGTTTCTGTATGATGTGTGATAGCACTTGATTCTTTGAGGCTGAGGAGGCGGCTCCTATCCTGAAGGAATGACCCAAAAAACTAGATTAGTCAAACTCTAGCCGAGTTAAGTTTCCTAAGATGTTTAACAAAAACTGAAGTAGTTAAAGGGCCGGCTGGCAGAGGAAGCAGTGGGCTATGATCTGCACTATCTTTAAACCTATTTGATAGTTTCCAAAGGGTAGTGACTGGATACCATTTATCTTAAGTGGGAAAGTAAGGGACGTGATGATTTTGATGTGACTGATTTCTCTTTGAATGAGATAGAAATAGTGAACAGTGATCTGGTTTAACAGTGAGCTGAGATTTGTATTGGAATGGTGCTGAACGTGAATGTGCTGTAAATTCACCCAGCCTAAGAAAGCCATAAGAGTCCAAACAGATGGCCACCTGAATTATTAAGGAGATGTGCGTACCGAAGGGGCGTGACTCCAGAAAGTCAAATAGCTGTCTAAATATCTGACCTTGATGGGTAAGCATGAATGTGAGTGAGGGAGTTTGAATAATCCTTTCATAAATAGTTTGACCTGAAAATTTGCTAGTAAGAATGGTTGGTGAGGGTGATGGAAAGCTAAATGGTGCCGTAGACCTGCTAAATATAACTTGGTTGTGAAAGGTGATTAACTTTAGTGAGGAGAGGCAGAACACTGAATGCCAACACAAACTGAATGGAGAATGGGTGCTGTGGTTCACTAGAGGTAATAAATGAGTTAAAACTAGCCCATGCTTTGGCATATACCTTTTTAGTGCTCTTGGCCAGCTCCTTATCCATAATAGCCTGAGCTTTACTAGTAAAAAAATGTTTAAAACATAACTAGCTCTTACATTGCCAGTGGCTGTGAAGGTCTACCTTTGGGAAGATTTGGAAGAACTCCTGAAATTCAAGACAAGACAATTTGTCAGCTGCTGTATCTGTTTCCCTAGGTATGAATTTAAAATGAATGAAACACTTGTTACATAGAGACAACCATGTCAGCTTACCGGAGAAACATCATGATTAGAGGAGAAGTAGATCTACATTTTGATATAATAGCTGTTGTCAAGGCATTGTCGGTGGTAAAAGTAACCGCTTGACTGGCAATCTCCCCATAGAACTGCAGCTGCCCCTATGGGATATAACTCAAATAGGGGCGAGGTGACAGAAAATAAAGGTAAGTTAAAAACTTCTTTTGGCCATCACTCCGAGAACCAATGAGTGTTGTATATAGCTGCAAATCCCTGGCTTGCTGCTGCATCTGAGAATACTACTGTTGAGCCTTTAGAAGGAGAAGGAGGGAACATGATGTGACCATTCCAGTAATGTAAGAACTTAATCCAGAAGCAAAATCAGACTTGGCCATGTGAGCTAAGTCATACCCTGCTATAACTCTTAGGGATAGATGATAACGAGTAGTTGGGCAAGGAAAGCCTTACATTGAGGGATGACTTTAAGAGCGAAATTCAAATGCCCTAGTAGGGATTGGAGCTCTGTTCTGTTGAAGTATGTCTGATCTGTATACTGAGAAATTATTTCCTGAATATGTTTTGGGCAATCTGGCTTCGATGAGGACAGAATCTGATACAATACCTAAAAATTCTACTGATGTAGTAGGACCTTATGTTTTTTCTAATGTAACACGGATAGTCAGTTTATTGAACGTATTCAATAATTTGCCCAAAGCTGATGGGGATTCTGTGACTGGCTCAATAATCAGGAAGTCTTCTACGTAATGCAAGATACTCTGTCCCTGAAGATGATTGAGGAAAATCCAGCATAATGCAGCAGCAAAAACATCAAACAGTTTGGGGCTACTTCTCGAACCAAATGTAATGCTACTGTAGCAATAATACTGTTTGGTTCCATTTGATCCCTTGAGTGTGTCATAACTAAGGATGAACAGGAAGTAACAAAAAAAAACACATATTTCTAACGCTTTTTTTTATATAAAGTACTTTATTTGAGATAAAGCAGTACATTACACAGTCAAAACAGTTTAACAAAATAAAGAGTAAATGAATTACAAGTATAACCATTAGAAATAACCATTATGCAAGTTGAACAAGTCAGTGTACATAAACAAAGGATCTACTAGGGAGACAGAACAATAAAATAAGTATCCAATAACAAGGTATGGTACTATGTAGCAGAAAGGTTTCTTGAAAATAATATACCTAGCAAGTGGTTTAAGTCCTCATGAAGGGATAAAAAGAGAGACAGAAGAGAAAGAGACACTAAGGGAGGGAAAGGTAGACAATATGGGGGAACAGATATGAAGGCACCAGGGTAGGCACACAAATCAGAATATCTTCTCGGAACCAGTCCAAGAGTTGTAGAACACTTGCTACGGGTAACTAGCAGCCGAGGTAGACCCTGCACTGGGGTTGCACTGAACAGGATGAACCTAAGGGGAAAGAAGTTCTGAGGAATATTTCAACCACATAGAGTAGCAAGTTTGAAAAATATCTTTTTTAGACAATAAGCAGCCAACTCCTGCTTGATAGAAGACGCTATTATATTAATCAATTTTTGCATATTGTAGGGAATAGGATTCCAAGGGGATGAAATTGTTAATGCTGGTAGTAAGGCATGAATGAGGAGCAGAAAAATCCACTATCAATTGTTTTTCTAGCACCTTAAAGACTCATAACATGCCAGGACCGTCTTGGGTAAATTTAAGTTAATGACCTATGATGGTACTGGCACGTCATGGGTTAAAATCTCCCATCACTGCCACACAGAGCGATGGGAGAATGTAGGCTGGCTGTTGCTAAGTGCTCCGGTAACGGAGCACTTAGTTTCAGCCAGTGAACACAATGTTGCAACGTGTGACTCGCTAGATTAGCGAATCACATGTAGCAAAAGCAGAATGACAGAGACAGTGTTTTCAAACACTGTCCCTGTCACATGTCTCTGCCTCCCTCCTCACACACTGATGAGGTGAAGAGAGACATCATTTTCTTGTGTTCCAGCTCCTTTTCCAGTGTTCCTGAAGTAAAAAAAAAAAAATGTTTAAAAATCAAAATTAACCCTTTGATCACTGTAGCTGCAGTGATCAATACATTCCCCCCCTCTAGTAGTGATCAGTTTACTGCAGATCAGCTTTTGCTGATCTGTGGTACTTCCCCCATTCCCCTTGTATTTTTTTGAAAAATGTTTTAAATAAAAAATTTATTATTTAGCATATGTTAGGGTTATGTAGGTAGTTTAACTACTTAGTTTGGTAGTTTTAGTGTATACGTGCGTTAGAGAGAGGTTTAGGGTTAGAATTATGTTTAGGAGTAGAGTATACTCCTAAGAGAACTAGGTAACAAATACAGTTGAAATTTCTGTGGTTTTCACAGATTTCAATACATTTCAAGGGGCAGAAATGTAAGAAAATGCCTTTTTTTTCATTAGCGCCACATTCTGGAGGCATTTGTGCACACCAGGCTTGGGGTAACAAGGCAAGTCACCCCTCATTAGATGCGGCAGGGTGTCTTCTTTCCAAAATGGTATGGTTTGTGTACCCTTTCTTCACTTCTGTAGTTGTTATAACCATTTTTGTACAGACAGGTAATGTTTGAGAAAATGTTAGAAAAATTAGAGGTTGCAATAGGTGTAGTTTTGTACTTGTAGCACCCCTTGAGGTAGGTGAACTCATACCAATGAAGTGTCATTTTTCTCCTAAGAGCCCTAGCTAATGAATACAGTTGGAAATGCCATGGTTTTCACACATTTCGGTACATTTGAAGGGGCAGAAATGTAAGAAAATGCCTTTTTTTTCATTAGTGTCACTTTCTGGAGGCATTTGTGCACACCAGGCTTTGGGTAACAAGGCAAGTCAACCCTCATTAGATGCGGCAGGGTGTCTTCTTTCCAAAATGGTATGGTTTGTGTACCCTTTCGTCACGTCTGTAGTTGTTATAACCATTTTTGTACAGACAAGTAATGTTTGAGAAAATGTTAGAAAAATTAGAGGTTGTAGTTGGTGTAGTTTTGCACTTGTAGCGCCCCCTAAGGTAGGTGAACTCATACCAATGAGGTGTCATTGTTCTCCTAAGAGCACTAGCTAATTAATACAGTGGAAAATGCCATGGATTTCAGTACATTTGAAGGGGGGAGAAATGTAAGAAAATGACTTTTTTTTCATTAGCGCCACCTTCTGGAGGCATTTGTGCACACCAGGCTTGGGGTAACCAAGCAAGTCACACCTCATTAGATGTAGCAGGTTGTCTACTTTCCAGAAATATATATAGTTTTATATAGTTATTCCACTGTTTTAGGGTAGCTTTACCACAAAAACCCTAGAATGCGTATATTAGTTTATAAAGTTGAAAATGTCATTTTGCGCTACTGGTGATTAGGGCTCTACGCTAGCCATGGACGTAGGTAAAACTATACAAATTTGGTATTTTTTTACTCGGGGGACTCGGGGCTCTTTCAAATAATTGAAACTTTTTCAATCAAGGTAAATGTTTTTGATACATGGTATGTGATTTTAGCAAAATGAGTACATTTTCACTTTTTTTGTCATTATGACATCATAACTTTTTGCACAATGTAAAATTCTCTTCATGTAAGGTACCACGAGAAAGCTCAATTAGTTCTGAAAAAAACAATATATAGTTTTCCATATTTAACTAAAAATCCCCAGAGGAAATCAAGCCTAAACAGAAGGATAGCAAAAATGCTGAAAAAGTGCCTGGCCTGCAGGGTACAGGAAATGGCCCAAGCCTCCGGCACTGAAGGGGTTAACTCACCTATACTCAGTCAGGGAAATCCTAATGACATGACCTGATAGAGACCCTTGAGAATATGATTGGAACCACTAATAAAGAGCATGTTATGATAAAATATAGCACATTGCAGACCTCAGAGGTATCATTCTAGGAGCTGCTAGGAAATTGCAGTATAGTAAACAGTGGTAAAATAAGAGGATTTTAGTCTTACCTGTTAAATCCTTTTCTCTTAGTCCATACAGGTTACTGGTAACTCTGGGAGGTGATCCACCCCTTTAAGTAGGCAGGAACATTTCTCTAAATGTATGCAGGGGGTGGAGCCTCCCCTCCCTCCTCAGCTGCATCCCAGCCAGCTTGCTCCAGTATGATTTGAGACACTAATAACTGACCAGAAATAGGAGAGAAGAAGACTTCTGTGAGCATGCCCTGAAGGACTCCCACATATCATCACAGGAGAGCCAAGCGTGGTCTCTTGACAGGGTGGGAGACCAGTAACCTGAATGGACTAAGAGAAAAGGATTTAACAGGTAAGACTAAAATCCTCTTTTCTCTGTCATCCAATACAGGTTACTGGTAACTCTGGGATGTCCAACCATTGAGGTTCTCAGAGGCGGGAAGAAGGCAAAGACCAGGCACAAGGCCCCCAAAGTCACCAGGACCTCTATGAACCAACCGGTCAGAGATCCCAACAAAACTGAAGTGTCAACGGACACCAAACAGGGGTAAAAACACCCCAGGAACTGTAACACAGCATACTGAACTAGAGCCAACAGGGCTCAACAGTAAGGAAACACTAAGAACCTGAGAAGAAGAAGATCCTAGACAGGTAAGACTGCCTCCAGGACCTTCCTCCTGAAGCTGGCATCAGCCGAAGCCAGCACATCCACACGGTAGTGCTTCGAAAAGGTGTGCACAGAGGACCAAGTGGCCGCCCTGCACAGCTGATCAGCAGATGCTTGATTCTTATAGGCCCAAGAGGCCCCAATGGACCTGGGGGAATGAGCCGTGACCCGAAAGGGGACATGTTTATTCCTCAATTCGTTGGTCCTACGAATAGTGGACTTGATCCATGACGCAATAGTCACTTGGGATACAGGTTGTCCTGCCCTAGGACCCTCAGGAATGACGAACAGAGTGTCTGACTTCCTGATAGATTCAGTGCGATGGACATAAAACTTGAGACAATGCACCACATCCAACAAATGGAGGTCCCTTTCCTTGTCGGAGAAGAGGTTAGGGCAGAAAGAGGGCACCACAATCTCCTGATTGATATGAAACTAGGAGACTACCTTAGGTAAGAACTCCTTAGAGGTGCGAAGCACCGCTTTATCCTTATGAAACACCAGATAAGGTGGTTTATAAGAAAGAGCTTGCAACTCCGCCACTCGGTGAACTGACACAACCGCCAGAAGGAAAGCCATCTTCCACGTCAAGAGATGTTAGAGAACTTCCAAAACCAAGTTAAGGTCCCACTGAGGAGCCGGACTCCGAAAGGCAGAACGCACATGAGCAACGCCTTGGAAGAAAACCTTGAAATCAGGAAGGACAGCAATGCACTCCTGGAAAAAAAAAAAACCGAGAGCGCCGAAGTTTGAACCTAAAAAGAACTCAGACTGAGCCCCTTATCCACACCGTCCTGCAAAAAAACAAGGACAGTGGGAAGATGAAAGTCATGAGACAGATCTCTGTCAGCACACCAAGACACAAATGTCGACCAGACACGGTGATAGATCTTTGAAGAAACAGGCTTACGGGCACTAAGCATAGTAGACACCACAGCAGAAGAAAACCCTTTCTTCTTTAAAATCGAGGATTCAATCTCCAGGCCGTCAAATTGAGCCGATGAACATTTTCCTTCCACAGGTAACCCTGCAGAAGAAGATCTGGATGAGAGGGGAGTGGAAAGGGCTCCGCCACTGATAGGGCCAGAAACTCCGGATACCAGGACTGACGAGGCCAATTCAGAGCGATCAGGATTACTGGACAACATTCCACTTTCAATTTCTGAATCACCCTTATCAACATCAGAAGGGGAGGAAAGATGTAGGCCAGGGAGAATGTCCAGGGAATGGACAATGCGTCGGCAGCCAGAGCCAGAGAGTCTCTCCACCGGGAGCAGAACGTCGGAACCTTCCGGTTGTGCCTGGTTGCCATCAGATCCACTAGGGGTACCCCCATCTCTGAGTTAGGAGTTGAAACCCCTCCGGATGTAGTTCCCACTCTCCGCTGTCGACTGTGTGATGACTGAGGAAGTCTGCCATGATGTTCTCTATGCCTGGAATGTGCACTGCGGAAATGACACGAACATGAATATCTGCCTAGGACAGAATGGCTTTGACCTCTAACCAAGCAGCGAGACTTCTTGTCCCACCCTGTCTGTTGATGTAAGCCATGGCGGTGGCGTTGTCTGATTCCTCTCGGACTGGACAGTCCTCCAGTTGAGACTCCCAATGGCGCAGAGCATGAAATATCGCTCGAAGTTCCAGAACATTGATGGGAAGAAGAGACTCCTGCATGGACCACTTCCCCTGAGCACTGAAGCGACCCAGAACAGCACCTCCGCCCAAGAGGCTGGCATCCATCGTGACCTTGGTCCAGTAGGGAATCCGGAAGGATCTCCCCTTCAGGAGATTGGAAAGGTCCAACCACCACTCCAAGCTCAACTCGACATGAGGAGGAAGAGAGATCGATAGCTTCTGATGATCTGGTCGGTCCCTGCATGTCTGTATTACAAATCTTTGAAGTTCCCTGGTCTGTGCCATGGCAAATGGAACCTCCTCTATGGTGGAGATGAACTTCCCCACCAGAGAAGACAACTTCGGAACCGGGATCTGATCGAGGGATAGGATCATTGAGATTCTTTGAGCAATTTGATGGGCTACCTCCTCCTGTAGAAACACCATGCACTTCTGAGTATCGAACAGCAGACCCAAGAAGACCAGTCGCTGGGACGGGACCATGTCTGACTTGTCCAAGTTCACAATCCAACCGTGATGTGTAAGGACTTGAATGCAGGTCTGGACCTGCTGATGAAGAAGTTCTGCAGACGCAGCCTTCAAAAGCAAGTCGTCCATGTATGGAGTCACTCTGATGCCGTCCCGATGGAGGATGGATATCAAGGCCCCCAGAACCCGTTAGAAAACCTGTGGGGCTGTTGTCAGACCAAATGGAAGAGCTGAAAACTGAAAATGACCTCTGGCGCAGGCAAACCTCAGATACTGCCTGCGCTCTAGATGGATTGGGATGTGTAAATACTCATCCTGAAGGTCCAGAGAAGCAAGGAACTCCCCCAGAGACATGGCAGTGATCACTGTGCACAGAGACCCCTGACGATAGTGAGTCTTCACTACAAAGGAATTGAGATCTTTCAGATCCAAAATAGGGCGGCCTCTGCCGTCCTTCTTGGTCACTATAAAAAGGTTTGAATAGAATCCTGAACCTCTTTCTGAAAGAGGTACTGGCTCCAAGACATCCTTGTCCAGAAGAGCCTGGATAGCGTCTTCGAACAGATGGCTTCTCTCGATGTCCTGAGGAGAACGAGAAAGGTGAAAGCGAAAAGGTGGGAGGGAAAAGAAAGGGATCTTGTATCCCTCTGACACCATCTGTAAAACCCACGGGTTCGGTGAGTCATGCCGAAGCAGTCTTGGAAGTCTTGGGCTTGGATGCGGCCTTGGGCTTCCATTGCTGCTTGGGCTTGGAGGAGAGACGTGGAGCTGATGGAACCGCCTGGTTCGTCGTACGTGTCTCAGTTTGAAAGGAACAAAAGGACCGGTTACGCTTAGCCGGTAACGTTTTCTTAAAGACCAAGGGCAGAAGAGTACTCTTACCCCCTGTGGCCTCGCTAATTAGTTCCTTAAGTTCAGATCCAAACAAGGAAGTACCCTGAAAAGGCAAATCTTAAGCCAAAGCGCACGCCTAGCCACCACAGAAGTAGTGGAGGCCCTTGCTATCATGCGGACGGCATCAAAGGCAGCAGCAGAAACATAGTGTTGAGCGTCAGAAATATTAGCAAGGAGACGCAATTTCTCCGAAGTAGGCACATCCTGACGGACCGCCGTAGTGAGTTGTTCAGTCCAGACGGCAACGGCCCGGTTAACCCATGCCACAGCAAAGGCTAGACGCATAGCAGTGCCAATAGAAGCGAAAATGGAGGGAAACCTCAAGTTTCTTATCAGTCCAATCCTGCAGCGCAGAAGCATCAGACATAGGCAAAGCAGTAGATTTAGACAGTCTAGATATGGGTGCGTCCACCTTAGGGGCATGAACCCATTTAGCCATTTCTGTTTCAGAAAAGGGATAAAGTTTAGCAAACTTTTTAGACACTGACAAGGACTTGTCTGGATTCTTCCGTGCGTCAGAAACCAAACGTTCAAGAGTTGGGTTAGGAGGAAAATAAGTAAGGGGCTTGGCAGGCACCTGAAAAACATCATAGGGAACCTCCTGAACCAAGGGAATGTTGAGCATGGTCAATACAGCTCTGATCAGGCCCTCAGCAGAGGGTTCAGGATCACATTCAAAAGGGTCCCCAACAGACCTAGTAGACTCTATAATGGTACCATCCTCAACATCTGAATCTTGCAACAATTCTTCATCAGAAGAATTTGACACATCAGGCACCCCCTGCGGTCTGGGCAGGGAGGTTCTGATTGTAGAGGGGGTCTGCCATAATTGAAGAGCCCCCTGTACCTGGGAAGGAAAGAGTTAAAGAGTGGACCTAAGGTCCCTAGTTGCAGCCTTAAACTCTTGTACCCAAACTGGCTCAATAGCATGGCTGGATGGCCCTGGGTTGCTGTCAGGACCTTCAGAGCATGCTGGGCATAAGTGACCAGAGAATTCCCCAGGCAGCCCTGAGTGACAGGAAGAGCAATGCATAATGGGGGATACTGATACCCCAGCCTCATTAGTCTTAGGTCTAGCCCCTAGCTCCAGCAGTATAGACATACTCACAATGTCAAAATGACCAACTGTACAATAAATCACCCAATTTAAGTGTGAGAGATTAAAATTTCACCCCAGAAATGCTAAATATAGACTTATTGTCACGGTTTGTTACGACTCTCAGACACAAAGTTAGGTAAAAACACAACTTTATTGAAAAAATAATTAAAATGATCCCTTAGGATTCCAACACGTACATACAACATTTAATAATAGAAATAGCACAGATTATATAGGCTTTACCCGTCTTGCCAATATACCGGGCAAGACAGCCTGCAAATATAGGGACAGTAGGCTCTACCGACCTTGCTAATACCGGGTAAGGCAACCTTCTGATGGAATAATATACCAGGTTCTACCGGCCTTACCAATATACCGGGCAAGGCAGCCCAAGGAACTATACATAGGCTCTAACGGCCTTGCCAATACCGGGTAAGGCAACCTTCTGATGGAATAATGTGCCAGGTTCTACCGGCCTTACCAATATACCGGGCAAGGCAGCCCAAGGAACTATACATATAGGCACACCAACCAAGAGTATGACCTAAGGTATTATTGGAGCAAACCAGCGTCCGCACGCTGGGACCAACAACTGATTGTATAGCCGCAAGGCTTCTGGAGCAAACCAGCGGGGACCAACAACTGATAGTATAGCTGCAAGGCTTCTGGAGCAAACCAGCGTCCGCACGCTGGGACCAACAACAGATTTGTATAGCCGCTAGGCTTGGAGGATAACCCAACGTCCGCACACTGGGACTAACAACAGATTGTATAGCCGCAAGGCTTCTGGAGCAAACCAGCGTCCGCACGCTGGGACCAACAAGTGGTTTGTATAGCCGCAAGGCTTGGAGCAAACCAGTGTCCGCACACTGGGACCAACAAGTGGTTTGTATAGCCGCAAGGCTTGGAGCAAACCAGTGTCCGCACGCTGAGACCAACAAGTGATTTCTATAGCCGCAAGGCTTCAAGCAAACCAGCGTCCACACGCTGGAACCAACAAGGGATTTGTATAGCCGCAAGGCTTGGAGCAAACCAGCGTCCGCATGCTGGGACCAACAAGTGATTTGTATAGCCGCAAGGCTTGGAGCAAACCGGCGTCCACACGCTAGAACCAATAAGTGATTTGTATAGCAGCAAGGCTTCGAGCAAACCAGCGTCCGCACGCTGGAACCAACAAGGGATTTGTATAGCCGCAAGGCTTGGAGCAAACCAGCGTCCGCATGCTGGGACCAACAAGTGATTTGTATAGCCGCAAGGCTTCGAGCAAACCAGCGTCCGCACTCTGGGACCCACAATTGATTGTATAGCCACAAGGCTGGAGGATAACCCAACATCCGCACGCTGGGACTGCAAATGTCGCCAAGGCGACCAAACTAACAAGTCGTCAGGAACACAGCAGACAGGACAGGAGATGGCAGGAACCAGCAGGGCGATCAACCGGTCAGGAAGCGGCAGCAAAAACGATCAGCAGGAAACAGCAACCTCAAGGAACTAGGCCGGAACCAACACGGGAACAGCACTGCAGACAGGAGACTCAGGAACAAGATGCAATCTGGAACTCAGGAACACAGCAACAGGCCCAAACGACTACTGGAACAAGGTGAAAGCAAACGTGGTCAGAGACACCACGAAAGGGCAGCCAAGGGGTGCCCAAACCAGGTTTAAATAGGCAGTATGAGGTGGGTTAAAGGCAGACAGCCAATAGGAGCCCCCTAACGGTGACAGGCAAGGAAATGCATCAATCACGGGCACCGTGATAGTACCCCCCTTTCAAAGACCCCCTCTCCTAGAATAGGGTCTAGGCTTCTGCGGGTATTTAGCATGAAAGGTTCTAGATAACCTAGGTGCATGAAGGTCCTTACTGTCCACCCATGATCGATCTTCAGGACCGTATCCTTTCCAATGCACCAGGTATTGTATCCTTCCTCTAAGCCTTCGAGAATCAATAATACTCTGTACCTCATACTCTTCCTGACCGTCAACCTTGACAGGTCCTGGCACCACAGGTGTGGCAGTATAACGGTTGCATATGAGAGGCTTAAGCAGAGACACATGGAACACATTATGAATACGCATGGATGCAGGTATGTCTAGTGCATCGGAAACAGGGTTAATTTTGCGAATAACTCTGTATGGGCCAATAAACCGTGGAGCCAACTTATTGGACGGAACCTGTAGCTTAAGATTCCTAGAGGAAAGCCACACTCTATCCCCAACCTGAAAGGAGACCGCTGGAAGCCTTCTGCGATTAGCATAGCGTTGATGACGCTGGAATGACTGACCAAGTGCCCTCTGAACTTGTGCCCATGTGGAACGGAGTTGCTCAATATGCTCATCCAGAGCTGGAATCTGTTGTGTCTGGAAGGAATCTGGGAGCAGACAGGGCTGAAACCCATAATTGATCAAAAACGGAGAGCTCCCATATGAGGAACTAACCGCACAGTTCCTGGCGAACTTCGCCCAAGGCAACAAGTCGGCCCAATTATCATGATGGTCAGCAATGAAACAACGCAGAAGTTGTTCCAAACCCTGATTGGCTCGTTCAGCGGCTCCATTGGTCTGGGGATGGTAGGCAGAGGAAAAGGACAATTGTATGCCCATTTGTTCACAAAATGCCCTCCAAAACCTAGACACAAACTGGCTTCCCCTGTCGGACACCAGTACCCTGGGTACTCAATGCAACCGAAATACTTCTCTGGCAAACACAATTGCCAATTCCTTAGCTGAGGGAAGGCCACGAAGGGGCACAAAATGAGCCATTTTAGAAAATCTGTCCACCACCATCAGTATGAAGGAATACCCTCTAGACATTGGCAACTCTCCCATAAAATCAATGGAAACATGCGACCAAGGGCATTCGCCATTAGGCACGGGTTGAAACAAGCCCACCAGAAGGTGTCTAGGGGTCTTAGCACGAGCACAGGTGGCACAGCCATTAGTAAAATCGGCACAATCGTTTCTCATAGAAGTCCACCAAAATAACTGAGAAAGGGACCATAACAATTGGTCTCTACCAATATGTCCCGCAGCCTTAGAGGAATGGTACGTTTCGAGTAATCGAGTACGAAATGGTTCTGCAACATAACATTTACCCACCGGGGTTTCATGCGGAGCAGACGCCTGAGAAGCCAAGATCTCCTCCCCTAGAGGGGAAGTGATACTAGTACGTATAGTAGCCAGTATTCGATCTGTTTGAATGATAGGTGCTGGTGCTTCCACTCTGTCATTCTCAACCTCAAATTGTCTTGACAGTGCATCCGCCCTAACATTCTTAGATCCCGGTAAATATGATACAATAAAATTAAATCGAGATAGAAATAGTGCCCATCTGGCCTGACGAGAGGACAGTCTCTTGGCCTCCGAGAGATAGGTCAGGTTTTTATGATCCGTTAGAATTAGGACAGGATTTTTTGTACCTTCAAGTAAATTACACCATTCCTTAAGAGCGAGGATAATGGCCAATAATTCTCTGTCCCCTATCTCATAGTGGCTTTGCGCCTCGGTCAACTTTTTCGAAAAGAACCCACAGGGTCTGAGTGTTCCACCTTTATTGTGTCGTTGAGAAAGTACTGCCCCAACCCCAATATCTGAGGCATCAACCTCTAACGTAAATGGAAGTAAAGGATTGGGGTGGGATAACACAGGAGCCGCAGCAAAAGCCAACTTCAGTTTCTCAAAGGCCTGCTCAGCAGTTACTGGCCAACAAGATGGATTAGCGCCCTTATGCGTAAGGTCAGACAAAGGTTTGACAATGGAAGAAAAGTTCTTAATAAACTTCCTATAATAATTAGCGAAGCCCAAGAATCGCTGTATCGCTTTAAGACTCTTAGGTCGTGGCCATTGTAGGACTGCTGTCAACTTTTCTTTGTCCATAGCAATGCCGTCCATGCCAATTACGAACCCCAAAAATGGCACACTGGTTCTGTGAAACTCACATTTCTCCAATTTACAGTACAATTTATTTTCTCGTAGCCGCAACAACACTGTAGACACATCCTTGATGTGTTGTGACATATTTTGGGAATGAATCAATATATCGTCAAGGTACACCACGACACATGACTGTAACATATCTCTGAGGACATCATTTATCAACTCCTGAAAAACTGCGGGTACATTGCACAACCCAAATGGCATGACTAGAAATTCATAGTGCCCGGATCTAGTATTAAAGGCAGTCTTCCACTCATCACCTGCTTGAATGCGAACCAAATTATATGCCGCCCGTAGGTCCAATTTGGTAAAGATCGAGGACCACTTAAGTCTGTCAAAAAGCTCGGTGATGAGTGGTATTGGATATGCATTCTTAGCCATCAGTTTATTTAAGCCACGATAGTCAATGCATGGTCTTAATTCTCCATTTTTCTTTTTTACAAAAAAGAACCCAGCCCCCGCCGGGGAGGTAGATTTCCTTATGATCCCTCTAGCAAGGGCATCAGAAGTATAATCCTCCATAGCCTTATTTTCCTCACAAGACAATGGATATGTGCGTCCCCTTGGAGGTATTACTCCTGGAGGCAATTCAATGCCACAGTCACAGGATCTGTGCTGAGGTAAAGAGCCAGCTTCTCCTTTGCTAAAAACATCGCCAAATGACTGGTATACATCTGGTATAGCAGAGGAGGTGCACAAGACCTTAACTGGCTGGGTGACGCACTTATCCATACAAAACAGAGACCAAGCAGCAATTTCACATTTTTCCCAATCAATTTGTGGATTATGTAACTGTAACCAAGGAAATCCCAATATTACAGCATGATGAGGAGAATTAATAAGTTGGAACTGCTTCTCTTCTCTGTGAAGAGCCCCAATAGTCATGGATAATGGCATAGTTTCGAATGTAACATGAGCAGGTTCTAAAGGTCTGCCATCGATAGCTTCAATAGCCAGGGGGTTTTCTCTTTCAATGCGCGGAATTCCGTGCAATTCAGGAAAAGGTGTTATCCAGAAAATACCCTGCTGCCCCAGAATCAACCAGAGCCAAAACCTCCACTGAGCGTTGTGCCCAGGACAATACCACCTGTATGGTGGGTTTCATTGTGCCCAACACCGGGGACGATTGTACACCACCTAGGGCCTGTCCCCCAAGATACCCTAGGTGTGTTCGTTTCCCGGACGTACTGGACAAGATCTTAGCAAATGCCCATTCTTACCGCAGCATAGGCATAATCCTTGTTTCCTGCGATACATTTTCTCCTCTTTAGTTAACCTAGTGAAACCCACTTGCATAGGTTCACCTGATTCCCGTATGGGTTCACTAGGTTTAGATGCCACGGGAGGGCTGGGTGGGCAAAATGTACTCATAGACCCACTATTCTTTGACCGGAACCTGCGATCTCTAGCGATTGATCTCTCACGTATTCTGGAATCAATCAATATAACGTATTCAATATAGTAATCAAGATCAGTGGGCAACTCTTTTGCAGCGATCTCGTCTTTAATCTGGTCATTCAGACCCTGAGCAAAAGCTGCCAACAATGCCTCGTTGTTCCAGCCCACCTCAGCCGCCAATGTGCGAAATTCAATGGCATAGTCGCCCATCGTACGCCTGCCCTGTTGTATCTCTATAAGGCGTTTGGCAGCAGAGGTAGTTCTACCAGGAGGCTCAAACACTCTCCTAAATGATTGCACAAATTCACTAAAACTCTTAGTGCAAGGTTTAGAGTTTTCCCACAAGGGGTTAGCCCAGGCCAATGCTCTGCCAGTCAGCAGGGATATCATAAACCCAATTTTACTGCGATCATTAGAAAACATGTGTGCCGTCAATTCCATAAATATTTCAAGCTGATTGACAAACCCTCTACACAGATTAGGGTCACCATCATATCTGACTGGCAAGGGTGCAGAAGCTGTTAACCCCTTAACTGCAACCCCTAATTGCCTAGTCTCATTCTCCGGTGTTTGACTGGGCGGGACCACCGGACTAGCACCAGACTTGTCAGCAAGTACAGAGCGTTCAAGGATAGTTTGAATTGCGATTGCCAACTGATCCAAGCGTTGCTCATGCATATCCATCCTCCAGTGGATATTCTGTGTATTACCATCACTCATGTTGTCTGAGGTCATGGCCCTTTCGTACTGTCACGGTTTGTTACGACTCTCAGACACAAAGTTAGGTAAAAACACAACTTTATTGAAAAAATAATTAAAATGATCCCTTAGGATTCCAACATGTATATACAACATTTAATAATAGAAATAGCTCAGATAATATAGGCTTTACTGGTCTTGCCAGTATATACCGGGCAAGACAGCCTGAGAATATAGGGACAGTAGGCTCTACCGACCTTGCCAATACCGGGTAAGGCAACCTTCTGATGGAATAATATACCAGGTTCTACCGGCCTTACCAATATACTGGGCAAGGCAGCCCAAGGAACTATACACAGGCTCTACCGGCCTTGCCAATACCGGGTAAGGCAACCTTCTGATGGAATAATGTACCAGGTTCTACCGGCCTTACCAATATACCGGGCAAGGCAGCCCAAGGAACTATACATAGGCTCTACCGGCCTTGCCAATACCGGGTAAGGCAACCCTCTGATGGAATAATGTACCAGGTTCTACCAGCTTTACCAATATACCGGGCAAGGCAGCCCAAGGAACTATACATATAGGCACACCAACCAAGAGTATGACCTAAGGTATTATTGGAGCAAACCAGCGTCCGCACGCTGGGACCAACAACTGATTGTATAGCTGCAAGGCTTCTGGAGCAAACCAGCATCCGCACGCTGGGACCAACAACTGATAGTATAGCCACAAGGCTTCTGGAGCAAACCAGCGTCCACACGCTGGGACCAACAACAGATTTGTATAGCCGCTAGGCTTGGAGGATAACCCAACATCCGCACGCTGGGATTAACAACAGATTGTATAGCCGCAAGGCTTCTGGAGCAAACCAGCGTCCGCACGCTGGGACCAACAAGTGGTTTGTATAGCCGCAAGGCTTGGAGCAAACCAGCGTCTGCACGCTGGGACCAACAAGTGATTTATATAGCCGCAAGGCTTGGAGCAAACCAGCGTCCGCACTCTGGGACCAACAAGTGATTTGTATAGCCGCAAGGCTTTGAGCAAACCAGCGTCTGCATGCTGGAACCAACAAGGGATTTGTATAGCCGCAAGGCTTGGAGCAAACCAGCGTCCGCATGCTGGGACCAACAAGTGATTTGTATAGCCGCAAGGCTTGGAGCAAACCAGCGTCCGCACGCTGGGACCAACAAGTGATTTGTACAGCCGCAAGGCTTGGAACAAACCAGCGTCCGCACGCTGGAACCAACAAGGGATTTGTATAGCCGCAAGGCTTGGAGAAAACCAGCGTCCGCAAGGCTTGGAGAAAACCAGCGTCCGCAAGCTGGGACCAACAAGTGATTTGTATAGCCGCAAGGCTTGGAGAAAACCAGCGTCCGAAAGCTGGGACCAACAAGTGATTTGTATAGCCGCAAGGCTTCGAGCAAACGAGCGTCCGCACGCTGGGACCCACAACTGATTGTATAGCCGCAAGGCTGGAGGATAACCCAACGTCCACATGCTGGGACTGCAAATGTCGCCAAGGCGACCAAGCTAACATGTCGTCGGGAACAAAGCAGACAGGACAGGAGATGGCAGGAACCAGCAGGGCGATCAACCGGTCAGGAAGTGGCAGCGAAAACGATCAGCAGGAAACAGCAACCTCAAAGAATTAGGCCGGAACCAACACGGGAACAGCACTGCAGACAGGAGACTCAGGAACAAGATGCAATCTGGAACTCAGGAACACAGCAACAGGCCCAAACGACTACTGGAACAAGGTGAAAGCAAACATGGTCAGAGACACCACGAAAGGGCAGTCAAGGGGTGCCCAAACCAGGTTTAAATAGGCAGTATGAGGCGGGTTAAAGGCAGACAACTAATAGGAGCCCCCTAATGGTGACAGGCAAGGAAATGCATCAATCACAGGTACCGTGATACTTATCTGGCAGGCGAAGGGTTAATCTGCGGAGGAGAGAAGGTGAGTCCAAGCCCTGCATAGGATACTCGCTGAGAAAAGCTTACAACATGGCTGCCGCGACAGGAGCCAATCAGAAAAGAATTAAACGAGCGCTCATGGGTAATGTAGTTTTTCCCAAAAAGTACCCCAAAGCAGTGCCCGAAGCCCCCCAACACACTTGAACTATAAACCGGATGATAGAGCAAGGGTAGACAATTTAAATGAGCCCACTCTGAAGTTGCTATGTGAAGTGGTTCCAGAGATACATCCCAAACAGTGTAGACCCATAGAGAGTAAATGGAGCAATGGCGTCTATGCCCTAAATTTTATAAATGTTAAACTAGAAGGTTAAAACATACAGTGAACATATGTGCACAATAAGAAAACACTAGCCCAGTAAGGAAAGTGTCATAAAACCCCATTAAAAGTGTCAAATCAGCAGACAAAGAGACAAATACCCAACAGACATACACATATATACATATATATATATATATATATATATATATATATATATATATATATATATATGTATATATACCCAATGAGTGCAGGAGTGCGCAATGAGAACTCCCAAATACATGCCCAGCGAAGGGGCACTGTGGGACAAGTGGACCTGCAGCACTCAAAGGGTAGCTCACCTCTCCTGCAGATCTTCTGTCTTCAGGTTACCATGTAGTGAGAATTACCTCAGTGGGTAATCCATGGGGAAGCATTTGTAACCAAGATTTTCCCCCTTCAGGGCTTAAGGTCCACCAAAAAGCACCTGGACACTGAGTTAGCCGCTTTGAAAGGGCATTTGTCAGTCATGGTAACCCGCCTAATGGTGGTATTCCATATCTGACAGAAAAATAAAAAAAGAAACTAAAACTAACAAGAGATGTTCTCCACCTGGTGTGTTCACACCCAGGAACAAATCATTCTGGATCTAGCTGGCTGGGATGCAGCTGAGGAGGGAGGGGAGGCTCCACCCCCTGCATACATTTAGAGAAATGTTCCTGCCTACATAAAGGGGCGGATTGGCTCCCAGAGTTACCAGTAACCTGTATTGGACGACAGAGAAATAAGAATATATGTACAGCTGCATCCTAGTTATGAACTCGGGGCAGGATTTACCAATAGGTAGACTAAGCACTTGCCCAGGGCGCCAGATTTTTAGGGATGCCTAGCAGTGACCTGCTACTCCCATTGGCTGCCCGCAAAAGGGTCTGAAGCACTGAGTGTTTCAGTGGGCGTCCCTGAATGGAGACGTCTAGTACCAGTTTCATATATGTCCCTGCTTTGGTTAGGTATGTTAGGTTCCCTTTTTAGCTTTCATTTTCTACAACCTGGGTTGAGCAGAGAGAGTTTCCTTGTGCTTTCAAAACTGAAACATTGTAGTACAGGAAACACATTAGCAGCATGAACATATGATTCCATTGACTTACGCTGCTGTACTCAATCATTGTTTCACCTCTCCCCTGGCCTCCGGTGTGTGGAGCTCCTTGTCCAAATGCTTCATTGCTGAGTCCTAGCCTGCCCTTACCACTAGCAGCTGCATACAGCAGGCCTCATGGCTCCAGCATCCATTCTGGTGTCAGTGTGTTAAACACCATATCTGACACACACAGGGTTAATCCATAAGCTGTAAAAAGCACATCCATACCCAGTGTAGAGAAATAATTATTTGATTTCCTGGGTGGTGCCCAAACCTTTAAAACCCAAAGGGTTAGAATGAATCAACCCCCTGAGTGCCAGAGTGGTGTCTAAAGCATTGTGTTTGACACCAATACGATGCTCAACAGGTTAACCCACTTTTTACTTCAGTGGGTGGTTGGGCACCCTCTCAGCACTAAGAGTTATTACTATTCATTGGTGATGTTCTGCAGTTCTCCACTTGGCTCTCCAGCAGTTCTTGGGGGGTGGCTCATGTGTGGTTATTGCCCAGTGTCCGAGAATATGATGCATGTTCTCTCTCACGTCTCTCTCACTTAACCTTTTGAGTGCCAGAGGGGTGTGCAACGTATCCCTCTTTCACTCAAAGGGTTAATTAATCTGTCAGTCCCCCCCTGCAATACATGTATCTTCCACCACATCCCTCTTCTCCCTAAGAAGGTCAGGAATCTTCCTACATTTCTCCTATCCACCATGATTTGTCTTCCAGTTTTCATGTAATCCTTTGGAAAGCAGATGAGTTGCCAACACCATCTGGCCCTGAATGGGTTAATCAGTGATAGGCCCAGTCTTTTTGATGTGCATGCAACTTTAACTTTAGCCTAACATTGTTGCCTTTAGTTTAATCTGAACATTCCACAAACGGTTATACCATACTTGCCAACAGTTTAACAAATTTCAAGGGACACTCATGATGCAGAATGTCCTCCTCCCTCTATCTCTAGTCCCTATCTCTTTCCCCAAGGCCCACTTTGTTTCTCTACCGCAGCCATCACCCTCAGCGGCCTCTTCATTCCCTTCCACTTAATTTCTGTATCTTGCCCCAGGCTCTCTTTGTTTCTCCTTAATCCTTCGTGTCTCTCCCTCACCCGTTCTCTTTCCTCCAGTCCCTTTTTCTGTCTCCTTCAGACACCCTCTTTAACACTTTACCTATACTGCCTTTCTGTTTTGCTCCCCAGCATCCCCATCTCTCTCTCTCTCTCTCTCTCTCTCTCTCCCTCCTGTATTTCTCAGAATTTCTCTCGGCCCCAGCAGCCACCTGTCAATCTTAGTCCCATTTTGGGTTCATGCTTGGCTTGAGGTGGTGAGTAAGGAAGCTGTGCATACTTGCTGAAGAATATTGTTTAGGTGAAGGCTGGTGTCAAATACCACACCGCTCTTCTTTTCTCACTACATCTGAAAAAGTACCCACTTTTTTTTATCTCGAAACAGGGGAATCAAATATTTATTTAAGATCTAATTATCTCGTAGAGTTGGTTACCCCATCCAAGCTTGTACTTGGATATCTTGATCTTAGTTCTCCCATGGAGCAAAGGTTGGAGCACATGCTGTGAAAGCAAAGTACTTTACTTACGCGTTATATATAATGATAAAAAAGGTCTGTCTTGTTCTCTAATACACTTAACTATATATTCCAGTCTTTGTCTCATTATAACAAGAGTTTTAGAAAATTATACACAATGAGCCTTTTTTGGTGATATCAGAACTTTTTTACTATTAATGAGTTTTAAATACAATGAGTTCAGTGGACTTGTAGTCATTGCATTGTTTTTAATAAAAATCTTCTTTAATACCACAAAAAAGGAGAGCCATTAATAAAGGTTAACTTTTCTAATGAACTCCTTAACCCCTTAAGGACCAGCGGTCCCAGGATGTGTGGTCCTTTAAGGACCAGATAGGGAAGTTCGACGTGCCACCCCACGTGACTGATCCTGCAGGAGCACAGTGAGTAAAAGTACGTGACATACCAGGACCGTCACCGGAAGCGAAGGAGTTAAAAGTTGAGTTGTGATAGTCTCCAAATCTTTTAAATGTCACTTATGGTTTCTGTATGTGTGCTCTGGATATACCCTGTCCTTATTGATATATAATGGTAACCCAGGTAGCTGGGGAGCCATGGGCCGTCGTTACCGGATTCCCTGCTCTCGAAGGCGGCTAGGCTCCATCGAACACCCCGGTTGGAGGGAAACTCTTCGTGGTCCTCTCGAACCCGTCAAACGCAGGAACAGGTTCGGACACCGAATTCCCACCGAGTACCGAAGACCTGAGATCCAGGAGGATCGAGGATTGAAGTTCAAGGTGGGGATTCGCAGGAACGTGAATAGCTCAGAAGCGTCTCTGAGGATGGGGATCAGAGCGGATCCTTTAGACCATCCGAACAAGAACGACACAGGAGACTTCTTGCTGCCAAACGAACACACTTTATTGAACACATGTTTTTATACACTTCAGCATAAGGTCACAATGGGACAGGAGGGGCTAGGCATTCTAATAGGGACTTGGGCTAGGGACCAATCAAACACAGTAGACAGGTGACACTGGTGACAAAAGGGCCAATGGCAGATGGAACAAAAGGGCCAATGGCAAACGGCCTAATCAGCATATTGCTCAACATCTGCAGTACAAACAGGGGTAATTAGGTTAGACAAAGGGTTGATGAGAGGGAATACACATTTAGAGGACTAGGCCAGGGGTTGAAGCACGTACACACTAGTCTGAATATGCAGCTTCAACCCTGGCGAATCAGTGTGCGCAGTGAGTTGTACATCGGCCAATTCGGTGTCGACTCACTGCCTTCGGTTTTCCTCGTTCGAGGTAACATTGATGCCTTGAACAAAGGAACCAGGGAACCACCGGCTTCGGTTTTTGTGTATCCCCCTCGCACATATAACATATGAAACTATTCGATAGTCCGTAGCCCTACATCCTGTAACAAGGGGACATGAATGACCAGTCCATACATGAGTTCTCAGTAACGGCCTATGGCCCGTTACATCACTCCCCTTTTTCGGTGTCCCTCCCAAGGAAGAAAACATAGACAACTCAACAGAACATAATATTTCACTGTGGTATCCCCTACTGGTCCTCCTGTGGTCCGTTAACACAGTGAACTCCCTTCCAAACAAATAGGGTTGCAGCTTCTTGAGCGCCCATACCATGGTCAGGCATTCTTTTTCCACAGCTGCGTAGGCCGCCTCCCTGGGTAACAGTTTTCTGCTCAGGTACACAACTGGGTGCTCCTCCACGGCGGCATTAACTTGGCTAAGGACTGCTCCTAGTCCGCAATCGGAGGCGTCTGTGTGGACCAAAAAAGATTTGTTAAGATCAGGGGCGGCTAACACAGGGTCCTTCCCCAGCGCCTCCTTGAGGGCTTGAAACTCCTGTTCACAGGCCACAGACCACTCCACATTGCGGGGTAAGTTTTTCTTAGTCAAGTCAGTCAGGGGTTTGGCCAAGGTGCTATATTGGGGAACAAATTTCCTATAATACCCTGCAGTACCCAGGAATGCCATGACCTGTTTCTTGGTTCGGGGGGTGGGCCAGTCTAGAATAGCGGCAATTTTGGCAGGTTCAGATCGCTTTTGTCCCCCCCACACCCGATTGCCTAAATATTGCACTTCTCCCATCCCTATCTGGAACTTCTCTGGTTTGAGAGAGGCCTGCCTACCTGATCCTGCCCAAGATGGCCTCCAGGTGGAGAAAGTGCTCTTCCCAGGTGTCGCTGAAGATATCGATGTCATCCAAGTAAGCCCAAGCAAACTCCTGCGCTCCTGCTAGCAGATTATCCACTAACCACTGAAAGGTAGCCGGCGCATTCTTCTTCCCAAAAGGCATCACCTTAAACTGGTAGAGGCCATAAGGGGTGATGAGTGCTGATTTGGCCACCGCATCAGGGTCAAGCGGTATCTGCCAGTACCCTCTACTGAGATTGAGGGTCGAGACAACGCTAGCCCCAGCAAGCCTGTCCAGCAGCTCATCCACCCCTGGCATGGGATAGGCATCCGTGACCATCCGGTTGTTGAGCCTCCGGTAGTCTACACAGAACCGGGTGGATCCATCTTTTTTGGGCACCAAGACTACTAGAGAAGCCCAAGGGCTAGCGGACGGTTCAATGACCCCCAATTCCAGCATTTCCTGTATCTCCTGCCACATTCCCTTCCTCACTTCCTCAGGGACTCTATATGCGGGTTGGCGTAAGGCCTCTGTCCCTGTGGTAAGGACCTGATGCTGGGCTAGGGGGGTGAGACCTGGTTTAGCAGAAAATAGGTGGGGCCACTTCTGAATCATGTCCCTAACCTGCTGCTGGGTCGCATCTAACTGTGGTCCTAGGGGCAGGGTGTGTTCGCTGTCTGTGGGCCTGGTGTTGGCCAGGAGATCAGGAATGTCCTGATCATCCGGGTCGCTACTTTCCAGGGTGCAAATGGCCATTACTGATTCGCCCCTGTCATGGTATGCCTTGATGGCGTTCACATGGCAGGTCCTATGACTCTGTCGCTTAGCTCCCTTGGCGATGACATATGTAGTCTCCCCATGCCTGTCAACTACCTGATAGGGACCCTCCCAGGCTGTCTGCAGCTTGTTTTGCCGGACGGGACGGAGCGCAACCACCTGCTGTCCTATCTGGAACTCCCTGTGCCTAGTATGCTTGTCATAGCCCTGTTTCTGTTTCTTCTGGGCGCGCTGAAGGTGCTGGTGAGCTAACCCCATAAGGGTGGCTAGCTTTTCCCGGAGTTCAACTACATAAGTGACTTCTGGGGTTTCCTTGGAGTCACGCTTGCCCTCCCAATATTCCCGGGGGATATTCAGGGGTCCCCGGACCCTCCTCCCGAACAACAGCTCAAAGGGGGAGAATCCGGTGGACTCCTGAGGCACCTCCCGGTAGGCGAATAACAGGTGGGGCAGATAACACTCCCAGTCCTTTTCTGACTTCGTGAAAGCCCTCAGCATTTGCTTCAGGGTGCCGTTAAACCTTTCGCATTGGCCATTAGTCTGTGGACAGGTGGTAGTGTGGATGGGTTTCACCCCGCAGAGGTTCCACACTTGGTGTAAAACCTCGGAGGTGAACTGGGTGCCCTGATCTGATAAGACCTCAGCAGGAAATCAAACCCCGGAGAATACTTTAATGAGGGCATTGGCAACACTTTCCGCCGTGATGGCGGAGAGTGCTACCGCCTCGGGATAGCGCGGCGAAGTCCACAATGGTAAGAATAAACTTCTTACCAGTGCGACTGGGCCTAGCAAGGGGTCCTATGATGTCTATCCCTACCCGCTGAAATGGTTCCCCTATAAGGGGTAGAGGTTGCAGGGGAGCTGGGGGATGGTCTCCCCTTTGCCCAACCCTCTGACAGGCCCAACCCTCTGACAGGTCCAGCAAAAGCGTTGCACATCCCTTGACAAGTTAGGCCAAAAGAAGGCCCTGGTTATCCGCTGCTCAGTGCGTCGGATTCCCAAGTGTCCTGCCAATGGCACTTCATGCGCTAGGGACAGGAGGGCATCTCTATGCTGTAGAGGCACTAAAAGCTGAGTATGGGTAACCTGGGTGTCTCTCTGACAGCGTGTCTGAGTGCTTCTATATAACAGCCCATCTTCCCAGCGAAAGCACTCCCCCCCCGTTCCTACTTCCCCTGTCTCGGTCCTACTCCTATACCCCGCCAGGGTGGTATCCTCTAACAGGATCTTACGAAACTCTAGGGGAGGTAACCAAGCTATAGGAAGCTCTGAGGGGCTGATAGGGTCAGGGATTGGTGGGCTTACCCTCTGGAGCTGAGCGGCAGCTCTGGGGATGGCGTGGCAGTCCTCAACAGTATCTGGGGAGCCGAAGCGACTCTGCAGATTCCCCAAGTTGTTTCCCAGAAGAATGTCAGCATGCAAATCTGGCATAACCCCCACAAGGCGCTCCTCAGGCCCCGCCCCCCAATTCAGCTGAACCTTGGCCATGGGTAACTGGTACACTGTCACGGTTTGTTAAGACTCTCAGACGTAAGGTTTAGGTAAAAACATAACTTTATTGAAAAGTTAAAGGCAATCCCATAGGGTTTTCATACACATACAAACAATACATAGAAGATAATGACAATAGCAAATAGGTTCTACAGGCCTTGCAATATACCGGGCAAAGCATCCCAGGTGAGTCTGGAACAAGAGGCTCTACCGGCCCTGCCAATATACCGGGCTGGGCAGCCTAACGGGATACCAGTGTAGTAGGGTCTACCGGCCTTGCCAATACCGGGTAAGGCAACCTTAAGATGGAATAGTAAGCGGTTCTACCGGCCTTACCAATATACCGGGCAAGGCAGCCTGACGGAATACCAATGAGTAGGTTCTACCGGCCTTGCCAATACCGGGTAAGGCAACCGTAAGGTGGCAACATAAAAGGTTCTACCGGCCTTACCAATATACCGGGCAAGGCAGCCTGACGGAATACCAATGAGTAGGCTCTACCGGCCTTGCCAATACCGGGTAAGGCAACCTTAAGGTGGCAAAGTGAAAGGTTCTACCGGCCTTACCAATATACCGGGCAAGGCAGCCCAAGGGAAGGTGACAACCACAGTGACCTAATGACTGTCAGATGGTAATGACAGTAAGATGGAATATAGAGGTTACCAGGTCAAGTGGTTTCACTGTAATCAGAAACTCTCGTGCCCATATACTGTAGGAAATCAATGCTGTTAGGACTGGACAGCGCACTCGGAACCATCAAGTACCAGACTGCAAGTCAGGGAGTAAACCAGCGCCCTACGTTAGGAACATACAGGCAGAATGAGAGCCGCAAGGCTTAGTGGAGCAAACCAGCGTCTGCACACTGGGACCAACAGACTGTAATGTGAGCCGCAAGGCTAATGGAGCGAACCAGTGTCGGCATGCTGGGACCAACAGACTGTAATGTGAGCCGCAAGGCTAATGGAGCAAACCAGCGTCCGCACGCTGGGACCAACAGACTGTAATGTGAGCCGCAAGGCTAATGGAGCAAACCAGCGTCTGCACGCTGGAACCAACAGGCTGAATGTGAGCCACAAGGCTTAGTGAAGCAAACCAGCGTCCGCATGCTGGGACCAACAGGATGAAAGTTAACCACAAGGCTTAGTGGAGCAACCAGCGTACGCACGCTGGGACCAACAGGCTGAATGTGAGCTGCAATGCTAATGGAGTAAACCAGCGTCCGCACGCTGGGACCAACAGGCTGAATGTGAGCAGCAATGCTTAGTGAAGCAAACCAGCGTCCGCACGCTGGGAACCAACTGGAGGAAATGTCGCCGAAGCGAATGAAGAACAATGTCGCCACAGATGCAGGAACTGGAAGCAGGAAACAACAGGAACCAGCAGAGAAGATGAACCGGATCAAGCGCGGCGAAGTAGACTGACAGCAGGAACATCAGCTACTGATGAGAACAACCGGAACTGGACTGGAACTGACAAAGCAGGCAGGAACTCAGGAACAGGTCGACTCAGGACACGCAGAAAGGTTGTACCAGGGTGATAGTGGCTCCTGAGTCCCGCATCCCTGTGGCTGGCATGCCGTTAATAAGTACCGGCTGTAGGTGCTGCCGGCGATTGTCCGTGCTATCTCCTTGTGCCATGGCAACCTCCTGGTATGTACCCCATTCACAATAATCCTTAGGGGAACAAGGAACTTCCAGGGGAACTGGCCATTCTGGGGCCATAGCCTACCCAGTGGGGCTCCATGCTTCTGCCCTGGAAACGCACAGTGTAGGTTTAGGGGTTGGCCGGGAAAAGGGGTTGGCTAGAGCTGCTCGCACAGGGGCCTGATACCTGGCGGGGGGCCCGCTTTGGTCCTGGGGCTTGCCAGAGTCCCCCCGATTGACTGGGTAGTTGTACTGCAGATGCCTCCGCTGATTGCAATTGTAGCACTGGGGACCGGACTGAGGGGCTTTTCTGGGTGGGGAAGGTGCCCTGGCAGGCTGTGAGGGGTAGAAACTTTGAGGCACCCGGTTACCCCCTCCCCCTAGAGGTCTCTGGGCCCTGGACCCCATCTTCCTGGTGTCCTCATACTGGTCCGCTAACTGGGCTGCTTGATCCACAGTGCTGGGTTCACGGTCCCGAACCCAATCTCTGACTGGTTCTACTACATTCAAAAAGAAATGTTCCAACAAAACCAGCTGAAGAAAGGCTTCCAGAGTCTGCACCCCACAGCCCTGCATCCAGTTGCGGGCCTCCGTTTCGAACCCCTGAGCCCATTCCACGTACGAATCTTGGGGTTTCTTTTGCAATTCCCTAAACTGCCGACGATACGTGTCTGGGGTAATCGCATAATGAGCCACCAGTCGAGGTTTTACTTTGTCATAGTCCAGGATGTCCTGGTCAGATACTGCTCGATATGCATCCATAGCTCGACCGGTAAGTTTCCCTGCTAAAATGGCAGTCCAATGGGACTGTTCGACCTGAAGCAGCCGACACATTCGCTCAAAGTTCCTGAAGAACCCATCAATATCTCCCTTTGTGTCGTCGAAGGTTGGAAAAGTGTGATGAGTTATGGGAAGCCCAACCTTGACCACTTCGGGGCGCCCCTCTGCCGTCGGAGCCGCCTCTCGTATACTCCTGGCCCAGTCTTCCCTAGCCTGCGCCATTACTCGGTCAATCACCTCGATCGATGGATTGGGTCCATAGAGTGGTAACCGCTGTGCGACTATTCGCGCCACTGGATCCTCTCCTTCGAAACTCCTCTGTGCGACCCCGTCCTCGATTGCCGTACGAGGCACCGGTAGTCCGCACCCCGCCTTGTCGACCCGGGGGTTCCGGAGGGCTCCTGCCAATGGGTGGAGTGGTCCTCCAGGGGCAAGTCCGTTTGCCGAGCCAACTCCGCAGTTTTGGCGTCCATATCTAGGAGCACTTGCACCAAGTCCTGTTTCCTCAGCCCCGTGATGCTATGCCCACATTGGGCCACCAAGTTCTGTAGTGTGGCCAACGGGGCATGTTTGTATAATTCTGCCATTCCACTGGTAGCCGTGTTTCCAAGCTGTGTTTCGGACCTCTAGAGAGCAGAGAATTCGTTGCTGAAACCGGGGTCAAGCCAGCGGTTGTATCTCCCCCTGGATGCTGGTTTCAGTTGGATCCCGTTGCTGAAACCGGGGTCAAGCCAGCGGCTATATCTCCTCCTGGATGCTGGTTTCAGTTCGTCTGAACGATCCTGTCGTCTGCCACCAGTATAACGGTAACCCAGGTAGCCGGGAAGCCCTGGGCCGTCGTTACCGGATTCCCTGCTCTGGAAGGCGGCTAGGCTCCGTCAAACACCCCGGTTGGAGCAAAACTCTTTGCGGTCCTCTCGAACCCGGCGAATGCAGGAATAGGTTCAGACACCGAATTCCCGCCGAGTACCGAAGACCGGAGATCCAGGAGGATCGAGGATCGAAGTTCGAGGCGGGGATTCGCAGGAACGTGAATAGCTCAGAAGCGTCTCTGAGGATGGGGATCAGAGCGGATCCTTTAGACCATCCGAACAAGAACGACACAGGAGACTTCTTGCTGCCAAACGAACACACTTTATTGAACACATGTTTTTATACACTTCAGCATAAGGTCACAATGGGACAGGAGGGGCTAGGCATTCTAATAGGGACTTGGGCTAGGGACCAATCAAACACAGTAGACAGGTGACACTGGTGACAAAAGGGCCAATGGCAGATGGAACAAAAGGGCCAATAGCAGGCAGAGAAAAAGGGCCAATGGCAAACGGCCTAATCAGCATATTGCTCAACATCTGCAGTACAAACAGGGGTAATTAGGTTAGACAAAGGGTTGATGAGAGGGAATACACATTTAGAGGACTAGGCCAGGGGTTGAAGCACGTACACACTAGTCTGAATATGCAGAGTCAACCCTGGCCAATCAGTGTACGCAGTGAGTCGTACGTCGGCCAATCCGGCGTCGACTCACTGCCTTCGGTTTCCCTTGTTCGAGGTGACATTGATGCCTCGAACAAAGGAACCAGGGAACCACCGGCTTCGGTGTTCGTGTATCCCCCTCGCACATATAACATACGAAACTATTCGATAGTCCATAGCCCTACATCCTGTAACAAGGGGACATGAATGACCAGTCCATACATGAGTTCTCAGTAACGGCCTATGGCCCGTTACACGATAGATAACATTTTCATCCACCTCTGGAAAATTACTACTTCACTACTGTGAAGAAAAGTTCTAAAAATGGGTTTGCCCACATAAGAAGGTGTGGTTAAATGTAGGGGTGAGGTCAGGGATGGGGTTAAGGTGGAGTTAAGGGTGGTAGAGGTTGTTTGCCTAGGGGTGCTTGAGCTGTTTGATGAAGCAAAACTTTAACAGGTGTACGGACAATATGCATGGATGCTTCTTAGTGTTATAAACTGATAGCAATCACTTTGACCTGGGTAACAGTCACTGAGGTATGCTTAAAGGGATAGTAATACTTAAAAATTACTATCCCCCATGTTGTAGCCAGTAAAAAGTGGAGTTAAATGAGACCAGTGGCATCTCTCAAACCTTTATGGTTTATGGTTACCTTTTTGGCTTTTCCCCTGATGTCTATCTGAGAGGAGGGGAATACTCTCCTGGGATCAGCCTGCGGCTCTGCAGCAGAGCCAAGGTCGCGTTACCAAAAAATAAATCCTTTACTAAAAAGGTCTTCTACGTGTGCTTGGTTTGCAAGCACATGTAGAAGACCTTTTAAGTTAAAGGGGAACATTCACATACTGAAAACTTTTTTTTTTTTGTAACCTCAGTATAACGCTAATCGCCGATTCCTGTAATGCTACGAGCCGTTCACACCACCCCGAAGTGAAGCTTGAACGCGCTTCTGGGGGCAGCCGGGAGGTAGGTGGGAGGAGAATGACAGACTGCTGGGAAGTCCTGAGAGCCGTGCCGCAGCTACATGGTGCTGCACTATGTGGAAGTGGATAACTTTTAAGTTTAAGATCTCAAAAAGTAAAGGAAAAAAAGAGCACATTTCCTAATGTTTCTTTGGTGATTAAACAAGTGCTCAAAAGTTTTCAGGATGTGAATGTTCCCCTTTTAAGTATTTTTTTTTTATTAACGCAATCTCAGCTCTGCTGCAGAGCCTCTGCCAGTCCCGGGACCAGATTCCCTTACTGTCAGCTAGAATTCTGATGTCAGGGGAGAGGGAACTTTGAAAGCGGATATCTCAAAAACCGCTGGTCTCATTTAACTCCGTTTTTTACTGGCTACAACATGGGGGATGGTAATTTTTAAGTATTACTATCTCTTTAAAGATGTAACAACCTGACTTGCCAGTAATATTTTCAACAATTATTTTTGCCTCTTGTTGCAGGTTTTAATGTGAAAGGGAAAATTTACTCTTCATGTAAACATGAACACTTCAATACCTCAATCACTCTTTTTTGTTGATTTGCCTGATCTTAAAAAACTCTGTGCAGTTAAGATTATACTAAATCTTGGAATTAGAGACACACAGATAAAACTCTGCAGGTGAGTCTTATTGCTTATATTTTTGTGAAATGTTATTATTTATATGTTTATTACTACAGCAAATAAAGGAAAAATGATGGGGGAGGGAAGTGAAGTGAAAGTTCATAATTTTTTTTTTTTTTTTTTTTTTTTTTATTGTAAGCAATGCATTTCAAAAAATACACCAATCACTATGTTGTGCCAAAAGGCAAGGAGGAGTATCATATGGCCAAGTCTAAATCCTTCATTGGCATAATTTGTGTGATGGATACCCTTACTCAGACTGAGTAGCTCTGCAAAAACTGTGCTTCCAGGACAACACTCAGGAACTCCAACATCCAGGAACCAGGATCATAGCTCTATTTACCCAGTCACTTAGGCAAGACTCAGGGTAGGGCGAACGCACTCTGGATACAGCAAGCTTACCCCAACCACCAGGCAGCACCAGTGTAGGGAGTAACACAAAAACTGTTTGCCAGACACAGTGGACATTTTATACAGCACTTGGGGACAAAGATACAATGGAAATAAACATACTGTGTGATGAAACAATGGGACCAGACATGAGTGAGGTACTAGGGGACAGTATACAATGGAACAATAGGTGTGTACATATGGGATACAAAGGGCTGGGGCTCATACAATGGGAATGGTAAACATGGGCACAAAAGGAGCTGTTCACGCTAGAAGCATGTTTTGCATAATTCAATCACACATAATTACATCACTACATAATTAAATGACAAACATCAGACCAGCGCATAATTCTCTCAACAAATACACTACCCTGTTCCTGTGCCAGTCTACAGGGTGGCGGCTGGGCCCCAGGCCACTTCAGGAGCTCAAGGCATGGATGCTTCTGTGACAAAGGGCAAACGGGGAAGCTATACCCTGTTCCAGGGCCAGGTGCATGGTCTGAGGGCAGGAAGCTGGCTCTCAGCACCCTCAAGGAGACCCAGTGATGGAGGGTTCTGTTACAATCTGTATAACAGGGCACTCCAAGACTTAGCAGCATTTGAACATTTATTAAAACAAAATAAACTACATGAACTCATTTGTCTGACATTCACTTGACAATCTTGTGCCTTACAAACTGCTACCATAATAATATACTTCTGCTATTCGATAAGGTGCTATGACTTTTAGCGTGTTAGAGGCTTGTGTTTGAGGAGCTCAAGTGTACTTTTTATGAAATAAATAATGTGTAAAACAAAGCTTGTCCAACTGCTGAGAGATACATATGCAGTTTACAATGTAGTGTTTTTACAGTTCCCTGTAGTGGTCAGATTCCAGTTATTCTGTTGCATTTAGAGGGAGAGGTGAGTCACTGACAAGTTGTCTGCAGATTGTGCTGAGTCATGCTGTCAGTTTGAACTTTCAGGAAGTAATCATGCTGTAATTCTCTTCCTGATAATTTGAACTGTTACAACAACCAGTGAGATTTCTCAATTGGTTAATACACCAGCTGTAGAATTTGTCCAGACCTCATGGTCACAGGTTCTTGTCCTGACAACTTTATCTTGGCCTTTCATCTTTCTGAGGTAGATAAAATGAGTACCCATGACATACTTGAAAATGAGAAACAATCTCAATGTCCACTTCCTAGTAAAATACTTTCCCTGATCATCATGGCAGCCCTCAACAAAGGGTTAAAACTCTTCCACAGCTTATAAAATAGGAAACCTTACAAGCTTATAAATCAATCCAGTCTGTCTGTCTCCTCCCCCAAGTCTTTTCTTATTTCCTGTCCTACAGCTGTAGGTAGGTGCTTTCCCTTCGATTAGAGCTGCCTTTTTTCTTTCAAACTTACACGAGCTTCATTAAGCCCATTCACCAGAACTAGGTCTTTCCCTGGCAGTCCGGAGCTCCCCGTTCTTCGCTCCTGCCAGGGAATGTAACGTGGGAGGTCCCTTTAACTGTGGGGTGCATGTGACACTGCTTTTCTCTAGCTGGCCATCAGCCCTTCCTTCCTCTCTCCTGCCTGTTCTTGCAAGATGGGACGTTGTCACTTCATCGATGCATTCCTGACCAGTCGCAGCATGGCGGTGCATAATCCAGGAACTAATAACTTGAAAGGATCCCAGAGTACAGGTTTGGCCATGTGTTTCACTATTTTCTCCCTTGGGATTTATTTAAGGGGGCATTTTGTGCAGGATCCTGGGTAGCTTGTTGCCTTAAGTGTTTTTCTTCCTTTCCTTGGTACATGCTGTTTTCTGGAGCTGTTTTGATGGTGGTGGTGATGAGAGTTTACTGCTTTCTCTGCTGCCCCTTTTCTCTAGCATCATTGAGGGATGCAGGTACCATGGGGTTAAGCAGTGTTCCTATATTTGGAAGGGCACTCAGAACAAACAAACCCCTGAGTGTCCCTTAAGGAGGTCCAGGCCAACTTTTCTCCTGAGAGATCTTCGTTAGTTAGATCTTTTATTATTTTACCTTTCTACTTAAAGCTTCTGAGGGCTGTTATTTAACTCTTTCATTCCCAGCTTCCTTCCCTTGGAATATTTTATAATCTGAACCATAGAGGCCCAGTCTCAGCCTTTGGTTGAGAGTGAGAGAAGCTTTATAGTTAGTAGGTGACAGTGACCTTCATGGGGCATACAAAGGTTTATTTACTATTAAATAATTGTAATTATTATTTTAGTTATTTACTCAATTTTATTTATGTAAATAAAAATGTGTTTATTTTTTAATTGAATATTTATTTTATTAATTATTCCTTTATTCTTTAACCCCTTAACGCTTCCTGAACCATCGCACAGGTCTGTTAACCCTAGAGGTTTTTTTTTTTTTGTTGTTTTTCTTTTCAATTTGAATTCTGGAATGCAGAGCGGAGTGCAGCCGCACTACCATCCTAGAATTCCATGACATGATGTGACCGGTGTGACGATACTGGCACGTCAAGGGTCCTTAAGGGGTTAAGAGGTTACTTATCCGATCCTCCTGCATAGTGCTCTGTGTTCTTCGCCCTCCTGGAAGCAACATTTCATTGATTGTGAACATTTTAGGTTCCCAAGCTCTGTAGGAGCAAGGCAGTATAAATATAAGTTGAAGTGTTAAATTGGCTGTATTTACTGTGCTGACTCCATAGGAGCAGTGTTATTTAGTTATACTTGGAATTGTACGGTTAACCCTTGCATTGCCAGCTCCTTTGGAGCATAGGTCTTATATTGCTTCTTGGGTTTATGCTTTGTGGAATCTGGACTGTCCATTAATATTACTTTCACATTTATTCTAGTCCCTTTGGGACAATTGGTCATATAATACCAATGTATATTTCCATTGTCTTACAGAATTTTCAAATTTCAATACCTGTTACCTGTTGCTTATCCCTTGACGAAGCCATTTATGGAGCTATGCATTGGGATGGTCAACTTTGAGAGGGCTCTGTTTCCATACTTACCTGCTTCCCCATTGTTTATTTTCTTTGATGGATAAGTATTCTAATTCGTTCTGTGTTTTATATCGGTCTACTTCACGTATATAGATTATTTTTTAGATTTGGTGTTAACTTCACTTTATCTGATATATTTTGGTGATTCATGTGTTTCACCAGTAACATTTGGGATATTTATAGTTGTGTAACTTATTTTACTTATTTATCCTTAGTGGGGATTCAATCTTTATATGAGGTTATTTTGTTGTATTGCCTTATCTTTATGTTCTGGTGTTGCTTTACAGTAGTCTATTGATTCTACATGTGTTAGTGATATAATGCAGGGTTTGGGAGCATACCTCTATATTATGTTTTATATGTTTTTAAATTGTATATATTTTTTTTTTGTTATATTTTTTGCTAATAAAGTATTACTATTTGTGGTAATTATTGCTTGGGGTGAGTGCCTCATTAATAAGATTCACTTTGTGTGGGGGAGAAGTTTGGTCTCTCTTCCCTCTTTTCCTCCAGTTTTTTCTTGCCTTTTGGGACAATTGCACATCATCATTTGTGGTTAATTTTGAAGGAAGCTGAACTTAAGTATCAATTTATCAATTTTACTTCGCCCCATTGGTACTTTTTTCATTGATTCTCTTCGTGCCTTACTACAATATGGTAGACAAAGAGGAGAAGAAAACTAAGAGCAATAAAAGTAAAAATTGTAATTCTAAAGTCACAAACAATGTGTTTGTTTTTTCTAAATGTTTAGAATCTGCAGGTGGACCCCATATGATTGAACCAGTGTGGGTCAAGGCTTTACCATGTTCTCTTGCCAAACTGTAGAGTTTTTTTTGACAGATGGTTAACAGAAGCACCTCATGGACCAGTTTATAGACCACGAGCCAAAAAACCCTCATAAAATGTTCTTTATTCACCCTCAGATTCCTCTGACAATGAAGGCGAATTGGCTCTTGACAGCTCTGAGTCCCCTGTTAGCCATTGGAAAGGGTTCCATATTAGTAGACTCAGATTCAGAATCCATGGAGTCTTTCTTTAAAGGGATAGTAATACTTCGTTTTAACTTTATTTTATTTTGTAGGCATTAAAAAACATGAAGAATGATACAAGTCTTATCTCTCAAACCTTTATTGTTTATGAGATATTCACAAGCAAAGTTTCCCCCTCCCGACCCTTTTACCTAGTGTAAGCAATCTCTTCTCAGATGTGGAATGCAGTCTATAGACCAGACCGATAACAGAAGGGGACACTCTTATTTCTATGAAAACAATGAAATCCCTGCCCCCCTTGACAAGTTTTTCAGGTTTTTCCCTTATCTTAATTGAAGATTGTCCCTCTCTGCAGTCTACCTGGCACTTCCCTTCTGCTTTGGCTGAACAGTGTGACATCAGTAAAAGGGACGGTAGGGGGATACTTTATCATTGAATTACTCAGGAACTACAACTCTGACAGAATTGAAATAACACTCTCCAAAGTCCAAATACTATGATGATTAATAAGAGCTGCTTTTATTATGAAACATTACTATCCCTTTAAAGCTATCTTAGGTGTCCTGGACATTTCAGATGACCAAGCCTCTAAGTCACCAGCCAAATCTCTTTTTAACATAAAAATAACGCTGCTGTTATTTTCCCTGACTATGAATCGCTTGACTAAATAGTCACGGATAAGTGGGAATCCCCGGATATGGTTATTCCCAAGAAATTTGCAAAGGTGTACCCTTTTTCTAAATCTAAAGTTGACCTATTGTTTCCAGATTATCCAAACATAACACTATTATTATTCATACTGCTTCAGCTCTTAAAGATCCTGCTGACTAAAAGGTTAATACCTTTAAACAAATTGATGTTTTATCATGTAGGTGCAGTCATTTGAGCTTCCTTTTCTTCTGCCTGGGCATGCAGACTTGCTGAGGCTTGGCTATCTCAAATTTTTTAGCTTTTCAAGACAATGTGCCTCATGAGGATATTTTCCCACTCATAGGCTGCCTCCAGGAGACTGCCTGGGGTTAGTCAGTTAGTCAGGGGGAGGGGTTAACAACTAAGAGTTGTGAGGGGTTTGTTTGTTTAGAGTGTATGCTGCTTAGCCCCATGGTCTCTGCATCCCTCAACGGACTAAGTGAAAAGGATTTATCAGTAAGTAAAAAATCCTTCTTATTCCAATTTAGGTGAGTCCTTGGATTCTTTTACTTTTTTTCTTTCTCCCTTTTTTTCTCTTATGTGATTAGTTATACTGCACTTTTGCAGTGCTCTGCTAGACTTGTGCCAATGGATCCTGACCTGGTCTTAAATACATTGCATTCTAAGGCACTTGGGTGAGTTTTCAAGTAAGGCCCATTTGTTATTTTAAAAAGAGTGACAGGTGGCTTATGGGACCCTTTATGTTGTCTTTCCAGCAGTATGGATGATCTTTCACTCAGACTACTCAGGTTCTCCTTCATGCAGAGGCTTTGCTTCACCTGTGACAGAGAAGAAATGGAGGACAAGTCCATGGAGGGCAGGTCCTGTTGGTTCAGTCTGGCCAGTGAAGTGCCCTGTACTTCCTCATATATTCCATTGCTTGTTACAGGTGGTGGTACAAGGCCTTCAGGAAGCAGCGTAGTCCCATCCACACAAAAGAAAAAGGTTGCATCAGACGAAGAGAGGTCTCAGAAGATTAAGAACTCCTAGGCTGCGATGTTTCTTTAGTAGAGCCCTTAATTAAAACTTTCAGATAGTCTCTCAATCTTCAGGGAACGTCTGAAAAATGTAAATTGAAGCCTGTCTCTTTTCCACTTCATGATGTGGTTAAAAAGTTATTCTTTTAGAATGGAAGAACAGGAAGAAGATTTATGCCTGTCTCCAGGATGCAGATGCATCTTTTCTCAGATAAGGGCTGTCAGCTTTGGGACCTTCCTTCTGAGGTTGATGCAGCAGTGGTTCATCTAGCCTGTAAGGCTGCTCTTCCTCTGGACAATGCTGCTTCTTTCAGGGACTCTCCCTTGATAGGTGGCTAGAGAACAACCTAAAAGTTGCTGTTTCTCTCCGTTGGCCCTGTATGCAAGCCCGCTGTGCACCTGAGGTCTATTTCCAGGGTCATGAGTATCTGGCTGGTTAATGGGGAGCAAACTATTATTTGTGAAGATTGCCAGTCTTCTTTGGTAGACCCTGTCACTAAATTCAAACTAGCAGTAGTGTTTATTATTGACTCATTCATTGACCTGGTCAAGATCCAGTCCAGAGCCATGTACCTGGCAGTTGCTGCTAGAAAGGCTCATTGGCTACACTCCTGGAATGTAGATTATGTTTCAAAGTATAAACATTGTGCTCTTCTCTTCACTGGCATGATTTTTGGTGTTGCCTTGGATGAAATCACATTTTTCTCCCTCATGTCAAGTGGAACAGTAGGCTGCACTTTGGCACAACTCATAAATCCCAAAGGGACAGAGCATTTTTTCATGAGTCCTGTTTCCACTGACCTGACAGAGAAGCGACTAGATCACAAGCATGGAAAGGAGAACAGTCAGGCCCTTTTCATTCCTCCAGGTCCCAACATCAAGAGAGATTCAAGCCCTCTACAAAATTCTGATGGTGTCCTGATTCAAACCGAAGAAATTGGTGGCAGGTTGAAACCCTTTCTCCTAGTCTGGACTGATCTGATGTCAGACAGATGGGTTCTGAAGACTATCACTTCAGGATATACACTAAAGTTCAAGTTGGTTCCAAAACACAATATCTTCAGGACCTCAAAGTTTCCAGAAAAACCTCAAACTCAGGTCCTTTGCGAATTAATTCTTTACCTCTTGCATCACAAAGCTATTGTGCCATTTCCAAGGAAATATTGGTTCCAAGGAATATACTATGTTCTTTTCTTCATCCACAAGTACTTTGGAGAAACCTGCCCGATTCTCAACCTAAAACTACTCAACAAACATCTAGTGGTGAGGAGGTTCAAGATGGAGTCAGCACTATTATCGCTCAAGTTATTTCTCAAGATTCAATGATCTTATTACATCTTCGACGCCTATCTTCCTATCATCCCAGTACATCATTAATTTCTCCAGATTATGGTAGGAGGAAATCATTTCCAGTTCTCCTGTCTTCCTTTTGGTATCGCCACAGCCCCAAGGATCTTCCACTATCTGGACAACATCTTGATTCTTTCTAAATCATCTCCTTCTCAAGAGAACTTCTGTCACAAGCAGGTTGGATTCTGAACCAGGAAAAAGAGCCAGCTGGTACCTTTGAGGCAGATGACTTTGTTTTTGGGTCCATTTCAACACCTCAATAGCTATGGTGTCCCTTCCAGAAGAGAATATGCATCACATTGCTCAACAGATTACCAGTTTAAGACCAGAGAATTTCTGGCCAGCCAGAGATTGCATGAGGATCTGGGTCTCATGTCCTCCTTTATCCCAGCAATCAAATGAGCCAAATGGTACATGAGACCTTTCCAGTGGACACTGTTTGACCAATGGTACAGTTACTTAAACCCTCTAGATCTTTCTATCCAGGTCCCAGCTGCTGATCAGAAAAGTATTGCATGCAGGAAAAACTTCAGCAACTTCAGTGAAGGCCTTCCTCTAGCTCCTCTTGTGCTACTCTGACAACAGATACCAGTGGGGATGGATGGAAAGCAAAATACAACAGCCAATTTGCTCAGAGCATCTGGCCAGAAGCTTTCGGGACTCTGTCCTCAAACATTATAGTTCAGGGATATTCTATCCAATCATAATTTCTCCCATTTTCTGAAGGGCCAGTCAATGAAGATTCAAATGTGCAATATCCTGGCAACATTCTATATAAATAAATAAGGGGCGACCAGAAGCAGAGTTTTCTCTTACTTCAATATGGAACGCAATAGGAAGAGACTCACAGTCACTTCTCCAGCTTAACCCCTACCCTCCTCTATAGCTACTAGTATGAATGTGTCCTCTGTAGTGAAGGAATGGAATAGAGACACACTATCTTAGTTTTAGGGGTTTTTTTTAATTATTTTATCCTGTTAGATATGAGGCTTTCAAAATTCCCCAGTTAGGTGGCATACCATTACTGACCTTCCAAACAACTTATAGTTGCAAATATTTCCACCTAACTTCTATTGGTGATATGTTCTAACATTGACTTTTATTTTTTATGTGAATTCACATTCTACAAATATATAACAATATATGTTTTAAAATTATTGGATGTGTGTATTGAATACATTATTGTTCATTTTTTTATAATAAAACTGAAATGTTTATCTTTCTGAGAGTTAGAGCTCTCCCTATATTGTTTTTGTTTGTTTTCTATTTTGTTTGTTTTCTATTTGTTTTTGCTCACTATCAGGGACTTAGAGATTGTAGAGAAAATTCTTGTATTCCTTCATTAAATAATCTCTAAGTTTAAGCGGGTCATTTGCTTGATTCTTACATTAGTGTTAAACACCACAAATATATATATCTGACGCGCTTTTTGAGGCAGTTCAGTTTTCTGCTTAAACCCTCAGCTTTTTCTGTTGCTGATTGACACACTTTGTGGCTTAAGATTTGGTGTGTGGATCAGTCTTCCAAGAAGTCACTGGACTGTCCTTTCAGGGCAAGTCCTTGTGTGGGCCTGAACAGAAGCAGATCATTGGTGATGCTACTGGGGGCAGGATCAACTTGGTGACTAAGATGCTGACCAAATGTCCAACTATGCCGAAGAAACTGTTTCTTTTTTGCCCCCCTTCAAATGGTGGTGCAAAGTCCACAAGGTTCGCTGCCTCACAAATGTGCTCCTCTCCCAAACCCAGGCAGCAGTGGCAGCCCAAATGAGCATCTCCAAAGGCTTGCTGTCAACCAATCTTGCGCATGACTCTCGGAATCTCTGCCTTTTTTGAGATGGGAGTACTCTGTTGTGGACCAGTGGGTTTTCTGGGTATTCTCAGAAGGGTGCCACATAGATTTTGCATGCCTTCCACCATATAATTTCTTTTTGTCCAGGGTGCCAAAGAGCTGGACAAGGCACATCTGTTTCAGGAGGCAGTGGATTCACTGCTGGCAAAGAAGGTTCTAATTCCAGTACCTCTTCCAGAGAGCGGTTCAGGTTTTTATTCCAGCCTGTTTGTGGTTCCAAAGAAGGACGGCGGCTGATGTCTCATCTTTGCATTTTGTCATCAAAGCAATGTTCCCAGGGGAGTATCTGGCATCCTTAGACCTTCATGATGCATACCACCACATCGCTATCCACCCAGGTGGCCAACCCTATCTTCTATTTGCCTGCAGCTTGAATTATTACCAGTTCACAGAGCTGCTATTTGGCCTGACTTCTGCTCGTCGAGTGTTGACTGGAGTCATGGTGCCCTTGTTGGCCTTCATCCACATTCAGGACATTCTATCTGGATGACCTTTTGCACAAGGCTCCCTCTGGGGATATTTTGGCCCCGCACATCAAGACTGTTCTCGATTGCTAGTCCACTACGGGATCCTGAACATGCTAAACTTCTCTCCGGGGCCTTCCCAGGAGCTGGTGTTCCTGAGAATGAAGTTCGACACCGACTTGGGGAACGTCTTCCTACCAGAGGAGAAGATCCTTCATGTGATGCAGCAGGTGTCTCAGGCCCTGGAGTGGCCCTTGGCCATGATCAGGGAGTACATTAGAGTGTTGAGCATACTTGTGCCAACACTAGAGGCTGTGCCTTACTCTCAGGTACACACAAGAGAACTTCAGAGACTTGGCAGATCTCTCTTCCATGTATCTTCCACTTGCTTGTATCTTTCCTCCAATTCCTTTCATCCCAGGTTACACTGGAAGATCAGGATGGACGGTGCAATGGTCATTCTGGTTGCTATTTCTTGGACCAGGAGTGGTGTGGCTTATGGACCTGGTCAGTCTTTCCATTCAGAACCCACGCCACCTCCCTCCCAGACAGGACATCCTCCTTCCGGGTTATCTGTGAAAAGAGGATGTGGAAAAGACGGCTTTGACGGATGGCTGTTGAAGCCATCATCTTGAGGAGAAAAGGGTTCTCTGCTGAGGTAATTTCCACTATGATTTAGGCCTGTAAGCCTGTCTCTACCAAAGCTTACAATAGGGTATGGGCTCTCTTTCATTCTTGGTGTATGGACAAGTCTTCTTCCTTTGGTGTTATCCTTTCTCCAAGATGGAGTAAATAAGGGACTCAGCCTGAGCTCCTTAACTTTTCAAATTTCGCATTGCCACCATTCTGGATGTCAAGATGTTCCTTCAGGCGGTGGTCCATGGCTTCTCTGCCTTTGCGGCTCCCACTATTCCGTGGATCTTTAATTTGGTTCTGGGAGTTTAGCAGAAGCCTCCTTTTGAGCCTCTTGCTTCCATTCCTCTGTGTCCGTTGATGTTTAAGATGGCTTTTCTTTTGGCAGTAGTCTCTGTCCACAGAGCTGCTGAGTTGCAGGCCCTCTCTTGCTAACCGCCTTTCCTGTTTTTTTAAGGTCAAGGTGGTTCTTTGAACCTCTCAGGAATTTCTTCCTAAGGTGGTTTATGAGTTCCACATCAAATAGGAGATTGTTGTGCCTTCATTTTCTCCTGACCCTAAGTCTAACAAGGAGGAAGATCTACTTTTGTTGAACATGATTCGGTGCCTTAAATTTTATGTGCACAGCACTGAGCCTTTTCGTAAGACTGACTTGAATTAACCATATGCCAGGCTTATGAGATCAGAAAGAAGCCTGTTGCTTTTAAGGTCACGGCACATTCCACTAGGTCTGTGGTGGCCTCCTGGGCCTATATGAATCAGACCTCAGCTGAGCAGTTTTACAAGGCAGCAACTTTGTCCTCTTTGCTCACCTTTGCTAAGCACTACTGTGTTGATGTTCTGGCTTTGGCTGGAAGGTCCTGCAGGCAGAGCTGCCTGTCTAGGGATCTGCACTCTTGGTTGCCTTACTGTTTTTCAGCTGTTTGAGCTCTGTTGGCCCTTGTTCTTGTGTGCTGTGTAAGTTCAGTGTCTGTTGGCACTTTTTTCTATGTGGGCTATTCAGATTCTGGATAGTCCTAGGGAACTCCTGGTATCATAGGTTAGTTCTCTTTTTTCCTACCTCTGGGAGCTTACTGTTGGTATATCCCCATAGTACCTGTGTTCCATATTGGACATAAGAGAAAATAGAATTTTAGTGTTCTTAACTGTTAAATCCTTTTCTCTATAGTTCATATGGAACACAGGTCTCCCACCCATGGACCTCTGTTGGTCTTGCCTGTCTGGACTTGGGAGTACTCTTAGGGTCTTTCTTCTCACAGATTTCCTCCTTCTTCTCTCAGTTGCCTTGTTTGTGTGGCTTAGGTCACATTCATACTGGGAGCTATATTAAAGAGGAGTGGCTGGGAGTCTCCACCTACGAGACTCTGTATTTTGACATGTGTCCTGCCCTCCAGCAGAGGAACTAAACCTTCATGGTACTGGTGTTCCTTAATGACTATAGAGAAAAGGATTTAACAGGTAAGAACATTAAAATCCTATTTTGCTAGAGGAGGTAGGACCAATGCTGACTTGAGCAACAACGACTTCCTGAGCAGTGGATCCATGTTCTTGAGCATTGAGCTGTGAAACGTTTGGTCTGATAGTTCACAGATGGGGTCTCCAAACGATACATCTCATCACATGTCCTTCGGACTGGAAGTTTCTGATATTTTACAGCAGGACCTGTTGTCCAGATTTTCAGGGGACAGATGACATGTCTTATTCGTTATCCAATAAGAAGGGATTCAGAGGGTGCTGGAAAAGGTCAGGAGAGACAAGGCTGAGGTATTGGCTGTAGTTCCAGTATGGAAATTCAGCAGCATGCTTTGGCCAATCAATGACTGTCCTCCCCAGCAATTTCTTTCTTGTTGAAAGCCAGGAAGAGCTCAACCTCTATAACTCCTACTCCAGGATCTGGCCTGCGTGCTGCCATTGGGTGGCTGCCAGGGGTCTTAAACTGGGAGATTTTACTGCTCCAATCCTCATTGAATTTCTTATGGACAGGTTCCTTAAGAGACTGAGTTCCTCCACCTTGAAAGTTCTTGTTTTTGCCCTTTCTGCCTTAAAAGGAACAAAAATGGGCTTACCATGACTTTGCATTCCTTATTCCTAAACCTGCTGTCATCTGCATCCTCCAGTAAGTTAATTATGTCCTTCATAGACTTAATGAGTCTATACAAAGGGAATGAAACATTGGGAACTAAAATATGGTTATCCATGGTAGAAATGTATAAGTGTTGAGGTGTGAGATGTAAGCTTTGTTCTCAGACTGAGGTCTCTAAACAATTCAGTTCCCGTCTTACAGGTAGGATCTATGAGATTACATTAACTGTAACAAAAGGAACTTATTTGCTTACTTGTATGGCTTATAACAAGCAATATGTTGGTAAACTAGTAGACCTCTGAGAGAACGAATGAATGAGCACTTCAAGGCATAGTAATACTTAAATTTTACTATCCAACATCTTGTAGCCCTTAAAAAAACAAAATTAAATTACCTCAGCGGCATCTCTCAAACCTTTATGGTTTGAGAGATATCCACTTTCAAAGTTCCCCTCTCCCTGACGTCAGCGCTCTAGCTGACTGCAGGGGAATCCTGTCACTGACCAAGTGGAGGCTCTTCAGCAGAGCAGAGATTGCGTTATTGAAGAAGAAATCCTTCACTGAAATGGTCTTCTATGTGTGCTTGCAAACCAAGCACATGTAGAAGACCATTCCAGTGAAGGATTTCTTTTTCCATAACGTGATCTTGGCTCTGCTGAAGAACCTCTGCTGGTCCAGGGACCGGATTCCCCTGCAGTCAGCTAGAGCGCTGCTGTCAGGGGAGGGTGAACTTTGAAAGCGGATATCTCTGAAACCATAAAGGTTTGAGAGATGCTGCTGGGGTCATTTAATTTTTTTTTTTAAGGGCTACAAGATTCTGGATGGTAAAATTTAAGTATTAATATCCCCTTTCAGTGACATCCAATACAGTGCATTCATATCCACCGTGGTTAACCATTTTGAACAACATCACAATAAAAACAGTGATTTATTGATCCAGGGTATTGAGAGAGTTAGTTTAGGGGTGAGAGGAGGGGATCTTGATGGTCTTCTCTATAAGAGGGATGTGTTTTGGATCTTTTCACTCAAGACTAGGTTCCCTGAGGGGTTAAATTGGGAATACAACATTTCTTGTTAAGTTTAATTCCATTAATGTATTTTGAGTGATTGTCTAGTTTACAATATGTGCTGTATACAGATTCATCCACAAAGGTCCCTGGAGAGTTCAGTTAAGATCTAAGCTCTGAGTATATTCACACTGCATTCTATGTATATGAATATTTAGTTGTTGTTTTTTTTGTTTTTTGCACATCAAATATGGGGTGCACTTATTGTGCACCCCCTATTATAGTCAACCTATAATTGACTTATAGGTTGCCACCTAATCATTTTTATTTAGGAAGTGATGTATAACAGTTAATCAATTTGTGCAATTATTTATCTTATTATCTATTATTGTGTACAGAAGGATATAGATACTCTAGAGAGAATTCAGAGAAGGGCTACTAAAATGGTGAATGGTTTACAGGAAAATAAATACTAGGGTAGACCAAATACTCTAAACATATATAGCTTGGAGGAGACAAGAGAGAGTGGGGGTAATGATAGAAACAATCAAATACATGAAGAGATTCAATAAAGTGCAGGAGGGAAGCACATATTAAAGTACAACATGTTAGGACAAGAGGCCATAGTCTAAAACAAGAGGGACAAAGGTTTAGATGTAATGTAAAAGTTTTACTTTACTGAGAGGGAAGTAGATAAGTGGAATAGCCTAACAGCAGAAGTGGTAGAAGTTAATACAGTGATGGAATTTAAGCATTCATGGGTTAGGCATAAGGATGTCCTGAACATAAGACAAGACCAAGGATCAAATAAGGTTTGAGGTTTTTACAGTAGGAAAAATGGGCAAACTAGGGGCTTGATTCAATAGGCACCATAAAAAAAAAGCACCATTGCTAGTTTCAAGACATAGTTATGCCGGAAATTACTTAAAAGTATCAATGGGAAGAGCCTGGAGTGAAAATCAGGAGCCAGCTGAGGTCATACAAAGGAAACTCAGAATTAGGTACGGGTGATGAGACTGAAGGACGGCTGTTAAAAGGCAAGCTAGGTTAGAAACTCAATACTGGAACTCTAGAGACAGCTTTGCAAACATAAGCTCAGATACTAGGCAGACATAAAAAGAAGTAGACAGCCAATCAGGGTGTGGGTGGAGGAAGCTCTAGGAAGCAGGTTTAACAACTACTTAATTACAGAATAATAATTAAGTTTGACCAAAGATTTTGTTATTTTACATGTTTATTTTGGTCTATAACTTTTGATTGCAGCAGCAACTTAACCTGTATTTCCCATTTTTTATGCATTAACAAGCTTTTTGCCATTGAATTTTAATTCATGTTTCCTTTTTTGCTTTGCAGTAAAGTTTGAACCTTCCTTGGATAAAAGACTTAACTTTTGACTTTCACTTTTATTAGATATTTATTGTTGCTACATGATGATATTTTGGCTGCTCCAGAACCAGAAGATTTTACTCTGCTATCAATAGTAATGAGAGTGAGTTCTATTTTATTTACTATGAAAAAGATTGTGTAGAATATGCCTTTAATGTAAATGTATTGCTTTGAAACGAAAGCAATATACCTCTTCTTATAACTGTAATTGTTATCATACATATTTTAGTATACAGAAGTATTTTTAATGCATCTAGGGCTAGATTCTATTACAGGTGATACATGTTAGCACCGGTTTTATCAACCATTTTCCTGTTTAAGTCTATGGGGAAAACTGGAGATAAAAGCAATGATAAAATTAGCACCTGTAATAGAATCTAGCCCCTAGATCTTTGTAATTATGCAGTAACACAAGTATAAATGAGCTCATCAGAAATGTAGGACCTACAATATGGAACCCATGATATACATTACCTTGTTAAAGAACTAATGCTTAAATGTATTTTTCTGACAGAAATCATTTTTAGGGTCCACAGTCTTACACCTATATTTTCCCATAGCACCAGATTCTAATTTGAAACAAGTCAAAACAATCCAGAGAATGATAGAATAAAAATATTTTCTTTCTTATCTAATCATGCCAGAAGTAATCAGTGGGTAATATGTTAATCACAATTAGGATGCAAGACAAAACATTCTATCAGAGCCCTGGCTGTCCTCCTCACAGCAATTATTTTTGTCTCACACTATACAGTGTTTCTGGTGTTTGCTTTATGGCTCAAACACTCCAATGTTGACCTGTGGGAAGAAAAACAGGTCTGAACTTATCTGACAAGCTTATGTGCTAAAAGTGTGTCCACTGTGTATTTAATTCAGAGCGCTGTGTCTAGAACACATTTCTGTTTTTCTTGAGGAATATTCTTCATATGAGTCAACCAAATGATTAGACCAAGGTGTGATTAGTTTGTTGAGGACTATCAGCATCCAACAAGGTATTACAAACCTAACACATCTGAAAGTATGCCTTCAATTGTTTTGCAATAGGAAGGTAACATGTTGCTTTCTGAAGCTGTAGAGTAAGAGCTAGATGTTGGTTGTTATCAAATGAATATTTTTGAGCTCCACCTTTATAAAAACTGGTTTGTTCAGCTGCTGATTGGAACCCCTGTTTATCTTATTTTATGCAGTTAATTATATTTTTTTTCTTCCTTCCATTACTATTTCTTCGACTATGTGCTAATCATTATATACATCTGTACAAGTTCTGATATTCATCTTTGAAATGTCCCTTTTGCATCTGTTTGTGACTATCTTCTTTGCATTTGGCCAAGTATTTCATCTGTAGGTCTGTTCTGTGTAGTTGTGCTGGCTCTTTGGGTGTCTATGATCAATGTTTTTCCAGTAAATATACCTTTACATGTATTCCTTTACACATCCTTGCAATGCAATTCCCTTATGCTTTTTTGCAATTACTTTCATTTATTCATTTTTGCTATGTAATTTCTTTTCACATCTCTGGTATTCATATCTGTTACATTTTTATCATCTTTTTTGGAAATTTATGTCTACCATGCATCTTTTAGATGCACATATCCTCCGTGGATACTTGCAGTATTTCTCTGCCATGCATTTTAGTGTTTTTTCATTATGTTTCTTTGTAATGGCTTTCTGTTATTATGAAAAAACACTCTTTAAAGGTTTTTTTGGGGATTTTTATATCTGCTTCTTGAGATGCATGTTTCAGATTACCTCTTTTGCTTGCTCTGTTGCTTGATTGCAACAGAATCCACACAGGGACTTAGACTCTGGGACTCTATGTAAAACCAAGGAAATGCTTGCAAAGAGGCTATATAATGGCCAGGAGGGAGTTGTCTTCATCCTTTCTCTGTTTCCCTGTGAAGTTGATTCATTCTGGAAGGTTATTACTATACAAGTCATAGTAACTTAGATGATGAGGCTGAAAAGACATGTCCAACAAGTCTAGCCCATGCCAAATCACCCCTACAGAGAAGTCAAAAAACAAAAACCCATTGAAGCCATTTCCAATTAAGCCACAAGTGGGTAAAAAAAAAGTCCTTCCTGACTCCAAATGGCAGTCAGATATTTCCCTGGATTAACATCCTATCTGCTTCAAAGCCAATTGTCATAATTCCTGTAACTGTCAAGTCTCAGATAAGTTCATTTTTTTGTTCCTGGATTATATGCAGGTATCCAGTTAATTTAGTAATTTATTTATGTGCTGATTCTTCTGTGAACTGTAGCTGTTGGTAGTCCATATCTGCAGTGAAGTTGTGTTCATTCTGTTCAGTCTCTTGTTCTTTGTTTGATTTACTTTCTGTTTTTAAGTGTCTTCTGTATCATGCTTTTTATAATACTGGCAGAAACTTTGAATTTAGTCTGATTCCCTTTATCTATATTTTTATGGCCACTACTTCAGGATATACCTTGTAAGTCATGAGCTCTAATTTAATTTAGTCTGTTTTGTTTAGTCTCCCTTAGAGTTTTGCTGCTTTTTGATACTGTACAACATCCCCTCCTTGTAAGTCTATAGTCGAATTATACTGACCCCTCCCTGACCCAGCTGGTAAGGGGGTAGCAGACCTTGCGGTCAGCTTTGGGCATCAGTGCATTGGAGCAATGAACCTTAGCACCGCTCCCCAGCTGTTGTAGATGTGATGTTGTATGGGGTTACAGGGTATTTCTTCTTTGATTTTCCACACTAGTATCTATGACAGAGGGAGCATAACCACAGGCATCTTCTGGGCCTCTGTCTTTACTCTGCAGCAGAAGACCATCAAGCCCATTCCTGTATAATTCCTGTAGTTGTCTCATCAGAAGAGGGCAGCTGTCAAACTCCATTCCTCAGTATAATCTTTGTACTATCTTAGAGACAGGGTTAGACTGTCCCCAAATGTCTTTTAAGTTTATCCAGCCTTTTAATAGTCATGTGCTACCTGTGTCTGTGGAATTTTATTTCTACAGCGGCACTCTTCAATAACTTCTGAAGGCCTGTGGTTTCGAAAGTCCTTCTTGGTTCCCACTCTTTATGTCCTTGCTTCTTATTCTTATTTGGAGTTTCCTTCTAAGTCTTCTCTTTGACTTCTGAGGCTGTCCATGAACAGGGTAGTGTGAGAATCTGCTCCCCAAAGTCCTATTAGATTATTTTCAGTTATGTCTGTTCTTCTGCACACACCTGCTTCCTGAGGTACATGTGCCCGGTGATGTCCTGTGTTTTGCTTATTTGACTGCACCCTTCTGACATTTCCCAGTTCTTGCATAGAGTCTCAGTCTCTAGTTTCCTGTTTGGGTTCAGTTGTGGTCTGTTACTATCTTGAGTCCTGCATTCTATTCTGTGTTCCTGTTACAATCTGCGGTTTTGCGCTTCCAGATGTCCACATTCAAGATTTGCATCTGTACCTTCATAAGTGGCTCTCCAGCTGAATAACTCCCAGTTCTTGTTTCTGTCTCGGTGTCAGCTTGAGTCATCCTCTGCTGTCTGGCAATTTGTCTCTTTCTGCTGTAGTAGTGCCAGCCACCCCTAGTCCTATCTTTGTGGATGACACCTACCGTACTTTTCCTGTCTGCTGTATTACCTTGACAGTCATCCTCCACACTTCAGTGTCTCAGCACTTCTTTTTTATGCTCTTTAGTAACCAGATCATGTTCTTCTACCTGCAGTAGCCTATATATGTTCTCAAACACTTGTTCTTGCAAAACTGCTTGTTCTGTCTCCCACTCTACATCGTCAGCTGTAAAAACAATAAAAATGTTTTTAAGCAGTGATATCTTGTCTACTCTCTCTTCTGCTTGGGCTTTGGTATTTAAAGGGATAGTAACCCCCCCAAACAACGTGATGCCAAAAGACAGCAATCGTGCAAACATACTGAACTCCCTTATTCCCATCTCTCAAACCTTTATGGTTTGAGAGATGTAAGGCAAGAAAGACCTCCGCTCCCGCCCCCTTCTCATATGTCCGCTGTATAGTGGACGTCATGAGATCCTGCTTCCAGCACCAGACGGCGGCTCTGCAGGAGCGCTGTCACCTAGATATCTCTGTATTATTACTTCATGGGTATGGTCTAAAATGTATGCCTGACTTGCAAGCACATGTTGTAGACCATTCCGATGAAGTAATTATACGGAGATGTCTAGATGACAGCGCTCCTGCAGAACCGCCGAAAGTCGGCCGACTTGATTCTGCCTCTGACAGATTTACAGCTCGTCAGGCAGAAGGGTGAGGGAGCGGAGGTCTGTCTTGCCTTACATCTCTCAAACCATAAAGGTTTGAGAGATGGGAATAAGGGAGTTCAGTATGTTTGCACCATTGCTCTCTTTTGGCGTCACGTTGTTCGGGGGGGGTTACTATCCCTTTAACCCTATATACTTTGCTGTCATCATCCAACAGTCTGTCTGTATTTATTATGAGCGATAACTTTGATACCTGCTACCTCTATAGAGAACCTGTGTGATTTTCTTTTTCATCTAAAAGTGCATGTCTGATTCATCTAAAAGTGCTTGTTTTAATTGTTCCCACTGTTCCTGTAATTCAACCAATACCCTCTGCTCAGTCTAGTCTATAAATGGCTGCAGTACTAGCAGCTGTTTTGTCAGTTTCATATAGCGAACTAAGTGCTCTCATACCTTTCTTCTGTATCGTGTATTAAATTAGCATTTATGTTGCTCTTTAAATAAAAAGCACATTCTCCTCCCTTCTTTCATATACTTTCCTGTGCAGACCGCAGCCTTGTTTGCTTGACACACAGACACAGTAGGTTTGGATAAAACACAGTTTTATTGAACAGTTATAATAATAATAATAACCCTCGCGGGTCCAGTAATATATCCGCAATATAGTACAGAGACAGGACAGGTTACAATGAGGCATACCCACACGGGTCCAGTATATGCAAGTAATACAGAATGCAATATACTGACACAGGTCAGGCAGTTTACGTGTGATACTCAAGTTAGGCAGCACTGAATGGGTTACTATTAGGCCGGAAGGACTGACAGGCCCTAATAGCGCAAGGCCCTTTAAGAAGCTCAATCTTGAAGAGAGAGCACAATCTCGAGTAACGCCCAAGCAGTAACTGGGACCAGAGCAGCTTGTGGACTGCTGTAGCAGTAACGGAGACCAGGCAACTTGTGGGCTGCTGTAGCAGTAACGGAGACTAGAGCAACTTGACCGGAGAGGCACCCAACCAGGGACTGCACGGATGGAAGGAACACACAACAATGTCGCCTGGGCGACACTGAAAACAACGGAGCCTAGAGTGCAGAGAGCGACTGTCCAGAGACAGAGAGGATCCTGCCACAACCCCAGCCGGAGGCCTGATAAGGCGTAGCAGGAGGGATACGCAACCACAGAGCAGGAACGTCAGCCAGGCCGGGTTGGTACACAGAGCAGGAACGTCAGCTGGACTGGGTCGGTACACAGAGCAGGAACGTCAGCCAGGCCGCGTCGGTACGCAGAACAGGAATGTCAGCCAGTCCGAGTCGGTACACAGAACAGGAACGTCAGCCGGGCCAGGTCGGTACACAGAGCAGGAACAAGATGTAGAATAGTCAGACAGTCCGGGTCGGTACACAGGCAGGAACAAGATGCAGAGTTGTGTGCCACGCCGGGTCGGTACACAGAGATCATATGAAATACAAGAACAAGCGCTGGTACGGAAACACCACGAAAGGGCACCGGATAAGTGACAAGGCCCAGTATTTAAGGACAAATACTGGGCGGGGACAAGTCACTTCAACCAATGAGCGAGATCACTAGAGGAAACTGATAGAATGTCGCCCGCATAGCACGGGCACTGTGATACTTGTATGACAAAGTTCCAGTCATGAGCTTCATTGTAACAAGACTGTATTACAGCCACCAATTAAATAATTCCTAGTCATGAATAAAAGAAATGAATTCGGCTTTGTCAGTAAATCATGAGAATTTGTAGAAATTTTCTTTTTTACTATATCCCTACAATCTTACTAATCATGGAAAAATAGTGGGGCTGGGGGTTGTTTGTCTTTCAGCCACTTCATAGAGCCAAAATATTTATCAAACATGCAGAACATCATCAAATGAAATAGCTCTACCTCCTGAGAAAAATGGTTTCCTATCAGTACAGTGTTAACATAATGTAAGAGGTTATAGGAGTAGAAAACTGCCTCAACTACCACCTGTCCTAACTTCTGTCCCAAGTTCCTTTTAAATTCTCCTCTAAATACTTTCTCTAAACTCGCAGTTAATGGAATAAACAAAATACTAACTTACCTAATGCATAACTAAATGGGATTCATACCCATGGTCTATAAGGCAATCTCCTAAAAACTACAAGGTTTCCAGTATGTATATGAAAGAGTTTTTAGTTAATGAAATTATATGTTGTAGAATATTACACAATATATAAAATATTTTTGTTATTATGTAATATTTATATGTTTATTGTTTAAGATACAAATAGATCACCATATATTACAGCTTTCCTTTTTATTACAAAAAAAAAAAAAAAAATTAACCCCTTAAGAACCGGGAAAATCTGATGTGGATTTCACTTAAGGACCGGGGCAGTTTTGACTTTTTTGACTGTCATTGTTCAATCATATTATCCTTTTGATTCCTTTTGTACACTCCCACAAATTATATACTGTTTTTTTTAAGCACAAGTAGAGCTTTCTTTTGATACCACAATTATATGAATACCTCATTGTTTAATTTTATTAAAATAGAAAAAAAAAAAAAAAAGTTGCTTACATTTTCATGTCAGGATCTGCATACCATTAGTTCATTACAAAAAAAAACCCTAAATATATTCATTTGCTTCTCCTGAATATAAGAGTACCCCATATGCCTAGTATTTCAGTCCCTTTCTCACATTTACAAGGTAAATATTACAAGATGGACGCCATTATTTCCAACCTGTAATTTTTCAATTTTTCAACAGCTGGCACGTGCGCATCATAGCTTAGTTCACTGTGCCAGAACCAAAAATGTTCCACAAAGGTATATGTTTCTGAAAACTAGACAACATAAGGTAAATAATCAGGAGACTTTTGGAGTTTTTTATGCAGCTATTTTTACAGAAATATTTTGCAAAATTGTGGTAATATATATATATTGCCGTTTTCACACTTACATTTCAATATTACTGTTGATATCAAGCATGGGACAGTTTAAAATGTAAAAAAAAATGCATTGATTAGTGTTCATCTCATTCTTCTGCATATGGCAATACCCCATATGCACAGGGTTATCAAGGTTTGTGGAAGCTACGGGGCCCAAATTGGAACATGCTGGTTTCCAGTTTCACACTTTGAATTTTCACAGCTTGCGTCACTGGTGCCATGTCTCATTTTGGGCTGTGTAACAGTGCTCCACTTTAAGATTTCCCTCCAAAAGTGTATATTTTTGTAAAGTAGACACCCCAGGCTTTCATTTTAGGTGTGTGTTCAAATTTTGCACATAGCCATTTTACCACCGATACCTCATAAAACTTGACGTAAGTCACACTTACACTTCAATGTTGATGTAAAATTCAAGCACAGGATAGGTGAAGATTTTATAAACTGCACTGATTAGTGTTCAGCTCCTTCTTCTGATTATGGCAAAGCCCCATATGCATGGGTTTGTCAGGTTTTGGGGAGCTACTGGGCCCAGTTGGAACATGTGAGTTTCCTTTTACAGACATGCCATTTTTACAGCTGGTGCCTTGTCTTATTTCTGACTGTTTGGCAATGCTGTAATGCATTTTACCCCCAAAAGTATATGTTGTAGAAGAGTAGAGAACCTGGCTTTCATTCTATTTGCATTTTCATCATTTTTTTCGCTGCCACTCTATCACCAATCCCTCCCAAAACCTGCAATAAGGCAGAGAAACACCATTTTTTTCACACATATTTAGTGCTCTGGATTATATATTTTAGTGCTCTGTATTTCAATCAGATGACATTTGCAGATTTTTTAAGTGCTTTACATTAGTGGTGAGTTACATTGTGAGTTACTGCTCTGGAACACAGCAGCAAGATGTCTCTCTGTCTCTCTCCACCGCTGAAGTGTATAAGATGGAGAGAGGCAGAGAGATGTGACAGGGACAATATTTGCAGATACTGTCCCTGTCATTCGGCTTCTGCAACATGTGATTCGCTAATCTAGCGAATCACGTGTTGCAACATTGTCTCTACTGGTTGAAACTAAGTGCCCCAGTATTGGAGCACTGAACAACAACCAGCCCGTGCTCTCCCATCGCTCCATGCTGCGGCGATGTGAGATCTTAACGGTCCTTAAGGGGATTCTACCCATGACGGTCCTGGACCATCATGGGTCGTTAAGGGGTTAAAAAGTAAATATGCATGTATGCAAATCAGTTTTTTTTTTTTGTTTTTGTACACTTAGGTATCACTTTACAAAACTGGAAAGCTTCAAGCTCTGGTTGAAAAGCAAGGAGCTAAAGTAAGTAACCAATAAAGAACTAAGATTTACTTTGTAAAATGTTTACTTATCATGAATCTGGGGTGATACTAAAGGGATGATATCCCCTGAAAATAGGTTTGGTAATTATGAAAAAGCATTCAAAATTACCTATATTTTATATTAGCAATTTGTTATTAAGAAAAACTACTTTTTGTGTTATTTAAATTATAATTAACTCCCTGACACTTAACCCTTTCAATGTTAGGGAAGATGGGCAGTGCACCAGTGTGCAGTGTTCATGGGAATGGAATGTGATGTAGTGTTGAGTCATGAAATGCCTGCACATCATGTCTTGTAAATCACAATAATTCCAATATTAGTTTTCTTAACAAAAATAGCTAATACAACATATAGGTGATTTGGAAAGCTTATTCAAAATAAACATAGTTGTTTTTCGGTGATAATGTCCTTTTAATCTTTTCAGGACCTATGTTTTGTTATATGATATGCCTTCTCCAGGTGTGTTGCTAGTTACTGACTAAAGGCTAAAACTCTCATGCTTAACTACTTTGATGCTAAAGAAGTCTCCAGTGCATTGCAAACCAGTGTGCTGAAGGTGGCACTAGCAGCTAAGGGGTTGAAGCCCGAGTCTTGTTGCTAGCTTTTAGTATGTAAATGCATTAGGTAGACTTGAGCCCCGGGTAGTTTGAGAACCAAGTAACTTCTTCTCTGGCCTGATCACTTCAAACACCAAAATTCAGTAATGGCGCAAGATAAGCACAGGAGAAAGAATTGCACACTGCAGATAAGTGTAAACCTTAAAAAAGTATAACCTAACTTAAAAATCTGCAAAGCTAATCAGAACCTGGAAAAGCAATCCTGGAGACAGGCAAAAGAGGTCATGGCAGGCTGAATTCAACTGTAGTGAATAAACAGGCCAAGGGTTGAGACAGGCAGAGTTCAGGTGAGGTCAAGGTGTACAGGCAGGTGTGGAACACCAGATGGACAGTCGTCAAGGAACAAGACAAAATCTTTAGCACAATAATGGCCCGAAAAATTTGCAGATAGCAAGATGCTTATGTAGGTACCAAATACTGCTCATGGACATTTCCTGCATCAAGCTAACTTGCGCATTAGGTAAAATGTGGTCAAATGTATGCAAACCACCATTCACCTTAAAGGTATAGTAATAGTTAGTTTTAATAAATGCTAATCTTGTAGATATTAAAAATAGAAATACAGAAAAGTGACTCCCGTCTCTATATAGTTTGAGAGATCGAAGCATCTAATGTTCTCCCCTCCTGCTCCTTTCATAGACTTCAGCACTCTATGTGACAGAAGCAGATCCTGGTCAGGGCCGAGATAGCACTATTTAGAATCAAATATTTCATTGGAACGGTCTAGAAAGTGTGCTTGCAAACCAGGCACACTTTCTAGACCGTCCAGTGAAGTATCTCATTCTACATAGCAATATCTCGGTTCTGCTGAAGAGCCGCCAGCCGGTCAAATGACCAGGTCTGCTTCTGTCCCATAGAGCGCTGATGTCTATGAAAGGGGCGGGAGAGGGGAACTTTAGATGCTTCGATCTCTCTACCACTCTGACTCCTCAGCATCGTAGTGCCTGTGAAAAAATAGACCTTCCTGCCATCTAACTATGGCTAGGTCCACAAAGAAAAAATACAGACGCAGCCCAAAGGGTGGGGTAGATTGATGGCCCAGCAGAGGAAAAAGGATACGCTCCTTAAATGGATAGTGGAGAAATCCAGAAGCCATCTATCTATGGCTAGCCCCAATAGGGAAGCAGAAGATCCTCAATACAAAGTGGACATGAGGAAAAAATAGAGTAGCCTTAGAGAAAAGCAGAGCTATGCTCATTTTCCTGCTGTCTATCTACGGACGGAAGGCTGTTTGTAGAGAGGAGATCTGAGATACAATGTTGCAACCACAGCAGGCTGATAAGGCTGAGCAATGTGAAAAATAAACGACTGGCGCTCCAGCTGCGCTCAGCCTCCTGTTTAACTAAGGGGAAATCCTCCTGCACTGGAAGAGACACAAATTTGCAGCCGCAGCCAGCTGTAGAGCAGTGCAGGGAAAAAGTATTAAACAAGCGGTGCTTTAGCCACCGCCAATCTCCTGTCTCACTAAGGGAAGAAAGTACAGAGAAGTTAGGGAGCGTACCTAGGTCACGTAGGCGGTAGCCAGATTGGCTCAGCAGTCTCGACTCATGGGGGAGGGAGACTCTCTACCTGGAAGAAAATAGCCGGAATGGTCGCAGAAGGGCCGAAAATAACTGGGAAGCGTAGGAGTCAGGATGCTCTCGGCAATAAGATATAGAGCCACGGAGAGCAGGGAAGGCAGATGAAGCTGACAAGGAGAAGATCAGAAGCAGAGTCACGGTCAGGCCAAGGTCAGTAATGGTGCTAGCAAATAAAGGTACCTGAGGGAAAAAGAACTGGAGAATAGTCAAAAACAAGCCAGGGTCAGAACCAGGAAGGCAATATCGCCAATGGTAGTACAGAAGGAGAATCCAAAGGGGGTAGTCAGTAATCTCAAACAGGAACTCAGCAAGGTAACACAAAACGTAGCTTTATAAACAGGCATCCAGGTAAAGGAAGAACACACCTATAAACTCTCACTAGCCAATCCCCTACCTGGAGCGTCAGGTGTTCAGGTAGGAGGAGTATCAATCTTTTCCCTTCAGTTTCGTGAGATCAAGCAGCTGGGCTGACTCCCTTTCAATTGCTATAAATGATTGTCAACCATTGATTGATTGGCAGTCATTTGGTGCAATAGGAAGGGGGTCAGCCACTTGGGAGAGCGAGCAAATAGAGAGAGTGGCCATAGAGCAGATTGTGGATATCGGGCTACTGCTACTAGGGGCAGATACTGACCCAGACGTAATAACGTTGGCACTGTTTATATGCCATTTGCCAACCACTGGCTTTGTGAGTATACACCTGAAGGGTGTTTGTTAATGGTTACAGATTTTTTTATTTGACTGATACACACAGGGGCTTCTTCTTTGTATCCTCCCTGTCATCTATTTCTCGTCACCAATGGAATGCATGATTTCACTGGTGATGTGGGAGGCTTTCCCTGATCCCGCCCACTCCTGCTCAGAATTTCAGGCAGGGGAAGCAGGGGAAGAGGCTGCATTCCTGCAGTCGCCTGTATTTATCCCCTAGCATTCCTGGCTGGGAGATCAATACCTGGGGGGACATAAAGAGGTGTTCAGGTGCTCCCTGACGAGGTCTGTTGAATTTAATACAATAAAAGATGTAGAGCCAAGCTGCTTTCCAAGGTCCTCACAATTGATCTTATGAGATGACCACATTCAGGCAGTACTTTGTACAGGCTTGGCACGTTGTGTTCATCCATGCAATGTACAGCACTGGCACCCTAAGGATTAGACTTTATATAAAATACTTCATACTAAAGTCCTCAGTGAGTCCAATAGATGCCATTGTGTTAAGTTTAAATATCCAGTTGCGTTCAGTAGATAATAACAGTTTGTTAATATTACACTTTCCTTTTTGTATTTTTATATGTTGCATAACCTGCTCAGTTGCTTACAGAGAAGAGTACTTGTGAGTTTTTCTTGGGTAAATAAATGGTTCACAGGAACCATGGGTTCCTCCTGTGGGCAGAGCACTTCAAAAACCTCATGGAGATTTCCCTCTTCCTTCCATCTTTACACTCCACCCTCCATTTCAAGTAACCTGCCTCAGGAAAAGGACTGTAATGACACCGACTAGGTCTCCCAAGGGGTTAGAAAAGAAAAGACTCCTCCAACAAGGGATAGAGGAGCGAGATGCTGGGGAGTGGCGCTTGGGAGCGATGCTCGGGTACAGGAGTTGTCCTAAGGGGATTGTGCTGCAGCCTAGCCGGATAAAGATGCAAGCCGCGAAGCTAGATTGGACCCCTCCAGTTGAGCCGAAGGGTTCTTCCGATAACCCCCTCAGAACAAACTATACCTCTATCACCAGGGAGAAACTGGCTCCAACAGGAACAATACAAGCACAGGTGTCTAGAGAATGGACAAGCAGCAAGCAGGGTCATATGCGGAGGATCAGAGAGGAAGGTACCAAATCAGTAGGCAGGGACAAAGTCAGGCCAGGCCGGGTCATACACAGGAGGTCCAGAACAAGGATATTTCCAATTCAGGAGACAAGAGAATGGTCAAAAAAGCCAGAAGGGTCATACACAGAGAATCAAGGAGGATGATACCAAAACAGCAGGTAGGGACAAGGTCAGGTACAGCAACGTTCATACACAGAGAGACAAAGAACAAACTGGCAGTAACACTACTAGGGACACTATATTAACGCTTCAGTAGTGTGCAGACACTGCCCCTTTAAGCCTGAGCACCGGAAGCCACTCCTGCGCATGCTCATAGAAGAAGGACCAGACCAAGCAGCCGGCAGCAGTAAAGCAGACAGAAAAAGGGTCCGAGAGGAAGCAGGGGGGCTAGAGCACAGCGGAAGCAAAATGGGAGAGAAGATGAAATGGATAGGAATCCGGAGAAGGGGCAAAGACAGTCACCGTGAAGGACACAGAAGTGGAGGCAGTGCCGAAACGGGTCCCCAAGGAAAGAGAAATGGCAGGCAGATACCGGTGAGGACGTGAACAAGGGCAGGTTGGCACTGTTCTTTCACTGTCGTCCAATACAGGTCACTGGTACTCTGGGAGGCGTAAGTCCCCTTTAATAGGCAGGAACAACTATGCAAATAATTTGCAAGGGGCGGAGCCTCCCCTCTTACTTAAGCCACCTTCTGGCCAGAGCCACTTCAGATTGATTTGTTCCTGGTGTGCTTCCACACCAGGTAGAGAACATCTATGCATCTTAGTATTTTATTATTTTTTTATTCAAATATGGAATACCACCATTAGGAGGGTGACCATGGCTGTGAATTGCCCTCTTTAAAGTGGCTGGTGCAGCTTCCAGGGATTTTCTGTGGACCTATACCCTGAAGAGGGGACAGCTTGTGTTAAGCAGCTCCCCTGTTGGGGAATTTACCTCTGGTTCTTTCCCTCCTTATCATGGTCACCTGAAGACAGAAGTCAGCAAGGAAGGTGAGTCACCCATTGAGTGCTGAAGGTCCACTTGTCCCCACAGTGTCCCTTTGATGGGCTTGTATTTGGGAGTTTTAATACACTCCAGCACTCATAGGGTGTTTTTATTGCATTATTACTGTTTATGCAATTTCTGTGTTATTCTCTGAGTTTTGGAGCATTGGGTATTCATTTATTTATGTTTCTCATGTGTTTCATGCTTGTTTGGGCACTTTTTAATGTTTTACTAAACTTTATTCAAAATGGTGTTCCGCGCCTTTAAGCGCGGCTTTTTCCCGCTCAGACGCAAGGGCTCCTTTACTCTCTATGGGAATTCACAGTATGGGACATATCTCTGGAACCGCTTGTCACAGCAACTTCAGAGAGGGCTCATTTTAATTCTAAGCTCCTGATCTATCATCCGGAATGTGTTTTATTCATGTGGGGTGTTTAGGGGGGCTTCGGACAATGTTTGGGGTACTTGGACAGGAAAACTACATTTCCCATGAGCGCTTGGTTCGCGCTCGTTTCTGATTGGCTGTCATGACGGCCGCCATTTTGTGGTACTTTTCCTAGGCGAGTACACTACGCAGGGACCGAGCCTTCTCTCTCCTCAACAGATTAACCCTTCGCTGGCCAGATAAGTCCGTTTTTAGAACATTTCTGGGGTGAAACTTTAATCTTAACACTTTTTCTGGGTGATAGTGTTATTAGTGGGGTATATTGACGCTGTGAGCATGTCTACTTCACTGGAGCTAGGGGCTAGACCCAAGTCTAAGGAGGATGGGGGGTCCGCTACCCCCATGGCGTTTTGCTCCTCTTGCCACATTGGGCTGGATGGCGATAATGTGGGGGATCTATGCCCTAATTGTACTGGTCAAGATAGCAACCCTGGGCTTCCCAGCCATGCTATTGAGCCATCTTGGGTGAGGGAGTTTAAAGCTGCCACTAGGGATCTCAGATCCACGCTTCAACTCTTTCCCTCTCAGGTACAGGGGGCTCTCCAGGTCTGGCAGACCCCCTCTACTATCAGGACCTCCCTGCCTAAGCCACAGGGAGCTCCTGATATCACTGATTCTTCTGAAGAAGAACTTTTACAGGATTCTGATGCTGAGGAACGTACTGTTATTGAGTCTAACAGGTCCATTGGGGACCCCTATGAGTGTGACCCTGAAGTTTCGGCTGAGGGTCTGATCAGAGCGGTTCTGAATACGCTCAACCTTCCTCTGACTCAGGAATCCACTTATGATCCTACTGATGTTTTTCAGAAAAAGCCATCTAAACCAGTTGTTTGTTTTCCAACTAACCCTACTCTTGCCCGTCTGGTCTCTGAGGCATGGAAGAATCCTGATAGATCTTCCTCTGTCTCCAAAAAGTTTGCTAAACTTTACCCTTTTCCTGAGGCGGAGCTGGCAAAATGGGTTCATCCTCCCAAAGTGGATGCTCCTGTGTCTAGACTATCCAAATCTACTGCTTTGGCTGTCTCAGATGCCTCTGCCTTGCAGGACTGGACGGATAAGAAACTAGAGCTCTCTCTTAAGTCTATTTTTGCCTCCATTGGCACAGCCATGCGCCCCACTTTTGCTGTGGCATGGGTTAATAGAGCTATTGCGGCCTGGACTGAACGACTGACTGAAGCGGTTCGCCAGGATGCGCCTGTATCTGAACAGTTGCAGCTTCTTGCTAATATCACTGAAGCTCAGAACTATGTTGCTGACGCTGCTTTTGATGCTGTGCGCATGATGGCGAGGGCCTCCACTTCTTCTGTGGTGGCTAGACGCGCTCTTTGGCTGAAAATTTGGTCTGCTGATACAGCCTCTAAGAAAGCCTTGCTTTCCTTGCCCTTTCAGGGGAATTTGCTTTTTGGGTCTGAACTCAAAGAAATGATCAGTGAGGCTACTGGCGGTAAAAGTACTCTTCTACCCTCAGTCTTTAAGAAAAAGTTTCCAGCCAAATGCAATCGGTCCTTTCGTTCCTTTCAGACTGAGACACGCTCCTCAGCCCAAACGGGTCCTCCCACTACGCGCTCCTCCTCCAAGCCCAAACAGTCCTGGAGGCCCAAAGTTGCCTCCAAGGCCAAGACCTCCAAGACTGCTTCGGCATGACTCGCCGAACCCGGGTCCGCATCCGGCTGTAGGCGGTCGTCTCAGCATCTTTCGCCGGACTTGGGAGGAGTCAGTGGCGGACCCATGGGTTCTTCAGGTGGTGTCAGAGGGATACAGGATCCCTTTCTCTTCCCTTCCTCCTTTTCGGTTCCATTTTACTCGTCCTTCTCAGGAACCCACAAAAAGGCGTCTGTTCGACGACGCTATTCAGGATCTCTTGGACAAAGAGGTCCTGGAGGCGGTTCCTCAGGGGGACACAGGTTCAGGATTTTATTCCAACCTGTTTGTGGTAGCCAAAAAGGACGGAGGAGCCCGTCCCATCTTGGATCTCAAAGATCTCAATGCCTATGTGGTGACTTCCCACTTCCGCCAGGAATCCCTGCGCTCTGTGATTGCAGCAATGTCTCCAGGGGAGTTTCTTGCCTCCCTGGACCTTCAGGATGCTTATCTTCACATCCCTATTCATCCAGAGAGCAGACGGTACCTCAGGATTGCCTGCCACAGGGGACACTTTCAGTTTGCAGCGCTCCCCTTTGGGCTGACTTCAGCCCCTCAGGTCTTCCAGAGGGTGTTGGGCTCATTGATAGCGGTGCTCCATCAGGATGGGATCAGAGTGACCCCCTACATGGACGATCTCCTTCTGAAGGCCTCCTCAGCGGAGCTTCTCCTTCAGCAATTACAGATGTGCATGCACACCCTGAACCGTCATGGCTGGATCCTGAATCTGGACAAGTCGGACTTGATTCCATCTCAGAGGCTTCTGTTCCTGGGTCTCCTGTTCGACACTCGCCAATGCATGGTGTTTCTTCCAGAGGACGTGGCTCACCAGATAGCTGTCAGAGTGGCTGGAATTCTGGACATGGACGAGATTCCAGTTCCGAAGTTGTCGTCCTTAGTGGGGAAGTTCATTTCCACAATCGAAGCAGTACCATTTGCCATGGCCCACTCCCGGGATCTTCAGAGGTTTGTGATCCAGACGTGCAAGAATCATCCAGATCATCAACATCTGTCTGTTTCTCTTCCTCCTCATGTCGAGTCGAGTCTGCACTGGTGGTTAGATCTCTCTCATCTCCTGAAAGGGAAATCCTTTCTAGTTCCTCCTTGGACCACAGTCACTACGGATGCCAGCCTTCGGGGCTGGGGTGCAGTCTGGGGTCGCTTCAGTGCTCAGGGGAAATGGGGTCTGGAGGAATCCATGCTCTCCATCAATGTTCTGGAACTTCGAGCTGTCCGGCTGGCCCTGAGGCACTGGGAGTCTCAATTGACCGGTCTTCCAGTCAGAGTGGAGTCCGACAACGCCACGGCGGTGGCTTACATCAACAGGCAAGGCGGCACAAGAAGCGGTTCCGCCTGGTGGGAGGTCAAGGATATTTTGTCTTGGGCAGAAGATCATGTGCCTGTCATCTCTGCGGTTCATATTCCAGGCGTGGACAACGTCATGGCAGATTTCCTCAGTCGTCATACCGTCGACAGCGGAGAATGGGCTCTTCACCCAGAGGTGTTTCTCATGCTCACTCAACGGTGGGGGATGCCTGTGGTGGATCTGATGGCTACCAGACACAACAGGAAGGTTACGGTGTTTTGCTCCCGGTTGAGGGACTCCCTTGCTCTAGCAGTGGATGCCTTGTCGATCCCTTGGGACTTCCCCCTGGCTTACATCTTCCCTCCTCTTCCTCTATTGGTCAGAGTTATCCAGAAGTTGAAGAGGGAACGTTGTCCTGTCATCCTGATTGCTCCAAACTGGCCTCGCCAGTCCTGGTTTCCGGAATTGATGGCCATGTCAGTGAAGGATCCAATCCCACTTCCAGCCCGTCCGGACCTGCTTCTTCAGGGGTATCTGTGGAAAGAGGATGTTCACTCTCTCCATTTGATGGCATGGCGGTTGAATCCTCGATTCTAGCAAAGAAAGGCTTTTCTCCTTCTGTGGTATCGACGATGCTCAGTGCTCGTAAGCCTGTGTCTTCCAAGATCTATCATCGCATATGGTCAACTTTCGTGACATGGTGCTCTGACAAGAAGTTGTCACTTGACTTCCATCTTCCCACTGTCCTGGCCTTCTTGCAGGACGGTGTGGATAAGGGGCTCAGTCTGAGTTCCCTCAAAGTTCAGACTTCTGCCTTGTCTGTGTTTTTCCAGGAACGGATTGCTGTCCTTCCTGATGTGAAAGTCTTCTTCCAGGGTGTGACTCATGTTCGACCTGCCTTTAAGAGTCCTGCTCCCCAGTGGGATCTCAATTTGGTGCTGGTAGTTCTTCAGCGACCACCGTTTGAATCCTTGGCTTCCATTCCATTACGTCTTGTGACTTGGACGATGGCCTTCCTCTTGGCTGTTGTGTCAGTGCGCCGGGTAGCAGCGTTACAGGCCTTGTCTTGTAAACCTCCTTACCTGGTGTTCCACAAGGATAAGGCTGTGCTTCGCACTACCAAGGAATTCTTACCCAAGGTTGTGTCTGAGTTTCACATCAATCAGGAGATTGTGGTTCCCTCTTTCTGCCCTAATCCTTCATCTGACAAGGACAGAGATCTCCATCTGTTGGATGTGGTGCGTTGCCTCAAGTTTTATGTTCATCGCACCGAGTCTATCAGGACGTCTGACGCTCTATTCGTCATTCCTGAGGGGCCTAGGGCAGGAAGACCGGCTTCCAAAGTTACCATTGCCTCTTGGATTAAGGCTACCATCCGTGAAGCCTATAAGTTGAGGAATAAGCATGTTCCCTTCCGGGTGACTGCCCATTCCACCAGATCTATTGGGGCCTCTTGGGCCTACAAGAATCAGGCTTCTGCTGATCAACTGTGCAGAGCGGCCACTTGGTCCTCTGTGCACACCTTTTCTAAGCACTATAGAGTTGATGTACTGGCTTCGGCTGATGCCAGTTTTGGAAGGAAGGTCCTGGAGGCAGTCTTGCCTGTGTAGGTCTTCCGCTCTGTGATCCTTAGTGCTTCTTTACTGTTGAGCCCGGTTGGCTCTAGTTCCGTGTGCTGTGTTAGTTCAGGGATTGTTCCCTTGGTTGGTGTCCGTTGACACTTACAGTTTGGGCTATGTTATCAACTGGTTATAACAGTTCTAGTGACTTGGGCCTTGCGCCTGGTCCTTGCCTTACTTCCCGCCTCTGGATCAGCTCAATGTTTGTACATCCCAGAGTACCAGTGACCTGTATTGGACGACAGTGAAAATAGGATTTTAGTCTTACCTGTTAAATCCTTTTCACTTAGTCCATACAGGTCACTGGTCTCCCACCCTGTCAAGGGACCAGTCTTGGTTCTCCTGTGGCATTCAGTGGGAGACCGTTCGGGCATGCTCACAGGAGTCTTTCTTTTTGCTTACCTGAGGTCAGTTTTAGGGTCTCAAATCAATCTAAAGTGGCTCTGGCCAGAAGGTGGCTTAAGTAAGAGGGGAGGCTCCGCCCCTTGCAAATTATTTGCATAGTTGTTCCTGCCTATTAAAGGGGACTTACGCCTCCCAGAGTACCAGTGACCTGTATGGACTAAGTGAAAAGGATTTAACAGGTAAGACTAAAATCCTATTTTTGTGAGGAAGATCCCAAAGAGGAACTGATAGTTATGCTGGCTAATATTATGGGGACTATTGCATATCTTACTCATGCACCTTCAATTCCACTATGTTTTCTGGTAAGACTTCAGGCCTTTTGATCCCATGCTTTAAACTTTATGGCTCAAGATTTGGCTTGCTGACAAATCTTCCAGAAAGTCTTTGGTGTCTCTTCCCTTTGTACTAAGAGAGCTTTTTGGGCCTGAACAAAGTAAGGTCATGAGTGATGCTACTGGAAGCAAAATTACTCTCTTGTCTTAGATTGCACCAAACATCCCTGTTTTTCTAAGAAAATGCAGGCTTTTTGTTATGCCTGTCAATTTGAGGCACCCTTAGTCCTCTCAGGCATGCCCTGCCCTAAGGTCCAAACAGGCTAGGCAGAAAAATAATTCTTCTCAGAAGCCTAAGGCTGACAAGCCCAACTCCATCAAGACTTGTTGGGTCCTGGGCCGTCTCTACCTGTAGGGGGTTGCCTCCATCATTTTCAAGACACAGTGGAGTCTTCAGTGATGAACGAGTGGGTTTTGAGGGTTATTTCGGAATGGCACTGCATAGATCTCAAATTGCTTCTACCTCACTTTTTCTTTTTGTTGTTAATGCAGACTGCCTCCTTTGCAAGAACTAAAGCACCCACTTGTTCTTTTCCCCAGTGAGAAAACAGTTTTCTTCTGTGTTACATCCTAGATTGGTCATAACAATATTCCCAGGTGTGGAACAAATGACCTCCAAAATCCAAAGATACCCAATAATGTCTGTGCTTCTTTTACACCTTTTGAGTTCTTTCAGATTAGCAATAGTGTCCAATGCTAGTTGAGGAATAGTCTTTTGGGGCCTGGACCACATCATACCCAAGAATTTCACTTCATGGTTTTGCCCTTGTACCTTTTGGTCATTGGTAGCCCATCCTCTTTGCTTCATCCAGGTTAATAGGGTATCTAAATCCTTGGTTACCTGCTCTTCTTTGTCTCCAGATATCATAATCATATCATCTATGTAATGATACACTTGGCATTAGAGTGGCCCCATTGCCTGAAAATTTCTGGCTATTAATTCATGACAGCTTTTTGGAGAATGTAAATAACCTTGGGGTAACACTGTTAGCATATATTGTCCCCCTCTCAGGTGAAAGCAAATTGATATTGTGATTATTCTGGTACGATTGGTATAGAAAATAAAGTATTAGCAAGTCAATTACTGCATTTCATTGTCCAGCAGTCTGTTCAATCCTTTCCACCAATGAAACTAGAATTTCCACAGGAAAGATAGGTCCTTTCCCTATTTGAATTTGACATTGCACTTGGTACACATGTGTTCGTCTACCCCCGATACTTCCACCATAACACATCCTGTGGAGAAACATCATAATTGTAGGGGAAAGAACAGTTGATTTGTGTAGTGCAGGAGCGGTTGGAGTTTCAGCCAAAGAAGCCTTTAGTCTGTGGGTATGTATATAATGTGTTTGCCATTTTTGTTATTACATCATCTGGAAAAAAGATTGTTTTTCCAAAATGAGTGGGTATAGTGAATGTTTATAACTTCATTTGTTGCCATCGAGGTTAGACGTAGTGAGCAAGTGTGCAGGACTTTCTGGGTCACATCAATCTTGAGATAGATATGTATATACTCCTATTTAGTGAGGAATTTGTTAAGTTGGGAGAGACAATTTTTTTTGCTGTTATATTGTGTGGAGATGTACATATTGGTCCTTTCTTTATTGTGTAGGGTTAGACATATCCTTTGTGCATTTGTTAATACAGTGCCAACCTGAGTGTCTTCATTAAGTAGGGAGGTTGTAATACTCTATATGGGTGTTGATATTGGGCATAACTTAACGGTGGATGTCTATGGTTATTGCAGTTGGCTATGTCTTTCCCATTAACATCCGATTAATACTTGTGATATGACTAATCAGTGTGACTTCATTACAGTACATTCACTAGCTTGGGGGATCAAAGTGAAGATCCATTTAGCATCTATGATCAGAGAAACTACTTGGTGTGATTCTGTCACAGCTGGGTGACTAATTATTAGGATCAGATCAGTACACATGGCATCACTCATCAGTATGAATCTGTTGTAGTTGAAGACGTAATTGATTTAATACTTCACTTATAAGGCTGGTGCGATAGCTTAGTTGATTAATGCACCAGATATAGAATCTGCTCAAACCATAGGGTCACAGGTTCTAGTTACAGCAAGGTCAACTCAGCCTTTCATCCCTCTGAGGTAGATTAAATGAGTACCCAGGACATACTTGAAAATAAGAGACATCTCAGTGTATTCTTCCTGGTAAAATACTTTCATAAAAAACAATATCCTCAACCACTCAATGTGGTTATAATTGTTCTGATACATTTAATGAAATCCTGGTATAGTACTTAATTTGGGAAATATTAGGGTTAAGACTCTTGATCACGGATGTTTACGTAATCTAGCATAATTTGTACAACCAGAGTTTACTCATCAGTGCAGATTAATATAGGTATATGTAAACTAAGGTGTAATATGTCTATCTTCCATAGTAGGAGTTCATTTAATACCTTTATATTTAGCATATCAGTGTTTATAAAAAAATAATATATATTTATTATTGGTTGTTTGCAAAGTAGGATATTTTTGAGTTGGGCTTCTTCTGTTTGTTTCATTCAGAGTATCAACTTGTATTTTTTAATTTGTAGTTTTTCATCTTTATCTGTTCTGGAATATTTAAAATTTCTTTTTCCTGATAGGTGACACACCAGTGTTGTAGGGTGTATATGCTGCTATGTGCTAGGGGAACTTTATGATCTGTTTAACATCTATGTTCAGAATAACTGATCTGTGTAATGCTGTTCCAACTAATGAACAAAGGTATATGTAAAGTAATGTTCACACCAGCAGTGTCTGGTCAACAGTCGTGATGTTAGCCATCGGTATGATCTTGTAATTGGAAAAGTAACTGATATAATGCTTTCACTTATATGTGATCCTTCCTAAAATTTGGAGAAATTTTGGTCATAACTGATCTGGATCCTTTTATGAAATCCTGGTATACTCTTCGTGGGAAATATTAGGGTTAATAATTTTAATCACAAACCTTTAGGTGACTTTGAAATGTTGGGGGACTAACACTATTCAGTTAACGTTTGTAATCTGAGCCACTCATCATTGCTATGCCGGTACAGTTGATTAATAAACGTATATGTAAGCTAGTATGTAATACTTGTGTAAAAGCCTATATGCACGGGCCAAGGTCCAGGTAATGTTAACTCTTTGAGTGCCAGAGGGGTAAGCAGCACATTTCTTTGCAACGTGTTGCGTACCCCTCTGGCATTCAAAGGGTTAAGAGGCCACTACCTCGCTGCTCCATGCGATGCAGTCATGCGCAGTACAAACTGCCCGAATGCGGGTGGTCTGTTCTGCGCATGACTGCATTGTGACAACCATCCTAGCGAATTATTATATAGGATGTCTATCTTCCGTATTAGGGTTTCATTTAAGCCTTTTACATTTAGCATAGAAGTATGTATACATATTCATACAATTACATATTTATTGACTATCAGTTGTTTGCAGCGTACAATATTTTTGAGTTTGGGCTAATTTTTGTTTTTCATTTTTTCTGTTGTTTCATTTAGAGTATCAAGTTGTAATTTTTAGTAGCAGTTTTACTTTTCTTTTTTTTTTATCTGTTCTGGAACATTGTTCGCCACTTTAACATTATTTTTATATTTACAATTTTACTCATCCAGTTGCAATGTTTCACATTATTCGAACATGGGGGATGGCAATGGATCAATTAGGATTATTTCCGCTTGGTCTTTGGGACCAGAAGTAAAAAGGTTGCATGAAAGCAGAAGGATATTTCCTAGGTACATAGTCACTTACTCACTGAGGTAGCCACCTTTTAAGTGAGTACACATTTTGCTTGTCTTGAAGAAACATTGATATATGTGAAGGATTATCATTCTGTATCCTCTCCCTGCGGCACAGCACTGGTCATGCCCACTCTGTGGGTCATGCTGTGGCTACCAATAGATCAAAGTTTGATGTGCAGACAGTGGAGTGGGGTCCTGTAGTTGCCAGTGGAACAGGGCTAGCCTGGCAGGTTGTTAATGTGACTATCAGTGGAGCAAGACTAAGTTGGCAGGCAAGACTAAGCAAGACTAAGTTACCAGTCAGACAATGTTGGTATGGCAGATGGTGTAGTGTGTTTTGTGGCTACCAGTCAGACAATGTTGGTATGGCAGATAGTGTAGTGTGTTTTGTGGCTACCAGTCAGACAATGCTGGCATGGCAGATAGTGTAGTGTGGCTCTTTGGATATCAGTGGAACAAGGCTGACCTGACAGACCGTGTCTTGAGATTCTGTGGCTACCAGTGTGAACAAGGTTTTGATGTCAGGAAGTGTTTTCTTGGTTCTGTGCCTATCAGCAGTACAAATGTGGGCTAGAGAAAGCAGTGAGTAGCACTGTGAAATGCATTGAATTGTGGGTTTCTTTTTTTTTTTTTTTTTTTTTTTTTTATACTTTATTGAGAAAATAAAGTTAAATACATTATAAGAAAATTCGAAAGCAATGGGTTGACATACAGCGACATGAGAAACAAGAACAAAAATGAGTATACACTGATAAAGCATGTGAGTACAATAAATGTTGGATAAACCTGGACAAGCCATATAACCAAATAAGATGTACACTGGTGGGTAAGGCCCATACCACAAGGTTAAAGTAGGAGTAAGAGCGATGGAACGCTGAGCAGGTGAGGTGGGAAGTTGTGAGTCGTTCCATAAAATTCAAATATTGACGTCTGCGTGTGTGAAGGATAGAGGGGGCTCAGGAAAGATGGAAGGGAGAAAGGGTATTCCCATGTGTGGAAGAGAAGTCTAGATTTGAAGGGAAAGGAAGAAGAAGGAGGTGAGGAAGAAGAAGAAGAAGAATCCAACAACGGCTCAACCAGGACCCAAACAGAGCTCTACAGTAAGTAAAATCAAAGGGACGAGACCCCCTGCATCAGATAGGGGGAAACGTCTTAGAGAAGGCTAGGATAAATAGATGCTCAACGGAAGGAACTCAACGATGTATTATTAATCATATCTCGGCGGCATAAGTGCTGGAAAATTTGGCACCAACTGAGAAATATGTTTTGTAATCGTCTTCGTATCCCCATAAATACCTATAACACCGTCCATGAGATAGGATCAGTGGAGGCAGAGTCCAGATGATGAAGTAGAAATTGAGAAAGAAATAGGTAGTCAATTCTACTGTAGGTAGAATATGGAGAAGAAAAGAAAGAGTAGTCTTTATCCAGTGGGTGAAGTGTGAGCCATGTGTCAATGAGGGTTAGGTTGGTGAATCTTTTGCGCAAATTTCGTAGATGGGAGAGTTTAAAGGGCGATTTGCCTGCAGACGAGTCTAGTGTGAAGGGTCAAGAGCTAAGCTGAAATCGCCCCCTATGATTAGTCTACCTTCGGGTAGATCGGTCAGAAGGTCTAGGACCCTAGAAAGAAAGGAGACCTGATTATTGTTTGGGCCATAAATATTTAGAATGGCGTATGGTTTATTGTAGAGCAACCCTCTGAGGAGAATGAAACGGCCATCAGGGTACGTAAGGACATCAATCGTAGACCAAGATAATGAAGACTTCAGAAGTATGCCTACTCCCCTTTTTTTTCCGGGGCTGAGGCAAAAAAAGTGGTAGGATATTTATGATTAGAAAATTTGGGGGCAGCGGAAGCCAGAAAGTGAGTTTCCTGGATAAGTATGATGTCTGGCGCTAAACGTTCAGTGTCACGCAATGCTATGGACCATTTCTCGGGGCTATTGAGTCCCTTAACGTTGAGCGAAGTCACCTTAACAGGAGACATGATGGGACTGATTCAGTAGCAGTAAGACTGGAAGCACAGAAAGGGTCCTCGGATGGCCGATGCCGATAAGGGGAAAAAAAAAAAAAGGATGAGGGTGCGAAGAGGGAGTACAACAAATGGTCTGCAATGGAGAGAGGAGGAAGGGAAAGAACAAAGAAGAGTATTGCAAATATACCATAACTTGGAATAGATATGGACCAGGGTTAGCCTCTGGGGGTGATAGGAAGCAGGTATCAAAAAGAGATTAAAGAGGTGTGTCTAGCGGAGTAATGTGGAGGGTATGACAGGTTGACAGCTCAGGGTACCAGAATGTTGTCATGATAGTGGTTGATAACAGGAGAGTTGGAATAAGAGAGCACGGGTATGGTGCCTGGGGGGAAAGAGAGTATACATGTAACCCCCTACAGACCTGTTATTGCTATATAGGATGAGGAAGTATGTGAATGAGTATTAGTGCGTGATGCTAGAAGTCTAGGAATGGTAGTGTGATGGATGATACTGAGATTCAACCTTAGAAATTAGGAACTGAAAGAAATGGAAATAACAGATCTTGAAACAGAGAATAGTAACATAAATATGTATTAATGTGAATTCGAACATTTAGGTACATTAACATACAAATATAGGAGATACATTAAATGTGGAGTATATGGTGCAGGCTTCCAGCGCCAGTCGAACAAGGGTGTCATTACAAAGAAAGCAAGATAGGCATTTGAATAGCAAGTCATCCCATAATAAGGCAATACCTCTAAAAAGTCATTGAAAATGGGGGGGTGAGAGCATCAATTTAGGATGTAATATAAAGTGGAAGAGCATGTATCATGGTATAACTGGAAAGGGGCAAGTAAATGTAAAGCTGGGTATGTTGGTAAGAGCTGGAGATAGAAACCTGCAGCACATAATAACATCCAGTGGAAATTTCTCAAGCAAGTCATTCGGAGATGCTAGATTACGAACCTAACAGAAAACGTCAATCCCAAAGTAATAGCAACATTAGGAGTCTGAGTTCTATTAAACTATACAGCATTGAACTTAAAGAGCATCCAGGAGACATTAATAACAATTAAAAGGATACCAGAGCTCCCAGCTGGGCAGGTGGGGCACGGTGAGGGTCACCTACCTGCCGTCGAGCCAACAAGCTGGAAGTCCTGGAGGTGAACCCCAACATACCCCCCTAGAGGTATGAAGGAAGGGACTCCCAAAGAGATAGGTAGGGGGAGAGAGCCTACTACTTGAGCATATGCCACATATGGACAATACAGTAGGTTAGGAGTCTTGGGGGAGTAATGTGACCTCTACTTGGTCGTTGACAAGATTAGAACATGTGTTCTAATGGAAGCGTCCAAAAAACGAAACTTGCAGAATTACATATCATCACAACCGTCTAGGCTATCACTGATACATACAATTTTGCCTGTTACTGTTACAACCAATCAAATATATTTAACAAATAGTACATACTGGAGCATTAAAAGGAAGAAGGACAAAGAATGAGAACAGACTTCGAGAGCAGACAGCAATGAAAAGGGAGTAAAGGAGAGAGAAAGGAAGGACAGGCCTCAGAAGGCCATAGACAGGGTTGTGTCCAGAGAGCGAGCGTGAAGGGTAAGATAGAGACTGAGCTGTGAGGAAAGTAAGAGGTGAGGAAACATTACAACCTCTAGGTAGCCAGTCCGTGTGTGAGGGTCCTGTTAGGGCTCGAATAGCTCAGAGTAGAACGAGGATCAAAGAAAGTCCCTGCTGGGATGGGTCGACATCAAGTCTTTCACGACCATGGGACCAACGGAGGAGAGGAAGACCGATCATCAGAACCTCCAAGTCTTCGTTGCTTCTTCTTGGAAGACACAGATCCAGGGGACTATTCCAGGCTTCGTGGGAGTTTGGGTTGAGCAGGTACAGCTGTAGGTTGTTGGGGTTGAGAGATTCCCAGCATAGAGCAGAAAGCCTGGATATCATCAGGGTGCCGAAATGTCGTGGGGCCTCCATTGTGAGTTGCCGTTAGGGAGAAGGGAAACCCCCATTTATATTTTATATTCATCGTGCGTAGGTGAGTAGTGAGGGGTTTGATCTCTCTTCTCAGTTGTAAGGTATGCGGAGAGATGTCCTGGTAGAGGGATATTGTAGATCCTGCACACAAGGGTAGGTTGCCCTCTCTGCTCCTCGCCATGACCCTGTCTTTTTGGTCAAATCTATGAAAGCAGACAATGACGTCTCTGGGATGACCATCTTCTCTCTGCCCGGTGGGCTCTGGCAAGAATTATTTTTTCACGACCCTCAGTATCCAATAGCGAGGCAAAATAAGTGGAGAGAGTCGTAGGTAAGTTCTGAGGAGAAACATTTTCAGTGAGGCCCTTCACTTGCACATTACATCTCCGTCCTCTATTATCAATGTCGTCAAGCCTCAGGGTTAAATTGTTGATGATATCTCTGCTCTCGAATAAGGCCCGCTCCAAATTTGCGGCATGTTCAGCCACCACATTCTTCTCTTCTTCCAAGTACATGGCACGGTTAGTCAGTTGAGTGAGGTTATCAGAGATAGCGGCTATGTTAGCTTTAACCGCGACTCAGAAATCTTCCAGCATCTTTTGAATGTCGTCAGTAGATGGGAGACCTTGCAGTAATGCCAGGAGCTCAGCTCTGGTAATAGGAGGGTCAGTGTCTCCAGGAGCCATGACAGCAGTTACACACTCGGTAGGTAAGGTATGCTGGAGTGCTGCAGTCTCGATGCTACCACAGGCAGAGTTAGAGTCCCGCCCTCGAGAAGATTTCGCGCCTCCCTGCGGGAGAGTATCAGATGATTGAAAGTAATCATTGATATTTTTCCCTCTGGAAATCGACTTGTTCTTGTGTCCTCTCATTCAGCTAGTAGTAGGGTATGAAATTGAAGTGAAATTCTGGTTGTTTGACGGTCCTGGTACGTCACACCTGGATTTGAGTTAAGGACCAATGACGTACCAGGACCGTCATGGCTAAAATGATAGCAGCGTGCTTCTGTGCACGCTGCTATCATTAATGCCAGGCTGAGACTGAGCGCTCCGAGACTGGGGCGTTCAGTCTCTGCCCTTCTTGCCCTTGCCAGTTCATGTGATCACCGTAGCAGCGATCACATGTACCGGCATAGTGACAGACAGAGGCAGCAGAGAAAGCATGCTGTCTGTGCCTGTCACATCTGCCTCTGTCTCCATTGCTATGAAAGTAAGAGAGACAGAAGTAGTGTTGAAAGAAAATATAGCAGATAGGGGTATTAACCCCTTCACTGCTGGTGCCAATTTCTGACCTGCAATAATACTTGTGTTTTTAAAAAAAAAACACTTTTTTTTAACAAAAATATTTTATTTAAAAAAAATAATAAACTAATTAAACAAAAGTGGGAGTGTGATTGTTGTGGAGCCATGTAATACACTTACATACACCACCAAATGCCAGGGATAAAAAAAAGTGTCAAAATAGGGTGAGAAAAAGGGACATGGGGATTTTCACCCGGGGGGACAGTGGCCACTTTAAACTGCGTATTTTGTAGGTATGACTGACCGGTCATACCTTTCATGCAGTCTCCATAAAAATTTAACCCTTTGTGCCCAATTGATCCCAAGAGAAAAAACAAAAATTGTGTTTACATTTTTTTACCTTTTTTTTAATTTTAATAAAGTAAATGGTGGGTTATCCATATAAGTAGGGTATCTAATGAAAGCCCTATTTGTGCTTAAAAAAAAAACAGTATATAATTTATGGGGGTGGAATAAAAGACTTAGAGGGAAAACACTGTTGAACAAAGACATAGTCAAAAAGGTCAGAATTGCTCCGGTCCTTAAGTGAAATCCACCTCAGATTTTCCCGGTCCTTAAGGGGTTAAACGCTCTGAAAGCTATAGAAACTCCTTCAGACACGGAGCTCATGGACTAAACATCCAGCGCCATTGGATGCCAGGCCACGCCCCCAGAATTGTGGGTTTCTTAATATACAATTTTATATAAATTAATTTTCACTGTCGTCCAATACAGGTTACTGGTAACTCTGGGAGGCATCAGTCCCCTTTAAGTAGGCAGGAACATTCTCTAAATGTATGCAGGGGGTGGAGCCCCCTTCCCTCTCAGGCTGCAGTCTACCCAGCCTGCCTCAGAATTGTTTGTTCCTGTGTGTGAACACACCAGGTGGAGAACATCTCATCAGTTTTTAGTTTCTTTTTTATTTTTCTGTCAAATATGGAATACCACCATTAGGCGGGTTACCTTCACTGACAAATGCCCTCTCCAAAGTGGCTAGCTCAGTGTCCAGGTGCTTTTTGGTGGACCTTAAGCCCTGAAGGGGGAATATCTTGGTTACAAGTGCTTCCCCATGGATTACCTTTCTGAGGTAATTCTTACTACATGGTGACCTGAAGACAGAAGATCTGCAGAAAGGTGAGCCACCCTTTGAGTGCTGAAGATCCACTTGTCCCACAGTGTCCTTTAATTGGGCTTGTATTTGGGAGTTCTCATTGCGCACTCCGGCACTCATTGGGTGTATATGTGTATGTCTGTGGGTATTTGGAGCAGGTTTCTGTGGTAACTTAACCCTTCCTCTGCTGGTTTGACAGGTTTAATGGGGTTTTCTGGCACTTTTCTTACTGGATCGGTGTTTTCTCTATATGCATACATGTTCACTGCATGTGTTTCATGTTTTTAACTTTTATTAAAATTGTGTACTGCACCTTAAAGGCGCGCTTTACCGCATAGACGCCATTGCTCCTTTTACTTTCTATGGGTTAACACTGTTTGGGACGTAACTCTGTAACCGCTTCACACAGCGAATTCAGAGAGGGCTCATTTTAATTGTCTACCCTTGCTCTATCATCCGGTTTATAGTTCAAGTGTGTTGGGGGGCTTTGGGCACTGTTTTGGGGTACTTTTTGGGAAAAACTACATTTCCCATGAGCGCTTGATTCGCGTCTAATTTCTGATTGGCTCCCGTCGCGGCAGCCATTTTGGGCATTTCTCATTCTCCTCAAGAAGTCGAGTGAAGCCGTCTGTTCGAAGACACTATTCAGGCTCTTCTGGACTAGGTTGTCCTGGAACAGGTACCCCCTGCGTACAGGGGTTCAGGATTCTATTGAAGCCTTTTTGTGGTGACCAAAAAAAAAAAAAAAAAAAGGGGGTGGCGGATGCCGCCCTATTTTGGGTTTGTGAGATCTTAATTCCTTTGTAGTGAAGTCTCACTATCGTCAGGAGTCTCTGCTCACAGTATTCGCTGCCATGTCTCCGGGGAAGTTCCTTGCTTCTCTGGACCTTCAGGATGCGTATTGCACATCCCAATCCATCTAGAGAGCAGGCAGTATCTGAGGTTTGCCTGCGCCAGAGGTCATTTTCAGTTTGAGCTCTACCATTGGTCTGACAATAGCCCCCCCAGGTTTTCCAACGGGTGCTGGGGGGGCCTTGATATCCGTCCTTCATCGGGACGGCATCAGAGTGCCTTCGTACATGGACGACTTGCCTTTTGCAACCATTATCTGCGGACCTTCTTCATCAGCTGGTCCAGACCTGCATTCAATTCCTTACACATCACGGTTGGATTGCGAACTTGGTCAAGTCTGACCTTGTTCCGTCTCGGCACCTGGGTCTTCTGTTCGATACTCAGAGGTGCATGATTTTTCTACCAGACGAGGTAACCATCAATTTGCTCAACGGGTCTCTATGATCCTATCCCGCTATTGGATAATAGTTCCGAAGTTGTCTTTTCTGGTGGGGTAGTTCATCTCCACGATAGAGGCGGTTCCATTTGCCATGGTACACATCAGGGAACTTCAGGGATTTGTGATACGGACATGCAGGGACCGACCAATCATCAAACACTATTGATCCCCCCCCCCATGTCGAGTTTAGCTTGGAGTGGTGGTTGGGCCTTCTGATCTCCTACAAGGAAGATCCTTCCGGATTCCCTACTGGACCGAGGTCACAATGGATGCCATCCTCCTGGGCTGGGGAGCTGTTCTGGGTCGCTTTTGCGCTCAGGGGAAGTGGTCCATCGAGGAGTCCCTTCTTTCCATCATTGGGAGTGTCAACTGGAGGACGGGCCAGTCTGAGTGGAGTCCGAATTCGCCACGGCAGTGGCTTACATCGAGAGACAGGGCAGGACAAGAAGTCTCGCTGCTTGGTTAGAGGTCCTGGGTAGAGGTTCATGTTCCGGTCATTTCCGCAGTGCTCATTCCAGGCGTAGACAACGTCATGGCAGACTTCCTCAGTCATCACACAGTCGACAGCGGAGAGTGGGAACTACATCCGGAGGTGTTTCAGCTTCTGGTTCTGAGATGGGGAATGCCCCAGTGGATCTGATGGCAATGTGACACAACAGGAAGGTTCCGCCGTTTTGCTCTCTGTGGAGCGACACTCTAACTGCTGCTGATACAATGTCCATTCCTGGACATTCTCTCTGGCCATTTTTTCCTCTCTCTCTCTCCCCCTATGTTTATATGGGCGTTATGGACATTGTAATTGGTGCGTTGTCCGGTAATTCTGATTGTTCGGGATTGACATCGTCAACCCTGGTATCCGGAGTTTATGACCCTATCTGTGGTGGAGCCATTTTGGCTCCCCTCTCGTCCAGCTCTTCTTCTACAGGGTTATCTGTGGAAGACAATGTTCTTCGGCTCAATTTGATGGCCTGTATGTTGAATCCTCTATTTTATGGAAGAAAGGGTTTTCTTCTGCTGTGGTTTCTACTATGCTTAGTGTCATAAGCCTGTTTCTTCCACGATCTATCACCGTGTCCGGTCGATATTTGTGTCTTGGTGTGCTGACAGAGATCTGTCTCATGATTTTGATATTCCCATGGTCCTGTCCTTTTGGTTGGACGGTATTGGCAAGGGACTCAGTCTGAGTTCTCTTACGATTCTTACTTTGGCGCTTTGTCGTTTTCCAGAAACGCATTGCCATCTTCCTGACTTCAGAGGTTTCTTCCAGGGTGTTGCTACTGTGCGCCCTGCCTTTCGGAGTCCGGCTCCTCAGTGGGACCTTAATCTGGTTTGGGGGTTCTCCAGCATTCCCCCTTTGAGTCCTTGGCTACTATTCCTTTGCGCCTTTTGTCATGGAAGATGGCCTTTCCTCCGGCTATTGTGTCAGTTCGCCGGGTGGCGGACTTGCAAGCTCTGTCCTGTAACCACCTTTTCTGGTGTTTCACAAGGATAAGGCTGTGCTTCGCACATCTAAGGAGTCCTTGCCTAAAGTGGTCTCCGAGTTCCACATCAATCAGGGGATTGTGGTGTCCTCTTTCTGCCCTAACCCTTCCTCTGTCAAGGAGAGGGATCTCCACTTGTTGGATGTTGTGCATTGTCTCAAGTTTTATGTTCATTGTACTGTGTCTATCAGGAAGTCTGACGCCCTGTTCATCATTCCTGAGGGTCCTAGGGCAGGGAGACCGGCATCCGGGGTACCTTTTGCAGCTTGGATTAAGTCTTCTAATCGTGAAGCTTACAAGTTGAGGGATAAGCATGTTCCCTTTCGGGTTATAGCCCATTCTACCAGGTCACTTGGGGCCTCTTGGGCCTCCAAGAATCAAGCGTCTGCCGCTCAATTGTGCCAGACAGCCACTTGGTCTTCTGTGCACCCCTTCTTGAAGCGCTACCGTGTGGATGTGCTGGCCTCGGCTGATGCCAGCTTTGGGAGGAAGGTCCTGGAGGCAGTTTTGCCTGTCTAGGATCTTTCTTTTCTGAGGTTCTCAGTGCTTCCTTACTGTTGAGCCCTATTGGCTCTGGTTCAGTGTGCTGTGTAACAGTTCTTGGGGTCTGTTTTTACCTCTAGTTGGTGTCCGTTGACACCTCTGGTTAGTAGGGATCTCTGACCGGTTGGTTCATGGAGGTCCTGGTGACTTTGGGGGCCTTGCGCCTGGTCCTTGCCTTCTTCCCACCTCAGGGTAACTCAATGGTTGGACATCCCAGAGTTACCAGTAACCTGTATTGGACGACAGTGAAAATAGGATTTTAGTCTTACCTGTTAAATCCTTTTCACTTAGTCCATACAGGTTATTGGTCTCCCACCCTGTCAAGAGACCATGCTTGGCTCTCCTGTGGCATTATGTGGGAGTCCTTCTGGGCATGCTCACAGGAGTCTTCTTTCCTTCTACTATCTAGTCTGGTTAGTTCTCAAACAATTCTGAGGCAGGCTGGGTAGACTGCAGCCTGAGAGGGAAGCCTACTTAAAGGGGACTGACGCCTCCCAGAGTTACCAGTAACCTGTATGGACTAAGTGAAAAGGATTTAACAGGTAAGACTAAAATCCTATTTTTATTTTAATAAATTTTTTTTTTTTTTTAAGAAATTGAAAATAGAGTTTGGAGCGGCTCCTGTTTGTTTCCTTTGTAGTTGACAAGAGCATCTGTCCATAAGCACCGATCAGAGATGGTAGAAAATTCTCTGCAAGCATGTATTGCTCTATATGTGTATATGCATGTACACAGCCATTATATCATGTGTTATATATGATTTATTGTCACTTTTTCTCAGTGTGCTATCGGCGCGCCTCTTTTCTTGTTTCTTTGTGTTTCATATATGGCTTTGTGAGTGGAGTACATTGGAGTACAACCTACCAATGGAACAATACTTGGCTGGCAGACAGCATAGTATGATTCTGTGGCTACCATTGGAACAATATGCAAACTCAGGAAATGAAAAGAAGATAGAAAAAGAATGCTAAATACCTATACCCAGCAGCAAGACTAGTTCAGTAAAGCTTAAAGGCACAGTAATACTTAACATAAAAAGATATATATATTGTTGGGTTTATTCTCCTGGGTAAAATGATGGTGCTCCCACTGCTGAGAGGTGTTTCATTCAAAAGTTATCGCAGCTCAAATTGAATTTGATTAGGTGCAGTATTTTAGTGGACTGACATTTAATGATGATGCTGTTTCTCCACATCCTATGGAGGTTGATGTCAACCTACCAGAGCTGTCCATAGAATGGTGTAGCAACAGGACCACTATAACATTTCAGGCCATTGAGATACTGCACCAAAAAAAATTCATGTTTCAGATGCAGTAACTTTTGAATAAAACGCCTCTTAGCAGTTGGAGTACCTTTTAAATGTCTAAGGAAATATTTTTACATTAGCAGCCAGAATAACAGTGAATCTTTATTATACATTCAAAAGTTAAAGTCAATAAGTACAGTGATTTGTGTGACTAAAACACGTGTAATCCTGGCAGATGAGTAGCACCTGACAGTAATTAAAAACAAACATATTTCCTTCTGGTTTGTCAAATATCCATTACAAAGTTATGGTGTTACATATGGTTTTCTATTCATAAAAGCCACTAAATGCAGTTTTGAGAACCAACTAGTCATGCAATAGAAATATTGCATTTGTGACTTAACACCTACCCAAAATCACCCCCTTTAATTAATTACCACAGTAAGGTGTAATGTAACATAGTCATGTAGATCTTAATAAAAAAAATGTTGAAATTATATCACACATGGCTGTTTACATGTACCTGGTAGATAATTTCCAAACAAATGTATATCATGGTAGTCAAAAATAGGTGTTTTATTTAATTAACAAGGGTTTTTCATAATCTTCTTTTTTTATATATGCATATTGTATACATGTTAATAATTGTATATTACACCCATTGGAATATATAGATAATATGTGTGTGTGGTAGAACTTAACCTTTATGTAATACACAGTGCAATTACTATTGTGTCATACAAGAAATATATCATGTATGATTATTTACATGGACATAGTAAACTGATTTCATAAGCCACTTTTTTATTATGTGCCCATGTACCTATACGTGGATTGACTATTTTATAATCCTTGCATTCCAGTTGGCTATTCACTTTCAAGAGTTCCTTATATATACTTATGTAGCAAACTATGTGCAATTTGGTTACAAAGTGATTGCCATATGTGCATATAAAAAGCACTTTTTTGAAAATCATTGTTCAGATACACATCAGTAGATTTATACTCTCATCCCCACATTCGAACGGAAGAACATTCGCTTTTCATGATGTGTTGTTTACATACTGAGACTTGTATGTCCTAAGGATAATATAATGTTTATTTAAATACATGAATATGAAAATAACTTTTTGAAAATCACTGTGTAATCAACCATACAGTGATCCATCATATTGTATGTAGTACTGTAGAGCTGCTGAAGCCCTCATCTACTCAAGCTCTATTTCTTTAAGCTTTCTTGACCCATTCTTGTTAACTGCATGTAGCTAGCCATATAACATCATGGTGTCTAAACAAGTTGATACTGTAGTGTAAAAATTAAAGTTTAACCTTGAAAAGGGATAGCAACTTGGACAATAGTTAAAGTTTACATAAATATATTGAAGGTAGTGTAAGGCTTCATGATTAAACATTTTATCAGCAAAATCAGAGGCTTCATGCATTTTTGCAACGTGGGGAGTAAAGTGTTAATTTTATAAAATAAAAGTAAACAGTAAAACAAGCCAAAAGTACATATCCTATAATATAAAAGGCCAGACGTATGTTCGTCTGATGCAGTCATGCGCAGTAGAGACTGCCCAAACGCACAGAATGCTGGCCCGTGTACATGGGCTTTTACACTAGTGTAAGTAATAATTTAGATATCATCTGTCCAATAATGATTCTAATTTGGTAATTCAGCAATATTCAGGATGGAAACATTACAGTGAAAAAGAACTGCTATAACAAGAGGATAAACTTTGAAGCTGATGGGTAAAGACTGTTAATATGAGAAAGCACTACATTTTTAGAAATCGAGGACTGCACATAAATGAGTCTCCCAGGAGATATGATGGCGATGAATGCAGTAGGCGCATTTAAAGGGATAGTAATGTTTTAAAATAAAAGCAGCTCCAATTAATCTTCAATAGTATTTGGGTGATGGAGAGTATTATTTCAATACTGTCAGAGTTGTAGTTCAAGAGTAATTGAATGATAAAGTATCCCCCTCCCTCCCCTTTTTTCCTATTGTAAGCCACCTCCCCTCAGATGTGGAATCTGGTCTTAAGACCAGACAGCTCGCAGCAAGGGACAACCTTCTTACTGTGAGAACAATGAAAACCCTGCCCCCCCACAACAGGTTTTTCCCATATGCTAATTGAAAATTGTCCCTCTCTGCGATCCATCTGGACACCACCCTGCTGATCTGAGCTGAGCAGTGTTATATCAATAAAAGGGGTGGGAGGGGGATACTTTATCATTCAAATACTCCTGAACTACAACTCTGACAGTACTAAAATAACACTCTCCATGGAGCTGCTTATATTTTGAAACATTACTATCCCTTTAAGAAATGTTTTTATAGAACTCCTGAATATAAATGAAGAATATGTTTTAACCCCTTAAAGACCGATGCTGTTTTAGGACCATCATCGGTGCAGATGATGGTCCTGGCATGTCGTGGGCTTTTTGCTCACAGCACTCCTGGGGAACACTGAATGCACTACCGTAGTCTGAAACTGACTGCACCAAGACCTGAGAAGTCCCTGCACCAAGACCCTCGTTCAGCTAGCCAACACACATGATGAGTCACGTGTGCCAGCTCCCGACTTTGATCAAAGAGGTCCTTAAGAGAATCCATTCCTCAGGACTGCAGTCGTTAACAGGGTTAAAGATTTTAAAGATAATTTGGGAAATTGGGAGACTTGATATGTGAAACAGTCCTACTTTCAAATATTACTGAGAATAGATTTGAGTGGGGTTCAGTTGGTGAATGATGACTTTACAGCTCATTGAATCTATTCCATAATGTTCAATTCTGCTTATGTTTAGATGAATGCCCCAGAAAGAGTGACTCCTGCTATGTTTCAAACATGTCTCTCTTACACACTGATAGCACGTCTTGCTCCACGCTGGAATAAGGCTGGCCACCTTTTAATTCAAGGTAATGGGTCTGTTTGTATACAGTTAAGGCTTCATTTATTCCAAGCTTTATATGCAGCACTGTTAAACTGTATTCTTTTGCATCCAATGTGAAACACTGGAGCAGTGGGTGAAGTTTCCGTCCTCCAGAGGGCAGGGCTTTGACGTGGAGACTCACTTCTTCCTTCCAGCCTTAACCCCAGCCTCTCAGTTTCAAGTGGCTTATGCCACGGGAAAGTGCAAGTTGGCACTGCTCTTAGTTTTAATTTCTATTCTTAGATATGGGGCTGCATGATCCCCCATTAGCCAGGCTCCCATTAACTGGATTCACTTGAGTTGTGCTGACCAGTTCACAGATGGTTTCTGGAACATTTCCTTGGTGAGGCTGACTTTATAATAAGTCTATGCCTCACCACTGAAATTCTCTGAGTTTCCGTATTTAAAAATAGGTGTCTGAAGACTGGTAAGTTAACTATTCAAGTACTATGGTCCTATCTCTTATGTCCCTGTTATTAATTGACACCCATTGGGATGTAGTCTTTTTGCCTATTTTGCATTCAGTCCACATTTTTCTTGTATCCTGTTATTCTAAGGGTGACTGTTTATTTAGTTTGGGTTTTTAACCCTTTCTGTACTTGAACTGTTATTGCATTGTTATACCTGGGCTTTCTCCTTTTAGAGCAGATGGCTTTATTCCATTTACATTTTATTTAATTTTGGTGTGTGTGTATATATATATATATATATATATATATATATATATATATATATATATAATGTTTCAGCCTTATGTCTTTATTTTCTTTACAATTTGTTGTTCATGGTCCCTTTAAGATTGGTCCCGAAGAAGGACAGTAGCTGCCGTCCTATTCTTTTCTTGAAGTGTCTCAACCATTATTTGCTAGTTCTGCTCTTCAAGATGGAAATGCTGCGATCTGTCAGGGCAGGAAACCCAAGCCAGATTGACTGATACAGCTTTATAAAGCTTCTTGCTAAGCAAACACCCCTTTATTTTCAGGTTTTTTAACCCGTTAAGGACCAAGAGGCTATCATGTCTGTTCTCAGAGTTACTGAACTATAAGCTTTGATTTGTAAAATTTTCCTGTTTTTTTTTTTCTTTACCAGGACATGGTGGTTATTTGTACTCCCAGATTTTTGCTCAATGTCGTTTTGGATTTTCACATCAACCAGGAATCTGTTCTTCCTTTCTTTTGCTCTGATCTTTCTAACAAGCAAGAGCAGGTGCTCCTGCTTTTGTCTGTGTTACATTGTCTTAAAGGGATAGTAATACTTCATTTTAACTTTATTTTATTTTGTAGGCATTAAAAAAACATGAAGAATGATATAAGTCTTATCTCTGAAACCTTTATGGTTTAAGAGATATTCACAAACAAAGTATCCCCCCCCTGTTCAACCAGATCAGAAGGGAGATGCCCAGGTAGACTGCAGAGAGGGACAATCTTCAATTAAGATAATGGAAAAAGCTGAAAAACTTGTCAAGGGGGGAAGGGCTTTCATTGTTTTCATACAAAGAAAATTGTCCCCTTCTGTTATCTGTACTGTCATACAACCAGACTCACATCTGAGAAGAGATGGCTTACACTAGGTAAAAGGGGCGGGGAGGGGAACTTTGCTTGTGAATATCTCATAAACCATAAAGGTTTGAGAGATAAGACTTATATCATTCTTCATGTTTTTTTAATGCCTACAAAATAAAATAAAGTTAAAACGAAGTATTGCTATCCCTTTAAGTACTATGTCCAGCACACAGAGCCTTTTATGAAATCTGACTCTCTTTTTGTCATTCCTGAGGGCACCCATGTGCTTAGAAAGAAACATGTTACTTTACAAGTCACGGCAGACAACACCAGCTCTGTGGGTGCTTCTTGGACCTCAAAATATCAGGCCTCTGCTGAGCAGCTGTGTAAGGCAGAGATGTGGTCGTCCCTGCACAACCTCACAAAAAACTACAGTGTTAATGTCCTAGCATCCCCTGAGGACAGTTTTGACCAGAAGGTCCTTAAGGTAGTGGTGCCTATTTAAGGACTCTTTTCTTTCTTTATACAAAGTTCTGAGCCTTGTTGGTTCTTGTGCAAGTTTGGTGTCCTTTGACACCATAGGTTTATTGGGTACCAGTTAGTCCTGTAGAAAAACAGAGGAATATGGTTGAAAAGGTTACTAAGGTGGAGGGAAAGAAGCTGGGAGATTTCTTTTGTAGTAAAGATTTGGAAATCCATCAGGACCAGGTACAAGGCCTTTGAGATGTATTCCATCGGGAAATGGGAGATAAGGCAATCTCACCTGGGCATCAATTAATCATGATAAGATTTTGAATGGATTGATTGTTTGGGATTGGGGAAGAATGTCCTACTGAAGGTTATAAAGAACGGAATAGCATTTGGAAAACTGGTCAAAAATCAATTTGGGAATAGTTGTTTTAGCTTGATGCAGGCCCCTAAGATAAGTGATTCGGGGTTTGGCCACCCTGTTACTTTTGGAGTAACATTTATGTTTGTCATCAGAGTGTTTACTCAACTCACCCTCTCTTGAAGTCACTTTGACTTGGTGACAGAGAGAAAGCAAGAGGGCAGTGAGGAACTCTGTCTGGCGTTTTTTTGGTCACAGATTGTTTCGGACATCAGACATTTCTGGATTGGCAAATCTCCCTCTCTCCAGATGCCAGACAGGACCTGCAGTAGTGGTTGCAACAGCGCAACCTGAAACATGGGAAATCTTTTGTGATCCCCAGAATGGACTCTGGTCACACTGAATGCCAGTCTGAGTGGCTGGAGAGCAGTTCTGGGTCACCTGGGGATCCAGGGCAGGTGGAGCAGTCACTTCAGTCCATTAATGTTCTGGAACTCAAAGTGATCTATCTAGCTCTTGTGTACTGGACCTCTGATTTGAAAATACTTCCAGTGTGAGTTCAGATGGACAGCACCATGGCCGTCACTTACATCAACCATCAGGGGGGCATTCAAAGTGCCACTACCTTGTATGAGGTGAGGTACATTCTAGGTTGGCAGAAGCCCATGTTTTGGCCATCTCTTCCGTTCACATTCCAGGGCTAGAAAACATGTAGGCGGATTGCCTAAGTCACCAAAACGTGGATCCGGGAGAGTGGGAACTCAGTCCGGAAGTGCTCCAGCTGATTGTGCTACAGTGGGGACTGCCAACAATCGACCTGGAATGTTCTGCTCCAGGAAAGAGGATCCTCTGGCTTTGGCCACTGAGGCAATGTTGATTCTATCAAGCTTACCTCACTTAAGTTTTTCCTCCAATTCCTCTTATTCCCAGGGTGCTCAGAAAGATCAGGGTGGGTAGCACGACTGTGATGCTAGTTGCTCCTTATTGGACCAGGAGGGAGTAGATTGCTGACCTTGTGAGTCTCTCCATTCAGGACCCACTCCCGCTTCCTCCCAGGTTGGACCCCCTTCCCCAGGGCTACCTTTGAAGGAGGATGTGGAAAAACTGGCTTTGACGGCATGGCTGTTGAAAGCCACATCTTCAGGAACAAACCAAGGTCATTTCCCCTCTGATTCAGGCTCGGATGTCAGTCTCCTTTAGGGCCTACTACAGGGCATGGCCTATTTTTCATTCCTGATGTGTGGTCAGGTCTCTGTCCTCAGAGGATTTTGATCTTCCAGTGGTGCTGTCTTTTCTTCAGGATGGTGTGAACAAAGGACTCATTCTGAGCTCCATGAGGGTTCATATCTCAGCTCTCTCTATTTTTCCAGAGGTGTATTGCCATTTTTCCAGATGTCAAGGTGTTCCTTCAGGGGGAAGCTCATGCTTTCCTTGCCTTCAAGGCTCCCACTACTCTCTGATTGCTCAATTTGGTTTTGGGTGTTCTGCAGCGGCCTCCCTTTGACCCTCTTGCTACCATTCCTATGCGTAAGATGACCTTTCTTTTAGCAGAGGTCTTAGTTTGCAGAGTAGCTGAGTTGCAGGCTTTGTCTTGCAAGCCTCCTTTCCTGGTGTTTCACAAGGACAAGGCAGTTCTTCGAAACTCTCAAGAATTTCTTTGTAAGATGGTCTTTGAGTTCCACTCTGTTCACACTCTGCGACAGATCTCCTGGCCTCAGTGAACGCTTTTCAACAATGTGTTTCACACTTTGATTGCTTTATCAGGCTGAAATGTCTTGAGACATTGTTCTTTAAAAAAGTGTGTATCCTGGCTGTAAGATTTATCACAGAGCATGAACCAGTTGGCTTTAATAAAAGTTCAGTTTCTTTGTGTTATTTTTATTGTTTTATGGTTTTATTCCATACTGTGCAAAAGTCATAGGAAGGCGTGAAAAAAATGCTGTAAAGTAAGAATGCTTTCAAAAGTAGACATTTTAATAGTTTATATTCAGCAATTAACAAAATACATAGTGAACAGAATTAAAATCTAAATCAAATCAATATTTGGTGTGACCACCCCTTGCCTTCAAAACCGCATCAATTCTTCTAGGTACGCTCGCACACAGTTTGTTAAGGAACTCGGCAGGTAGATTGTTCCAAACATCTTAGAGAGCTAACCACAGTTCTTCTGTGGATTTAGGCAGCCTCAGTTGCTTCTCTCTCTTCATGTAATCCCAGACAGACTCAATGATGTTGAGATCAGGGCTCTGTGGGGGCTATACCATCACTTCCTGGACTCCTCGTTCTTCTTTTCACCAAAGATAGTTCTTAATGATTTGGCTGTATGTTTGGGGTCGTTACCATGCTTCAGAATAAATTTGAGGCCAGTCAGATGCCTCCCTGATGCCTCCATGATTTCAATGCAATGAGTTAGATGAAAAAGCAGGAAAACTGCACTTTTCGCAGAAAATTTCCTGCTATGCGGGAAGTACCATTTTTCTCCTGTTTTTCTTTTGAGGCGAAAAATTTTACACATCCCTACTCATTGACATGTCTTGCAACCTGCCAACAAAATATATTTTTGGCTTTGATACTTAAAGCAGACTACTGCACATAAAATACTTTCTTTGGTGGTGTGAGAAGAAAAATCTAAATCAAATCAATATTTGGTGTGATCACCCTTTGCCTTCAAAACAGCATCAATTCTTCTAGGTACACTTGCACACAGATTGATAAGGAAATCGGCAGGTGGGTTGTTCCAAACATCTTGGAGAACTAACCACAGTTTGCTTCCGGGATTCCTTGTTCTTCTTTACACTGAAGATAGTTCTTAATGACTTTGGGTGTATGTTTGGGGTCGTTGTCATGCTGAAGAATAAATTTGGGACCAATCAGATGCCTCTCTGCTGGTATTGCATGATAGATAAGTATTAACCTGTACTTCTCAGCATTGAGGATACCATTAATTCTGACCAAATCTCCAACTCCATTTGTAGAAATGCAGCCCCAGCCTTGCAAGGAACCTCCACCATGCTTCACTGTTGCCTGCAGACACTCATTCCTATACAGCTTTCCAGCCCTTCGCAGACAAACTGCCTTCTGCTACAGACAAATATTTCAAATTTTTACTCATCAGTCCAGAGTACCTGCTGACATTTTTCTGCAACTGCACATGCTTGGCCTTGTTTTCATGTCTCAGGTATGGCTTTCTGGTTGCAAGTCTTTCATGAAGACCACTTCTGATCAGACTTCTGATAGTAGATATAAGCAGATGGGTGTACCAGGATCCCACTGTTTTCTGCCAATTCCTATCTGATGGCACTGCTGGACATCTTCTGATTGTGAAGGGAAGCATGATGTGTCTTTCATCTGCTGCACTAAGTTTCCACTGCATCTACGTTGCCTGTTTCTTTGTGCTTCTTCAAAAGAGCTTGGATAGCGCTCCTGGAAACCCCGGTATGCAGTATAACAACCTTGTGTCTTGTTGCTGTGGTCAGTCTTGCCATAGTGTATGACTTTTGACATGAATCTGTCTTCAGTAACCTCGCCTTCTTAGCAGAGTTTGGCTGTTCCTCATTAGCACCTGTTTGGTATAATTATTTAATCATACACCTGACTATATGCCTACAAAATCCATGACTTTGTACAAGTGTACCTAGAAGAATTGATGCTGCTTTGAAGGCAAAGGGTGGTCACCCCAAATATTGATTTGATTTAGATATTTCTTCTGTTCACTTGCGATAATTTTGTTAATTGATAAATATAAACAATGTCTATTTTTGAAAGCATTCTTACATTACAATATTTTTTCACACTTTCCTAAGACTTTTGCACAGTACTGTATGTTAAACCTTTGAGTGCCAGAGGGGTGCTCAACACATTTCAGAGCAATGCTTTGCGCACCCCTTTGGCACTCGAAGGGTTTATGCTGGCATGATACTATGCACCAATTCATAGAGGTAACCACAGAGGTAACCATTTGCTATTGAATTGTTTAAAATCACTTTTTTCAGTGCTCTGGAGCATGATAGAGCATGATAGAATTCTAATATCCAGTCTACCTTAAAGGAGCAATAAACCTTTCTTAAGAAAATTATATATTGGAGGGCTTTTCCCTTTGAGTAAAACAAGGGTGCTCCCTCTGCTGAGAGATGCATATTTTCAGAGTTATTACTGTTTAAACTCTTGTTGTGTTTTTTTTTCCTCATTAACAGTGCCCTCTAGTAGTCAGATTCCAATTAGTTATTCTGTTGCATTCCCAAGGAGAATTGAGTCACTGACAAACAGCTCTCCATAGTATGTGACAGAAACTGCTGCTGTCAGAAGTTTCAGGAAGTAAGCTTGTAATTCACTTCCTGACAATTTGAATGGCTCTAACTTTTGAATACATGATGGCAGTGGACAGTAACCTTGCTTTACTTTGCAGGAAATGCTCTATACCACTTAGATTTTTATTAAACAGATGTTTACTGCCCTTTTAAATCCTAGACATTTGCAGTATTAAGAACTATACTATGTATTATGTGATATCCATGTCTTTTTTAAAATATAGTATGACCAGTATAGTGCATTTGTAATACAATTGTTAAAAAACTTGTCCTTCAGTAAATCATATGCAGTTTTGATTAATAAAATTATGTATTTGTCTTTGTTCTGTTACAATAAATACCCCATTTTAAACTAAATGAAGTAATAGGATTTGCATTTGTATTACATTTATGCTATATGTCTACTGATACTGGTTGTATGGTTTTTTTTTTCTTATTTAAAGGGCCAACACAGGTAAGAAGAGGAAGGGGCCAGCACCAATTATGTAATGATTAGTTTTATTTTTCTGGTTGTTAAAATAGTGCCTCCCACATAATATTGAATAAAATTAAGTTTTCATATTTGCAGAACTATGGCTACTGTAGAGAAATTAACCTAGATTACATTAGAGACAGATTTGGCCATTGAAGCAGATACTTAGCTTTTCATTTGAGAGATTATATTGCAGCAAACATTGGGAGTTTGTCTCCCAAATAAGGTTTTTTTAAAGCAGAAACTACCATTTAATTGCCTTAAGGACATTCAGGAGTGTTCGAAAATGCTCCCAGCTTTTTTACTGGAATGAAGGTGCAAATATAAATATTCTAAACACAGAAACTTGAAATATTGAGTGTGATATGTGGCTCAGCCTGTTGCATGTCTTTGTGTAACAGCTGAAGAAGACATGAAGTTGATTAATAAAGAAATTAATAGTGACTGCTCTACAGAGGAGAATAACCTTTAATGCACATCATGTGCATATATTTACATGTGAAATATGACATTTTTGAGTATTTAAAAAATGGTGTCCTCTATGATGCATTTGATTTTGCCCAGTATCACCCCAGTTCATCTTAATCCTTTGAGTTCCAAAAAAGAGGTATCCAACAAATTGACACTCAAATGGTTAACACATCAGTGGGTCTGTCATATAGAACAAAGAACAACTTGACGAATTCTGAGGCAAACCAAATACACCATAGGGAACAAATACATATTACCAAAATCCCCATTCCTTTAAGTGGGTTTTTAACTATGTGAATACAGGGAGTTTGTAGCATTCTGTTTTGCATTGAGCTACAGTCCTCCCTTTCAATCAAGGCATTAACTCTTTGAGTGCCAGAGGAAGACATTCCCTAACACTCAAAGGTTTCAAAGGCCAATTAAAATCAGAGGGAATGTTTATTTTGTTCCCTATGGAAACAAAACAACCTTTTCTGCTTTTATTTTGATCATGTGGGCCAATATGTTGGGACACTGCTTAGGAAGAATATGCTCATAATGGGCTGGATTCAATTGCAGGTGCTAATTTTATCTCTATTATCTCCAGGTTTTCCCCATAGACTTCAATAGGAACATTTTTGATAAAACAGGAGGTGACATTTTATCTCCTGCACTTGAATCCAGCCCAGTGTCTTTTATATTTATATTTTACATCCAAAATGTTAATTTACATTCTTTCTATTAATCCCTTGTATGTTTAGGAGCACCCTGACTTCCCTAGCATCCAGGGTGGTAAAATCAAGTTATTATTAGCAATGTTTAATGTTTTCATAACAAGAAATAAAAGTTGTTTTTTTAAGATAGATGATATATGGAGGCATTCTTACTTTTATAGGAGAAGATTTTTTAACAAAATCAGGAAAGCAGAATGCTGTTGGTGAGTAATCCATTAACATGAGAATAAACTGTTGGCTGCAATTAAAGGTAATTTATATAAAATTATTAGAGACCAGAACTGTTGTGTATGAGCGAACATATACTGCCAATGTTGTAAGTACCAGCTATATTTTAACTAATTCCATTGACTGTGAGAGTAAATTAAATTTCCAAGGAGACAGTTAAGGCAATTTTTGTGTTTACCCTAGGAAGAGTATAGTTTTATTAAAATAAATAAATAAAGCATATGATTATGTTATAGAGGGCTGATAATTTCATTTAAAGGGACATAACAGCCTAAAAATAACTTTGCTGGTTTTAAAAGAACGTTCATAATCCCCTACAAATGTGGCTTTGCAATTGCTTTTGTCACTGTTTCTGCAAGAGATCTTGTTTGGCAAACATGGTAATGCTCTTTGTAATCAGAATACGATTTCCTGCATTGTGTAAGATGAACTGTTCAGTAGCACAATACACTATCATGGGTGTCCGGAGGGGGAGGGCAAGGAGGGGCACTTCCCCCCCATACTTGTCCCCACCATATAGATAATAGGGTTTGTATGGGCTGGCCTAGCGGTCATATTATGGCTTTGCCCCTTCCTGAGAAAATTTGTACACCATTCTGCCACTAGGTGGTCTGAGTGGTTTTGAGCACATAGACTAGTAATCCAGAATCATGGACATTTAAAGAGATAGTAGTGTTTCACAAAAAAAGCAGCTCCAATTAATCTTCATAGTATTTGGGCCATGGAGAGTGTTATTTCAATACTGTCAGAGTTGTAGTTCAAGAGTAATTGAATGATAAAGTATCCCCCTCCCTCCCCTTTTGCATAGTGTAAGCTGCCTCCCCTCAGATGTGGAATCTGGTCCCTTGACCTGACAGATCACAGCAAGGGACAATCTTCTTACTGTGAGCATAAGGAAAACCCTGCCCCCTTGACAGGTTTTTCCCTTATGCTAACTGAAGATTGTCCTTCTCCGTGATCCATCCGGACAGTCTTTGCTGCTCTGAGGTGAGCAGTGTTACATCAGTAAAACTACAACTCTGACAGTATTGATAAAACACACTCCATGGCCCAAATACTACGAAGATTAATTGGAGCTACTTTTATTGTGAAACATTACTATCCCTTTAAGTCCACTGTGTAGACTTGCAGACTTTTTAATTCTGAAGTCAAGAGCGAATTCCTTAATGCTTGAAGAGAATAATTCCCTTATGGAAAGTTTCCAGGGTCACTATGTAGACCTGGCTGGCAGACTTCCATCAGGCACATCTGCAGAAAGGAGCGCAGAAGTATGGTGAAGGATAGTAACTCCACTGGGGACAGTGGTTCCAGATAAAGTTCCATCAGTGATTCTCCATTCGTACAAATGTCTTCCTTGTTGCTAATACCTGCCTCTCAAGATACATAAGTTAAGTCATACCTAGCTACTGCAAACATCATTGTCAACACACTGTACGTGCTCTATTACACTGAGTGCCATAGATGTGTACAGTGTATTTCATTGTATTTAATCACGCACCATTCTGGCATACAGAGGATTTAGGCTATATCTGCCTTTAGTAAGTCTTTAACAACTAATTCCATATGTTTTCATACAGTAGCAGCAGTTGAAGCACCTGCAAAAGCAGACAGAAGTAGTGGTGTGGTTGAAGGAGGCAATGCGGGTATAGACGATATATCACTAACACCAGGACTTATGGCAGGAGGTTATGTGCAAATGTGGTGGTGTACATAACTACAGTGTGCTTTGAACATTTTTACTGAACTTACTCTGGCACTCATCTGACACACTGAGTGCCAACACAATGCTTTGGTCACTCTTTCTCCTTTTAAATAAGTAAATTGTACACCTTAGTTACAATGATTGTTCAAAGAAGCACACCCATCTGGCACTTGAAGTGTTAAACATCTGTTCCAATAACCAGCCATGATGGCTACTCCATCATCCTATAACCTTAAGGTCAAATATCACACTAAAAACACTTTTCTCTTTCATCTAATGTGGAACACAGGAAATATGGGATAATGTCTCCTCCTCCGGAGAGTATGACACTTCCAAAAAATTATCTGAGATGCAGATTCCCTCCCCCAGGTTTACCCCCAACCCCTCATCAAAGGAAGGGTGTATGGGCACTGTTCTCATAGTTAGTCTATTTTTATTTGAGCTTTACTGTCCTCCTTTAGGTGGGCTCCTAATACTGTATTCCTATTTCACAGATTTCCAGTTCACGGGTTCTATTTTCAGTACCTCAAACCTTTTCAGGTTGGCCTGATTTTCAGCCCTTACCTCGCTAAAAAATGTCAGTGAAATTACTTATTACAATAAAAGACTGAAGTCTAAAGGCTGAAACATGATAAACTTAACCTAGTGCGTGCTGTGGTCTGTATAAGTGTCACTTTCCTTTTCCATTCATTTCCATAGTGAAATTGCACCTAAACTGCACTCGATTCCTTTGGTTCTGTACTATTTTATTTGTATGTTCAGGCCGCCTTTAAATGCAGGAGATTTTAATACCTGTACTGCCGCTTTAAAGTGCTTTCCCAATCATCGAGTATGTTTTTTCTTCACTCCAGTGAGCTTCTCTTTTGAATTGCTAACTTATTATAATTTTATTAGTTTTACATAGTTCATGAATTTTTTTATTTATTTCATTTGGTTATGGACCCTTTAAAGGGATAGTAATGTTTCATAATAAAAGCAGCTCCAATTAATCATCATAGTATTTTGTATTAACAAAAATTACAAATGACCTATACACAGCAAGGGACAAAGGACACTTTACTATACTAATCCTACTAGATCTATCTGCTGCTTTTGACACTGTTGACCATGCACTCCTACTGGACACACTACACACCCTTGGCATCCGTGACACACCTCTAGAATGGATTTCCTCCTACCTCTCTAAACGTACTTTCAGTGTTTCTTTTGCTAACACGTTCTCATCTCCCCTCAACCTCTAAATAGGTGTACCCCAGGGATCAGTCCTGGGACCACTTCTTTTTTCACTCTACACCCCCTCTCACTTGGTGATTTCATCTCATCTCTTGGTTTTAATTACCATTTGTTTGCAGATGACACACTAATCTAGCTCTCTGTCCCTGACCTCACTCCAGCTGTGCAGTCTCAAGTCACTCAATGTCTCGCAGCCATTTCATCATGGATGGCCCACCGCCGCCTCAAACTTAATATGGCTAAGACAGAGCAGGTGGTGTCCCTCCTAAAACCCATCCACCAACCCCCTTCTCCATCACAACCTTCTCCCCCCATATCCAAGCTGTCACTAGAACATGTCGCTACTTCCTAAAAACTATTGCAAAAATACGTCCATTACTCTGCACATCAATGGCTAAAACGCCATCTTAGGCACTCGTTCTCTCTAGACTTGACTACTGCAACATTCTACTCTCCAGTCTTCCTGCTTCTCATCTTTCTCCACTTCAATCTGTTATCAATTCAGCAGCAAGAATCACCACATTTGCTCCCAGATACCTTCCTTCTCACCTCCTCCTGAAATCCCTCAGTTGGCTACCTATAAAGTATCATATTTCTTACAAGATTCTACTCCTTTCCTGCAAGTCTCTCTGCTCCTCAGCACCTTCTTACATTTCTGCTCTTATCTCCTGCTAAAGCCCTTCCCATCCCCTACGGTCTTCTCAAGGGTTCTTCCTGTCCTCTTCCTATACAACTTAAGCCATCTCTCGACTACAAGCTTTCTCACTGGCTGCTCCTCAGCTCTGGAAAGCTCCCCATCACCATTCACCAATCATCCACACTCATCACTTTCAAGTATCTCCTCAAAACCCACCTGCTCAAGGAGGCATCTCAATAACAATATCCTCCTCTTGCACACTGACAGTTACAGCAGAATCCTTCTGCACTTCTTTCACCACACCTTGTACCTGCACTTATAATCCTCCTCCTACTGTCTCTGTTTGTCATTATGAATTCAACTTAGATTGTAAGATCCTTGGGGCAGGGTCCCTTTCCCAGTCTAGGATTCCCTTGCTGCACTTTCCCCCACGAATAATGAAATTATTGCACTTTAAGCATAATGCTCTTAACCCAGTTCTGTAGTTTTGTATTATATTGTTTCAACTTTTGTTAAGCGCTGTGTCCATGTATGGCGCTATATAAATAAAGATACATACATAGCTAGTCAAGGATGCATGGAGCAAGGATGCTAAAGCAATAACTGGAGGGATCAGGCAACAGGAGCGCTACTGGGTTCACAGACAGGTAATAGCCTTGGAGGTATTGCTAGTCAAGGATGCACGGAGCGAGACTGCTAGAGCTATACCTGGGGTGAGACTAACCCTGAGCTACCGAGCGGAAGGCAACTGCAACAATACCAGGGAGGTAAAGTTTGCTCGTAAGCTGTATGGAGTGAGCGCAAGTAAAAGCCGGTTGACACAGAGTGGAGAGTCAGACAGTACCAGGGTCAAGCATGGAGCGGGTAGTCGGACAGAGCCACGGGTCAAAACCGGATCAGGTAGTCAAACAGAGCCACAGAACTCACGGAGAGGATAGTCAGCCAGAATTGGGGTCAGACTGGAACGGGTAGCCAGACAAGGTCTAGGTCATACACGGACCGGGTAGTCAGATAGAGCCACTGGTCAATACCGGAGCGGGTAGTCAGACAAAGCCAAGGATCGAATTGGAGAATCAATGGAAGCCAAGCAAGGGTCAAACGAGACCATCTAATGAACAAAGCCCAATAAGGTTGATGTGCAATTAATCTGAGCTATGCATGTTTATGGTGATATGTTAAAATTGTTAATGGTGTAATCGTACCCTCTAATAAATAGCGCCATTCCTCCATTCACCATCTTGATTGCAAGAAGTTCTCATTTACCCCATAATACATTTTCTCAGTTGGAGAAAATGTATTTGAAAAGAAGGCACAAATGTGGTATTTGTCTGTGTGGGGAGTCCTCTGAGAGAGGACTGCTTCTGCTACTCTTTCTGAAGCATCCACTTCTATAACAAATGTCCCCTGGGCATCTGGAAGCAGAAGGATAGATGCTGAGGAGAAGGAGGCTTTCAGCAAATCAAAGGCTACCAATGCTGGTGGTCCACACCATCAGTTTGGTAATAGGGACCACAATCATGGAAAAGGCCGTGAAGTGTCTGTAGTAATTTGCAAAGCCAATGAATCTTTGGATGGCTTAAGACCTTGAGGAACGGGCCAGTTCTTGACTGCTTCAACCTTCGCAGGATCCATTTCAAGACCATCAACTGAGATATTGTGGCCCAACAATGGAAGAAGAGATTTCTTGAGTTCACATTTTTCTAGTTTATCGAACAGGCAATGAGTACATAAGTTTTCTAGGACCAAGGCTACACAGGAACGGTGTTCTTGCAGTGTCTTAGAAAAGGTCAAAATATCATCCAGGCACATTACAATGCAGGACTGAAGCATGTCACAGGACATATAATTGCTGAAGGACTGAAACACTGCAGGGGCATTACAGAGCCCAAAGAGCATCACCACTTATTCTTCCCCATGTCGATTTTGGATCAAATTTAAGTCCTGAAAAGATCTAGCTTTGTAAATACTGTAGATCCTCAAAGTCATTCAAACAGTTCAGAGATGTGGGGGGAGGATAACTTTCTCTTGATCACACTGTTTAAAATGGATGTGTCACTTATGTATAACATAGCATCAACATTTAGGCTACATAGCAAATACTACTAAAACGTTATTCATTTTCTTTTTTTAAGTTTTATTTTGTGTAAATGTAGCTTAGAAAGTCTGGGCTGCAGCTACTTTCGCATAGACTGCTCTGCTTCTGCTCTCCTCCCTCCTCCGATGACAAAGACTTCTGTCTGTAAGCTGGAGCTGTCTCATTTGCTAGATATCGGAGGAGGGAAGAGAGCAGAGGCAGAGCAACGGACTGTGGTTACAGAGCAGGTAATCACAGTCTATGCAGAAGTAGCTGCAGCCCAGACTTTCGTTACACGAAATAAAACTTAAAAAAAAAAATAACAATAATAATGTTGTAGTAGTATTCGCTAGGTAGCCTAAATATAGATGCTATAGAAAAGACAACAAAGGGGCGCCAATAGTGAAGTTCAGTAGTTAAGCGATACAATGTATCAAAATATAGATTATACTCACATTCAAACAATGTCAGAGCTCCGATACCAGAGTTCACTGACAATCAAGCCAGCGGAGAAATGAACCCGTCTCCGTTCGGGACTCATATATGTTGTAGATCCATTAAATCCAAGTGTCAGGCGGAACAGAAAGCTTTATACCATATAAAATGTATTCATTCACAGAATATGATTAAAACAATAAAGACTTAAAGGCTAACGCGTTTCGCAGCTACACAGCCGCTTTTTCAAAGCCACTAACAAGCCAGTTGCTATCTTAGCCACATATAAAGAAAAACTTTAAGCCTTTAAGTCTTTATTGTTTTAATCATATTCTGTGAATGAATAAATTTTATATGGTATAAAGCTTGCTGTTCCGCCTGACACTTGGATTTAATGGATCTACAACATATGAGTCCCGAACGGAGACGGGTTAATTTCTCCGCTGGCTTGATTGTCAGTGAACTCTGGTATCGGAGCTCTGACATTGTTTGAATGTGAGTATAATCTATATTTTGATACATTGTATCGCTTAACTACTGAACTTCACTATTGGCGCCCCTTTGTTGTCTTTTCTATACTTTTATACCGAGGAGGGTGATCGTGTTATTTCGAGGGAGCAGCCAAGGATTGTGTTTCACATTTGAAGGTGATTGATTTGAAGATTGGAATCCTCCTCTTCGTGCCTGTTTTGTTGGTTCCGGCATATGCCGCCACTGACACAGGCCCATTGTGAGTGTACACAATAGGGTGTGGTGGCGGTATCATTAATTAATAGCAATATTGATACGCACAGGGGCGCCCCTTGCTGTTTTTTTCCCTTTCTTCTTGTCCTAGAGTTAAATATAGATGCTGTTATACATATGTGACGCATCCACTTTAAACCTCTGCAATCAATGCAGAGCCTCTTCTCCAAAACAGAACCCTGGTTTGGCTAGAGAAGAGGAAGGTCTGATAAACCCTCTTGCCATATTGTCCTGGATATACTTCTTACATAACTTTGGTTTTGGGTACTGAAAGAGGGTAACTGCGACCCTCTAAAAGGAATTGTACAAGGCAGAAGAATGACAGAGTTGTAGGGGCTGTGAGGAGGTAAAGTCTTAACTTTTTGAAAAATACATCTGTAAACTCACTGTACTGGGATGGTACTAGAGGAGTTTCATCATATGCAAGTGAGGTAACAGAAACAGTAGGAAGAATGCAATGAGTTTTTCAAAAGTCACTGCAGGAAGAGATTTGCTCAGTTTTCCAATCAATAACGGTTATAAAGACATAGCCGGTTGTATCCCAGGATGATGGGAGTCAATGCTGAAGAGATCACTTCAAAGGTGGCTCTTTCATGATGCAGGCCTCCTAAAGTGGTGTGAAAGAAAAGGGGGCAATAGATAACAAAGCCACTATCCAAAGGAGTGATATCCATGGTTTCCTTGGGTACAGTAGGAATATTACACAGCGTGACAAAGGACTGCTCAGTAAACAGTCCAACAATTCCAGAGTGCAGAGGCACATCGTTCTGACCAAGACAGGGTCAGTGGCTATAGTAGATTATTCTTGATGCTTAGTGGAGTTTACTGCAACATCAGTACGTGAAATGACCAGAAGCAGAGCAGTGTGGGCAGAGACCCAGAGTGCGCCTATGCAACATTTCTTCTTGGGACGGGTGATTCAGATGTCCCAGTTCCATAGGCTCAGGAAAAGCTGTAGTATTAGAATGGCTTGGTGGCTGGGAATGGGGTTATAGTCACGTGGTTGAGCAAGGAGAGGGCTTGTGTGAATTAACTCTCACTCTTTCATGATGTCTCTGTGTCATGAATTTATCCAGACTAATTCAGAGTGAGATTAGGTCCTCCAGAGTTTCTGAACTGTCAAGGACAATTAACTCATCTTTTAATTTCTCACGAAGTCCCTTTCTGAAGGCTGCCTTTAGATCATTTTCTCCCAGTCATTTTTATAAGCAAGTGTGCAGAACTCTATGACATACTAAGCCACAGGTTTCATGCCTTGCTGATGGTCCATAATAGCAGTTGCTGCTGCAGCTTGCCTGCCAGGGGTCTCAGAAACAGATCACCACGCAGTTACGAAGGTGTCTGAATTTTCTAGCTTAGGAAAGGCATGGTCTAATAGTGGAGAAACCCAAGCTAGCTCTTGCCCTTTAAGAAGTGAAAGGATAAAGATTACTCTTGCTTGGTGTGTAGAAAAAGTATCATGTTGATTTCTAAAATGCAGATGATACGAATTAAGGAATCCCCTAAGCTCCTTGAGGTGGCCATCAACCTGCAGGTTCAGGCAATGGAATTTTGAGAGACACGCTGTGTATTAGAAGCAGCTGAAACAGAAGTGGAAATGACCTTTTGCAGCAGAGTTTGAAGTGTGAAGTTTACACAGGTGAATACAGGACTAGGAGCTCACAAATAACAAGATTGCAGGATCCCAATCAGCAAACAGAATCAGGTCTGGAATGCAGCAGAGGTCAGGACAGGCAGCAAACAAGCATGGTCAGAATACAAAGCCAAGGTCATACACAGGATATGGGAATCTCGGCACTACAACAATAGTGAGTAAGACATTATACAGGCTGCTGGATATAGGCCTCAGAGGGTGGGTCCTGGAAACTTACTGGAAGACAGGCAATAGCAGAGCTGAAGTGAATAGAGCAGGTGTGGCCAGGTAAACAGACAGTGCTGCAGACAAGAGCAAAGTAGGATGTTCTAGACTGGATTATAAAAACCACAGAACCAAATTTAACAAACAGGAATTATACCCAGGAACAAACAAAGGGTTGGGGTTGGAGATATACAGGCCATATGTCAGGGCAGACAGATCAGGTTCTTGAGTGGGTAGACTAGCCACAGGATAATCAACAAGAAAATGTTAACCATAGACAGAGAAAAAAAGGTTGAATGAGAGCTGCCCAATTTTGTAGGCAGCAGCAACAAATCTTCCACAAATGTGAGTGGAAGCAACATGATGGAAGAAGTAGCATAAAAGTTGCTAAAACACACACACATACACACACACACACACACACACACACACACACACACACACACACACACACACACACACACACACACACACACACATATGCTATTGAAGAAAACCTGTGAAGAAAAAAGATGCCATAGCTGAATATGACACTACCTTCCCCAGTAGGAACCCCCATGGGCTGACCTAGCTAGATTAGATGGGAATGATGGAAATAACAAGTGTTGGAAGGGACGTGGACATCAAAAGCTGGTAATCAGCAACTTTCTTTGGGGCTTCAACCTTCAGAGTCAAAGATACATTGCAGATTCCCCCAGACCAAATTAAAATAAAGGACCTTCTTAACCACAAATTTATCTAGGCCATGAACCAAAATGGAACTAGGAAGAGGAGAGACACTGTTCTTTGTTAATGGTTTCAACAGTAAGATGTGATTTAAATTTTGGATCTTCATATTACAAGGCAGATCCAGCTAAAAGGTAATTTCCCTGTCGTCCAATATAGGTTACTTCGGGAAGGCGACCTCCCCTCTAATAGGCAGGAACAATTCTTGAAAAGAAGTGCAGGGTGGAGCCTTCCTCCTCTCCTAGCTGGTTCCCAGCCAATCCCCTCCAGTAAGATTTGTTCCTTCATGAAGCAAGGCATGAGAACAGTTCTGCTATAGTTTTAGTTTATTTATAATTTTTCTGTTAGATATGTAATACCAACCATTAGGCGGATTACCATTACTGACATTACCAAGTTGGATAGCTCAGTTTCCAGGTGCTGTTGTGGACCTGTCAGCCCTAAGAGGGAAAAGCTTGTGTAACATGTTTTTTTCCCTGGAAGTTGCCCACTGAGGCTTCTTCTTTAGAAAATGGTAATCTGAAGACAGAAGACCTGCTAAAAAGTAAGCAACTATTTGAGTGCTGAGGTCCACATGTCCCATGCTTCCCCTCACAGGGTTCTCCTCTGGAGTTCCTACTGCATACTCCTGCACTCATTGGGTTTATCTGTATGTCTGTGGGGTTTGGAGCATTTGGGTTTCTGTGGTAAATTTACCCTTTCACTGCTGGTTTGGGCGTTTTTGACGGGTTTATTTCACGTTCCCTACTGGGTCCAGTGTTTATTCCATCTTTTTGGTGTTTGCTAAAGTATTTCGCACTGTTCACACTTTTTGAAAGTTTTGGTTTATTTGAGTTCCGGCGCGTTTTACCGCCATGCTCCATTCACCTCTATGGGACTTTACAGGTTGGGACACATCTCTGCAACTGCTCAATGTAGCGACTTCAAAGTCAGCTCATTTTGTTTGCTTGCCCTTGTTCTATCATCTGGTTAACGTTCTGAGTGTTTTGGGGGGCTCGGGGCTTCGGGCACTGTTTGGGGTACTTTGAAGGGAAAACTACATTTCCCATGAACTCTTGCTTCCTGCGCTCGTTTCTGATTGGCTCCCATTGATGATGCCATTTTCTGCTTTTTTTTTTTTTTTTCAAAAGCTAGAAACGCTACAACAAACGTGAATAATAAATTAAATAATTAGGTAATTAAGAAAACTGAAATAGTTAAAAATATTAGGAAGAGGAAGGCATTAGGCCCTATTAAATAAATAATTTACTGTTTAGCAATGGGCCCCAAATAGAGAGAAATTGATTATAATTAGCTAGTTCTATTGAGCTCAAATATACATGTCTACAAATGAAGTAAGTTTTGTCAAAAATGGTGTAGCAGGACAGGTCAGGATTTTTCCATTGTAGGCCAAAACTTGCCTTCATGAGTATCCTACGCAGGGCTTGGACTCTCTTTCTCCCCACAGCAGATTAACCCTTCACCTGTCAGATAAGTGCATTTTAGCTAATTCTGGGGTGAAATACTTAATCTTAGACACTGTATTTGGGTATACCTTATACTTTCAGACATTTTGACCATGTGAGGATGTCATCTCCATTGGAACTAGGGGCTAGGCCTAAGACTAAGTAGACTGGGGTGTCTGTGACCCCCATTACGCATTGCTCCTCATGTCAGTCAGGGCTGCCTAGAGAATACTCAGGTTATTTATGCCCCTCATGCGCTGCTGCCCTTGCGTCTCCCCGAGGGACCTCCAGCCATGCACTAGAGCCACTGTGGATGCAAGAGTTTAAGGCCACTACCAGAGACTTTAAAACTCCTTCCATCCCAATTACAAGGGGTCTTCCAGTCCTGGCAGCCCCCTACTTCTATCAGGTCTTCCATATCTAAGCTGCAGGGTGTACCAGATGTATCAGACTCCTCTGAGGAGGAACTGTTGGTGGACTCGGATGAGGGTGAATGTTCTGCGGTGGTATCCTCCCAATTCTTTGGGGACCCCTTTGAGGCTGACCCTGATCCCTCAGCTGAAAGCCTGATCAGGGCAGTACTCGCTACGCTGAACATTACCCTGGTCCCTAAGACTCCCAAGGACCCTTCTGATGTGTTTCATGAACTTAAGAAGCAGTGTACCTTTTTTCCACCTAATCCCACTTTTGACCAACTTGTGTTAGATGAGTGGAAGTCTCCTGATAAGAAATCTACTGTGTCTAGAAAGTTTGCTAAGCTGTATCCCTTCTCTGAAGCAGCCCTAGCGCGGTGGGCTCATCCTCCTAAGGTGGACGCTCCAGTTTGTAGACTTTCTAAGTCCACCACTCTGCCTGTGGCGGATGACCTGTCCTTAAGGATTGGACTGACAGGAAGCTTGAGGCCTTTCTAAAGGCCATCTTTGCTACTGCAGGCACTTCATTGTGTCCCTCATTTGCTGCTTCCTGGGTGAACAAGGCCATTTGTAATAGTTTTCAGTACACTCAGAGGCAGGATGTTTAGTAAAACACAGTTTTATTGAAACCAGACAGAATAAAGTAACCCTCGCGGGTCCAGCATAGGTAACATGTAATACTGACACAGGACAGGTTACAGAGTAAACATTAACCCACACGGGTCCAGTACATGTATCTGAGAGCAAAATATATATTACTGACACAGGTCTGGTTACAGTTCATGTGAATCAGCGAGACATCGATAAGAAGGTGCTATTAGGCCGGTAGGCTGATAGGCCCTAATAGCAGAAGGCCCAAGAAACACTCTCTACGCAGTGTGTGATACGATAGCGACTTGGCCACAATGGGTGAGCGAGGCCCTGAATGAGTAACGGACTACCGGACAACACCGGGTCACTGCAACCGGAGGTGCAGTGTAATGCCAGACCGAAACAGCAGTAACTGCGACCCAAGGATAAAGGCACCAGAACGCAAGGGTTAACGAACGCTCAGGCGTGATGGCAACTGCCAGGTAGTAGAGACAAACTGAGGCGCCCAGGAGAGCAACCTCAGTAGGAGAGCAGTAACAAGCCAAGCATACAGTGTGCAACCAGGAATACCTCCTACCCTGGGGTATGGAGATACAAGGCACAATAGCGTAGTCTCAGTAGCTGAATGGCTAGAGCAGCAATTGAGGCAACCAAACAGGTCTTAAACAAGATCTGGACAGAGCACCGGAAAGATTCCCCAACCGGATAACTGGACGGGCTAGTGGACCGGGCCTGAGCGATACACAGGGCAGGACTCTCAGCCAATCCGGATCGATACACAGAGCAGGAACATCCTCCAAACTGGGTCGGTACACAGAGTAGGAACGTCATCAAATCCGGGTCGGTACACGGAGCAGGAACGCCAGCCAATCCGGGTTGGTACACGGAGCAGGAACGCCAGCCAATCCGGGTTGGTACACGGAGCAGGAACGCCAGCCAATCCGGGTCGGTACACAGAGCAGGAACATTAGCCAGGCCATGTCGGTACACAGAGCAGGAACGTAATCAGGCAGAGTAGTCAGGCAGTCTAGGTCATACACAGGATTCACACGATATACACAGCAAGCACTAAGCAATGGAAACACCACGAATGGTCCCTGCAGAAGTGACAGGGCTCAGTACTTAAAGGCTAACACTGGGTGGAGCAACATCACGTTAGCCAATAAAAACGTATCAGGAACTAATACTGTCAAAATGTCGCCAGCAATACACGGGCACCGTGATACCATTGCAGTTTGGACTGAACCGCTCACTGTGGCTGTTCGTCAGGGTGCTCCCACTGCTGACCTGCTGTGGCTTCTGGCCAACATTTTTGAAGCTCAGCATTATGTTTCTGCAGCTATCTTTGTATCACGGTGCCCGTGCTCCCCTTGTTGTTTTCTGTCACTCTGTTCTGTGCTTTGCTCCCATTGGCTACTTTGTCCCGCCCAGTATGACCTTTATATACTGGTTTCTGGCACCCCTCCGGTGCCCTTTCGTGGTGTTCCTGTACCAGTGCTTTTTTCTGCTCAGTGATTCCCAGTGTACCCACTTGGCCTGCCTGACTACTCGGCATCTTGTCTCCTGCTCCTGTGTACCGACCCGGATTGCCTGACTATTCTTCTTCACCTGCTCCTGTGTACCGACCCGGCTTGGCTGACGTTCCTGCTCCTGTGTACCGACCCGGCTTGGCTGACGTTCCTGCTCCTGTGTACCGACCCGGCTCGGCTGACGTTCCTGCTCCTGTGTACCGACCCGCCTTGGCTGACGTTCCTGCTCCGTGATTCGACCCGGCTTGGCTGATGTTCCTGCTCCTTGATTCGACCCGGCTTGGTTGGCGTTCCTGCTCTGTGTCGCCTTGGCGACATTCTGATCATCAGGCAATTTTTCCTCTGTTTCCACTCCTGCAGAGTACAAGTGGACTAGTCTCAGTTACTGCTACGGCAGTGTGCCATTGGTCTTGTCCTCAGTTACTGCTCCTGCAGTGTACTAGTGGCCTAGTCTCCGTTACTGCCTCTGCAGAGTGCAAATGTCTGCCTCCGTTACTGCTACGGCAGTGTGCCTTTGCTAATTATTACAATTTATCCATAACTTTTCTACTACTGTTAAACCTCTGTCTGACTTTACGCACAAGGGTGCTAATCCATCCCAATGGTCTGATGCTGCTGATCATGCTTTTGAGACATTAAAATCATCTTTCGCATCTGCCCCTGTACTGTCCCACCCCTTCCCTTCCATTCACGTTGGAGGTCGATGCCTCTGAAATAGGGGTAGGGGCAGTACTGTCACAACGCCCAGTGGCTGGGGGTACTCTGAGACCATGTGGGTTTTTCTCAAAAAAGCTGTCCAGTGCCCAGAGTCACTATGAAATTGGCGACAGAGAACTCCTGGCTATCATTCTTGCTCTGAAAGAATGGCGCCACCTGCTGGAAGGTACCAGAACTCCTGTATTAATTCTAACTGACCACAAAAACCTGACTTATCTCTCAGAAGAAAAAAGATTGTCCTCTCGTCAGGCCAGATGGGCCCTGTTCCTATCTTGTTTTAACTTTGTAGTATCCTACTTGCTGGGCTCTAAGAATGTTAGGGCCGATGCCCTGTCTAGACAATTTGGGCCAGAGATGGAGAAGGATGAGGTCCCCGTACCCATCATTCAGCCTGATCGCATCCTGGCCACCCTATGCACTAGTATCACTTCACCACTGGGGGAGGAGATTCTGGCTACCCAGGCTACGGCACCCCCAGAAACCCCAGTGGGAAAGTGCTTTGTGGATGAGCCATTTCGTACCCATTTGCTCGAAACATACCACTCTTCTAAAGCTGCTGGGCATATTGGGAGGGATCAACTAATATGGTGTCTCTCACAAGCCTTTTGGTGGCCTTCCCTGCTTGCTGACTGCTCCGCATTTACTGCAGCCTGTACCACCGGTGCTCATGCCAAGACCCCTAGACACCTCCCAGTGGGCTTACTCCAACCAGAACCTAATGGTGAACGTCCTTGGTCTCACGTATCCATTGATTTCCTGGGAGAACTGCCAGTGTCTAGGGGTTACTCGTTCATTTTATGGTGGTTGATAGATTCTCTAAAATGGCTCATTTTGTGCCTCTTTCTGGCCTCCTCTCTGCCCAGGAGCTGGCAGTTGTATTTGCTAAAGAGGTGTTCCGGTTGCATGGGGTCCCTAGAGTTCTGGTGTCCGACCGTGGGAGCCAATTTGTATCTAGATTTTGGAGAGCATTCTGTAACCAGATGGGCATTCAACTGTCCTTTTCTTCTGCCTACCATCCCCCAGACCAATGGAGCCGCTGAGCGTGCCAATCAAGGATTGGAACAGTTCCTGAGCTGTTTTGTTACCGATCATCATGATAATTGGGCAGACTGTTGCCGTGGGCAGAGTTCGCCAGGAATTGTGCAGTTAATTCATCGTCCGTAGCTCCCCGTTTCTCATCAACTACGGGTTCCAGCCTTGTTTCATCCGGATTCATTCCAGTCGCAACAGATTCCAGCTCTGGACGAGCATATCGAGCAACTCCGCTCCACTTGGGCACAGGTTCAGAGGGCCCTCAGTCAGTCTTTCCAGCGTCACTAGCACCACACTAACCGTAGATGGCTGCCAGCGGTTTCCTTTCAGGTTGGGGACAGGGTATGGCTCTCCTCCAGAAACCTTAATTTACAAGTTCCGTCTAATAAGTTGGCTTCCCGGTTCATTGGTCCCATCAGGGTGATCCGTAAAATTAACCCTGTTTCGTATGCCTTGGAAGTCCCAGCATCTATGCGCATTCACAATGTTTTCCATGTATCCTTGCTGAGACCTCTGGTATGACCTCCGCTACACTATCACTCCTGTGGATCCTGGTCCTGTGGAGGTTCAGGGCCAGGAGGAGTACGAGGTCCAAAGCATAACTGATTCACGCAGATTTAGAGGAAAATTGCAGTATTTGGTCCATTGGAAGGGCTATAGCCCTGAGGAACGTTCCTGGGTTGATCAGAATGACCTTCATGCCCCTAGACTACTGCGCAATTTCCACTCTAAATATCCTCAAAAGCCAGGTCCCTCTTCCAGAGAGGGGGTCTTTGAGAGGGGGGTACTATCACGGTGCCCGTGCTCCCCTTGTTTTCTGTCAGTCTATTTTGTGCTTTGCTCGCATTGGCTACTTTGTGTTTGTCCCGCCCAGTATGACCTTTATATACTGGGCTCTGGCACCCCTCCTGTGCCCTTTCGTGGTGTTCCTATACCAGTGCTTGTTTCTGCTCAATAATTCCCAGTGTACCGACTTGGCCTACCTGACTACTCTGCATCATGTCCCCGGCTCCTGTGTACCGACCCGGATTGCCTGATTATTCTTCTGCGTCTGCTCCTGTGTACCGACCCAGCTCGGCTGACGTTCCTGCTCCTGTGTACCGACCCAGCTTGGCTGACGTTCCTGCTCCTGTGTACCGACCCGGCTTGGCTGACGTTCCTCCTCCGTGATTTCGACCCGGCTTGGTTGGCGTTCCTGCTCTGTGTCACCTTGGTGACATTCTGATCATCAGGCAATTGTGTCTCCGTTTCCACTCCTGCAGAGTACAAGTGGACTAGTCTCCATTACTGCTACGGCAGTGTGTCATTGGTCTTGTCCTCCGTTACTGCTCCTGTAGTGTACTAGTGGCCTAGTCTCCGTTACTGCCTCTGCAGAGTGCAAGTGTCTGCCTCCGTTACTTCTATGGCAGTGTGCCTTTGGCCTAGTCTCCATTACTGCACCTGCAGAGTGCAAGTGTCTGCCTCCGTTACTGCTACGGCAGTGTGCCACTGGTCTAGTCTCCGTTACTGTTTCTGCAGAGTGCAAGTGTCTGCCTCCGTTACTGCTACGGCAGTGTGCCATTGGTCTAGTCTCCATTACTGTGCCTGCAGAGTGCAAGTGTCTGCCTCTGTTACTGCTACGGCAGTGTGCCACTGGTCTAGTCTCCATTACTGCTTCTGCAGAGTGCAAGTGTCTGCCTCCGTTACTGCTATGGCAGTGTGCCATTGGCCTAGTCTCCGTTACTGCTTCTGCAGAGTGCAAGTGTCTGTCTCCATTACTGCTACGGCAGTGTGCCATTGGCCTAGTCTCCATTACTGCACCTGCAGAGTGCAAGTGTTACAGTTTAAATGACACTCAGACTCAGGAGATGGAATAAAACACAGTTTATACTGTTCCAGCAGTATAGGTGACACAATACAATGCTGACACAGGACAGGTTATAGCAAATTTACAATGAATACCCACACGGGTCCAGTATATGTACAAACAGACCATACAGTATACTGACACAGGTCAGGTAAAGATCGTGTGAACTCAGACCGAGGCAGCCAGTAACTGGTTACTATTAGGCCAATACAGCGAGCCGGCCCTTATAGTGCGAGGCCCTTGGAACTCCCACTCAGTACAGGGAGTGATAAATACTAGAGCTGTCTCTACAATAACGGAAGACTGAGACAGTGTGACCGGATGAATGCCCAGCACAGACTGCACAGTGATTGACCAGAGACCAATGGCACCTTCCCCGAAGGGGTTAACGAACACCACAATCAACCTAGACTGCCGGATGGTAACGCAGCTTGAGGCGCCCAATGCAACACCAGCCTCAGCCGTAGACAAGCATACCGTGGTGCAATGAAGTATCAATATCTGAATGTCGCCCGCGCGACACTGACTAGACACACAAAAGACTGAGGCCAACAGGGTAGTCCAGAGACAAGACTGATAGTGGAACCCCAAACCGAGGGTCAGAATGGGACTGCAATTCGCTCCTGGATCAGGAGCAGTAGCCCAACCGGGCCGGTACGCAGAGAAGGAATGGGCCAAACAGTCGGTACACCAAACAGGGACGTCAGCCAGGCTGGGTCGGTACACAGAGCAGGAACGTCAACCAATCCGGGTCGATACACAGAGCAGTAACGTCAACCAATCCGGGTCGATACACAGAGCAGGAACGTCAGCCAATCCGAGTCGGTACACAGAGCAAGAATATCAGGTGGGCCGGGTCGGTATACAGGCAGGAACAGATACAGCAGAGTAGTCGGGCAATCCGGGTCGGTACACAAGCAGGAATGGATACAGCAGAGTAGTCGGGCAATCCGGGTCGGTACACAAGCAGGAATGGATACAGCAGAGTGGTCAGGCAATCCGGGTCAGTACACAGGCAGGAACAGATACAGCAGAGTAGTCAGGCAGTCCGGGTCGGTACACAGAACTTCACACGGAGAACTGGAACAAGCGCTGGCAATGGAAACACCACGAAAGGGCAACAGCAAAGTGACAGGACCCTGTATTTAACGACAAATACTGGGCAGGACAAGATACTGCAACCAATGAGAATAGCAGTGCGTGAGACTGACAGAATGTCGCCAGGAAACACGGGAACCGTGATAGCAAATGTCTGTCTCCGTTACTGCTACGGCAGTGTGCCATTGGCCTAGTCTCCGTTACAGCTTCTGCAGAGTGCAAGTGGCCTGTCTCCATTACTGCTAAGGCAGTGTGCCATTGGTCTTGTCTCCGTTATTGCTCTGGCAGAGTGCGAGTGGTCTGGTCTCTGTTACTGCTACGGCAGTGTCTTATGTTGCTCAATTCCTATTATTACTCAGGCAGTTCATGTTTTTTCTGCTAACCTGTTTCTGGGCGTTACGAATCCTTAAAGGGATAGTAATACTTCGTTTTAACTTTATTTTATTTTGTAGGCATTAAAAAAACATGAAGAATGATATAAGTCTTATCTCTCAAACCTTTATGGTTTAAGAGATATTCACAAACAAAGTATCCCCCCCTGTTCAACCAGATCAGAAGGAAGGTGGCCAGGTAGACTGCAGAGAGGGACAATCTTCAATTAAGATAAGGGAAAAAGCTGAAAAACTTGTCAAGGGGGGAAGGGCTTTCATTGTTTTCATACAAAGAAAATTGTCCCATTCTGTTATCTGTCCTGTCATACAACCTGATCCACATCTGAGAAGAGATGGCTTACACTAGGTAAAAGGGGCGGGGAGGGGAACTTTGCTTGTGAATATCTCCTAAACCATAAAGGATTGAGAGATAAGACTTATATCATTCTTAATGTTTTTTTAATGCCTACAAAATAAAATAAAGTTAAAACGAAGTATTACTATCCCTTTAAGCTGTCTTTATGGAGAGAGCTCCATCACAGACCTCTCTGCACATGGGACTGTTTACACTCATTGAAGACCATTAACCCATGCAGTACCTTTCTCCTGGGAATCCATCATATTCTGCCTGACCTGTGTCAGTATATACTGTTGTGGACTTAATGGTTATACTGGACCTGTGTAGGCATATGTATATGTAACCTGTCTTGTGTCTGTATTATTCAGCTTATATACTACAGGACCTGTGAGGGTTATTTTATTACTGTGATTTCAATAAAACTGTGTTTTATCCTAAACCACTGTGTCTGTGTGTCAAACAAACCGTTTGATGCCATCCGGTTGGTGGCTAGGGTTTCTACCATGTCTGTTGTATCCAGACAAGCTCTTTGGCTCAAGATCTGACACTGCCTCTAAGAAAGCCTTACTTTCATTACCCTTTCAGTGAACGTCTTTTTTTGGGCCGGAGCTTAAGGACCTCATCAGTGAGGCCACCGGGGGTACAAGTACACTGTTACCCTTAGTCCCCAAGAAAGAGCCTCTGGTTAAAAGGAATCTGCTTTTTCATCCCTTTCAGGCTGAAGCGTGTCCCACGAACAAGGCGGTTCCCCAGGCCCAGCACTCCTTCTCCAAGCCCAAGCAACAATGGCGGTCCAAGCAGTCCTCCACCAAGCCCAAGAACTCCAAACCTTCTTCGGCATGACTCGCCGAATTCCGGTCCCCACGCGCCAGTGGGTGGCCTTTTGCACCACTTCCTCAGTGTCTGGACAGACACCGTGGTGGATCCGTGGATTTTGCAGGTAGTCTCCGAGGGGTACAGGATCCCTTTCACTTCTCTTCCTCTGTTAGGTTCTTTCCTTCTCACACTCCTCAGGAAGCAGAGAAGCTTCGTCTCTTCAACGGTGCCATCCAGACCCTTTTAGACAAAGAGCTTCTGGAACCGGTTCCGAGCTGGAACAGGGCTTGGGTTTCTATTCCAGCCTTTTAGTGGTTTCCAAGAAGGACTGCGGCTGTCATCCTTTTTTGGACCTCAAGAATCTCAATTCCTTCGTGGTCAAGATTCATTATCAACAGGAGTCCCTGAGGACAGTGATCGCGGCCATGTTTCCTGGGGAATTTCTCGCCTCTCTGGATCTACAGGATGCATACCTGCATATAGCCATACATCCCAGAGAGCTGTCAGTACCTCCAGTTTGCTTGCAACCAAGGGCATTTTCAGTTTTCTGCTCTTCCCTTTGGTCTGACTACAGCCCCCCAGGTCTTCAGTTGTGTCCTGAGTGCATTAGTGTCCGTCCTGCACAGGGATAGCATCAGAGTCACTCCATACATGGGCGACTTGCTCCTGAAGGCCCCCTCTCCAGAACTCCCACATCAGCAGGTCGAGGACTGCATTCATTTTCTCACTCATCATGGATGAATCCTCAATATGGACAAGTCGGATTTGGCGCCATCCCAGAGACTGGTGTTTCTGGGTCTTCTCTTCGACACCAGGCAAGGCATGGTGTTTCTCACGGACGAGATGGCTCACCAAATCACCAACAAAGTGTCCGCTGTCCTGGATTCTGATCCAGTTCTTGACAAGAAGTTGACCTCTCTAGTGGGGAAGTTCATATCCACCATAGAAGCGGTTCCATTTGCTATGGCTCACACGAGGGAACTTAAGAGGTTTGTGATCTAGGTTTGCAAGGGCAAGATGGATCTCCTACAGATGTCAGTCTCTCTACCTCTACATGTGGAGCTGAGTCTGTCGTGGTGGCTCAACCTGTCAATCTCCTGAAGGGCAGCCCCTTCCTGATATCCTTCTGGACAACTGTGATGACGGATGCCAGCCTATCTGGCTGGGGTGCAGTCCTGGGTCACATGAACACCCAGAGTTGGTGGTCTCCGGAGGAGTCTCTCCTTCCCATCAATTTCCTGTTTGGAAGTGGGGACTTGCTTGCATCGATCTGATGGCGACAAGGCACAATCGGAAGGTTCCATTGTTCCGCTCCCGCTAGAGGGACCCTCTATCTCTGGCAGTGGATGCCATGTTGATCCCATGGCGCTTTCCTCTGGTGTACATCTTTCCTCCCATTCCCATGCTACAGAGGGTGTTGCGGAAACTGCGTCTGGAAGGTTCTCCAGTCATTCTGATTGCTCTGTACTGGCCTCGTTAGGTTTGGTTTCCGGAGCTTCTGGATCTCTCAGTGGCGGAGCCCTTCCGGCTTCCCCACCTTCCGGATCTTCTTCTACAAGGGTACCTGTTGAAGGAGGACGTCGACCAACTGGGTTGATGGCATGGAAATTGAATCCTCAATATTGAATAAGAAGGGTTTCTCTTCGGGTGTGGTGGCCATTATGCTTAGTGCCTGCAAACCTGTTTCCTCTAAAGCATAACATAGAGTCTGGTCCACCTTTCTCTCTTGGTGTGCTGATAGGGATCTTTCCCACGGTCCTGTGCTTTTTGCAGGATGGGGTAGACAAGGGGCTCAGCTTGAGTTCCTTGAAGGTTCAGACTTCCGTGCTCTGTATTATATACAGAAAGCTATTAGACTTTTAAATGATTAGACTTCATATAAAAGATTCCACACAAGGCTTTCACAGGGAATTATCACTGTAAAAGAAAACTATTTTTAGTAAAACATAACCCTCAATCCATATATTTTCACCATAACCCAAAAATTAATTCCAACAATATATTACCTCCTGGAAGACCAATTATAGCAGTTGTAGACAATATTACATCCAATTTATCAACAAAGGTATGCAAGTATACTTTACTCCTACTTTCAAAACACAAGACCTATTTGAAGATGTTTGATGAATTAAAATGACTAGATTACTATATGTGGACAACTGTAGTTGTGGTCTCATTTTATACACGGTAATTTAGGGACTGAAGCTCATTTTTTACAAGGAGACCCCGAGATGCCTGGTCAGCAAAAAATATATGTATTCGAACAAATTAGACGCATATTAACACATAATCATTTTAAATTTGAGGACACATTATTAGCAAGTCAGGGGAGCTGCCATAGGAACAGCTTCATAGTCAGATATGCCAGCCTTATTTGTAGGTTTATGTGAGTTAAAGCATGGCTAGGGCAATATCATTCTGGGTGCAGACTTGGTGTTCTGTGGCAGATTAATTGACAATATTATTCTGATCTGGCAAGGAGACAAAGACAAATTAGAACTCAATATACATAATCTGAATAAAAACACTATGGGTCTGTCCTTTTACATATGAAATATGCAGAGATACTTTTAATTAATTCAATCTCTCACTGGGTGATTGGAAAAACAAAATCCCTTCATAAATATATACTAAACCCACAAATGGTTATCTACATTATAAAAGCTGCCATTTATCAAAATGGAAAAATAATGTAGCAGAGGTCGCATTTCAAAGCAGAAGAAGAATGGTAATCACAAGACAGATGTCAGGGAACAATCTAAACGTTTATTGCTTAAATTTGAACGGAAGGAGTACTTGAGTGATTTAATGGAAAAATCATCTATCACTAAATACTGTACATCTCACAGTAAGATTGAGGGAATTCAGAGAAAATATTGGGCCATTTTATTTGAAGATCCTTTGATACAAAATATTACAAAACGGAGAAGCCAAAAACAATAGACACTAAAAATAAAATTCTAAAAAAAAAGTAAAAAAAAAATAGACATCAATTAAAGAGAGAAGCAAATTTTGTACAAAAACTCTGATGGGAACTGTTAAAAGGTACATATAAACGTGGTCCTAAAAATTTATCAAGTACAAACATTCAAAGTACAATACAAAACTTTAGAGATGTGGACAATAAAATACAAAACATTAATAGTTTTATTAACTGTAATTCTTATTATGTGGTATCCTGTATTACCTTCCCTTGTAGATACCTTGATAGAATGAAACAGAAGTTAATTTTATTCAATATTACCGAGCAATAGAAAAGTACTGTGAGAAGTATCCTCTTTCTAGACATTTCAAAACTAACATAATAATGATTTATCTGGTTTAAAAATAATTGGGTTAGTGCAAATTGCAACAAATATCACTTTGGGATATAACTATAATAATGTTTGAAAATAATAATTTTGGATTTACAAATGTAATAATTTGTCACCGGTTGACTCAAATGTCTGCTTGGGCACAAATACGTTTGCATAATGTTGCAGATGGAGAAAAAAATCACACAGAGAGTGCCCAATAGTGCCTGTTATCCAAGTGAATGCAGCTGGTAAATATGTTAGAATATACTCAAAAAGTGGTGATTGGGGAGTGGCTTATACCACCACCCAACAATAACAGCATGCAGAGAGAGAATCAGCTTGTCTCTGCCCAGGTCTCCAAAGTAGGTTGTAAAGGATGATGTGCTGCTCAAATCTTAATAAAAAAAAGTTTTAATAAAAAAAATTTGATGGCTGACTAGACAAATCCATTTATTTGTCTGGTCAGCCATCAGAATTGAGAAAGCAGTTTTTTGACTGTGAAACATTCTCTTTGATTGGCTTTTTTAACATTGTTTATTCTTGTAATTGTAGTGTTTTATATTTAAATATTTTTTAATTAAGACTTTGAGCATCACGTCATCCTTTACAACCTACTTTGTAGACTTGAGCTGAGACAGGCTGATTCTCTCTGCAGGCTGTTATAGTTGGGTGGTGGTATAAGCCATTCCCCAATCACCACATTTATGAGTATATTGGAACATATTTACCAACTACATTCACTTGAATAACAGGCACTATCGGGCGCCCTCTGTTTGTATGTTCTCTACTACCTGATGAATGTCTACAGGTGCATCCCTTCCACCCCTTTCCCACATTGCAGAGGCTGAACCGTAAATAGAGCACCTATACTGTATTTGGGACAGTACAGAATCCCTCCTGCCTATTTTTCAGTATACACATAAGTTTGAGTAATTTTTCTTATAGTGGTGAAGGGTCACTGTGATATTGATTCACTCCGTTATATTGCACTAGGAGTGCCTCCTTTTCTCCTGTTTTTTCTGCATAAGGTTTCAGATATTCCACTGTTTTTTTTTATTCGGTCTAGAAATATATTTGTATACATGTGGTTATACCTACAATATACAAGCTATTTGTATTCTCTACATATGGGAGTTTCAATATATGTGGGTATTTTTGTATTTAAATGTATAGTGTTTTACGTTTCATATTATCCTTAATGGAACATATAGGGTTAATGATTAGAGGATTACTCCACTCTATAAATAGAAGTAGTCAATATAATATTGTCTAGACAATGATGAAGTGGCAGGGTTTTCTCTGCCTGCACATGGAAAGAATACAACAAAAGAATGAAAGAAAGCTGGTAGCTGTGGGACTAATACAGAGTTGGTTTGTAAATGCTGTATGCTGAGGATAGGAGAGAAGTCCCACATATTATTGCTTTCTGTGTCTAAACTTTGAAGCAAGTGTACATCTTCCTGTTTGAGTGTGATTCCTAGAGATTTTATAATTATTGTATAAAGTGATTGAATACGTTTAGAGAAGCGCTCTTCTTTTTTGTTTTCACTTTACATGGTATGCTCAATTTGCCCATTAGTCTGGTGACGGTAAATCAATGGAAAGTGCAGCACAATGCCCAGGCATTTACAGAAGGCCTTCAAGAATGTGAAATGAATTGGGATCACCTATTCAGATAATCTGTGAAGGGAGGCCACGCAACCAAAAGACCTCCTTAACAAAGATGTCAGCCAACTCTGGAGGGATGGCCATTCAGGGAGAGCAATACACTGCACTTGCCCAAAGAAACCGTATACAATGACCAGTGAAGTCCATCGCTAAATGTGTCCAAGGGCTGAAAGGAATGGCGACAAAATGAAACAGTCCTGCAGGTCTCTGTGAAGTACCACTTTCTGATCAGAGGTATGTAGGAGAGAAGAAAGTCTGGTTTTCAATTAGCTCCATGGATTTCCAGATTTTTGGGTGAATGGAAGTGAAAGATAAATATCTCCACTTAAGAATTTCAAAGCAAACAATTAAGGGAACAAAAAAGCAACCAGGAGGAGGAGATTGAAAGTCCCACAGGTGCTTCCTTCCCCAAAACCCAAACAGGCTTGGACAGGCAAGAAGCCTAAGGCTGATCAGTCCATCTCTTCATGGCTCGAGGGGTCCTGATCCGTCTGTGCCTTTAGGGGGTCACTTCAGGTTTTTTTTTCCAAGACCTGTGAATTTTTTTGATGATGAATCAGTGAGTTATGAGATGGATCTCAGAAGGGTACAACATAGACTTCCCTCACCATTTTTCTTGCGCAGAATGTCTGTGTATTCCTAGATGCAACTGCAAGTAAAGAATGTTTTAGGACCTTTTCCTTTCCAGGAGCTATTCACCGGATCCTAGTCCTGTCCTTGTTGTTCCAAAATATCTATTTTGTACTGGACTCTTGGTTCAAAATGGAGCATTTGCACTCTGTTATAGCAGCTATGTGTCCGAGGGAGCTTAATTACATATCCAGATCAATATACATTGTCAATATTTCAGTTTTCAGTTCTCTGCCCCCCTTTTGCTCTAGCGTTCACTCCTCAAATATCATGTCTGCCTTGGCAGCTCATATTCATGCTCAAGGGATCTCTTTGACTACTTATCTAGAAGACCTTTTACTCAAGGCTTCTTCAAAGGTATCTCCGCACATTCATAGTTTTTTTTTTTTCCAGAAGAAAATTGCTTTTCTCCTTGATATGAAGACTTTTGTTCAGTCAGTAGCTCATGCCTACCCTGTCTTTCTGGATCCATGGGGCTTGAACTTGGAATTAGGAGTGCTCCAGAATCGTCCTTTTGAGCATCTTTCAGCTGCTTCTTTGAGTCTTCTAATGCTCAAGATGGCCTGTCTATTGGCCATTGTGTCTATTCAGCTGGTAGTCAGACTTCAGGCTTTGTCCTGTAAGCCCTCTTTCTGTTTTTTTTTTTACCAGGATAGAGTGGTTTTAAGTAGGGATGTATGAAACTTCAGAGTAATTTCCCGCAGGACTGTTTGTAAAAAAAACTACTTCCCACTTTTTTCACAAAACTTCCCACCCATAGACAATACATGAAATGTTCTCCTTTTTGCCACTGCCAATAAACTTAAATGCACATTGCCATATTTCCCCTGTTTTCTATGACTGCAAAATTTTCTGCTGCAGTATTATTTTTTCTGAGGTCTGAATTGGAGAAATAAGTAGTTAAAAGTTTAAAGTAAAAGTTGTGAGACCTACATACACCTTGAAAAAATTGTTAGCAGGCTGAGTGCATTTGTCCTTTGCCCACAACACTAACTTCCAGCCTAAGTAACACTGGCTCAGCCATCCTTGGAAAAATAACTGCCCTTGGGATATACCAGCAGGGTGCAACACATTACATCAGTTTTGTAAAGCCTTTGTTTTCAACAAAAGAAAAAGGCAGCATGTCAACCACCAACATTTTGGCAAGTTTTCTATTCCATAGGCATACTTATGCATTGTTCTTGTGCAGGTTTTGACTTCTTCCTAAGAACTTAGTAAGTGTGGGATTGTAGTACATAGTAGAATAACTGTGTAACTGTCAAGGTTTGGCTTAGCGGCTGTAACTCTGCCTATTGATTATGCTGTCTAAGCTAATCTAGTGCTCTGCTATCCATTGCTGCTGCCTACTGAGTTCCTGGGTCAGGCTGATTCAGCTGACCTCCCTGATTACTCACCTGACTATTATCAGCCAACCCTCTCAGGGTATTTAAAGCAGCTTGGCTCACTTCCTGATTGTTCTTATGTTTGTTGATGATTGCTGCTGTCGATTCCTGTGCTCCTGTTTATCTGTGTATGACCTGGCTTCCTCTGATGATCCTGCCGGCTCCTAACTACTGCCTGTTCCTAACATTGTGGACTTTTGTTCCTGACCCCTGGCTTGTTCCTTACATCTCAGACTCCGGTGTTCCTGACTCTGGCTTGGCTGAGTACCTGTCCTGGTTACTGATCCTGGCTTGTCTTTTGGTTTATGCTCCTGGATCATGATTCTGTTTTTGTCACTTTAATAAAGGTGTTTTGCATTTTTATATTTTTGTGTCTGTCTGGTTCCTGGTCCCTAAGAGTACACAAGGACCATGAACTCGGGGTGCAGGCAATCCACCGCATATTTTTTTCAGGCTTGACCAGGTAGACCAGTGCATGGGCCAGTTTGCATTGTTGCTCCATACTGAGCATCTGGTTCCACCGCCTCAGCGGCCTCCGGCGCAGGCTGGCCTTATAGCTGCTGCCACTCCCCCAACGGCTGCCAATGGTGATTCCAATGTTGTGAGAGGCATGACAGGGTCTGCCCTGCTTCCCCAGCATTATAGGGGTGACCCTAACCAGTGCAGAGGCTTACTGAACCAGGTTGGTATCTATCTGGAGATGGTACATCAGTCCTTCCCGTCTGATAGGAGTAAGGTGGGCCTTGTGATTTCATTACTCTCTGACAGGGCCTTGTCATGGGCTACTCCCCTTTGGGAAACGCAGAAACATATAGTAGTCAATTACCCTGAGTTTGTAGCATCCTTTAAAAGGCTATTTGATGTACTGGGCTGTTTCACCTCATCTGCCAAGCAACTAATGTCTATCTAGCAGGGTACTAGGATGGCTTCCGATTATGCCATAGAATTTCGTACCCTGGCAGCCGAGGTTGGTTGGAATAATGAGGCTGTTGTGGCTGCTTTCTCTAATGGCCTCTCGGATACAGTTAAAGATGAAATTGCAGCCCAGGACCTCCCCTGAGATTTAGAGGAACTGGTCTCATATTGTATACTGATTGATTCCCGAATCTGTAAGAGACTTTCCTTCAGGGAGAGCCTGTGGAGGCATCCCATCCATTTAACTCCGAGCTTTTCGTACCCACCCATGCTTCCCTCTCCTCCCACGCCTCCTAGTCTTGAAACCTCAGGCAATGTGGAGCCCATGCAGCTTGGGTTAACTCGCCTTTCAGTTGCGGAAAGGGCCTTGAGGAGGAGGAAGGGCCTGTGCCTTTACTGTGGTAAAAATAGAAAGAAGGGAAGAAGCAATAGGGAGCGCCCTAGTGCAATAAATCCGGATATCAGCACCACCACCAGATTCACCCCACACGTGGGTACTCACAATTGTAGTGGCTGTCTAGCAAATATATGGTAAACAGCATATAAGCAACACTGGGTTATAACCTGTCCCAGTTACAGGTGTATTTCAGATGACACTCCGGCTGCCAGACTCCTCTCACTCCTCCCAAGTGGTCAAAAAAATCTCCAAAAAAGAAAAACAAAGGGATGGCGCCCAATAGTGTAATACCATAAACACTCTTCAAAATAAAATAATCATAAATTTACTCACATTACTCTAATGTCAGCTACAGGGGATAATCTGAGCTGACCATAACGCTTACGAGGAAATCTCACCGTCCTCGTTCGGTGATCTCACACTCCAACACTCTTCACGCAACAGGATCTCCACACCGTCTGATCTTCACAAAGATTATTTATTCCAAATATATATATATATAAAATACAACATCGATATTGTACAATTTTAAAATCGGCCACGCGTTACGCGGTACACTACCGCTTTATCAAGCCTTTAGGAAATACAATACAATTTCCTAAAGGCTTGATAAAGCGGTAGTGTACCGCGTAACGCGTGGCCGATTTTAAAATTGTACAATATCGATGTTGTATTTTATATATATATATTTGGAATAAATAATCTTTGTGAAGATCAGACGGTGTGGAGATCCTGTTGCGTGAAGAGTGTTGGAGTGTGAGATCACCGAACGAGGACGGTGAGATTTCCTCGTAAGCGTTATGGTCAGCTCAGATTATCCCCTGTAGCTGACATTAGAGTAATGTGAGTAAATTTATGATTATTTTATTTTGAAGAGTGTTTATGGTATTACACTATTGGGCGCCATCCCTTTGTTTTTCTTTTTTGGAGATTTTACTGTGGTAAGGCAGGGCACCTACTGTGAACTTGCCCCACACGTCTGAAAATTACCACACCTAAGGTCCTATAGGGGACAGGCCTTAGGTGGCATCTCGGAGTCCCTGGATATTCATATGGATAAATCACTAGTCTCCGTTGGGCTCTCTTGGGGCAAGAGTTCCGTTACTTCAGAGACACTTATTGACTCTGGTGCAACGGGCCTCTGTATCGACAGTGACTTCGCCCAGAAGCACTCCATTCCATTGCAGCTCCATACCACTCCACTCCATACCTTGTAATGCCCTTCAGTCTCTGCAGTGCTCCCGTGGTTTTCCAGGAATTCCTAAATGATGTCCTCCGGGACATGCTCCAACAATGCGTGGTGATATACTTAGATGACATTCTGATCCATTCCTCCTCCATGGAAAGCTACCACGCAGATGTAGACCGAGTTTTGCAAAGATTAAAAGAAAATAACCTATTTTGCAAGTTAGAGAAGTGTGAGTTCCACCGCAAACAGGTCACCTTCTTGGGGTACATAATTTCAGACGTCTGCTTCGCTATGGACCCTGAGAAACTCTCGTCTGTTCTCGAGTGTCCGCGACCCATAGGTCTCCGCTCTCTTCAACGTTTCCTTTGGTTCGCTAACTACTATAGGAAATTTCGCCATAATTTTTCCTCTCTTGTAAAACCCCTTATCTACATGACAAAAAAAGACGGTAACTCCCATCAGTGCATTTGAGTCACTAAAAGCTGCTTTTGCTGCAGCACCCATTTTGGCACACCCGAAACCCAAGCTTCCATTCATACTTGAGGTCGATGCTTCTGAGACAGGAGTAGGTGCCTTCCTGTCTCAACGTCCTACTCCTAAGAGTTAGTTGCACCTGTGTGGGTATTTCTCCAAAAAGCTAAGTCCTGCGGAGTGCAGCTATGAAATTGGTGACCGTGAGCTGCTGGCGATAATACTGGCTCTCAAAGAATGGAGGCATTTGCTCGAGGGAACTTCCAAGCCAGTCCTAATCCTCACGGATCATAAAAACGTCACCTGCTTGACCGAAGCTAAGCGCTTGTCGCCCACGTAGGCCAGATGGGCCTTATTTTTGTCTCATTTTAATTATGTGGTCTCGTACCTGCCGGGTACCAAAAATGTCCGGGCTGATTCCCTGTCTAGACAGTTCTTGGGAGCTAAAGAGTAGAGTCCTCCTAGTCCTATTATTCCTCAGGACAAAGTACTGGCCACTATATATACCAGCATAACCTCTTCCCTTGGGGAGAGAATACGGGCCACCCAAGTAGATGCACCTGCTGAGACTCCCTCTGGGCGTCTCTGGTGGCCAGATCTTAGCAAAGATATTGCTGCCTTTGTCGCTGCCTGTCCCGTCTGTGCGCAGACCAAATCACCTTGTCACCTTCTAGTGGGCCTTCTCCAACCCATACCCAATGGGGAGAAGCCATGGTCACACCTTGCCATGGACTTCATAGTTGACCTCCCTTTGTCTAACGTTAACACAGTCATCCTCATGGTCGTTGACTGATTTTCTAAGATGATTCATTGCATACCTTTCAAAAAACTTCTATCTGCTAGAGATTTGGCTACGGTCTTTGTCGAAGAGGTCTATCTGCTACACAGGGTTCCCAAAGTCATAGTTTACAACCGGGGTAGCCAGTTTGTCTCGAGATTCTGGCGGGCCTTCTGTGTGCAACTAGTTATCCAACTCTCCTTCTCCTTGGCCTATCACCAGCAGTCGAATGGGGCAGCAGAAAGGGCTAATCAGGCTTTGGAGCAATTCCTGTGGTGTTACATCTCAGACTATCAGAATAATTGGTCGGACCTGCTTCCTTGGGCGGAGTTTGCTTATAATAGTGCTGTCTCTGCTTCTACCTGGTTCTCCCCCTTCATGGTGAATTATGGTTATCAACCCTCCATGATTTCAGATTTCTTCTCTCTCCCCCAGGGGATTCTGTCACTGGATGATTATCTCCAGCGAATCTGTTCCACATGGGTGCAGGTCCAAGAGTCGTTGCGATGCTCACAACAATCCCAGGAGCTCCAGGTCAATCGTAAATGCCTACCCACACCCTCCTACCAGGTCGGGGAGAGGGTCTGGTTGTCCTACAAAAATCTCCACCTCCGAGTGCCCTCTCAGAAACTGGCTCCCCGATTTGTGGGGCTTTTCCGTATCCTCTGATGTGTGAACCCTGTGGCCTATGCCCTAGATCTTCCTCCCAATATGCGGATCCACAATGTGTTCCATGTCTCGCTGCCGAAACCCCTGGTATGCACTCATTTCACTATGGTCACTCCTCAACCCCATTCGGTGCCCGTTGACTGCCATGAAGAGTTCAAAGTCCTCTCCATAGTCGACCCTCATAGGTTCAGAGGGAAGCTTCAGTATTTGGTCCATTGGAAGGGTACGGTCCAGAAGAGTGCTCATGGGTTACAGCCACAGACGTGCATGCCCCTGCCCTCCACCATGCATTTCATGCACGCTTTTCCCGTAAACCTGGTCCTGCCTCGTGTTTGGGGAGGGTTATTGAGGAGGGGTACTGTCAAGGTTTGGCTGAGCTGCTCTAACTCTGCCTATTGATTCTGCTGTATGAGCTAATCTATTGCTCTGCTGTCCATTGCTGCTGCCTTCTGAGTTCCTGGGTCAGGCTGAATCAGCTGACCTCTCTGATTACTCACCTGACTGTTATCAGCCATCCCTGTCTTGGTATTTAAAGCAGCTTGGCTCACTTCCTGATTGTCCTTGTGTTTGTTGCTGCTCTGGATTCCTGTGCTCCTATTTATCTGTTTATTACCTGGCTTCCTCTTATGATCCTGCTGGCTCCTGGCTACTGCCTGTTCTTGACATCAGACTACTGAGTTCCTGACTCCTTGCTTGTTCCTTACATCGCAGACTCCTGTGTTCCTAACTGTGGCTTGGCTGAGTACCTGTCCTGATTCCTGACCCTGGCTTGTCTTTTGGTTTATGCTCCTGAATCATGATTCTGTTTTTGTCACTTTAATAAAGGTGTTTCATATTTTTACACTTTTGTGTCTGTCTGGTTCCTGGTCTCTAACAGTAACTTTATTGCTTTAATAACAGGACTTGTGGTGGCGGTATGTGTAGGCACTCTACGACTCTTGCCATTTCCAAAAACAAACTCTTGAGTCAGCAGGAAACTCCTCTGCTTCAGGAGCAGAAAATCTTGGCACACTCACCGACACGTCAACAGCATTTCTATCCTAGAGCCCTGGGATTGTTTAGGAGTACTTCTGTTGCAGCTAGTTGTGGCACCTATGACCTGTTGATGGTGTGTCTCCCGGTCAGACCTGTGGTTGTGCTTTAGGTGAGAACTCACCGAGGAGCTGCCTAGATTCGAGCCTACTTTCCCTCTGCCTACATGTTTGTTACATAGACAACAGACACCAACATGCTTAGCTTTTTGGAAACTGAGTGAAGTATCCCCATACTATGGACTTCAGAGACTGTGGGATTACCGAGAGGCTGCTGCTGCTACTACTACTACTACTACTACTACTACTACTACTACGGCTAGATGTTACTGAAACTTACTACTACTACTAGGTGTCACAGGTGCTGCTCCCCTTCCAAGAGCAGCAGAGGCACTCTTCAAGGCTATAGATGCTGACAACCTGTGTTTGTTGCTGGTTACTCAACAGTATTAGTGTATGTGACTGAGTGTGACTTGGAATCAGTGATAATGCTGATGATGAATGAGAAGATGATTTTGTATGTTTTGGCATCTCTGCCCAGGATCAGACTTTCCAATTCTTTTCTGGGTTATAGACAGGCACATTGCTCCTTTTCAGTGGTGGACATTTAAGCCTTTGTCTTTCAGCTAACTTACTGGTCATGTCACCATCTCATTCAATCTTGGCTTCATCTGTATCTGAAGAAGAAGAGGATGATGGAGGTATATATTCTACATCTACATCATCATTATGAGTCATCATTAGGTCATCCTTCGCATCGACCGACGCTTCTTGCCCACTACCTTCATGTTCCTCTAAACTTTTAGAGATCTCAAACAATTTATTTTCACTTTTACTTCCACAAAGTTTGTTACTACTTTGAGGAAAGGTGTTTGTTTATTTCATCATCGGATGCAGCAGTTGGTTGAACTGCTACACATTCTTCCATTATGTCTGAATGCAACTTGTTGCTGTCTTCAGTTTTCTTACATTTTTTATTTTTTTTTTTTTTTTTTTTAATAGTATTAGCGCTGCTGGTGGTGGAAGTTTTGGTGGGACCTTGACAAACTGCATCCTCCTTGGGAGAAAAGGGATCACAATCATTTACTGCACTTGCTGCAACAACCATGGCTTCAGTCAGTTTTTCACATAACTACTCCTAATCCTTGCCTCCTCCCCCTGCCCCTTTTACATTTGCTGGACATTATTTAACTGCTGTGTGTGGTTTTTCTAGAAACTGCACTACAGAACTGATAAGTGTGTGATGTCTTGTCCTCAACAAATTACTCAGCCTTAGTCATCAATCCAGTCTGCCACAATCACACAGATCAAGTCAGGGTTCCTGTCAGCTGTCACCTATTTTTTATTTATATACAGTATATATTTTTTAACTTTTTGTCCTCTCTATTCCTATCACTGTAAAAAAAAAACCAAAAAAAAAAACTGTTCAACAACTTATTTCCTCAGACTCCCCAAGTACAGAGATAACAACAGAAAGATCAGCAAGGAACTTGTACCACAGCTGCCTGTATCTTTTAAATAAAATCATTCAGACAGAAAGTTGAAGTATTTGGGGTCAACCTCTTTTACTCCCTTCTCACATCCTCTTGGCATATATGTTACAGAGATAACAATAGCAAAATCACCAAGTAACTTGGATCTCGGCTGTCTGTCTTTCAAATCAAATTCGTCAGACAGAATGTTGGGGTAATTGGGGTCAAGCTCACTTGCTTCCTTCTTGCATACTTAGGCACATCTAACACAGAGATAATAATGGAAAGATCAGCAAGTAACTTGGAGTGCAGCTGCCTGTGTCTTTCAAATCAAATAAGTCAGACAGAATGTTGTGGTACTTAGGGCCAACCTCCTTTGCTTTCTTCCTGTCCCCCAGACTCCCTTAATACAGAGAACAAATGTGCTGCCCATAAGACTTCCTAAACGAAGTTTCAACTCCACGTTATTAGCTGCTATCTTTTCTTCTCACAAACACAAAATTACATACTGTGGGAACATGGCACCCCTGTTGTAGTATGCCTATGGGAAAATAAGGAAAACTTGCCATTTGGTAGGTAGAAATTCATTCTTCCTATTGATTTCAATGCAATTGCACTTTTCTTGAAAAACTTGCTGCTTGGCATTGTAACAGAAGCTGAGGACGCCAGGTTGGTCTCAGCAGTCGTTACAGTTTCCCCTCTCTCTCCAAGTCAGCCCATCGGAGTTGCTTTCCCTGGTGAACGCAAGGCGGCAGGGTTGTTCAACTCCTCCAGGGGTTGTAGTCGAGCCATCGGGCCCCACAAGCGGTCAAAGGGTTGCGAGTCGGAGTCAAATATTCTGAGTTCGACTAGGAGTCGAGGGCATTGATCAGCGTGCCCATATTCAGTCAAGAGTGAAAGAGTTGGTCTCTGCGGCGAGGGTATGCTGGTAGGCGAAGTCGTAGTCCCGGATACTGGTAACTGCTGTGAAGTAGCATGAATTCAGCCCTTGGATGGCAGTCAGAGAGGACTCTTTAAACCACCCAAATAACGAGACACGAGACCTTCATAGTTCCAAGCAAAACACTTTATTGAGAGAACCCATGTTCTTTTATGCACACTGATGAACAATGTAATAGCAAACAGTATGAACAAAAGACAGAAATGATTAAATTAACTTAACATAATCACATTCTGGCGAATAGAGTTCCGCCCAATGAGAATTGGAGCGACAAAGTTATGTACAACCCGACTGGACAATTCATACGACCAATGGCTGGCCCATTCATATGACCAATAGCAGGGAACCTGCGGGTCTCAACAAAGTCTGAGTCCTCGAACGACCGTTCTCTACGTCACTTTGGTCAACAGCCAATCCGATGGCCTCCTACTTGGTGTATTCAACGCAAGGACCAATTACGACTCAATGACGGCAACAAAGTCCTTCGTCGACTAATAGTCGGCGAATACAATTCCCGTTGGTTGAAATACCCCTCCACAGGGTTTCTGGTGGCCAAGTGAGTCCTAGCATGAGGGATTTCGAACAGTCCCCCTTAGTAACGGCCTACGGCCCGTTACATTTCTCCTCCTTTTTAGTCAGTAAGCCAAGGTACATCCGTAGCTTTGCTGAAGGAAGAGAGTGCTGTGATGAAAGTGATAAATCCTTTTGACAAGATAGTCTGTACGCGTTCTGGTTGTCCTGACCGGTAGCGGATTGTGAAATTAAAGTGCTGTAATTCCAAGCTCCACCTGAGCAACCACCCATTCTCTCCAGAAACCCTGTTTAACCACACCAGGGGATCATGATCCCTGATAACCACGAATTCCCGACCGTACAGGTAGGGTTGAAATTTCTTCAGCGCACACACGAGAGCAAGACATTCTTTCTCAATGGCCACATAAGCCATCAATCTGGGTAACAGTTTTCTGCTGAGGTATGCCACAGGATGTTCCTCCCCAGCATCGTTAATCTGACTCAATACCGCTCCGAGTCCATAATTGGAGGCGTCTGTATGGACGAGAAAAGTGCGGTTAAAATCCGGGGCCGCGACCACAGGTTCTCATCCCAGGGCCTCCTTCAAGGCTACAAAGGCTTGTTCACATTCAGACCCACAAGTTACTTGTCTAGGTAGGGCCTTCTTGGTTAGATCCGTGAGGGGCTTGGCCTGGGAGTTATATTGGGGTATAAACTTCCGGTAGTAATCGGCTGTACCCAAGAAAGCTAGGACCTGCTTCTTGGTCTTGGGAGTTGGCCATTCTAAAATGGTGGCTATTTTGGCCGGCTCAGGATGTTGGTGGCCGCTGCCTACCCAGTGACCCAGGTATTGCACCTCCCCCATTCCTATCTGGCATTTGTCAGGTCTGATAGTGAGCCTGTCCAGGTGGATCCTACCCAGAATAGCCTCTAAGTGCAACAAGTGATCCTCCCAGGTGTCGCTGAAGATGGCTATGTTATCCAGGTAGGGGCAGTCGAATTCCTGCACTCCCGCTAGCAGATGATCCACTAGTCTCTGAAAGGTGGCCAGGGCGTTCTTCATCCCAAATGGCATGACCTTAAATTGGTACAGGCCATAAGGGGTGATGAAGGCAGACCTTTCGATCGCCTCAGGGTCCAGAGGTATCTGCCAGTACCCCTGACTAAGGTCAAGGGTAAAGACAATGCCTGATCCAGTGAGCCTGTCAAGCAGCTTATCCACCTGGGGCATGGGGTAGGCGTCAGTGATAGTCCAGTTGTTGAGCCTCCGGTAGTCAACACAGAAGGGGGGGTGCCATCCTTTTTGGGGTCTAGCACTACCAGAGAAGCCGAAGGACTTACAGACTTCTCATTGACTCCTAGTGCCAACATGTCCTGGATTTCTTTCTGCATGTCCCTCTTTACTGCCTCAGGGACCCGGTAAGTGGGTAGCCGGAGCGCTGCCTGTCCTGGGGTCTCTACTTTATGGTGTGTGATGGAGGTGAGACCTGGTAAGTAGACTTGTGCATGGCAAAAATTTTCGCTAAAATTTGATTTCGGACAAATTTTTTTTTCCGATTCAGAGGATCCGAATTTCGGACCGGACCTGTTCGAAATTCGGCAATAGCCCGAATTATTTGGCCAAATTTAAATAAAACTTGAAAATATTCAATAAAAAATTAAATATAAATAAAAATAAAAAAACATTAAAACTAAATTAAATGAATATTTTATTTAATAATATTAAATCTCGAATGAGACAGGAAGGGGTATTCTATAAACCCCTACACACTTATTAACCCTTAACCCTTGCACTCTGTCACAAATCCCTATGTACATTTAAATAATTGGTGGCTTTTAGTTTCACTCCAATGGCTATTTGCCGCACCAAGGCAAGCCTCATAGGTGAGGCTGCACCCATTATGTAACACATTATTACTGCCAAAACTGTAAAAAAAAAAAAAAAAAAAAAAGTGTCTTTTTTTTTTTATTATTATTTATTTATTTTTATTTTTTTTCATTTTGTAATTTTTTTTAATACAACACACACAGCAAAAATGGCAAAATTGCTTGTGTCCTTAAGTGGTTAATATCTGCACTTTGCATGAACTGCTTTACCAGATCTATTTTTAGCAGCATGTAGCAACATTGTGATACTTTCAGGCGGGAATGCTCCATGCTGTCTACTTTTAGCATCATGTAGCAACATTGTAATAGTTTCAGGCAGGAAAGTGCCGTCCGGATTTCTGAAATTTACACCGAAATTTTGGACTAGGTCCGTTTCAGATTCTGATTTTTTTTTTTTTTTTTTTTTTTCTTTATTGTATGCAGACCTTGGCTTTTGGAAGGTCCAAATGATGCCGAATACGCCTTATTTGTCCAAATTCCGAAATTGGCTGAACCGAATGGCACAAGTCTACTGGTAAGGGTGAGAACAAGGTGGGCCAATTAGTGAGAATCTCCTGTATCTGAGCCTTTGGTGGCATTTAGGTGGGGACATAGCCGTAGTGGGTGTGGGGTGTGCAAGTTCTGGCGTGTTAACGGTGGTCACCAGGTCAGGAATGTTCTGCTCCTCTGTGTCCTCCCCGGTGAGGGTGTAGATGGCTAGGGTCTCCTCCTACCTAGGATGGTAGGCCTTTAGGGCACAGACATGACAGGTCCATTGGTCCTGCTGCCTAGCTCCCTGAGCGATGATGTAAGTTGTCTCATCTTGCCTGTCTATTACGTGGTAGGGGCATTCCAATGCGGTCTGTAATTTGTTACTCTTAACTGGCCACAGTTCTAAGACCTGCTGGCCGGAATGGAACTCCTTGGTTTTAGCCCGCCTATCATAATACTGCTTTTGACAGGTTTGGGCAGCTTGGAGATGTTGACGGGCTAGCTCCATGAGGGTTTCTAATTTCCACAACTTACATGACCACGGGGGTTTCTACCGACTCATATTTGCCTTCCCAATATTCTCCGCCCGAACAATAGCTCAAGGGGTGAGAATCCTGAGGCACCTGCTGGTAGGCAAACAGGAGATGAGGTAAGAACTTTTCCCAATCTCGTTGTGAGTCAGTGAAAGCCTGTAGCATCTGCTTAAGGGTTCTTTTGGACCTTTCACAGAGGCCATTGGTCTGCTGGTGATACATAGTGGTATACAGTGGTTTGATGCCGCAGGTTTGCCACAACTGCTACAGTAGTTCTGAGGTAAATTGGGTGCCCTGATCCGACAGTATCTCCTAGGGGAAACCTACTCGGGTGAACATTTTCACTAAAGCATACAGTACTGTTCCGGCTGTAATGTTGGTTAAAGGGATAGTAATACTTCGTTTTATCTTTATTTTTTTTGTAGGCATTAAAAAAAACATGAAGAACGATATAAGTCTTATCTCTCAAACCTTTATGGTTTGAGAGATATTCACAAGCAAAGTTTCCCCTTCCCGCCCCTTTTTCCTAGTGTAAGCCATCTCTTCTCAGATGTGAATCTGTTTGTAAGACCAGACAGATAACATCAGGGGACAATCTCCTTTGTATGAAAACAATGAAAGCCCTTCCCCCCTTGACACGTTTTTCAGCTTTTTCCCTTATCTTAATTGAAGATAGTCCCTCTCTGCAGTCTACCTGGGCACCTCCCTTCTAATCTGGCTGAACGGGGGGGGGGGATACTTTGCTTGTGAATATCTCTTAAACCATAAAGGTTTGAGAGATAAGACTTATATCGTTCTTCATGTTTTTTTAATGCCTACAAAATAAAGATAATACTAAGTATTACTATCCCTTTAAAGCCACCGCCTTGGGGTGGCGAGTGGCGAAATCTACTATGGTAAGTATGTACTTCTTACCAGAGCGGCTGGGCCGAGCCAAGGGGCCTATAATATCTACTGCAACTCTTTGAAATTGTTCCCCAATTATGGGTAACGGCTGTAAGTGCGCTGGTGGTCTGTCCCCTCTTTTCCCGACCCACTGACAGGTGTCACAGGTCCGGCAAAATCGTCGGACATCCCTGTATAGGCAAGGCCAAAAATTGCTCGAGTCAGGCGGTACTCTGTGCAACGGACTCCCAAATGACCGGCAAGGGGAATTTCATGAGCTTCTCGCAGTAGGGCAGCTCTGTGCTGCGAGGGTACTAGGAGGTGTGTATGGGTCACTTGGGTTTGTCCCTGACAACTAGAGTGGGTCTTCAGATACAGAAGGTCGTGATCCTAGAGGAACTGTTCACCCCATGACCCCGTCTCCCCAGTATCAGCCTGCCTCCTATATCCCTCTAACATGGAGTCAGTCTATAAGGCGGTGCTGAATTCGTCAGCTGGCAGCCAGGTAATGGGATGGTCGGTGCTAATGGGCTGGGAAAGGTCACCTGAATTGCTTACTATCACGGTGCCCGTGATTGCTGCAGTTCCTTGTCTGTCACCAGTAGGGGGCTTCTATTTGCTGTCTGCAGATAGCCCGCCTCTTATTGCCTATTTAAACCTGGATTGGGCACCCTTTGAGTGCCCTTTCGTGTTGTTTCTGACCTTCTTGCTATCACTATGCCAGTGATAGCTGGGCCTCTGTTCCAGTGTTCCTGAGTTCCTGATCTCATGTGTTCCTGAGTTCCTGATCTCTACTGTTCCAGTGTTTCCTGCATGCTGAAGTACTTCCAGTCCTGGTTCCGGCCTAGTCTCTGGTGTTGCAGTTCCTGCTGAACTTCTTCTCTGCGGTTTCCTGACCTGACTGATCGTTGCTGGTTCCTGTCATCGCATCGCCTGTCTCCTGTATCCTGGCGACCTCCTGCCTGGTCGCGTCGCCGACATTGCTTGTTACTCCAGTGTGCGGTCACTGGTTTGCTCCACAGCCTATCGGCTATACAATTCTGTGTTGGTCCCAGCGTGCGGACGCTGGTTTGCTCCTAAGCCTTGCGGCTAGACACACTCGCTTGTTACACCAGTGTGCGGTCACTGGTTTGCTCCAAAGCCTATCGGCTATACAATCCTGTGTTGGTCCCAGCGTGCGGACGCTGGTTTGCTCCAAAGCTTTGCGGCTAGACAAACTCGCTTGTTACACCAGTGTGCGGTCACTGGTTTGCTCCAAAGCCTATCGGCTAGACAATCCTGTGTTAGTCCCAGCGTGCGGACGTTGGTTTGCTCCAAAGCCTTTGCGGCTAGACAAACTCGCTTATTACACCAGTGTGCGGTCACTGGTTTGCTCCAAAGCCTATCGGCTGTACTATCCTGTGTTGGTCCCAGCGTGCGGACGCTGGTTTGCTTCAAAGCCTTGCGGCTATACAAACTTGCTTGTTACACCAGTGTGCGGTCACTGGTTTGCTCCAAAGCCTATCAGCTATACAATTCTGTGTTGGTCCCAGCGTGCGGACGCTGGTTTGCTCCAAAGCCTTGCGGCTATACAAACTCGCTTGTTACACCAGTGTGCGGTCACTGGTTTGCTCCAAAGCCTATCAGCTATACAATTCTGTGTTGGTCCAAGCGTGCGGACGCTGGTTTGCTCCTAAGCCTTACGGCTATACTAACTCGCTTGTTACACCAGTGTGCGGTCACTGGTTTGCTCCTAAGCCTATCGGCTATACAAGTCAGTGTTGGTCCCAGCGTGCGGACGCTGGTTTGCTCCAAAGCCTTGCGGCTTTACGATTCCCCTGTTAGTCTCAGTGTGTGTACACTGGGTTGCTTACGATCCTGTCAATTTGCCATTACCATCTGACTGCTGCTACTATCTCTGGGCTGCCCTGCCCGGTATTGGTAAGGCCGGTAGAACCTTTTGCCACATTCCATCTGAGGTTGCCTTACCCGGTATTGGAAGGGCCGGTAGAGCCTACATTATGAATCTCTTGAGGCTGCCTTGCCCGGTAATTTGGTAAGGCCAGTAGAACCGTTATGCGATTCCATCTGCAGGTTGCCTTACCCGGTATTGGCAGGGCCGGTAGAGCCTAACATTCTATTACTTCAGACTGTCCTGTCCGGTATATTGACAGGACCGGTAGAGTCTGCCTTCTGTCTTGTTATATTCTGAATATATCTGTATGTATGTGGTTGCCATCCTACGTTATCAATTTATTATTTCAATAAAATTTATTTTTACCTAAAACTTGTGTCTGAGAGTCATAATAAACCGTGACACTTACCCCGGATCGTCTAGCCATCGCTAGACCCACCCTGATGAGAAAATAGCATTCCTCTGAACCTTCTTCAGGTGCAAATCGCCTCTGCAGATCTCCCAGATCATTGCCAAACAAAACGTCTGCTGGTAATCCAGGCATAACACCCATGATTCTGGACCCTTGGTTGGTTACCCACTCCAGATAGACCTTGGCCATAGGCAACTGATAAATCCGGCCACCAGCTACACGTACTTCCACCACTTGGTCGATTCGAGAGCAGGGGGCCAGACAGTGGGGTTGAACCAAAGTAATAGTGGCTCTCGTGTCCCACAATCCTTTGGTGGGGTATCCGTTCAGGTGAACAGTTTGGAAGTGATGTTTCCGGTTGTCGGGTCTGGTCCCCTGTGCCAGAGAGATTTCCTGGTATAAACGCCAATCAATAGGCTACTCCATTGCAACGGACACTTCCAAGGGAACATGGCAGCTGTCATTTTCCAGATGACAGGATGGCTGGTAGTCTTGGTGTCCTTCATCAGCTACATAGTGGGCTTGTTGGATTGGAGGTTGCTTTGATGGGCCCTGTTATAATTGTTTGACCCTGACTGGCTGTTGGGGCAAATAATGTTGGATGTGTCCCTGCTGGTGACAATGGTGGCACACTGGCCCCAAGTTGGCAACTCACCATGGTAGGGAATGAGGTCTTAGTGTGGGCCCTGGCCCCAGTCTTGAAGAGGTAAAATGCACCGCTGGAGCCCTTTCAGAAGGGCCCCCTGTAGAGCGTGACGGCATAGCCAAGCCAGTTGGAGGGGTAGGACCCATTTTCCTTGTATCCTCATATTTGTCCGCCAACTGGGCGACCGTGGTAAGAGTAGCAGGCTCCTGATATCTCACCCAGTCTCTTATGAGCTCCTTGAGGTTGAGATTGAAATGTTCAAGTAAAATCTGCTGGGAATAGTCATCTACAGTTTGAGCTCGGCAGCCCTACGTCCAATTTTGAAAGCCCTTTCAAATATATAGGCCCACTCCATATGGGTGTCATGATCTTCCTGTTTACTATCCCTGAATTTCTTGCAATACGTGTCTGGCGATATCACATACCTTTGCAGCAAACGTCTTTTCACCTCAAAGTACTTTGCATTGTCTGGTTCAGGAATTGCCTGGAAAGCTTCTGCTTTTCCGGTTAATTTTCCAATCAAAATAGCAACCCAGTCCTGCGGGTCAATGCGGAGCAGAGAACATGGTTTCTCAAATAACTGTAGAAAACTGTCAATATCCCCTTTTTGGTCATCAAAGTAGACAAAAGCCTGCTGTGAAAATTGCCATCCTAGTCCCTCTTTGTCCGACTGGGTCTCTCGCTAGCAGGGCTGGGAGTGGGTGTTTGTGACTGTGTCAATTCAGCCATGTATTCCGCCTCTGCTACGCCCAGGATTTGATCCATCATTTCCTGGGATGGGTGAAGCACATAGAGCTGCAGGTGACTCCTCGCTTTTCTAGTGACTGGATCATCACCCCACTCTGGCTCCTGCACTGATTCCAGGTGCTCAGAGCGGCTGGAGCGAGGACTAGGACTGTTATCTGTTGGGAGGACAGTGATTCTTGCTAGACGTTCCTAATCTTCGTCCATATCCTGAAGTAGTGTGACCAATTATTGCTTTTTTAGTCCCATAATGCTGCGTCCTTATCGAGCCACTAAATCCTGTAGTGGGGCCAGGGACAGTTGCTTATAATGTTTTGCCATGTTTTACCCGCTAGATATCCAACTGCCACTTGTAGAAGGAGAGAAAATCCCACCTCTACCGCCAGTGTAATGGAAGCTGAGGACGGCGGGTTGGTCTTAGACGTTGTTCCACTTTCCCCTCTCTCCAAGTTGGAGAGGAGGAGTTGCTTTCCCTGGTGAACACAAGGTGGCAGGGTTGTTCGACGCCTCCAGGGGTTGTAGTCGACCCGTCAAGCCCCACAAGTGGTCGAAGGGTTGCGAGTTAGAGTCGAACTTTCAGAGTTCGACTAGGAGTCGAGGGCATTGATCAGCGTCCCCATATTCAGTAGAGAGTCGAAGAATCGGTCTCCGCGGCGAGGGTATGCTGATGGGCGAAGTCGTAGTCCCGGATACTGGTAACCGCTGCAAAGTAGAGTGAATTCAGCCCTTGGATGGGAGTCAGAGAGGACTCTTTAAACCACCCAAATAACAAGACACGTGACCTTTGTAGTTCCAACCAAGTAACACACTTTATTAAGAAAACCCATGCTCTTTTATACATACTGATGAACAATAGAACAATGGAATAGCAAACAGTATGAACAAAAGACAGAAATGATTAAACAAACTTAACATAATCACATTCTGGCGGCTCGAGTTACGCCCAATGAGAATTGGAGCGACAAAGTTATGTACAACCCGACTGGATAATTCATACGACCAATGGCTGGCCCATTCATGTGACCAATAGCAGGGAACCTGCGGGTCTCAACAAAGTCTGAGTCCTCGAACGACCGTTCTCTACGTCACTTTGGTCAACAGCCAATCCGATGGCCTCCTACTTGGTGTATTCAACGCAAGGACAAATTACGACTCAATGTCAGCAACAAAGTCCTTCGTCGACTAATAGTCGGCGAATACAATTCCCGTTGGTTGAAATACCCCTCCACAGGGTTTCTGGTGGCCAAGTGAGTCCTAGCATGAGGGATTTCGAACAGTCCCCCTTAGTAACGGCCTACGGCCCGTTACATTTCTCCTCCTTTTTAGTCAGTAAGCCAAGGTACATCCGTGACAAAGTAATGTACAACCATTCATACGACCAATGGCTGGCCCATTCGTACAACTAATAGCAGGGAACCTGCAGGCATCGACAAAGTCTGAGTCCTCGAACGACAATTCTCTATGTCATTTTGGTCGACAGCCAATCCGATGGCCGCCTACTTGGTGTATTTGACGCAATGGACAACTTACGACTCTGTATCGATAACAAAGTCCTTCGTCAACTAATAGTCAGCGAATACAATTCCCGTTGGTTGAAATGCCCCTCCACAGGGGGCCCAGTGGCCAAGTGAGTCCTAGCATGAGGGATTTCAAACAGTTCCCCTTAGTAAGGGCCTACGACCCGTTACAGGCGAAGAATGTCATTTTCTCTGTCGTCCAATACAGGTTACTAGTAACTTTGGGTAGGCGATCAGCCCCTTTAAATAGGCAGGAACAATTGTGAGAAGTGACTGCTGGGTGGAGCCTACCTCCTCTCCTTAGCTTGCAGCTAACCAATCCCCAACCAGTAAGATTTGTTCCTTGGTCAAGGCGCAAGGCAAGAGAACAGTTCTGCTATAGTTTTAGCTTTTTTATTATTTTTCTGTTAGAAATGGAATACCACCATTAGGTGGATTACCATCACTGATAATTCCCATCACCCAAATGTGGATAGCTCAGTTTACCAGGTGTTTTTGTGGACCTAAGCCCTGGTGGGAAAATCTTGTCTGCAAGTTCTTTACCAAGGAGTTGCCCACTGAGACTTCTTCTTCATATATGGTTATCTGAAGACAGAAGACCTGCTGAAAAAGGTGAGCACCCTTTGAGTGCTGAGGTCCACACGTCCCATGCTTCTGCTCCGCACAGGGGTCTCATTTGGAGCTCCTATTACATACTCATGCACTCATTGAGTTTATCTGTGTGTTTGATGCAAGTTTCTGTGGTAACTTAATCCTTTTGTTGCTGGTTAACACGTTTTGAGGGGTCTTTCGACACTTTCCCTACCGGTACCAGTGTTTATCGGGTCTACTGTTTTATTCTAGTGGGCTTTTGAGTAGTTTCTAAACTCAATCTCTGTCGCACTCACAATCATTCGATTATAGCCAGGTGCCTCCAACAATATGTTGTCCGTTTAGATACTCCAAATGAGAAGATGTCGGGCACTCTTTCTTTAAAACTTAGCATTTATTGCTCCATATTAAAAATGTATCCAACGTTTCAGGCGCCATGCGACTTTCATCAGGGATAAGAACATCAAGTTCAAGACATAACTTCCGATTTAAATAGCTCTTCCGTTTACACGGCACCAAAACGGCGTTACTGGGTTGCCATTGACAACCCACAGCGTCCTTCCCGGCGCAGCGCACCCGGACAAAGCTTCCTCATTACTCTAAACTCTATGTTAAAATAATAAAATCAACTAGAAACAATGTTTACATTACATCCAGAAATCCTGACATATAAACCTCAATACAAAGTGTCAAATATAACTTGCTCAACTAAACTGCTCGTTAAGACCCAATTGTGCCATTGTTTTCAAAGTATAAATCCAATACATTTCTCGCTGAGATAATTTAACTAATCTATCTCCCCCTCGGGGATTAGATTTAACCCATTCAATCGGACAACATCTTAACTCCTGCAACCTATGCTGCATCACTATAAAGTGTCTTGCTACCGGAGTCACTTTGAGCTCCTTTTCACTCAATGTCCCATTTAGGCCTCTAATAATTGAAGACCTATGTTCCCTCATTCTTATCTTAAAGGGTCTACTTGTTTTCCCTATATAACACTTAACACAGGGACAAAACAAAGCATACACTACAAATGCAGTAGGTAGGTGTCCACTTTCCCCACTACCTCTCGGCTTGGCAGGCCTCTGTGGCGGACCCGTGGGTTTTACAGGTGGTAGCTACAGGGTACAGGATTCCCTTCACCTCTCTTCCTCCTCCCAGGACCTTCGCTTTTCATTCTCCTTTGGGAGCAGAAAAGCACTGCCTTTTCGAGCAAGCTATACAGGCCTTTCTTTACAAGATGGTCCTGGAGCCCGTTCCTCCTCAGGAGAGGGGCTTTGGGATTCTACTCCAACCTCTTTGTGGTTTCCAAGAAGGACGGCGGTTGTCATCCCATTTTGGACCTGAAGGATCTCAACTCCTTTGTGGTCCGGTCCCAAAACTGCCAGGAGTCTGTGAGCCCGGTGATAGCGGCCATGTCCCCTGGGGAATTTCTGGCCTCTCTGGATCTTCAAGATGCCTGTCTGCACATCACGATTTATCCAGAGAGTCGGCGGTATCTATGCTTTGCCTGCAACTGGGGGCATTGATCTCCATCCTACATCGGAACGGCATCAGGATGACTCCATATATGGACGACCTCTTTCTGAAGACTTCTTCTCTGGAACTGCTTCATCAGCAGGTGCAGGACTGTATTCACGCGCTCTCCTGTCACGGGTGGATCATCAATTTGGACAAGTCAGACCTTGTTCCTTCCCAGAGGATGGTCTTACTGAGCCTCCTCTTCGACTCTCAGAGAGGGATGGTATTTCTCACGGACAAAGTGGCTCATCAGATAGCACTAAAGGTCCAGGCTATCCTGTCTCAGGATCTGGTTCCAGCCAAGAAGTTCTCATCCTTGGTGGGGAAGTTAATTTCCACCATAGAAGCAGTTCCGTTTGCCATGGCTCACACCATGGAACTTAAGAGGTTTCTAATCCTGGCATGCAAGGGTCAACCAGATCTCCTGGAAAGATCCCCATCTTTCCCTCTTCACATGGAACAAAGCTTCTTGTGGTGGCTTAACCTGAACAATCTCCTGAAAGGCAGACTCTTCCTGGTGCCCTTCTGGACCACAGTGACGACAGATGCCAGCCTCTCTGGATGGAGAGCGGTGCTGGGGCACTTGAATGTTCAGGGCCAGTGGTCTCAGAAGGAATCTCTCCTTCCCATCAATTTAGACACAGCAACTGGAGGATTTCCCGGTCCGGGTACTTTCGTACAACGCAACAGCGGTAGCCTACATCAGCAATCAAGGCAGCACAAGAAGTCTTGCAGCTTGGCTAGAGGTCAAGGCTATTTTATCATGGGCAGAGGAGCATGTCCCTGCCATTTCCGCAGTTCATTTTCCTGGCGTAGACAACGTTCTGGCAGACTTCCTCAGTCGGCACATGGTGGACAGAGGAGAGTGGGAACTACATCCAGAGGTGTTCAACCTCATCATCCAGCAGTGGGGTCTTCCATGCATCGACCTGATGGCAACCAGGCACAACAGGAAGGTTCCAACGTTCTGCTCTCCTTGGGTGGATCCCCTATCTCTGCCAGTGGATGCCTTGTCGATCCTGTGGACATTTCCTCTGGCATACATCTTTCCTCCCATTCCCCTGTTGAACAGGGTGCTACGGAAACTGAGACTGGAGCGCTGCCCAGTCATTCTGATTGCTCCGTACTAGCCTCGATAATCTTGGTTCCCGGAGCTTCTGGACCTCTCAGTGGCGGAATCTCTTCGACCTCCCCCCTGTCCGGACCTTCTCCTGCAGGGTTACCTCTGGAAGGAAGACGTTCATTGCCTGACTTTGACGGCATGGAGATTGAATCCTCAATTTTGAAGAAGAAGGGATTTTCTTCTGGTGTGGTGGCTACTATGCTTAGTGCCCGTAAGCCTGTTTCCTCTAAGGCCTACTATCGTGTATGGTCTACATTTCTATGTGTATTGCACTGAGTCCTTGAGGCAGTCTGACACTCTTTGTCATTCCTGAGGATCCTAGGGCAGGGAAGCCTGCTTCCAAGGTGAGCATTGCTTCTTGGATCAAGTCCATGATTCATAAGGCTTACGAACTACAGAAGAAGCCTGTTCCCTTCAGGATCACAGCTCATTCTGCGAGGTCTATTGGGGATTCTTGGGCCTACAAGAACCAGGCCTCAGCTGATCAGTTGTGCAAGGCGGCCACTTGATCATCTTTGCACACTTTTTCTAAACAGTATTGTGTGAATGTGCTGGCATTGGCTGATGCTGTTTTTGGGAGGAAGATCCTGGAGGCAGCCTTGCCTGTCTAGGTTCTCTTTAGTCTCTCAGTACTCTTTCACCTTTGAGCCCTGTTAGCTCTAGTTCAGTGTGCTGTGTAACAGTTCATGGGGTTTGTTTTACCCCGTTCAGTGTCCGTTGATACTTTGTTGCTATTGTTGAGCTATTCATGATCTGTAGGTTCATTGATGCTCTGGTGACTTTGGGGGCCTGCTCCTGGTCCTTGCCTTCCCGCCCTGGGGAACTTAATGGTTGGACATCCCAAGGTTACCAGTAACCTGTATTGGACGACAGAGAAAAGAGGATTTTAGTCTTACCTGTTAAATTCTTTTCTCTTAGTCCATACAGGTTACTGGTCTCCCACCCTGTCAAGGGACCATACTTGGCTCTCCCGTAGCAGAATCTTGTAGAATAACTTTGGTACATCCCCATGGTTCCTGTGTTCTACATTGGACTAGTAAGCCTTTTGCATGTATTTGCAAGCTCATGAGCCTAGTTGAGCATCTCTGACCTTTCTTTCCGCATAAAGACTAACCCCCATCTTGCTTGTCTTGGTTTCAGGTGAAGAGCAGTTTCTAGGAAAGAGAGGTCCTTATGATCTGTCAAGATATTTAGTGGGTTAGAGCAACCCTTGTTGCCACTCTTTAAGGGTGATCTTAGTGCCTTTTAGTTCTTGTTTTCCTACTTTCTTGCATCAAGGTGGTTGGTTGTTGCAGTTGGTAGAGTGTTGCTCAGGATAAAAAAAATACTGGAGCAGTTGAAAAGAAAAATGTATCAAATTTATTTTATAAAATGTTTAAAAAAGTTCAACATCTTTCAAAGCAACAGCTTCTTCAGGAACAAATTGGGCAATAGTCCCTTAATAAATCTTAATACTACAACAGTAATAGTAACAACAATAATAATCATTGCTTACTGTTGGTCTCTGGGTTTGTCTTAAAGATGCTAGTCGGTTGTAACGGCTTTTGGGACACTCAGACCAGTTGGTAAAATCAAACACAGCTTTATTAAATAAAAAATAATGCAAACAATCGCCCTCTGCAGGCAACAGGAATAATAACACTGTATAGACAGATATAACCCAAAGGCCCAATACACAGAATCAGGGTAACACACACTATCTCAGAACAGATAATGGCAATATAGACACAAATGGGTTAAATGCAAAAATCAGTCCATCTCAGCTGTGGGGTTTGGCACACCCAAGGTGGTGATAGGAGGTGCTGTGTAGATGTAGGCAACACAGAGTTCTTAAGGTAATAATGCTGCATGCAATCTGTGACCAGTGGTAGATACAGCTGAACAGTGGCCCAAAATAGCCCCCGCGGGCGTACCCAATGAGACAACTGATTCTGCAAGTGCGAGAGCTGGTAGCCCCCACGGGCGTAATCTCAACCTAGCCTGAAATGCAAGAGCTGGCAGATAGCCCCCACGGACGTATAACCGGAGACCAACAGCAAGCGGTAGTTGAGCCAATAGCCCCCCATGGGCGTATACCAATGGGAACCTGCCAGAGCTTTGAGCCTGCCCTTTGCTGCAATACTGAGCCAAAAGCCACAACGGAGTCCACCGGTAAACCAACGTAAGACCAAGAGCAAATGGCACCCTACTGGACCAACTTAACTCGACTACTCTGCAGTTGTATCGTATGAGTCGCCGTCTACACAAGCGGCCGACTCGGCAGACGTAGCACAACGGGTTAAGGCTCTATACCGGGGAATGAAGGCTCTGCAGGAGCGAGGTAGCACTGCAAGGGTTAAAATGCACGTTTAACAACAGAGGGCTCAGTATGGTGTAGTAGCTCTGTAAGCGTACAGAGGCTCAGTGAAGGAAGCACAGCTCTGCAAATCAGCACGTAACTCTGCACTGGACTGAAGCAACACAAGGGTGAAGTGGTCACACGGCAGCTGGGCAAACAGCGACAGCAGCAGTAAGAATGTCGCAGTGACGACAACAGGAACAGGCAGGTCGCTGGAGCAGGCCGGTAGTCGATCACGGAGCAGGAAGTCAGCCAGGCCGGGTCGTAGCACGTAGGAGGTTCTCAGACAAGCCGGGTTAAACACGAGCAGGAACGTCAGCCAAGCCGGATCAGGTAACGGAGGTGGTTCGCAGACAAGCAAGGTCAATCCTAATCAGGAGCACTGGAGCGTAGTCAGGACAGGCCAAATCGGTACTCAGGAATCCGGAACACAGGAACACAGCAACAGCAAAACTGGCTCAGAAACACCACGAAAGGGCATCTGACAGGTGTCATGGCCAGGCATAAAAAGGTCACCAGGGGCGGGCCAAACCAACTCAGCGAATCAGAGTGTACCACAAACGAGAGTGACAGGAGGATCACAGGCACTGTGATATCGGTATCCGGAAGAAAGAAAAAATGACGCCAAAAATGTAAATCCGTGAGGGGAAATTCGTATGCACCAAGTGTTCCAAGCATGGACCGCACACAACCACAGTCATGTGTGAAACCCAGATTGCTACCACCACATAAACAAAACAGTCACGGCAGAGTACTCAATGCTCCATTGTTACTATTACTGTTGCAATATTAAGAATTATTAATTGACTATTGCCCATTTTGTTCCTGAAGAAGAAGCTTTTGCTTCAAAACGCCTTGAGCTTTTTGGGCTCGGTATAAACTTTTTCTATGCAACGGTTCCAGAATTTTTTTTCCTGAGAGGTATAGCTGAAACAAGGCGGATTTTTTATTCCCTGCGTGCCTTACTGGTTGTTTCTCTTCCGCTGGAATAGGTCCATTGTGCTGTGGCCACTACTCCTCTGGGGCTCTCCAGCACTGATCAAGAGCTAGCTTGGGTTAAAACTCTGAAGTCTTCTATGGCATCCATTCACTCATCCATTTAGTGGGTCCTCCACTTTTGGTGACCAATGCCCCCATGAGATACACTGATCCTGTTTTCAGGGGACACTCAACTAATTTGGGAATCATCTGATGGACTCTGAGGAAGAAGATATGTACTCTTCCTTGTTCTTTTGCAATTCCTATGAGGCTACACCTTACCCCCCAGCAGAGGTGCTTATCAGAGTGGTGCTGGGTCTTATTATCCAGATATCTTCCAGAGATGCAAGAAAGACTTCCCAGTCTTTCCTCCTAACAACAATAGGGAGGCTTTCCCTTAACAAGCACATCTCTAACTGTATCCCTTTGCTGCTGAGGTGCTAGCACAGTGTGCTTCTCCTCCTGCGATCCCCCTATTTCTCATTTTGCGAAAAATACAGCTCTTCCATTGGCAGATGCTGCAGGCCTCATGAACCAGGCTGACATGAATTTACTCGTTAAAGCTTAACTTTGCAGCCACGGAGGGCAGCTCTGCAACCCATTTTTGCTTCTATCTGGGTCAATAGAGCAATAGCCTTCTGGGGAGAACAGCTTTCAGAAGCTATATGTGGTGATGTTCCTTAGGAGGAACTCTTTGCTATGCTTGCCAGCATTTTGGAACCTAATGCTTACCTCTCTGAAGTGAGTTTAGTTGCAGCCAGGTTTTCTGGTAAGTCCTCAGCATTATCTGTTGCCAAACATTGTACCTTGTGGCTCAAGATTTGGTCGGCAGCAAGAGATGCTTAATTTCTCTCCCTTTTCCAGGCAAGAATTTCTTTGGGCCTGACTTGAGCAAGACTATAAGTGAAGAAGCCACTGGAGGCAAGATCACTCTTCTTTCCCCGCCATTTTGGGCGCAGACTAGTCCGTCCCTACTTATAGAAGTTTGCCTGAGCATCTTCTGTGATGGATCAGTAGGTTATACGGGTTATTTCTTAAGGGTACCACATCGATTTCACGTCACTTCTGCCTCATTGCTTCTTTTTATCAAGGGTTCTTCGAGACCCAGAGCAAGTTCCTAAAGACCTATTTCATCCCTTTTGGACATGCAGTTTCTGATTCCTGTCCCAGCCAAGGAACTCTTTTCAGGTTTTATTTAAATTTTTTTTATGGTTCCCAAAAAAAGACAGGGTATTGGACTTGAAATGCCTCAACCATTACATGATAGCCATGCAATTTAAGATTGAGTTTGTCAAGATGGAGTACCTGGCCTCCTTAGACGCATACAGGATGCATACCTGCATGCCCCAATTCATCCAGACCATCAACAATTCCTTTGCTTTGCCTTTGTATGCAGTCACTTCCAAGTCACTGCACTGCTCTTTTTCCTGGTGTCATCTTCATGAAGATCATGGCAGCTCTTTCCGCATACGTCCATTCTCAAGGAATATCTTTGACTCTGGACGATCTTCTGGTCAAAGCTCCTTTGGATGACATTTTGATTTCCCACATCCAGGAGTGCGCACTCATCCTGATCCATCATGGTTGGGTCCTCTCTTTCAGGAAATCATTTCTGTTTCCCTCACAGACCCTATATTTCCTGGGAATGAGGTCCAACAAACCTGCAAGGGTGAGTGTTCTTACAAGGGCATAAGATCCAGATCCTGTTTCAGGATGTGTCCAGAGCTTCTGCCTAGGCCTTGTGACAATAATCGATTACATGAGAATCATGGAACACCTAGTATCCACCCGGAAGTGGTTCCTTATGCACAGTCTCATACAAGGGGATTTCAACCTCAGAAGTTGATCCTGACAGCTCTCCCATCTGTCTCACTCCATGACTCTGTCCACTCGTATGAGGGATGTTCTGCTTTGGTGGCTACATCGTTCTCATCTGATGTAGGAATGCCCCTTTGTCGTTCCAAAAAGAGAACTGAGTCATGAAAGACATCAACCTGAGGGACTGGGGAGCAATCCTAGGTCACCTGACAGCCTAGGGCATTTGGACTAGAGAATCTCCTATCATTCAACATCCAGGAGATTTGGGTTAATTATCTGGCACTCCTTAATTGGACTCGGTGCTTACAGGAACCCAGGGGCAAATATAGTTGGCAATTCCACAGAATTCGCTTACATCAACTGCCAAGGAGGAAACCGAACCAAGTCAGACTGGACTGAAATGGGTGGAAGCTCATGTTCCAGCCATCTTGGTGGTCCAAATCCCAGGAGTGGAAAATGCGGTTGCAGACTTTCTCAGTCATCAAGATCTGCATCCAGGAAACTGGGAACTGAAACAGGAAGTATTCAAACGATAGTCTGCAGCTGTCTGTGGATCTGATGGCATTCTGTGAGAACAGGAAAGTAACCATGTACTGCACCAAGACAAAGGATCCTTTGCAATGGATGTGATATCCATCCAATGGAATCTTTATCTGGCCTTTGTGTTTCCTCCGCTACATCTGATTTCCATGATTATTGGGAAGATCAAAACGGAGAAAGCTCTAGTCATCCAAATTGCACTTTTCTGGCCCAGTTTAGCCTGATTTCTCGATCTTCTCAATTTGTCCATTGAGGAACTGTTATGTCTTCCCTTTGAAACAGGACCTTCTGACACAGAGTCCCATGTAGTACCAGCAGGTGGAATGGCTAGCCATGGCGGCATGACTCATGAAGTCAATATGCTGAGGAAAGATAGGTTTCAAATAGGATGTCATATCCACCATGATTCCAAAGTGTATCACTGGATCTGGTCCATCTTTTACCAGTGGTACTCTTATAAGGATATGTCTAGTCAGACCTTTGACCTTCCTACAGTCTGGGCGTTTTGACAGGACAGCCTGAACTCTATCAAGGCATAGAGCTCAGCTCTCTGTCCTCTTCCAGAAGCGTATTGCTGTTTTACTAGGGGTTAAGACTTTTGTTCAAGGGGTGGCTCATGCATTCCCCTTCTTTAGGGATCCCACGCCTCTGAGGGACCCTACTAGGTCATGGAAGTACTTTAGAGACCTCCCTTTGAACCTCTTTAATCAGTTTATTTTTTTGCTTAAAATGTTTTTTCTTTAGTCACCGTTTCTGTATGAATGATTGCTGAGTTTTGGTCGGAAGGTCCTACAGGCTGTTATGCTTGTGAAGGTGTACTTCTTGGGTCTAGTTTTTTTCTAGTAATCTGTTGGTTTCCTGTGTCTTGGTCTGCTTGTTGGTGTCCGCTGATACCAAATGTTCATGTTATTCCAGCTTGTCTAATCAAAATGGTTTGTATTTGAGGGGCATTACTCTGGCATATTGGTGGATGCTGAAGTATATCCCCATGGATCCTGTGTTCCACATTGGATGTAAAAAAAAATGGGATTTTTGTATACTTGCCGATTTTAAATCCTTTTCTCTTAGTCGAAGTGAAACACAGCACTTCTCTCTCAGAGAAAAAAAACCAGCTGTTTGTGTTCCAAGTAGGGGGTCCCTTTCCATTCTCTGGTTTAGGTGATCCACTTTCCTGCCTCTCATCTGTTTTGTTTGATCTTTGGTATACTTTAAAACTGAGCTAGACTAGTAAAGGGAATCTCTGCCTCTGAGAGCTATTAAGGCAAGTGCTCTGAACTGCTGCAGGAGGATACTTTACCTCATGGTTCCTATGTTCCACATGGACTAAGAGAAAAAGATTTATTGGTAAATACACAAACATCCCCTTTTTCTACTTTTTTCAAGTAATCATTCTTAATAAATATAAGCATTATTGGTTATTTACTGTTAGTAATCTATGATATGCATATGTACCTTATGATGTATTCAAACTCTAAATACTCTTTGTTTTTTGTTTTTAGCAATGCACATCAATGTATCTGACACACACATTTGCATAAGTCTTGAAGTGTATACAATTCGACTTCCACCTTGTGAGGTAGAGTAAAATTTGTACTACTTTCTATATATGTATGAGTGTAAATGCCTGTATTTTGACTGGACTAGATTTTGATATGTATATGTGAGACTTTAGTGCAGCCTTCATCTGCAAGCCGAGCAAAGAGACAGGAAAAAAACATAAAGAAAATATAAAATAAATGCATTCATGATGTGAGCCCAAATTTGTCTTCCAGTCTTTAACTACTTGAAGGGATAGTAATACTTCATTTTATCTTTATTTTATTTTGTAGGCATTAAAAAAACATGACGAATGATATGTCTTATCTCTCAAACCTTTATGGTTTGAGAGATATTCACAAGCAAAGTTTCCCCTCCTGCCCCTTTTACCTTGTGTAAGCCATCTCTTCTCAGATGTAGAATCCAGTCCATAGACCAGACAGATAACAGAAGGGGACAATTTTCTTCCTATGAGAACAATGAAAGCCCTGCCCCCCTTGACAAGTTTTTCAGGTTTTTCCCTTATCTTAATTGAAGATTGTCCCTCTCTGCAATCTACCTGGGCACCTCCCTTCTGATCTGGCTGAACAGTGTTACATCAGTAAAAGGGGCAGGAGGGGGATACTTTGTCATTGAATTACTCTTGAACTACAACTCTGACAGAATTGAAACAACACTTTCCAAGGTCCAACATTATGAAACATTACTGTCCCTTTAAGGACCATTAGTTCATTGTTTATTTGGATACAATAAACCATCCCATGGTACTAAACATAATTATATAACACCCAATGTTTTATAAATAAATATATATGAAAATGCCGAAAACCTTTACTTCACTCTGCCCATGATTATTTACTGCCCCTTATACAGGCCTAAATTGTATTACAGTCAAATGGCTGATCAGCTTGTAGATTAGCAGCAAAAAGCTTTTCTTGAGTTTATTCAAACTGAGCAATTACATTCAGCTTGCTATGTGTTCTAAAAAGGTTATTTCGAGAAATATAGCAAGATGATCAAAACTCCCCTAGAACTGTGCTGTCATCATAAATTGCAAGGCCCAGTACAATTGAACTTGTCTGGGCCTCCCTATTTGTCACTATAATTGGAACACAAGGCATCCCTTGCCTGTTTTTCTTCTACTGCCTATAGTTTAGTTTTATATTTATATTCATAATCTTTTATTTTATGTATAGTCCTTTTGTGGCACTGGTTCTACCTTCTCTTACTTTTTCTTTATTTTTCAGTGCTATACTTTTTTTTTCTTGCCACCATTCTTCCTGGACTTTTGGGGCGGGGAAGAGGTGGTCCATTGCTGACCCTCTTCCTTTTTGGACTAAACCTGCTATGCAGAGACTGGTCTCTCCCTCATTGCTTGCCATTTTAACACTTTACAGAAAGATAAATCATTTTAAAGTGATACAAGTACCTTTAATCTACTTTTATTTTACTGTTTTCCTTTTTACTTTAGGGGTTTCTTAGCTTCATTTAGGTAAGAAACTTTTCTAATTCAGCTGCAACACCTGCATCCTTGGTGTCCAAACATCATCATTATTATTCCTTTTTATATTCTAGTCACAGGCTCTCCTACTAAGTTAGTACAGCTAGCATTTACTTTTAAAATCTTATTGGTTTTGCCTGGTAACCTAGCTTACCATATTCTTTCGGCATCATCCCTTGTCCGGATTATCCTTCCTGCTGGTAGGTTTCGTGATTCTAGGTTCATTATTCACTTTCATATCAATCGCCACACTTAACTGCAGAAGCTTCCCACCCGCACTCCTTCCTCACCCGTCATATTATACCACACAAGTGTCCTTAGAATCCCCTACATTTAGTAGGTTAAGTTCATATTTGAAAGTAAACATATATATGTACACAATGTATACAATCAGACGACTCCAAACTTTACATCGATTCCAGGATATATTAGAACAATGAGATACTGTTCCACAGAGTCCGTTATTCACCACTTGTTTGTAGCGATCTTGTATATCTTATCGCTCTGTACCATACATAGAAACAGAAGAAAATGCCCAGTTAATCCTCCTCTATATAGTGAACATGATAAGATAAATATCCACTTACAATTAAGTAGTTATTGTCACACTTCTAATGGTCCTGTGATGTTGTCTGGTCCTCCTTGCGGTTACAACTCCGTCTGTCAAGGCACTATTCAATTGCCGGACAAATCCCGCCTCTCATTCCTCATTACCAAGTTTCGGAGTACATCCAGTTTGTCTCACGCGGACACGTAGGAGTTAATATATAGAGATCATGGGTTAAAATTAGAATATTCAAAGGAATATCCTAACATTCAAATATCTACTCACACAGATTATACTGTCTCTCCAGCGATGTTCCGTTAATTCCAATGGGTCGTCAGATTAGAAGATCTAAAATTCAAAGCTGTTTGCAAGATAACTACCGGAGTATTTTCAAATTTATTGAATTTATTAAGTATCTTCTTATAATGTTCATATACATAAAAACTGAAAATATATCATCCTCCAGTATAAAAAAATCTGTTTACATCTTCAATATAACTATGGAATTTTCTACAGTTATACAAGATTACAATATAGCATTTGGTGTAAAGACAGATGTACCCTTCATACGCCCTGTAAAGACAGATGTACCCTTCCTACGCCCTGTAAAGACCCTGTAGAAAATTCCATAGTTATATTGAAGTTTATAAGGAATAGCGCGGGTTGCTATGTCTGTATACTTATGACATTTTGGTGAAAAAGAGGATGTAAACAGGCATTTTTATACCGGAGGATGATATATTTTCAGTTTTTATGTATATGAACATTTTAAGAAGATACTTAATAAATTCAATAAATTTGAAAATACTCCGGTAGTTATCTTGCAAACAGCTTTGAATTTTAGATCTTGTAATTTGACGACCCATTGGAATGAATGGGACATCGCTGGAGAGACAGTATAATCTGTGTGAATAGATATTTGAATGTTAGGATATTCCTTTGAATATTCTAATTTTAACCCATGATCTCTATATATTAACTCCTACGTGTCCGCGTGAGACAAACTGGATGTACTCCGAAACTTGGTAATGAGGAATGAGAGGCGGGATTTGTCCGGCAATTGAATAGTGCCTTGACAGACGGAGTTGTAACCGCAAGGAGGACCAGACAACATCACAGGACCATTAGAAGTGTGACAATAACTACTTAATTGTAAGTGGATATTTATCTTATCATGTTCACTATATAGAGGAGGATTAACTGGGCATTTTCTTCTGTTTCTATGTATGGTACAGAGCGATAAGATATACAAGATCGCTACAAACAAGTGGTGAATAACGGACTCTGTGGAACAGTATCTCATTGTTCTAATATATCCTGGAATCGATGTAAAGTTTGGAGTTGTCTGATTGTATACATTGTGTACATATATATGTTTACTTTTTTGTATGGTTGACTATTGGAGTATTATAGTTTTTGGGCAGAACCACAACTTCCATTGAATAATCAGGAATCTTGTACTTACATATATATAGCGCTGCATTTTTCTATATATTCTTAAGTTCATATTTGGCATTAGTACTACTTTTCACTTAATCGTAACCCTCCTTGATTATTTCTCCCACTGCAGATTCCAGTAGCTTAGTTTCTTCAGTTTAAATCCATCACCATATTATCAGGATTCATCGCTCCAGTTACTTTAACAGAAGCAATTTGCATCCCTTCAAGAACTCAAAGGTTCATCTACCTCAACCACTGAGGCCAGTAGATGAAGAGTAGGTTATTCAACTCTACCTCAATCACTTAGGTCGAACATATGAAGTATAGGTTATCCTGTCCTACCTCAGTCGCTGAGGCCAGCACTATTAATATCTGCATTTTCTACCAAATACCACCCCATAATATTCTATAGTTTCATGCTCATAATCAGTCTAGTATCACCTTCTTTCTCTCAGTTAATTTAGTATCCTTCATACTAGGCTTATGTCTCCTCACCTCAATCCCTGGGGTCAGATGAGTAGGATCATAGTTCCTGCTCACCTACTTTAGTCTCTGAGGCTGACAAGTGCCAATCAGGTTTTATGTTTTCCTCAATTTCTGAGGGCAAAGTTTCTTTCCCCTTACGTTAATAAGTTTACCCATTAGTTCTTTTACTTAGTCCTTTCTCCTAGTCTACTTATCCTGGTGAGTTACCACACCCTCCAGTACATAGTACGTCCTATCTGAGGCTGAAACCAGAGTCACATTATAAGTCGCCCTACCTCAATCACTGGGTGTTAGCTGGGACATAGCTTATTTATATAGTTCACTGCAAGTTGCAGCACGTTCGCTTTATTATCCTCTGTGAGAGGAGACTTGATCTTGATTCCCTTCAGAAATCTTTGCTCAGTAGTTTCTTCTCTCATAGGTTCTAGTCTACATCAGCTCCTTCCTTAAGTCAGAGGCTGGGTCAATGGCTCACTCCATATCTTCAAAGGTACTCCAAATCTGGCATTCCAGATTCCGGATCGGAGGAATTCTCAGAGTGGGATAGTCATGCTCACTTTCTTTCCTTTGCCTGGCATCAGCAGGTTCAAAACTTCCGTCCCTTCACTGCATGCCAGACTGGCACAACCACTCTTAGGTCCCACATGATGCCAACATTACGTTCAGTTTAATCACCCTCTCACCTTTTTTTCTCAAAGATGGAAGATTCAGCTTGTCAAACTATCTCATATTCAGAGACTTCCCTGGCAGAAGGTCCATCTACCCCAAGAAATATCAACTATTCTCTTAGGGAATGGACAATCCCGAAACTGACAGTGGAACTGTCCTAAAGACATATTCCGAAACCCGTCTCAGCCTACAAGGCCAAACTCTTCCGTTACATCCCCATACCCACCCCCACCAGCCCCCAAATCCCAACTGGCACATATCCTGCAGCTGCTGACTGACTTAACATCCACAGTCTCTGATATGTAAGCCAGGATTATTACCCTGGAAAACCATTCTCGCTTCCCTCCTCGGATGGGCACAACACCGGACCCCTCCCCTTTTCAAGGTATCTCGGCTATATCTAGCCCACAAATCACCCTGCACACATGATCCCCACCCATATTAGAAAGGACATATTGGAAGGGAAAGACGTCAGTCTAGTCTCCTTATACATAGTCACCCAAGATATGGCAGAGAAAAGCACTATAAATTGCTGAGACATGTCCGTGACACTAAAAGCAAAATACCCTTGTGTGCCTAAAAAAATGGTCGATTCCTTAGTTTGTACTAGCGTTCAGTATTTTTCAGGATATCCTATGCTCAGTATTTTCAGCCTGTAGACCAGAACTAGGCCAATATATAGTACCATGGGAAAGTTTTAGGCCGGTGTAAAAAATAATGCTTTCAAAAATAGACGTTAGTAGTTATCAATTAACAAAATGCATAGTGAATGAACAGAAGAAAATTATAAATCAAATCAATATTTGGTGTGACCAATATTTATTTATTTATTTATTTATTTAGAAAATGTTTTACCAGGAAGAATACATTGAGATTTCTCTCGTTTTCAAGTATGTCCTGGACGGTTTTCAGTAGAGGGTTGAATATTTGTACAAACTGAGAAACATTATATATTACATGTTATTAAATATATATACAAATATTCATACATATGGAAATTTTAAAATTATAAACAGTTACACTCTGTTTTTAGATATAGAGAAGCATTGCCTTCAAAACAGCATAATTTCTTCTAGGTACACTAGCACAAACTCCGGGATTTTGTAGGCAGATAGTCAGGTGTATGATTAAACAATTATACCAAACAGGTGCTATAATGATCATCATTTAATATGTAGGTTGAAACACAATCATTAACTGAAACAGAAACAGCTGTGTAGGAGGATTAAAACTGGGTGAGGAACAGCCAAACTCTGCTAACAAGTGAGGTTGCTGAAGACAGTAATGTCAAAAGTCATACATCTTGGCAAGACTGAGCACAGCAACAAGACACAATGTAGATATACTGCATCAGCAAGGTCTCTCCCAGGCAGAAGTTTCAAGGAAGACACGGGTTTCCAGATATGCTATCCAAGCTCTTTTGAAGAAGCACAAAGAAACGGGCAAGTTGTGGACCGTAGACACAGTGATCAACCAAGGAAACTTAGTGCAGCAGATGAAAGACTCATCATGCTTACTTCCCTTCGCAATTGGAAGATGTCCAGCAGTGCCATCAACTCAGAATTGCAGAAAACTATGCACAAAAACACAGGAATTGGGTTGCAGAAAAATGGCTGCAGGTGCTCTGGACCGATGAGTCAAAATCTGAAATATTTGGCTGTAGCAGAAGGAAGATTGTTGGAGAGCAGTACAATAGTGAGTGTCTGCAGGCAACAATGATGCATGGTGGATGAAGTTTGGGGCTGCATTTCTACAAATGGAGTTTGGGATTTGGTGAGAATTAATGGTATCCTCAATGCTGAGAAGTACAGGCAGATACTTATCAATTATGCAGTACCATCTGATTGGTCCCAAATTTATTCTGTCGCATGGCAATGACCCCAAACATACAGCCAAAGTCATTAAGAACTATTTTCAGTACAAAGAAGAACAAGGAGTCCTGGAAGTGATGGTATGGCTCCCACAGAGCCCTGGTCTCAACATCATCAAGTCTGTCTGGGTTTACATGAAAAGAGAAGCAACTGAGGCTTCCTAAATCCACAGAAGAACTGTGGTTAGTTCTTCAAGATGTTTGGAACAACCTATATGCTGAGTTACTTAACAAACTGTGTGCAAGTGTACCTAGAAGAATTGATGCTATTTCGAAGACAAAGGGTGGTCACACTAAATATTGATTTGATTTATATTTTTCTTCTGTTCACTCACTTTGCATTTTGTTAATTGATAAAAATAAACTATTAACGTGTACATTTTTGAAAATATTCTTACTTTACAGCATTTTTTCACACCTGCCTAAAACCTTTGCACACTATTGTATGTATCTCCTGGTAGACCTAAGTTATAGATACAATGGGTCAACTTTTTTATGGCTACCACAGGTCTAAAAAGCTCCTGTGTGTCAAGTCTGTCAGTCAGCCTCCCACTCCCTTAGCCTCTGCCCAGTAGCCTCTCCTGGCCCTTCTACCAGCTCTTCAGCAGCCCCTTCTTCAGATATGGGTTCCCACCTCTATGCCTAATATCCCACTCCCCCCTAGGGATAAACTAGGCTATACTGTACACTATCTAGGTTCCTTTCCAATCCGCAATAATTTTAATGCCAGGGGATGCTACTTCAGGCCCTTCCATATACTTCATATTTGTTCCCTATGCCTCAAGAACCATTACCCTGCTCATATTAAATTACTAGCAAGCATTAATGCAGTGTGTAGTCTTTACTCACTCACCATCCAGACCAGACTCTCTCATACACTTTCTGATTTCAGGTTTCCAGTAAGTGTTCAATACAGGTATCATAGCCTGCCCTTCCGCATCATTGGAATGTCCTAATCTTTATCCATCTTTTCTGAACCTGCACTAGTGGATGAATTGCTAGCCACAGAACTGGAGAAAGGTTTCATTATTGGCCCCTTTTTCCAGTCTGGCACATTAATCCCATGGGCACCGTCACTAGGACGTTTTCCCTAAAGGAGTGCTTAATTATAGATTTTTCAGCCCCCCATTCTTTACTAGATCTCATTATGAATTCCCACATCCCTTTTAGATTACCATAGTAATGAAGACACTATGACACTTATCCGACAAGCCTTGATATTGGGAATGCATTCAAAATCCTTCCCGTACACCCTTCCCTATGGCATCTGCAAGGAGTCAGATGGTGTCAAAATTACTATTTTGCTGGATGCCTGACCTTTGGATCTAAAAGTAGTCCCAAACATTTTTTATCTTTTTGCCGAGACCCTGAATTGGCGCCTCAGCAGTTATTCTCGGTGACCCCATGGTACTTCACTACCTGGGCAACTTTCTCCTGATAGAGCCATCCAACCAACCACCTACCAGTCTGACTAAAATTTTGTCCCTCTTCCAAGAGTAAGCATTCCTCTAGCAGTTCACAAAACCCTAGGCCCAGCCACTTCAGTCAAATTCTTAGGAATTACCTTAAATTCAGCAAGAATGGAAGCCAGCTTGTCCGTAACCAAACTCAGTTGTATACAGCTGTTGATTAGTGAATTTGCACAGAAATCCTACTGTAGTCAAATTTAGCTACACACATTCTTAGGGCACCTTAACCTTTCTTATCCATCAGGGTAAATCCTTTTTCTCTGTCGTCCAATAAAGGTTACTGGTAACTTTGGGTAGGCAATCCGCCCCTTTAAGTATGCAGGAACAATTTTAGAAGTGAATGCAGGGGTGGAGCCTACCTTCCCTCCTTGGGTGCAGCTAGCCAATCAGCTCTATTAAGATTTGTTCCTTGGTGAAGACACAGGCAAGAGAACAGTTATGTTATCGTTTTAGCTAATATTTTATTTTTCTGTTAGAAATGGAATACCACCATTAGGCGGATTACCATAACTGACAATGCCCTTAGATGTGTCTAGCTCAGTATCCAGGTGCTTTTTGTGGACCTTAAGCCCTCGGGGGAAAATCTTGGGTTTGAGTTCTTTCCTCAGGAGTTGCCCACCGAGGCTTCTTCTTAATACATGGTAGTCTGAAGACAGAAGATCTGCAGGAAAAGTGAGCAACCCTTTGAGTGGGGCAGGTCCACATGTCCCACAGTGCCCCTCCGAACAGAGGTTTTCACTGTCGTCCAATACAGGTCTTTGGTACTTCTGGGAGGCGATTCGCCCCTTTAATAGGCAGGAACAATTATGCAAATGATTGCAGGGGGCGGAGCCTCCCCTCCTACTTAAGCCACCTTCAGGCCAGAGCCACCAGATTGATTTGTTCCTGGGTGCTATGCACACCAGGTAGAGAACATCTATGCATTCAACTTAGTATTTGTTATTTTTTATTCAAATATGGAATACCACCATTAGGAGGGTGACCATGGCTGTGAATTGCCCTCTTTAAAGTGGCTGGTGCAGCTTCCAGGGATTTTCTGTGGACCTTATGCCCTGAAGAGGGAACAGCTTGAGTCAAGCAGCTTCCCTGCTGGGGAATTTACCTTTGGTCTATTCCCACTTCATCATGGTCACCTGAAGACAGAAGTCCTTGCAGGAAAGGTGAGCCACCCATTGAGTGCTGAAGGTCCACTTGTCCCCACAGTGTCCCTTTACTGGGCTTGTATTTGGGAGTTTGCTTTGCACTCCAGCACTCATAGGGTGTTTTTATTTGCATTTAATGTATTTAATGCAGTTTCTGTGGTATTCTCTGTGTTTGGAGCCTTGAATAGTGTTTATTTATGTGTTTAATGTATGTTTGGGCACTTTTTAATGTTTTATTAAACTTTATTAAAAATGGTGTTCCGCGCCTTTAAGCGCAGCTTTTCCTGCTTAGACGCTATGGCTCCTTTACTCTCTATGAGATTTCTCAGTCTGGGACATATCTCTGGAACCGCTTGTCACAGCAACTCCAGAGAGGGCTCATTTTACTGCTAAGCTCCTGCTCTATCATCCGGTGTGTGTTTTATCAGTGTGGGGTGTTCAGGGGGGCTTCGGGCACTGTTTGGGGTACTTGAATGGGGAAAACTACATTTCCCAAGAGCGCCAGGTTCGCGCTTGTTTCTGATTGGCTATCCTGACGACCGCCATTTTGTGGAGCTCTTCCTCAGCGAGTACACTACGCAGGGACCGAGCCTTCTCTCCCCTCAACAGATTAACCCTTCTCTGGCCAGATAAGTCCAATATTAGGCATTTCTGGGGTGAAACTTTAATCTTCCACACTCTTACTGAGTGATAGAGTTTAAAGTGGGGTATATTGACGCTGTGAGCATGTCTACTTCACTGGAGCTAGGGGCTAGACCCAAGTCTAAGGAGGATGGGGGGTCTGCTCCCCCCATGGCGTTTTGCTCCTCATGTCACACTGGGCTATCTAGTGATAATGTGGGGGATCTATGCCCTAACTGCACTGGTCAAGATAGCAACCCTGGGCTTCCCAGCCATGCTATTGAGCCATCTTGGGTGAGGGAGTTTAAAGCTGCCACTAGGGATCTCAGATCCACTCTTCAACTTTTTCCCTCTCAGGTACAGGGGGCTCTCCAGGTCTGGCAGACCCCCGCTTCAATCAGGACCTCCCTGCCTAAGCCACAGGGTGCTCCTGATGTGTCTGATTCTTCCGAGGAAGAACTCTTGCAGGATTCTGATGCTGAGGAACGCACTGTTATTGAGTCTAACAGGTCCATTGGGGACCCTTATGAATGTGACCCTGAAGTTTCGGCTGAGGGTCTGATTAGAGCTGTACTGAATACGCTCAACCTTCCTCTGACTCAGGAATCCACTTATGATCCTACTGATGTTTTTCAAAAGAAACCATCTAAGCCTGTTGTTTGTTTTCCAACTAACCCTACTCTTGCCCGTCTAGTCTCTGAGGCATGGAAGAATCCTGATAGATCCTCCTCTGTCTCTAAAAAGTTTGCTAAACTGTACCCTTTTCCTGAGACTGAGCTGGCAAAATGGGTTCATCCCCCCCAAGGTGGATGCTCCTGTTTCCAGACTATCCAAGTCTACCGCTTTGGCTGTTTCTGATGCCTCTGCCCTGCAGGATTGGACGGATAAAAAGCTAGAGCTTTCTCTTAAGTCTATTTTTGCCTCTATTGGCACTGCCATGCGTCCAACCTTTGCAGTGGCATGGGTTAATAGAGCCATTGCGGCCTGGACTGAACAACTGACTGAAGCAGTTCGCCAGGATGCACCAGTATCTGAACAGTTGCAGCTTCTTGCTAATGTCACTGAAGCTCAGAATTATGTTGCTGACGCTGCCTTTGATGCCGTGCGCATGATGGCGAGAGCCTCCACTGCTTCTGTGGTGGCTAGACGTGCCCTTTGGCTGAAAATTTGGTCTGCTGATACAGCCTCTAAGAAAGCCTTGCTTTCCTTGCCCTTTCAGGGGAATTTGCTATTTGGGTCTGAACTCAAAGAAATGATCAGTGAGGCTACTGGCGGTAAAAGTACTCTTCTACCCTCAGTCTTTAAGAAAAAGTTTCCAGCCAAACGCAATCGGTCCTTTCGTTCCTTTCAGACTGAGACACGCTCCTCGGCCCAAACGGGTCCTCCCGCTACGCGCTCCTCCTCCAAGCCCAAACAGTCCTGGAAGCCCAAAGTGGCCCCCAAGGCCAAGACCTCCAAGACTGCTTCGGCATGACTCGCCGAACCCGGGTCCGCATCCGGCTGTAGGTGGACGTCTCCGCATCTTTCGCCGGACTTGGGAGGAGTCAGTGGCGGACCCATGGGTTCTTCAGGTGGTGTCAGAGGGATACAGGATCCGTTTCTCCTCCCTTCCTCCTTTTCGGTTCCATTTTACTCGTCCTTCTCAGGAACCCACAAAAAGACGTCTGTTCGACGACGCTATTCAGGATCTCTTGGACAAAGAGGTTCTGGAAGTGGTTCCTCAGGAGGACACAGGTTCAGGATTTTATTCCAACCTGTTTGTGGTGGCCAAAAAGGACGGAGGGGCTCGTCCTATTTTGGATCTCAAAGATCTCAATGCCTATGTGATGACTTCCCACTTCCGCCAGGAGTCCCTGCGCTCTGTGATTGCAGCAATGTCTCCAGGGGAGTTCCTTGCCTCCCTGGACCTTCAGGATGCTTATCTTCACATCCCTATTCATCCAGAGAGCAGGCGGTATCTCAGGATTGCCTGCCACAGGGGCCACTTTCAGTTTTCTGCTCTTCCCTTTGGGCTGACTTCAGCTCCTCAGGTCTTCCAGAGAGTGTTGGGCTCCTTGATAGCGGTGCTTCATCAGGACGGGGTCAGGGTGACCCCCTACATGGACGATCTCCTCATCAAAGCTTCCTCGGCGGAGCTTCTTCACCAGCAGTTGCAGAAGTGTATTCACACTCTGACCCACCATGGCTGGATCCTGAATCTGGACAAGTCGGACTTGGTCCCATCTCAGAGGCTTCTGTTCCTGGGTCTCCTGTTCGACACTCGCCAATGCATGGTGTTTCTGCCGGAGGATGTGGCTGGGGATTCTGGAACTGGACTTTTTGCCGGTAACGAAGTTGTCGTCCCTGGTGGGGAAGTTCATTTCCACGATTGAAGCGGTTCCTTTTGCCATGGCCCACTCCAGGGATCTTCAGAGATTTGTGATCCAGACGTGCAAGAATCATCCAGATCATCAGCATCTGTCAGTCTCTCTACCTCCTCATGTGGAATCGACTCTGCACTGGTGGTTGGATCTCTCTCATCTCCTGAAAGGGAGATCCTTTCAAGTTCCTTGTTGGACCACGATCACAACAGAGGCCAGCCTCCGGGGCTGGGGTGCTGTGTTGGGTCGCTTCAGTGCTCAGGGGAAATGGGGTTTGGAAGAATCTCTTCTCTCCATCAATGTTCTGGAACTACGTGCTATCCGGCTTGCCCTGAGACACTGGGAATCTCAACTGACCGGTCTTCCGATCAGAGTGGAATCCGACACCGCCACTGCGGTGGCTTACATCAACAGGCAAGGCAGCACAAGAAGCGGCACCGCCTGGTTGGAGGTCAAGGATATTTTGTCTTGGGCAGAAGATCACGTGCCTGTCATCTCTGCAGTTCATATTCCAGGCGTGGACAACGTCATGGCGGACTTCCTCAGTCGTCATACCGTCGACAGCGGAGAATGGGCTCTTCATCCAGAGGTGTTTCACTTTCTCACCCAGAGGTGGGGGATGCCGGAGGTGGACCTGATGGCCTCCAGGCACAACAGGAAGGTTCCGGTGTTTTGCTCCCTGCGGAGGGACTCCCTTGCTCTAGCAGTGGATGCCTTGTCGATCCCTTGGGATTTTTCTCTGGCTTACATCTTTCCTCCTCTTCCTCTATTGATCAGAGTCATCCAGAAGCTGAAGCGGGAGCGATGTCCTGTTATCCTGATCGCTCCAAACTGGCCTCGCCAGTCCTGGTATCCGGAGTTGATGGCCATGTCAGTGGCTGATCCGTTCCCACTTCCTGCCCGTCCGGACCTCCTTCTTCAGGGATATCTGTGGAAGGAGGATGTTCACTCTCTCCATTTGATGGCATGGCGGTTGAATCCTCGATTCTAGCAAAGAAAGGATTTTCTCCTTCTGTGGTGTCGACTATGCTCAGTGCTCGTAAGCCTGTGTCTTCCAAGATTTATCATCGCATATGGTCAACTTTCGTGGCATGGTGCTCTGATAAGAAATTATCCCTTGATTTTCATCTACCCACTGTCCTGGCCTTCTTGCAGGACGGTGTTGATAAGGGGCTCAGTCTGAGTTCCCTCAAAGTTCAGACTTCTGTCTTGTCTGTGTTTTTCCAGGAAAGGATTGCTATCCTTCCTGATGTGAAAGTTTTCTTCCAAGGTGTGACTCAACCTGCCTTCAAGAGTCCTGCTCCCCAGTGGGACCTCAATTTGGTGCTGGGAGTTCTCCAGTGACCCCCGTTTGAATCCTTGGCTTCCATTCCATTACGTCTCTTGACTTGGAAGATGGCCTTCCTTTTGGCTATTGTTTCAGTTCGCCGGGTATCAGAGTTACAGGCTCTGTCTTGTAAACCTCCTTACCTGGTATTCCACAAGGATAAGGCTGTGCTTCGCACTACCAAGGAATTCTTACCCAAGGTTGTGTCCGAGTTTCACATCAATCAGGAGATTGTGGTTCCCTCTTTCTGCCCTAATCCTTCATCTGACAAGGAACGAGATCTCCATTTGTTGGATGTGGTGCGTTGCCTCAAGTTTTATGTTCATCGCACCGAGTCTATCAGGAAGTCTGACGCTCTGTTCGTCATTCCTGAGGGGCCTAGGGCAGGGAGACCGGCTTCCAAAGTTACCATTGCCTCTTGGATTAAGGCTACTATCCGTGAAGCCTATAAGTTGCGGAATAAGCACGTTCCCTTCCGGGTGACTGCCCATTCCACCAGATCTATTGGGGCCTCTTGGGCCTACAAGAATCAGGCTTCTGCTGATCAACTGTGCAGAGCGGCCACTTGGTCCTCTGTGCACACTTTTTCTAAGCACTATCGAGTTGATGTACTGGCTTCGGCTGATGCCAGTTTTGGAAGGAAGGTCCTGGAGGCAGTTTTGCCTGTGTAGGTCTTCCGCTCTGTGATCCTTAGTGCTTCCTTACTGTTGAGCCCAGTTGGCTCTAGTTCCGTGTGCTCTGTTAGTTCAGGGATTGTTCCCTTGATTGGTGTCCGTTGACACTTACAGTTTGGGCTATGTAATTAACTGGTTCATAGCAGTTTTAATGACTTGGGCCTTGTTCTGGTCCTTGCCTTATTCCCACCTCTGGATCAGCTCAATGTTTGTACATCCCAGAAGTACCAGTGACCTGTATTGGACGACAGTGAAAATAGGATTTTAGTCTTACCTGTTAAATCCTTTTCACTTAGTCCATACAGGTCACTGGTCTCCCACCCTGTCAAGGAACCAGACCTGGCTTTCCTGTGGCATTCAGTGGGAGACCTTTGGGGCATGCTCACAGGAGTCTTTCTTCTTGCTTACCTGGGGTCAGTTTTAGGGTCTCAAATCAATCTAGTGGCTCTGGCCTGAAGGTGGCTTAAGTAGGAGGGGAGGCTCTGCCCCCTGCAATCATTTGCATAATTGTTCCTGCCTATTAAAGGGGCGAATCGCCTCCCAGAAGTACCAGTGACCTGTATGGACTAAGTGAAAAGGATTTAACAGGTAAGACTAAAATCCTATTTTTCCTTTGGATTTCTTTTTGCACACGCCTGAACACATTGGGTCTGTCTGTATGTCTGTTGGGTGTTTTGGAGCAAGTTTCTTTGGTAAACTAACCCTTTAGCTGCTGGTTTTGCATCTTTTGGGGGTTATTGGCACTTTCCCTACTGGGTTCAGTGTTTTTTGGGTTTGCTAACATGTTCTAGTGATGTTTCATGTAATTTTATTTTACAGTTTCAACTTTGCAAAATCTGTGTTCCGCATATATGCCATATATCTCTGCAACCGCTCAATGTAGCGACTTCAGAGATGGCTCATTTTAATTGTCTGCCCTTGCTCTTTCATCCGGTTAATGTTTTTATGTGTGTTGGGGGCTCAGGGGGCTTCAGGCACTGTTGGGTTACTTTTTCTGGGAAAACTACATTTACCATGAGCGCTTGCTTTGCATGCTTGTTTCTGATTGGCTTCTGCTGCGGTATCCATTTTGTGCCTTTTCCTGAAGGAGTATCCTACGCAGGGCTTGGACTCTCCTTCTCTCCTCTGCAGATTAACCCTTCTCCTGCCAAATAAGTGCATTTTCGTGATTTCTGGGATGAAATTTTAATCTCACACACTGTATTTGGGTGATTCCTTATACTTTAAACATTTTGACACTGTGAGAATGTCTAGTCCGTTAGAGCTTAAGGCCAGGCCTAAGACTAAGGACGGCGGGGTCTCTGTCCCTTATTGCGCACTGTTCCTCATGTCATTCAGGGTTACCTATAAAATTCTCAGGTCTTTTATGCCCAGCATGTTCTGATATCCCTTAGTCTCTCCCAGGGACCTCCAGCCATGCAATAGAGACAGGTTGGGTGCAAGAGTTCAAGGCTGCTACTAGGGGCCTTAGGTCTACATTGCAACTCTTTCCATCCCTGTTACAGGGGGTCTTCTATTCATGGCAGACCCCCTCCTCAGTCAAATCTTCTCTGCCTAAACCGCAGGGAGTACCTGACGTATCAGATTCCTCTGAGGAGGAACTGTTGATGGATTCAGATGTTGAGGAATGTTCTGCTGTGGGTTCCTCTCAGTTTTTTGTGGACCCCCTTAAGGCTGATCCTGATACCTCAGCTGAGGGTTTGGTCAGAGCTATTTTAACCACCCTAAACATTCCCTTAGTTCAGGAGGTTTCTTCAGATCCCTCTGATGTATTCCAGGAGCCTAAAAAGCCCTATACTTGTTTTCCACCTAACCCTACTCTTGACCACCTTGTGTCTGATGAGTGGAAGTCTCCAGACAGGAAACCATCAATTTCCAAGAAATTTGCCAAACTTTACCTCTTCTCTGAGGTTGCGCTTGCTTTGTGGCTTCATCCCCCCAAAGTGGATGCTTCTATCTCCAGGCTATCTTAGTCCACTGCCTTACCAGTTGCTGATACTTCTGCACTGAAAGACTGGACTGACAAGAAACTTGAGGTCTCCCTCAAGTCCATTTTTGCCACTGCTGGTACTGTTGTGCATCCAGCGTTCGCTGCGGTATGAGTGAACCAGGCCATTGCGGTCTGGACTGAACAGCTCACCCTGGCTGCCCGTCAGGGTGCTCCTACTTCGGATATGTTGTGGCTTCTTGCCAACATTTCTGAGGCCCAGCACTATGTTTCTGCTGCCTTATTTGATGCCGTCCGTTTGGTGGCAAGGGTTTCCACCATGTCTGTGGTTGCCAGATGAGTTCTTTGGCTCAAGATCTGGTCTGTTCACACTGCTTTCAAGAAAGCTTAGCTCTCATTGCCTTTTCAAGGCACTTCTTTGTTTGGGCCAGATCTTAAGGATCTGATTAGTGAGGCCACAGGGGGCAAGAGCACTCTTCTGCCTATGGTCCCCAAGAAGAAGCCGCCTCTCAAGCGTGATCAGCTTTTTCGTTCCTTCCAGACTGAGAGACATCCGACGAACCAGGCAGTTTCCTCAGCTCCGCGTTCCTCCTCCAAGCCCAAACAGCAGTGGAAGCCTAAGGTCTCCTCCAAGCCTAAGGCTGCAAACCCAGGTCCCCACTGGGCTGTGGGTGGCCGTCTGTGTCACTACCACAGCGTCTGGGAGGATTCAGTGGCAGACCCATGGGTTTTACAGGTGGTCACGGAAGGGTACAGGATACCTTTCATCTCTCTTCCTTCCTTTTGGTTTTTCCCCTCTCATACGTCCCAGGGAGCAGAGAAACGCTGTTTGTTCAATGGAGCTGTTATCATGGTGCCCGTGCTTCCGTTGCTGAGCAGCGACATTGTTATTCTCTGCTGCCTTCTGATTGGCTGGTCTTAATTACTAACACTGGGCTTGCCTTTATATACCCTGGAATGTCCTCCCTTAGATGCCCTTTCGTGGTGTACGAGTTCCTGAGTCTATTCTGCGCTTTGCTGATTCGTGTATGACCTGGCCTGTCTGACTACGAGTTTTGTTCCTGAGTTCCTGTTGCTACGCTCCGTTGCTGACCGTATCCTGGCTGAGAACCCGCTCTGTTGCCGACTGTATCCTGGCTGAGAACCCTCTCCGTTGCTGACTGTATCTGGCTGAAGAACCCGCTCCGTTGCTGACTGTATCATGGCTGAGAACCCACTCCGTTGCTGACTGGATCTGACTGAAGAACCCGCTACGTAGCTGTCTGTATCCTGCTGAGAAACCGCTCCGTAGCTGACTGCTGCTGGCTGGAGTACACGCTCCGTTGCTGATTACATCTGGTGGTGATCTGCTCAGTGTCTGACCACATCAGACTGTGACCCGCTCCGTTGTCGTCTGTATCCGGCCTTTGGACCTGTTCCAGTGCTGACCGCTGGTGGTGCTGTTCCATTCCATTTGCACCCTGGGTGACCCCTGGTGGCCATTGTGATACTGGTCTTTGCATTGTATGTGGTGATGCGCTGCGTGGTGCTATTTCTTGTCGACCAAAGGCTAAGCTTGGGCTTAAGCTGCTCCTTAACCACTGCTAGCAGTGTGCACATTTGAAGTACCAGTACAGGTGTTCTTACACTGACTGTGTTACTCTGATCTCTCTCTCTGTGGCCTTCCCACCTGTTACGCTGTGCTAACTCCCTCTGGGAGTTTTTCAGTAAGTTGCTGGGCGTTTACCATTAACCCTTCGGATACCTGGATAGTCCAGGAAAGGGCTTACACTGCTCTCTGCAGTACCTCAAGCTAGAGCCAGCGTTACACATTCCATCCTGCAGGTTGCATGGTCACTGGCTGTGTTACAGCTGCCTATTGTTGCCTCGATCCACCCCTAGCGTTCTAGAGTCTGTATCTAGCAGCTACCTTGGTCTCAGTTACCCTTCCTGAGGGTAGTGTTGCCACTTCACGGTTGCCTGGTATTTGGAGACCGAATCTGGGTCTAAGTTGCCTCGTTGCCATACCATACAGTCTGGGTCAGAATTGCCTCGTTGCCACAACATACAGTCTGGGTCAGAGTTGCCTTGTTCCTCAGGGTTTGGTGCCCAGGCATCTGGGCAGTGCCAGTTCCATTTCACGTGCACCTCCGGTGTACGCTCACTTGGTCAGCTCTCCAACGGGTTGCCTTCGACCTCACTAATCCTGCCAGAGTCTCTCTACTAGCTGTTAACCTGTTGTGCCAGTCCACCTATTCTAGTACTGCAGACTTGTTGCTATTGTGTATTGTATATCACTGTGTGATTTGCCTTGTGGGCCCCAGGGCCTTATTCCTTGTATGCTCTATTTCAATAAAGTCATTTTAACCTTACCACCCTGTCTGAGTATTCATCTAAAAACTGTGACAGCTATCCAGGCCCTTCTGGACAAGGATGTTCTGTAACATAGTAACATAGTAGATAAGGCTGAAAAAAGACATGCGTCCATCAAGTCCAGCCCATGCCAATAACACCCCTGTTGATCCAGAGGAAGGCAACAAAAAAGCCCTCTGGAGCAATTTCCAATGTAGGTGTGTGTGTGAGTGTGTCAAATAGTTCCCCGGCTCAATATCCTATTTGCTTTGAAGCCATCTGTCATAACTGTCAATATTGTTCTGTGCTAGATAGGCATCCATTGCTTTTTTGAATGCAGTTACATTATCTGCAAGCACAGTATCCCGAGGCAAAGAATTCCATAGCCTTACCGCCCTTACTGTAAAGAATCCCTGCCTGTGTTTTAGTCGAAAGCGCCTTTCCTCAAGTCTTAATGGATGACCTCTTTTTCTTAGCTCAGCTCTTTGCATAAATAATTCATTGGATAGTTCTTTGTATTGGCCTTGAATGTATTTGTAAATGGTAATCATATCACCCCTTAGACGTCTCTTTTCTAATGTAAACAAACCCAGTTTGGCTAGTCTCTCTTTGTAACTCAGATCCTCCAATCCCTTTATCAGTTTTGTTGCACGTCTCTGCACCTTTTCCAGTTCAGTAATGTCTTTTTTTAGAACAGGCGCCCAAAATTGTACTCCATATTCTAGATGAGGCCTAACCAAGGATTTATACAGAGGTAGGATAATATTAGCATCCCTTGCTTCTACACCTCTTTTTATGCAGGCTAGTACTCTATTTGCTCTTGCAGCAGCTGAGTGACTCTGCACACTGCTGTGAAGACTATTGTCTATCAGTACACCTAAATCTTTCTCTAATGAGGATTTCCCAAGTTGTTTCCCATTTAGAGTATATGTAGCAAGTTTGTTTCTACAACCCAAATGCATAACCTTACATTTATCTACATTAAATGACATCTGCCACTTTTCTGCCCATTCACTTAGTTTATCTAAATCCTTCTGTAGGGAAAAAACATCGAGCTCTGTATGTATTTCCTTACATAGCTTAGTGTCATCAGCAAAGATTGAGATGCTACTTTCAATTCCCACTTCTAGATCATTAATAAACAAATTAAAAAGCATTGGGCCCAGGACTGAACCCTGCGGTACCCCACTTATAACCCTAGACCAATTTGAAAAAGTTCCATTTACAACAACTCTCTGCCATCTATCATTTAACCAGTTCTCAATCCATGTACAGATACCACCACCCAAACCGAAGCCTTTTAATTTATGCAGTAACCTGTTGTGAGGCACTGTGTCAAAGGCTTTTGCAAAATCCAAGTATACTACATCAACAGCAATTCCCCTGTCCAAATTACTACTCACTCTTTCATAAAATGCAAGTAAATTAGTCTGACATGATCTGTTCTTCATGAAACCATGCTGATTCCTACTAATGATATTGTTTGTCTTCACATAGTTCTGAATACTATCAGTTAATAACCCTTCTAGTATCTTACCCACTATGGAAGTCAAGCTCACAGGTCTATAATTTCCTGGTTTGGATCTTGCTCCCTTTTTAAACAATGGAACTACATCAGCTTTCCTCCAATCACAGGGCACTATGCCTGATGAAAGCGAATCAATAAATATTAAGTATAATGGTTTTGCTATTACTGAACTAAGTTCCTTAAGTACCCTTGGGTGTATACCGTCCGGTCCAGGCGTTTATTCACTATAACCCTTTCCAGTCTCTTTTGGACCTTGTCCTCAGTAAGCCATGTAGATGTTGGAGGAAATTCCATGGTTTTGTCTGTTTGCCCATAGCTTGTCATTTCTGCTTCCTTTGTATATACTGAAGCAAAGAACGTATTTAGGGTCTCAGCCATAGCTTTATCCTCACTAATCAATTCACCTGTTTCAGTCCTAAGAGGACCAATATCAACCTTAACTTTTTTGTTGTTAATATACTTGTAGAATTGTTTAGGGTTTTTCTTGCTCTCGTTTGCAATGTTTTGCTCATTTTCTATTTTAGCTAGCTTAATTGCTTGTTTGCAGATTTTATTACATTCTTTATATTTTTTAAATGATGCATCTGACCCATTTGACTTAAACACCTTAAAAGCCTGCTTTTTATTTCTCATTTCCCTGCTAACCACATTATTAATCCACATTGGTTTTGCTTTACTTCTCTTGTGCTTATTCCCCAATGGTATATATTGACGTGTATATTTGCCCAAGAGCATTTTAAATACATTCCATGACTCTTGTGCATTTTTATCTTTGAAAATTACATCCCACTGGATATCCTTTAAAGCTTCTTTTAACTTTGTAAAATTAGCCTTTTTGAAATTGAATGTTTTGGTTAAACTCTTGCTATTGGGTTTCTCATAACAAACTTCAAAGGATACAATATTATGGTCACTGCTGCCCAAATGTTCCCTTACCTGCACACTGTTTACAATGTCAGAATCGTTTGAGAGCACTAGGTCAAGCAAGGCCTCTTTTCTAGTTGGCTCCTCTACTAGTTGGGACAACTGGAACCTGTTCCAATTCAGGACAGAGGTATGGGTTTTTACTCAAACCTCTTTGTGGTCTCCAAGAAGGACAGAAGCTGCCACCCCATTTTGGATTTGAAGGATCTCAATTCCTTTGTACTCAAGACCCCTTATCACCAGGAGTCCATAAGGATGGTGATCGCTGCTATGTCCCTGGGGGAATTCTTTGCCTCTCTGGATCTTCAGGAAGCATATCTACACATCACCATTCAACCAGGAGTCACCAGTATCTCAGATTTGCCTGCGACCTAGGGTTCTTTCAGTTTTCAGTTCCTCCCTTTGGTCTGACTACAGCTCCTCAAGTCTTCAACCATGTCATGGGAGCTTTAGTATCCGTCCTCCATCGGGACGGCATCAGAGTTACTCCATACATGGACGATCTGCTTCTGGAAGCCCCTTCAACGGAACTTCTTCATCAGCAGGTTCAGAACTGCATTCATGCTCTCACCCATCACGCATGGATCATCAACATGGACAAGTCAGATCTTGTTCCGTCCCAGCGTCTGGTCTTCCTGGGCCTTCTCTTCGACACTCAGCAGAGCATGGTGTTTCCCACTGACGAGGTGGCTCACCAGATTCCCACAGGGTTTCTGCTGTTCTGGCTCACGATCCAGTTCCAGCCAAGAAGCTGTCCTCTCTAGTGGGGAAATTCATCTCCACCATAGAAGCGGTCCCATTTGCCATTCCGGCTCCCTTGCTGTCTGGATCTCCTACAGCGTTACCTGTGGAAGGAGGATGTTCATCGTCTGCATTGACGACTTGGAAAATGAATCCTCAATACAGAGGAAGAAAGGTTTTTCTTCTGTTGTGGTGGCTACTATGCTTAGTGCCCGCAAACCTGTTTTTTCTAAGGCCTACCATTGTGTCTGGTCGACCTTCCTATCTTGGTGTGCTGACAGGGACCTGTTTTAGGATTTTGATCTGCCTACGGTCCTGGCTTTTTTACAGAATGGTGTGGATAAGGGCCTCCGTTTGAGCTCCCTTAAGGTTCAGACTTCTGCTCTCTGTTTTCTTTCAGAGGCGCATTCCTATTCTTCCTGATGTCAAGGTTTTCTTCCAGAGCACTGCTCATACTCGTCCTGTTTTCAAGGCTCCCGCTTCTCAGTAGGATCTAAATTTGGTTTTGGGAGTCCTTCAATACTCGGTCTGGGCATTACGAATATTTAGTTATGCCATTTGGGTTATGCAATGCTCCTGCCGTATTCCAGGAGCTTATCAATGACATCCTTCGTGATATGCTTCAATCTTGTGTGGTTTTATACCTCGATGACATATTAATTCACTCTACCAATTTAACCCAACACATTAAGGATGTGTCTGAAGTTTTACTCTGTTTATGAAACTGTTTTGTAAACTTTACAAATGTGAGTTTCACATATCCCAAGTACCCTTTCTGGGGTTTGTAATTTCCAAAGACGGCATTGCTATGGACCAAGAGAAACTGGCAGCAGTCCTACAATGGCCACCTCCTAAAGGGTTAAAAGCTATCCAACGCTTTTTGGGCTTTGCCAATTAATATAGAAAATGTATCAAGAATTTCTCTACAATCGTGAAACCCCTGTCTGACCTTACGCATAAAGGCTCTAATACCTCTCAATGGTCTGTGGCAGCTGGTAAAGCTTTTGAGACCTTAAAGTCTGCTTTTGCATCTGCTCCTGTACTGTCCCACCCTAACCCCGTCCTGCCATTTACATTGGAGGTTGATGCTTCCGAAGTTGGGGTAGGGGCAGTACTTTCCCAACGCCCTGCGGGTGGTGGTACCCTGAGACCTTGTGGGTTCTTTTCTAAGAAGCTCACTAATGCCCAAAGCCATTATGAGATTGGCGACAGAGAACTCTTGGCCATTATCCTTGCATTAAAAGAATGGCGCCATCTATTGGAGGGTACAAGAACCCCGGTGTTAATCCTTACTGATCACAAAAATTTGACTTATCTCTCAGAGGCCAAAAGACTGTCCTCTCGCCAGGCTAGGTGGGCACTGTTCTTGCCTCGATTTAATTTTGTAGTGTCCTACTTTCCAGGCTCCTACCTTCCAGGCTACCTTCCAGGCTCTAAGAACAGATGCTCTATCCAGACAATTCAGTCCTGACATTGAGAGGGATGAAGACCCTGTACCTATTATTCAGCCAGATCGCATCCTGGCTACAGTGCGTACCAGTATCACTTCACCGCTAGGGGAGGAGATTTTGGCATCCCAAGCGAGGGCACCTCCTGCGACCCCAGTGGGCAAGTGTTTTGTGGATGAGCCATTCCGTACCCGGCTCCTAGAAACGTACCACTCATCTAAAGCAGCTGGGCACATAGGGAGGGATCAATTAATATGGTCACTGTCTCAAGTCTTTTGGTGGCCCTCTCTTAGAGCAGATTGTTCCGCTTTCACGGCAGCCTGTGCCACCTGTGCCCGTGCCAAAACCCCCAGACACCTCTCAGTGGGCTTATTACAACCGGTTCCTAATGGGGAACGCCCATGGTCCCATATATCTATTGATTTCCTGGGAGAATTGCCGGTGTCCAGGGGGTACTCTTTTATCCTAATGGTGGTTGACAGGTTTTCTAAGATGGCTCATTTCGTGCCCCTCTCTGGTCTTCCAACGGCTCAGGAATTGGCGGTGGTTTTCGCCAGAGAGGATTCCGCTTGCACGGGGTTCCCAGAGTGGTGGTATCGGATCAAGGGAGCCAGTTCGTGTCTAGATTCTGGAGGGCATTCTGTGGCCAGATGGGCACCCAGTTCTCTTACCTCTGCCTACCATCCCCAGACCAATGGGGCCGCTGAGCGTGCCAATCAGGGACTGGAACAGTTCCTGCGCTGTTTTGTGACCGATCATTATGACAATTGGGCCGACCTGTTGCCGTGGGCAGAGTTTGCCAGGAACTGTGCAGTTAATTAATCGTCTGGGAGCTCTCCGTTCCTTATTAACTATGGGTTTCAGCCATGCCTGCTCCCGGACTCATTTCAGTCGCAGCAGATTCCAGCTCTGGATGAGCATTTGGAGCAGCTCTGCTCCACTTGGGCACAGGTTCAGAGGACCCTCAGCCAGTCATTTCAGCGTCATCAGCGGCATGCCAACCGTAGACTGCTCCCAGCGGTCTCGTTCCAGGTTGGGGATAGGGTATGGCTCTCCTCCAGGAATCTCAACTTACAAGTACCATCTAATAAGTTGGCTCCCCGGTTCATTGGTCCATTTAAGATCATCCGCAAGGTTAACCCTGTCTCGTACGCACTAGAGCTCCCAGCCTCTATGCGCATTCATTATGTGTTCCATGTGTCTCTGTTAAAGCCCTTGGTTTGCAACCGTTATACTACCACTCCGGTGGTTCCTGGGTCGGTGGATGTTCAAGGCCAAGAGGAGTACGAAGTTCAGAGCATTATTGATTCCAGGAGATTTAGAGGGAAGTTGCAATATTTGGTCCATTGGAAAGGCTATGGTCCTGAAGAACACTCTTGGGTCAACCACGGGGACCTCCATGCCCAGAGATTATTGAGCAATTTCCACTCTAAATATCCCCAGAAACCTAGACCCTCGACCGGGGAGGGGGTCTTTGAGAGGGGGGTACTATCACAGTTCCCGTGATTACCGGTCACTCTCTGCTGTGTTGTGTTCCTATTGGTAGTGCTTGTTATGCCTGCCCAGTATGGCCTTCTTATACCGGGCCTCTGGCACCTGTCAAGTGCCCTTTCGTGGTGTTCCTGTACCAGTGCTTCCGTTGCTGTGTTCTGCTCCATGTATGACCCGGCCTGGCTGACGTTCCTGCTCCGTGATTGATCCGGCTTGTCTGACGCTCCTGCTCCGTGTATGACCCGGCCTGGCTGACGTTCCTGCTCTGTGATTGATCCGGCTTGTCTGACGCTCCTGCTCCGTGTATGACCTGGCCTGGCTGACTTTCCTGCTTTGTATCCAGCTTCCTGTGTTCCGGTTCCAGTGTGACTTTGTCTATGTCGCTTGGCGACATTGTGAACTGTCAGACTTGTGCTTCTTATGCTGACCACTTGCTGAGCTTGTTGCCTCCGTTACCGAGCCTGTCCGTTAACACTTGCAGAGCTTGTTGCCTCAGATACTGAGCCTCTCCATTAACACTTGCTGAGCTCACCACCTTCATTACCGAGCCTGTCCGCTACACTTGCAGAACAGTGGTTTTCCGTTACTGTCTACCGAAAGATCTTGCAATATACACGCTCCATTGGCGCACCGGAAGGGTGCTACTGGCTCTGGTCTTACCCGGCTCTAGCAGTGTTGGGGTATCCGTTTACGCACCACGGGTTGCTACTGGCTCTGGTCCCTTTCAGCTCTGGCAGTGTGGGTATCTGTTGACGCACCAAGGGGTGCTACTGGCTCAGGTTCCATTCAGCTCATGCAGTGTCATTAACCTATTCAGCACCGTAGAGTGCCGTGGCTCCGGTTCCATTCAGCTCACGCAGTGTGTCTGTCCCGTTACGCACGGCAGAGTTCCCTTGGCTCTGGTATTATTTAGCTCCAGCACAAGTGGTTGGTCTTGCATATCACCAGTCCTTGAGGACTACTGTTTGGACTCACTACTAGATGCTCTCCACCCTGCATCGCAGTCTATAGCTGCTCTAGTCCACTACTGGGCGTTGTCTTGCACACCACATCAGAGACTGATTATTTGCATTGGACTTAACCCTTGCTTTACTCTGTTCCATTGCTTGTATAGTATTGCTCTTTATCCATACTGTCTGCTATATTACCATTTTGCCTTCAGTTACATGTAATTACCTATTTCTGCCCTTAGGGGGCCGTGTTCCTCATTTGTTCTCTATAAAACTGTGTTTTATTTTTTACCTCTGGTCTGAGAGTCTGAATAACCGATACACTACTAGTCAATAGTTTGTTTCTCAAATCTTACTGGAGCTGATTGGCTAGCTGCAGCCAAGGAGGGAAGGTAGGCTCCACCCTCTGCATTCACTTGTAGAATTGTTCCTGCCTAGTTTAAGGGGTGGATCGCCTACCCAAAGTTACCAGTAACCTGTATAGACTAAGAGACAGACATTTCTATGTGGTTGGTCCGCCTTTCTAAGCTATTGGACTGGTCGAACAGTTTTTCCCTGCCCCAATTCCCTGTCATCACCATTAGTTATTTCTGATGCTTCACCCACATGCAGCTGTGCAGCTATCCAGTAGTCCGATTGGTTTTCAGAGCCCTGGCCCCTGGAAGTGCACAATATCTTTCAATTCTTCTCAACCTCATCCCTATTCAAGCTATACCCCATGGTGTCAGCAGCCGCCCTTTGGGGCCCTCCTCCTCACATATAATTATGTTGTTTCTGCTTAAATTAACATGGCTATTCCTTTACTATAAATTTCTTATTCATAGTTAATTCCTCCCAGGTATTCTCAACCAAGATGCACGAATCCTCAGCCTTCAGCAACCCTGCCTTCCACGAACTCATCCTCAGTTGGAGCATTTCATGTCAGCGGCAAGATTCATTTTGATTCAAACACTCACCCCTAACACCCTTAGAGCATACTCGAAGGCCTTGTCATCTTTTGCATAATTCCTGCCTTCACCAAAACCCGTCGCCATTATTGCATTTCTATTGTTTTAGCCTTTGCAGCTTATTGCCATCACTCACTAAAACTGTCCCCCTTCACCAATAAGCTCTACTTGGCCAGCATTCAACACAGTCTAGCAGTTCTTCGCCCTAATATACCATCAATATTTTCCTCATACTAAGTTAAAGGTTTTCTCAAAGGTATTTTGAAAAATTTTCATACCCCTCCTTAGACTCATCTTCTAATAGGTAGCCCAATTTTCCGTGAACTATACAATATCTTAAATTTAAGATCATTTGATAGTCACACTAATTGTATCCTGTTAGCCGCCATGTGTCTGGGTTTTTTGGTGAGCTTCTGGCGTCGTTCTATAATTCTTGTCTCAAAAAAGGGGATCTCTACTTTCATCATGGTCACTTTACCCTCCCGTCCTAAAACAGACCAGTTGGGAGCCAGTTCCCTCATTCACCTTTACCCCACTTTCGACATATGGTGCTCTTGCACCGCCCTCCAACTTCTCACTGACTTATTAAAGGACAAGCCTATCGACAGCCCCTTCTTTCCTATGCTGATGGCTCCCCTTAACCCTTTGAGCACCAGAGGAGTATGCAACGCTTTGCGTACCCCTCTGGCACTCAAAAGGTTAAGTCGTCCACCTTTATTAAACTAATCAGGACCCTCCTCACACATTTAGGCTCTTTTCGCATTGGAGTAACTTCAGCAGTTTCCAAAAATAACATCCCTCCCCACATCATCCAAAGGCTAGGGAGCTGGTAATCCTCCTGCTTTTCAAGATACAGTCTGAACCCCCCCATCAAGAGGTTTGTTCTGCCCTTTCCTCTCTGTCAAACTGATTTTATTTTACTGCATGAAAAAAATCTTTAAACATGTTTTTGGCTTCTCATTTTTAGCCTCTAATCAGAATGGCCACTTCGTCATCGTTCCTAGGTTTATCAGAACCTAGTTTTATGTCACACCTCCTAACTATCATCTCCATCAACACCGAAAGCCCTGACCACAAGTGTAATGCCTGCCTGTATGTGTGGGAGGGGCTGCAGGGCTATTTATACTCCAAGCAGCCTCTCCTCTACGGGTGCATCTGCCGGGAGTACCCTTAATACATCTTCCAGTTTTTCTTACTACCTTCTCAGCATTCCTTATTTAAGGCCATCCCTCTAATCAGGATGGCTGCTTTGCTTTGTCATCGTTACTAGATTTATCAGAACCTAGGTTTATGCCACACCTCCTATCATCTCCATCTATAAGGCCAGAAGACCTGATCACAAATATATTTTTTTGTTTTATTTTAATTCTATATTGTGTGAGTGGCAGGTGGTTCTCCTTCTTTTCCGTCCAAGCATCCAGCTGGTTCCCACACAGAGAAGGGATATAATATCTGTGTGTGCTTTTCTCAATTGGTTAGAGTATTCCCCTTTTGACCACCAATACATAAGTGCTTTTTTACTTTTATATGTCCACAGAATTGGCTTGATGATATAACACAATTGGGCACCCTGTTCTTAGTTTCTGTTGTATGTTATTTTTACCTTTGTGTGAGGAGCTGCCTATTAATTTGTACCGAAAAGTCTTCACACTTCAGCAGGGGTAGTTTAAACAACCCAAAGCTACTGTATCATTTTTAAGCCAGCCTTTTTTGTGAGTACCCATATTTTGATTGATTTGGTGGTCGAACAAGTATCAGAGGTTTTTGCACTAGGAGTGCCTCCTTTTTTTTCACCTGTTTATATTTTGTGAAAAGGACGCTTATAAGCATTTTCCCATCCATTCAGATAATCTGTGTTTCCTGCGGTTTTCCTTCCAAGACCATCAATTTCAGTTTATTGTCCTTTCCCTTTGGATGGCTGCCACTTGTGGTTATTTGCAAAGATCATGACAAGATCTTGGTGCATCACAGTTGGGTTCTCAATTTCAAGAAATCTTCTTTGGTTTTGTTGCAGGTCCTTCATTTTATCAATATGAGATTCTGTGCTCTTCTGGGGAAGATGTTTCTACGGGAATACAAGTTTTTGTCATTGTCGCACTAGGTTACTTTGACAGTTTCCAGTCATGAGGGATTACATGACAGTACTGGGTTATCTAGTTTCTCCTCTGGATGCAGTCTCATTTGCACAAGTCCATAAGTCCATACACAAGTGCCGTAACTACAAATTCTTAGGAAATCTGTGTCATCTGTCCTGGGTTATGTCCTTGTCTAACTGGAAGAGGTCCCATCTGTCTCTGGGATGTCCATTGGTCATCCCAAAGTGGGTCACAGTCAGGATGGATCCAAGCTTGAGAATATATATTGTGCCCTCAAGCATCTCAAGGTCTTAGCACCAGGGAGGAAGAGTCCTCTGTCTATCAATGTTCTGGTGCTTCGGCAATTCACTTAGCCTTGCTGTATTGGTCTCCGTTCCACTGGGGATCCCCTGTGCTGATACTGTCAGACAATGTGACTTTTTTTGATCATTGATTGTGATTTCTTATTCTTATTGCCTTTTATATATTTGTATTACGGGACACAATACGGCTATATTTTAGTCCCCTTTGATAGATCCGTAACAAAGAGTCTCACAATCCATCCATCAGTGACCCAGGAGTGGTGTGCAAATCACTCTATGGTGCAGTCACTGCAACCTTATATAAATATATCTCTGTATTCAGTATTTAAAGTGGGGTTTCTCCACTCTGTGTATTATTATTTTAGCAGTATTGTACTATTTTTAATGTATCCATTGTCTAAATAATAAATACTTTCTTTTCTGTATAAAATTTGTCTTGTAGGTCCTGAGATAGAAGGTACTAGCAGCATAATCACATGTAAAGGAACTTTGGAGACCTAGTAAGCTTATGTATTATTATGGACCATTTATCCTTTGACTGTTGCCGACTAGAATACTGTCTCTTAATAAATATAATGTGGAATAATTACCCATGATATATAGTGTCTGATCTCTCTAGTACCCTTCAGTTCCTGAGATGCAGATGTGGTGCTGGTTTCTTGTAAATGTGGCAATGGTGGCCTACATAAACTTCCACAGAGGGGCCAAAAGTGCAGGCATAAGGGCTGAGGTTCAGTTTACCCTTGTGAGGGCAGGGGCCCATGTACCTGCTCTCTCTGGCATTTATATCTCGGGGTAGAAGTAATTGTAGACTTCTTCAGTTACTAATGCCTGGATCTCTAATATTGGGAGCGCAACCAGACAGTATTTGACTCTGTAGTTCACCTATGAGGTCCCCTGATGTTGTACCTAATAGCCTCTCACTTGTACCACAAAGTTCTCCAGTTCTGCACCAGATCCTGTTACCCTATGGCTCTCTCTGTGGATACAATGGTAATTTCATGGCTTTTTCTCCTAGCTTACGTGTTTCCCCAGGTGCTGAGGAAAATCAGGATGGAGCAGGCTTATGTCATTGTGACACTGGCAGAGCCTTTTTGGCTCCCTCTGATTCCAGACCTCTAGATTTAGAGTTCTTTATGTCACCCAGAGGTGGAGAAGCTGGCTATTAGGGCTTTGTTCTTGAGGCTAGTATCCTGAGGAAGAAGGGGTTTTCTTGCTCCGTCATTGCTACTATGTTGCAAGCTCATATGCCAGTTTATTCCAAGGTGTACCACTGAGATTGGTCCCTCTTCTATAAGTTGTGTTTTTGGCCTTCCATCAGGATGGTCTTCAAAAAGGGCTTCTCCATAACTCTATTAAAGTTAAGGTTTCTGCTCTATCTTAACTGTTTCAGAGGTGTATCACCTTATTGTCTAATGTGCAGATTTCTGTGCAAGGGGTTGCTCATGCCTACCCAATCTTTCAGGATCCCACTGCACAGTGAGACCCAAACCTGGTTCTGGGAGTTATTCAGATGGCTCCTTGTGTATCCTTTGTCTTTAGTTCCTTTGTGCTACTTGATGAGACAGTGTTTCTGCTAGCTATTGTGTCTATTCAGTGAGTGGCAAAACGTTTGTAAGCTTCCTGTTATGGTTTTCCACCTTATTAGAGTGATTTCACCCTAAAGTTTTGCCTGAGTTTCACAGTAACCAGGAAATTGTTATTCCCTTTCTCTTTCCAGCTTCATCTAACAGACAGGAGCTGGAGTTTCATCTTTTGGATGTGATCACGTACTTTAGGTTCTATGTTCATTGCAACTCAGCCCTTTCGGAAATATGATTCGCTTTTTGCCATCCCTGAGGGCTCTCGTGGCCCAGGCTATATCTGATGTAACAGTAGCTTCTTCGGTCAAGGCGACTACTTGCCAGGCATGTTCTCAGGAAAAAGACTGTTTCTTGTTGGGTTGTGGAGCATTCCAGCAGGTCAGTGGGTGACTCTTTAGCCTACAAGAATCAGGCCTCTGCTGAGCAGCTGTGTAAGGCAGTGACATAGTTGTCGTCTCATACCATCATTTATTAATAAAACTAAACTGGGCGCAATATCACATTAGCAAATAAAATGCATCTTTTTATTACAATTCAAATATGATGTATGCCCCATGAAGACAACACTTATAGATAAGGTAGAACATGTTTTTTATAGGATCCAATAAGCAAAATTGAAGAGCACTTATTTTTTATTCTTTAGTTGACCGATTTTAATATTGCAACTGGAACGCTGCAGAGGTTTTTAAATGAAAAAAATGCAGTTATGCAGAGACACTCAATCTCAAGTAACTGGTGCTACATCTTACCAAGGTAAGACTCAAACTTGATATCCATATTTTGTTTTTTTTTTATCTGCAATAACATTAGAAATTAATTTTATTTGCCATGTAACATGTTTTAGACCCAATTAAACAGACTGTAAGGTAACAGCAGTGCTTCCTTTGATCTTTTCAGCATATTTTGATGTCACTTGCCTTGATTTTTCTTTCTACTATACAATGCATTTTTATGAACGTATACCAACTTATCTATAATCCATCAGAAGCTTTCAGTGTCAATGATTTTATTTATAATGTGCATGACATTACTATATATGATATAGTTTGTAAATATATTTTCAATAAAAAAAAAACTGTCACTTCGGCGGAAAATTTTTGTCATGCAACTTCTAGACAATAACATATCGTGTACATATATGCTGTATTGTTTCCATGCCATTCTTAGTGTTAGTCCTCAGGACATACCAACACAGGTAGGTAATCAATTGCTCAATCATTATTATTCAGCTTCTCGTATTAATTATGGATATCTTGAAAGTCTGACCTGTTGGTATGTCCCAAGGACTGGAGTTGAGAATCACTGCCCTAATATACTTTCCTATATTGATGTGCAAAAAGTCCCATTTTACCCCATGGAAATTTTCATAAAAAAATAAAGAATTTCCTGCTTTTTCCCCTATTACGCTAAGCTATGACAACAGATTTTCCACAGAGAAGGGTTCCATTTTCCGTGTATGTTTCCAGTGCTGGCAAAAGCTCCCTTCCCTTACTATAAAAACCCAGAACTTCCTTCCTGCAAAAGTATAGCAGAGAATTGGAGAGGAAGCAGAGAGAGAGAACATAAATAAAAATAAAGTTGTTTGGATTGATGTCTACCACAATGAGCAGCAAGAGAAGCTGGAGGGGATACTTTTGATGATGCTGGATCAGACTGGAGGAATCCAGTAAGAGGAACCCACTTTCCTCTGCCAATATGATCCCCAGTCCCCGAACATCATCCCTTGGCATCTGGAGAAACATAATAAAGAAAATGTCATTGTAGCACAATAGGAGCAGCACAGGTCAGCTGACAGTGCCTGCTGCTGTCAGGGTGCCTTCTCCTGGGGTGATGGCAAATGAGATAGCAGGGGACCCTCTGTCACATTTGTCATCACCAAACAGTCCCATAGAGCAACAAGAGACTGGTGGTGGTGGTGAGAGTGAAGTTGGTAGATCAGCTGGTGTGGAAGAGTGTATGAGCAGAAAGCGAAAAGGAATGGGAGAAAGTGATACATTTGGAGATGGGCTTCACCACCACCACTACCAGCAGTAATATTGTAGCCTTTGTTGCTGCTGTAATTCCTGCTGCTGAGTTGTCAAATAGATGTTCATCTGTTAAAGCAAAAGGATGATAATGAGCAGGCTAGTGTGCCACAGACCACCAAAGCCACCATGAGATTGAAGAAGCAGTGATATGGGACTAGGACAGGTTCCACTTACCACCACTACTCCTTGTCCTAGTTTTAGTGCAGATGTTGAGGCAGTAGCATCACCTGCCCCAGCCAGTGAAGCTGCACCCAGAGAAGAGGCCATCATTCTCTACTTCAACCCTCAATGGAATCATGAGTGTGGGAAAAATTCCCGCTTGTGGTAGGCACAGTGCAATCATCAGTAACTACAATGTGCACTATGTGTGATAAAGTAGGGAAAAGGAATGGACACACCTTGGCAAATCTGCTCTCATAAAATACATGCAACATAAATGCCACAATATTTATTTAACATAAATATTGTGGCATTTATGTTGCATGTACTTGTGGCATTTATGTTGCATGTAAAAGCTAAACCCCAAAATGTAAATTGAGTGCCACTGTCACTGTGTCCCTTGTCCCAACCCCAAGGACACAAAGAATGGGGACAAAATACCAGAGGAAGGTGAGAAACCCAGCCTGGAAATTTAATGATGAGCCTAACACCCATCTTGTCATTGTTTCATTGTGTTAGGTTCTGGGTGTGAGAAAATGTACCCATTGTACCTGCCCAGATACCCTCAGAGTCTCTTCCTCCTCTGGTGTACCATCTTTGTCTCCACTACCTCACCCACCATCTGATAGTAAGTTTGTAATTGTGTCTCCACCCATTGGTGGAGAGGAATTGAATGCAAAAGTATCAGGGAACACCTGCAGACATTCCATCCTGCTGAATATGCTAATGTGGAGGATTATATTATATCAACCTCAACCCTTTGAGTGTCAGAGGGGTATGCAATGCATTGTGAACCCCTCTGTCACTCAGAGGGTTAAGGTTTCTTGACATTAAATGTCCTTAGTGGAGTGGACAAGGCCATAGTGACAGCAGAACTTGATTTCTTGGAGTATGGTTTAACATTGCTAACATAAGCTTCAAGGTGGTTGCCTTCAGTTGTGCCTGTTACTTAATATGCAAGCAGATGTGTCAGTTTGATACTTCCCTTTTTCCATTGTTTTACAATGTTTCTTTGCATACATTGTGCACATTTCAACTGCTCATGATAAGGCACAGTTCCTTTCTGTTTCAAGGGAAAATAAAATTCCAAAACAGCGATGATTTTAGAGGAAGTGCAGAAGGAGAAGAATAATTGGCCAACTTCTTCTCACTGGATGCACCAAAGTCTTAGGGATTTGTTGTGAGGTTGCTAGTGACAAGTGGAAGCATCATCATACTTCTTCCTGTCTTATGTCACTGTCTAACATCACTGCAGATGGTCCCTGTCCCATGCAGCAGATTAATTCTCCTACTGCTTAAATGACTCAGCAGAAGGAATTAAATCAGCAGCAAATGACAGAATATCACTCGTGGCATTTGTCAGTGCCACCATTAGGCTTCTGGCACTAGGCCAGTAGTACATACAGTTTTTCAGGGCTTGTTTTTTGTTTTTAAGTCTGATGCCTGCAAAGAAAATGTTTTCAGGGTTTTTTTTTTGCCAGCCTAGGGCCTGCAAAAATGTTTTCAGGGATAGCCTTGTTGGAAGCCCACAATTAATATTTTTCAAGGCTAGCCTTTCTGTAACAACATTCAATAACCACTCCCAGTCCTGTAGAGATGTGCCACCACCACCCAAAAATTTTAGAGTCCCATCCATGAGACGTATGAATTGCTTTCTGCAATGATGATGACGTGTTAAGAAACATTTTTGGATGTTCTTGCTGATGTTGTTGCTGCTGCTGGTGTAAACCCTTTGCATACTTCTTTTTGACTGTGCTTTCTGCTAGTCCTGCTTTTCTTTCTCTCATCCTTTAAACTGCAACCCACCACTCTCTCTATAAGTATATCTTTATATTCTTTGACAGAAACTGTCTGCTGCTGATCACGCCTTGGCACAAAATGATAATGCTTTTGAAGAAATTCAGAAATGTTCTGCTTAAAGTGGGAGTCCAGCAAAGTAGCAAAATGTATTCCAACTTTAATGTACACTAGGCCAGAATCCTATTTGAAGCATTATAACATGGCCTCATTAACTGGTTCATTTTTGTGTTTTCATTATTTTAAGATTCATGCTTCTCGGTTTGTTCTGCAGTAAATATAATAGTGAAAGAATCTCACTAATTCCAACCCCTACACAACTAACCAGCAAGGTGACCTCCTTAAAATTCTAGCAGCTTGCATAGGTGTCAGATATTAGTTGCCATCAGCTAAGTGACAAATATGCTGCCTTTGAAGCCTTCTAGTCTTGCATCTTATAATTGCTAATGGAATTATTCTGCTCATACAAACTCTCTAGCTTGTACAATATGGAATACTGAATGCCCATACCACCCCCTTACCTCATCAGTACCCACACACCACTTTACCAGTAGCCACATAACCCTGTACTTCCTCAGTACTCACAGTCACAATTTCATACATATTTACATAAACACACACATACACAATCACAAACAAATATACACTTACTCATATCTCATTTTTGGCAGCTCTAAGCATCCCAATTACATTATCAATCTTCCTGTCATGATGTTAATATAATGGAGATGTCTTAGCAAGTCATGATCCACTGGTATCTTGTCCAGGCATGCATAGATAGCTGTGGGGCTGAAATGATCTCAGCCATGGAAAGCATAGGTGGAAAACAGCAACAATTAGGGGATAAAGTTAATAGTAGTAATGGCAAGTTAGAAATGTTATGTATTTTCAATGTATGGGAATTTCAATGGGAAAAACAACACATTTTATGCTTTCTGTGAAAATTAAGATAAAAAATGCAAAAAGAAGAGGTTTTGAGATAGGTTGAAGCTGACAAAAAGATCAATCCATAAACAAAAAGTGCTGTCTCCATATCTGCAGATTTAAAAATGTGTTCAAATTGGCTGCATTCATTTTTTCTTATTGTATGTATATTACCTCTGAAATGTTTGTATCCTTCTTCATACATAGTAGAAGTCCTACAAGACATACAATACAATGGATTGTCAGTATATTTGTGACTATTGTGTAAAATGCTTTGGATAAGAGTGTGTTTTTACCTGAAGAAGTGACAGCAGTCTTAAAGCATCAAATTAAACAAAATCATCTAATAATTTTGAGATTAGCACAAGCTTCAGTATACTTTTGTATGTAATGAGGATGGTACAGATGAAAGCAGTTGCATATAAGTGTTTTAGTTCCGCTTACTTGCTTTACCATTTGCTTCTTTTAAATTAAGCCTTTGCGTGATATATTTTTTTTCTATTTCCACAGCATGAAGATGGGCCAAATCATAAGCATAAGCCATGATATCCCACCAGAGAGTCCATTTAAGTCCTACAAAGACTTTCAAACTCATTGGAACATGCTGGTAACTATATATATAGTGAAGTGATTGCCTGGGTGCCAGATAATATAAATTAAATCTTTCACAAAATCAGCGCTCACAGGACTTCTCAAAATGTGATATAATAAAATACTAATTTTTATTGTTGCTTTTCTGATTATACTTTATGCATGTGCTCTGTTTTTCATGTACTTTTTAAATCAAATTTTATTTATACATTGTAGTTTTTTTTACTCCTTTGCTTAAAAAAGATTTTACTTGAAAATGTATTATAAATAGGTAGTTGTTGTTATGTGGCCCATGAGCAAAACAGAATAGGTAGACCTGTGCAGTAAAACGTGACCAGAAGACTTCTTGGCCATAATGCACTAAATGCATAGAAGGCTTGGTGAGAGGGTACTTGATCATTATACTAATGGAGATAACTAAACACAATGGGGCAATGCCAGTTTTCAGTGGCTTACCTTGTCTAGATGCTATGGATATAGTAAATGGCTTTCTACCTTTTATTTTGTTTTTGTTTTTCAGATGTCAATGAAATTTAAAAATCTCTAAAAATCCTAATCAATTCACCTTACCCCTACACTGAAACATAATTTGACTGCATATAATATCCATTCAGCCCATCTAATCTGCCCATTTTTCCTAATGTGAAAGCCTCAAACCTTGGTCCATGGTTTTGTCTTATGCTCAGGATGGGTGTATGCCTATTGTATACATGCTTAAATTCCATCACTGTTTTACCTCTACCACTTCTGCTGGTAGGCTACCCCAGTTACCTACCACCCTTTCAGTAAAGTTAAACTATCTTAAATTACATTGTAAACCTCTGACCCTCTAGTTTTAAACTATTACTTGTCCTAAAATTTCTACTCTTTGAAATGTAACACTCTCGTGTACTTTATTGAATACCTATATGTATATGAATGTTTCTATCCTCTGTCCTCTCTCTCTTCTCTCCTCCAAGTTCTATTCTTTAGTCTATCCCGATAATCCTGTAAATCATTCAACATTTTAGTAGCTTCCCCAACTCTCTCCAGAATATCTATACCCTTCTGGAAATGGAGTCTCTAGTACCGTACACAATATTCTACATAAGGGCTGTCCAAGTTCAGTCCTCAAGGGCCACCAACAGGCCAGGGCTTAAGTATTTCCTTGCTTAAGCACAGGCGAGTTAGTCAGAATGAATGAGCCACTGATTAACTCACCTGTGCTTAATCAGGGAAATCTTAATTCCTTGCTTGTTGGTGGCCCTTGAGGACTGAATTTGGGCAGTCCTGTTTTAGGTGTGGTCTAACCAGTGATCTTATAGAGTGGCACAACCACTTACCTATTCCTGCTACTAATGCCTCTAGCTATATAACCCAGCACCCTGCTTGAATTCCCCACTGCTTCTGTTACATTGCCTGTTTACCTTCAAGTCATCAGTAACAATTACTTCCAGTCCCTGTCCTCTGTTGCCACCAATAGCAAAGTTCGCTTTATACTCTATTCTGCTTTAAATTTTTACTTCCCAAGTGCATTATTTTACATATATCAACATTAAACTGCAGATGCTACAATCTTATCCATGTTTTTAATTTACCTAACTCATTTTCCATTTGGCTTTTTCCCCTAGAAGTGTCTACTTATCTTTATATCATCTGCAAAAAGGCATACATTACCTTGAAGAACTTTTACAATATAACTAATAAAAATATTTTTAAAAATGGACTCAGTACAGATCCCTGAATTACCTCACTTGTAACACAGCCTTCTTCTGAATATTCTCGTCTGTCTCCTGTCACTCAACCATTGCCTTATCCATTCAGTCATTCAAGTATTTTTACATACAGACTTGGGTGTACCATGTGTCCCACAGGCACAGAGTGCTATATGTGCATCACAAAATGAGACGGCCAGTATCCTAAGGTTTTATATATATATATATATATATATATATATATATATATATATATATATATTTATATACAATCATGAATAAACGCAAAATGTGGCTGCACTCACTGTTAGCAGTCCTTAATTTCGTCTGGGTTCTATTCCAAAAAGTAGCTCATAAACCAGTATTCGATGTAGAAAAGCACTCACAGCTGGCTTCAATGGCACAAAATACTTGAAGTTTATTAAACCAACATTTCGGCCAACCTCTGTGACCTTTGTCAAGGTTACACAACATAGAAACAAACACACACTATATACCCAGATTAAAACTGGTGCCAAAATAAGCGTCAAGTAAAATCACATGTGAAAAAATCAAAATACCTAAAAACCATATACCAATGTGTGAGGATAAAAACTCATATGCTATACGTGTAAATCATAGAGAAACTTCCCAGACTAGCACGTATATCATACACACAAATGTATCCTATATTACCTGTGACCCTGCAGGGTCAGAGGTCATGACCACTCATTAGGATAAAATGTAAAAAATACTGTATACGTCTGAAGAAACATAATACACCATTATTCTCAGAAGCAAGTTAGATAGTAAACAAACATGTACATTGTATTAAGATTCTTACAATCGGAAACAAAAGACTGCTCCAAAGATAACAGATTGTATAATTGCATCAAAAATTCATACTCATAGTTCAAATCATCAAAAGACAGCATACATGTCAATATACCTACATACCAAGATTAGATGATTTAATACAGATGTAATAATCTATCCGAGGTGGTAGACATCATTACTCCCTCGCATCGCAATGCATAGACGAGCCAGATAACAGCTGTCAGGCACACACCGCTTAGTGTGCAAGTGTCAGCCGTCACATGTCTAGTCACATATAGTGTATCAAATATTCAGTATGATAAAAATAAAGTGCAATACACAGAGGAACTATTACTTAAAATATACATGTAAAGGATGTTAATTGCCTAGAATATATAACATAATTCATAAGGCATACCTCATCAGATCAAAATCCATAGAACAAGTACATAATTGTGTTTCTAACATATTGTGATACATGATATCGTATAAATTCGAGATACCAAATAAAGATGTGGTCTGTCTACCACTTACTAACGACGATATTATTACTCTCTCGCTTTGCAACGCATTTAGATCAAAATGTTTAAAACAATAAAGCATCGATCTTATCATAAAATCTGATAGCTAATCCTCAGTGATGTTATGATATATTACATCAGACAAAAATTAAAGAATCTGACTATACCTCATCAGACGTGTCTCGTAGAAGCCGGCCAGCACACGCTGCTCAACGCGCAAGTATTGGCTGTCACATGTATTGTATCTTGCAATGCATCTAGTAAGCAATGTAACAAATATGAGGATCAAAGGCTGAAGATAATCTGCACTGAAACAATGTGTATAAAAGATGTTGATAACCTAGAACATATAACATTACTCATCAGACATTCCTCATTAGGGCAGCATCCATAAATAAATATACATATGTTATGTATATACACATGTCCCAAGCATACCGTGATTCTTAATAACATATACGTTAGGAACACCAGATAAGAATGTAAAATGTCCACCAGTTACAGGATAATCCTAAATTAGACCATAGTAATATATAATTATAAGACAATATTCAAAATTGGTTCACAGTAGAGTGAATGTCCTCCTCATAAACCCAAAACGGCAGTCCATAGTTAAATAATCCCTTATATGGAAATGTAAAACGTTCCATATGTTCCTTCAAAATAAATAGTTCGATCAACATGTAGTTCAGACCTTTAGTTATTTTTTCTGAGCATCCTTTTAAGGAAAACACCAATGGTCATCCGTATTAAAACACCATGGTCCAGATATTGAGTTTTAGAGGCTAATTTGTTAATACAAGTAGAAATCAGATGGATAAAGATATTATTGAATCCCATAAAGACTCTAAAAATAGTCATAGATATAACAGATACGAGAGGTAGATACATTTAAGAAAATATGTACATACCAAAAACTGCTTCCTATTGCATCTAGAAGAAACCGCATGTACCAATACCTTTAGTGTTCTGAGTCACTGATGAACGCAGAGGGGGTACAACCTTCGTATTCAAATCTTCTCCCAGATTTAATATAGGTATCAGTTTTGTAATCCAACAACGATATGAGAGATATGTTACATCCTTAGATCTAGCTCCAGAGGAAAATATTCCAATCCCAGTGTCCGCAGTTTCCAAGGGCAATAATTCCCCTTGCCCCAATTTTAATAGGGTGTGTTGGTGTTTAGACCGTGTGTGATCTAGACTGGTCGCAGTGGTATGCATACATATATAATATATCTTCCGTATCAAAAATAATATTCTCAAAAGAAACAGACATAGGTTAACATTTCATTGAGTCCTTTAGGCGGTTGTGTTTGTATTTTACGTATCCATCTGAACTCCTTTTGATGTAGGAGCTTCGTACGATCTCCACCTCTTAATAGAGGGGGTACATGGTCAAATGCCATACATCTTAGACCTGAGGGTGGGTGCTTGTAGTCCAGCCAATGTCTGGCTACCGGTTTGTCGCTCTTCTGTTCCGCTAGGGCTTTCACTATTGTAGCCCTATGATTTGCTATCCTCTCTTTGAGCATTGTAGTTGTAAGTCCTATGTATAGTTTATTGCATGGACATGTAATTATAATAAATAACATAACTAGAGGTACATGAGAGGTCTCTAGTACTGTACACAATATTCTACATTAGGGCTGTCCAAGTGCAGTCCTCAAGGGCCACCAACAGGCCAGGGCTTAAGTATTTCCTTGCTTAAGCACAGGCGAGTTAGTCAGAATGAATGAGCCACTGATTAACTCACCTGTGCTTAATCAGGGAAATCTTAATTCCTTGCTTGTTGGTGGCCCTTGAGGACTGAATCTGGGCAGTCCTGTTTTAGGTGTGGTCTAACCAGTGACCTATAGAGTGGCACAACCACTTACCTGTTCCTGCTACTAATGCCTCTAGCTATATAACCCAGCAACCTGCTTGAATTCCCCCACTGCTTCTGTTACATTGCCTGTTTACCTTCAAGTCATCAGTAACAATTACTTCCAATCCCTGTCCTCTGTTGCCACCGATAGCAAAGTTCGCTTTATACTCTATTCTGCTTTAAATTTTTACTTCCCAAGTGCATTATTTTACATATATCAACATTAAACTGCAGCTGCTACAATCTTGTCAATGTTTTTAATTTACCTAACTCATTTTCCATTTGGCTTTTTCCCCTAGAAGTGTCTACATATCTTTATATCAGCTGCAAAAAGGCATACATTACTTTGAAGAACTGTTACAATATAACTAATAAAAATATTTTTAAAAATGGGCTCAGTACAGATCCCTGAAGTACCTCACTTGTAACACAGCCTTCTTCTGAATATTCTCGTCTGTCTCCTGTCACTCAACCATTGCCTTATCCATTCAGTCATTCAAGTATTTTTACATACAGACATGGGTGTACCATGTGTCCCACAGGCACAGAGTGCTATATGTGCATCACAAAATGAGACGGCCAGTATCATAAGGTTTTATATATATATATATATATATATATATATATATATATATATATATATATATATATTATACAATCAGCAAGCCTCCAACAACTTCTGTCCACTTCTTTTTGTTACCACTGTCTACCAGCACATTCGGTAATTCCATTTACCATCTTGTCATTGGTCTTGTTTTTGCGCATTCAGTATTGAGTGGAATCAGTTCCAAAATTAATCTGATCCATCTACCTTCAGGTCTTCTTGCTCACTGATGAATCCATGCACACATTTTTCAATCTCTTTTTGCTATATTCACAATTTTATGCCCCATACTTCTCTACAGAATCTTAAGTTTTTGTATGGCTTTGGCATTCAGTGCCTTTGTTGTTGTAAGCCACAGCTGTGGCTTTGTCAGACTGGACTGGAACCAGGCATCCCATCAGATAAGAGGACCAATACCTCAGAGCATGGGATATTGCCCTGTGCCTCAAGATGTTGATGGGAAGCTGAGCAACTGCCCTGAACGCTCAGGTGACCCAAGACTGTGCCCCAACTGAGCAGGTTGGCGTCCTTAGTCAAAATGGTCCAGTGTGGAATCACAAATGGCCTCCCTTTCTCCAGGTTGGTGAGCTTCAACAACCAGTGAAGGGTCTGTTCCATTCCCGCAGGGAGGGATATAGGATGATCCAGAAGGTCTGGGTCCCCCCTGCAAGCTTGGATGACAAACCTCTGAAGCTCCGTGGCATGGGCCATGACAAATGGTACCGCTTTGATAGTGGATATCAACTTCCCCACCAGAGAGGAGAACTTCCTTGCTGGAGCCGAAGTCCATGACAGGGCAGAAGACACCTTGGAGGTGAGCTGCTGAATCAAATTCTCCGTCAGATAGACCATACTCTGTACAGTGTTGAACCGGAGGCCGAGGAACACCAGGTTCTGGTAGGGGGCAGGGGCAGACTTGTCCATGGTCAGGATCTGGAGGTCCAGAAGATCCCTGGAAGGAGCCTTGAGGAGAAGGTCGTCGATGTAACGTGTCACCTGAATCCCTTTGGTGTGCAGGAAGGCAATCAATGCACCTAAAACACGAGTGAACACCTGAGGAGCTGTGGTGAGCCCAAAGTGGAGAGCAGTGAACTGCAAATGTCCCATGTCGCAGGCAAACCTGAAGTACTGTTGTCTGTCCGGATGGATAGGAATGTGCAGATATGGATCTTGAAGATCCAAAGAATCCAGAAATTCCCCTGGACATATCTCTGAGATGACAGAACGCAATGACTCCATCTTGTATCGGGTCTTGACTACAAACTTGTTGAGAGCCTTGAGGTCCAGGATCAGACAGCAGCCGACCTCATTCTTGTGAATGACAAAGAGGTTGGAATAAAAGTCTGAACCTATCTCCGGCTGAGGAACCGGGGCCAGAACTCCCTTGTCCAAGACAGACTGGACCGCCCCATTGAAAAGCCTGAGCTTTTCCTGTTCCTGAGGGGAGAGAGAAGAGAAGAACCTTAAGGGGGAAAGGGATTGGAAGGGAATCCTCTAACCTTCGGAAACCACCTGTAATACCCACTGATCCACAACAGAGCCTGTCTAAACACTCAAGAAGTGACGCAGGTGACCACCCACTGGCGCATGCGGACCAGGGTTTGGCGAGCCATGCCAAAGAAGGTTTGGTGGGTTTGGGTTTGGTGGACGTGCCTTTGCTTTGATCTGTCCACTTAAGGAGACCCTACCAGGAATATATGCTCACGATGGCATAGTACTCCTCTTGACACACCTCTTGATTCCCGCCACCATAAGGCATCAACCCCTGGATGTGATCTACTCGCTATGATCAGTAATTGGCAAAATGTTTTGCATCAAAAGCGACAAAAAAATGGATTTTCCCACTTTTTGTACCTTTGTCATTGTATTGAATTTAGTGATAAGAATGGATTTCCACCCCACATGGAGAGTTGTATTCCCACAATAATAGTACTAAGGGGTGTCAAGTTCTGGCATCTTGGCAGTATGTTTTTCTGAGAGTAGGAGCGAGAGCGAGAGTGAGAGAGAGAGAGAGAGAGAGAGAGAAAAAGCAATAACATTTTGATACTAGAGGTATCATGGTTAGTGTCTTCAGCAAAGGATAATTTCTCAGCCTGATAATAATTTATTCAAATTATATATTACTGTAGGATTCAGCCTATTCACAACTTTTACGTTCAGATGTTGTTTTCTACACCTAAGCAGTAGTATTGCAGTAGGAGACCTTGCACACATAGAAAGCATAGATGAAAAATATCAACTTTCTCACAGGAGTTATTTTGTAGTGGCAAAAAGGCTTAAACTGTATGCATTTTCTTGTAGCGGCAAAAAGGCGGAAATTGTATGCATTTTCTGTGGGTGGGAATTTGGAATTTTCAGAGGAAAAGCATGAAATTGGCTGCTTTCAGGGAAAATTCCTGAAGGAAAGTTTTTGTATTTCCACTCAACCCCTAGTCATGAGATATAATCTGTCAGGTTTTCACCTTAACATGTTGGCATTCTAATACATATGCTCTTTTCCCTTTTCATGTCACAGTATGGATATCAGCTTCCTGAAATGGCTTCTGAAGATATTATCTATTGCAACATTTATTTCAAGCTAATAGGAGACAAACTATTTTCATATCCTTTTAACAGTATTGTAATGTTTCAGTAACAGATAAGCTCATAATATGTTCTAAAATATTTTGTGGTTTTTGAGTTGCATTTTTCCACTTCAATAATTAGATCCTCTGGCACTCAAATGGTAACATTTCTGAGATCGCTAGCAACATAACAATGTGAAAAATCTTGCTATTTTATAGCAATAGGCTGTTCATTTTGATAAATGTAACCTTGTGTTTAATATTGATAACAAATCATTAAATTACAATTTTCATAAAATTTGATTGAATGCATATCAATTGTCACAGGTTATGGAATTGGGGGTAGGTCAGAATCCGCCAGCACAAAATGTTGGCATTAGCTGCACCTTTCTGTATGCACGCTTTAGTACATTTAGTACTCACACACCAAGTCATCATTAGAAGGATAGTAATGTCAGAAAACAAAAGTATTAACTATATGGTAGATACAATTACAGTACAATACAATAAAGTTCTCTGGTCCCTCCCCTTTCTGCTTGAGGAGCGGTAAAGCTGTCAGAAGCCGATTTTGTTCGTGTGACCAGATGCAACTCTTCAGCAGTGCTGATGTAACAATATCTAAAGACAAATACTTCATTTAGAATTGTCTACAAAGTGTGCCTGGTTTGCAAGCACACTTTGTAGACTGTTCCAATTAAGTATTTATTTCTAAATAGTGTGATTTCAGCTCTGCTGAAGAGCTTCTGTCTGGTCAAATGACTGCAATCTGCAGCTGTCAGCTAGATGGCAGTCTTGAGTGAAACAGCCACGAAAAGTTAACTTTAGCAAGTTTTATCTCTCAAACCATAAAGATTTGATAGATAAGACTTACATAGATGTTAACCTTTTTTAATGTCTACAATAATAAATCAACTCAAAATTAACCATTACTATCCCTTTAAGACTTCAA